>OW964828.1:22654525-23917025 GCA_943142095.1 Ophonus ardosiacus | reverse complement strand
ATCATAAAAATGAGTGTCTTAATATTTATAGGAAACATTTTCAATGGTAAAATATATCGTAAATGTCAAAATCTGCATAAGGACAGCAGATTGGAATATTTTACAAGTCAGTTAGGTATTAGTAATTACTCGAAATCTCAGTCAATCAGTATTTATTCTCTTACGAAACCGACGTTTCGGTGCACACTTATACGCACCTTCTACAGGATTGGTAACATCTTACAAATTATTATATCTCCTGTACATAAAATACATTCGTAGTAGACCTCCCGCTACCCTAGGAAACGGAGGTACAGGATCGTGCTAAAAATCGCATATATAGATTTTAGTGAATAAGCACGTTTCGACGTCCCCAGAATCCGATTTTAACATTTTTACAACGATTACTTAAATACTATCAATCAGAAAATTTTGAAATTTTGTATACCCATTCTATACTAATGTGGGAAGAGCTCATTAGTTTTTGTTTTTAGTGTATATCGGATAACCGGAAATATAATTTATACAAGCTTTTAACAGTTTTTCTTGTAAAAAATTCATTGAATATAATTTTTTAGCAACTTTTACTAATTAAGATTGAATATAATGGTACAATCTTCAATTCTACGATAATAACATTTAGTAAATAACTCTAAATAACGGTTGTAGTTTATCGATTAGTTAATAATATAGAAAAAAGACTGGGAGTATAATTTTAGAAGTGGGGGAACGTCTATGGTACGTCCCCCTTGTTACCGCTCCCTCTACACCTCCAAAACCTTAGATGGTTGAAGACTAACAGTGAACCCCCTTAAATATGAATTTAAGAGATACGATGTCGGTTAAATGGAACTTTTTGTGCGCCTTTGGGAGGCCATCTCAGATGTGCTTTTGTTTTTCCAAAAATTCTTATAGGGCACTAGATAATGTCGAAAAACTGAATATTGTTGATTTTTACCTTCCGTCAAAAGGAAGGTATTGTTTTTGGTCAAAAAATTCGGTTGTGAGTTTTCAATGAATAAGCACGTTTTAAGATCCTTAGAATACGATTTTACTAATTTTACATTGATGTCTGTATGTGTGTGTGTGTGTCTGTGTGTGTGTCTGTCTGTGTGTGTGTCTGTGTGTCCGTGTGTGTGTGTGTGACAAATTTTTCTCCGACGATAACTCCAAAACTACAATTCTAAAAATTATGATTCTTTCATATTCCTCTTCTTTACAACCATATGAAGAGCTGATTAGATTTTGGTTATAATTGGTCAACCGGAAGTACCCTTATTTGAAGATCTTAACAGTTTTTCTGGAAAAAACCCAGTTAAATATCATTTTTCAACATTTTATGATCATTAATATGAAAGAAAATTTTATTCTCTGTAAGATTTGATTATACATTTTCCTTCATATTCAATAAATATAAAGTTATAGAGAGATTAAGAGAGGTTAACTTTCAAAAATCAGTCTGCTTTGAAAACATTATGGAAACAGCAGATATGTATATTCAAAAAATTCTAATTGACAGATGTCAGTGTCAAGTGCAAAACCAAAGTGGAAAGTATCTGAAAGTGATATGTGACAGAGTGTCCCTCGCCAGTGACTTGCATTTGCAGCCTCGCCTCAAGATAGGAACTTATAATGCCAGAAGTACGAGAAAGGCAAAAGAGAAGATGGAAGGACTGTATAGCAGAAGATTTGAGAGAGAAAGACCTATGTCACGAAGGTGCTTTGGACATGAATGAGTAGAAAAGAAGAGTAAGAAACAGGGACTTCTAATAAAATAGGGAAAAGTCGAAGCAGGAGGAAGTGTTAAGTGCAATACATAATGTACGTTCGTATTCGTATTAAAATTTTATTAGATTTTAGAATCTTTTCAAAGGAACTTTCAGTATGGTTATGTAAAAAATAGTGTGTTCTTGTTACAATGATACAGGATATATAGAATCTTTTTCAAGGAACTTTTGGTATAGGATATGTACAAAATACATCGAATTGACGGAAGGTTTTGTGCTGGCCACAACAGATTTTTTCTTTCTCAAATAACTTCTAAACTATTAGTAATTGAGAAAAACGTTTCAAATATAAAAGATAGATATTTTTATTAACTAACCAGTGGCGTACGAAATAAATTTTCGAGATATAACACAAACTTATATTTTTTTAAATGGAACCCATATCTGATTTTAGAATTTTTTGGAATAATTATTTTTTTCTCTTTTCAATGATGTAAGGGTTATTATGTATTATATTTGTTTTGCTCCTAAAATGTAATTTATCTCTTTATTTTCCTGAATTTTCTTATTATTTCCCAAAAGAAACATTATTATTTTTATTAATTATATTGTATTTGATCAAAAAAATTTGTTTTTTGCCTTTATTACTTAATATTTTCATTCTAGACTCATAATTACAAATTACACTATGATGTGCCAAGAGCGACCTGATATAAAATTTTATAAAAATTAATTTGATACGAGTTTTGAGCAAATTTTTTTAACAAAATAAATTATTCATATACAAGGAGTATTTCCAAATAGAAATCTACCAATATTTTCAAAATAATTGTAAATTTAATACAAAATAAGGAAAAAAATAATAATTTTGAAGGCAAAACAAATATAAAACATAATAACCCTTACATCGTTGAAAAGAGAAAAAAATATTTATTTTTTTGAGGCTAAACTCAGATATGGGTTCCATTTAAAAAAATATAAGTTTGTGTTATATCTCGAAAATTTACGGATATAAAAATTTATTTCGCACGCCACTGATTAGTTAATAAAAATATCTATCTTTTATATTTGAAACTTTTTTCTCAGTTATTAATAGATTAGAAGTTATTTGAAAAAGAAAAAATCAACAATATTCAGTTTTTCGACATTATCTAGTACTCTATGAGTATTTTTGGAAAAATAAAAGCACATCTGAGATGGCCTCCCAAAGGCGCACAAAAAGTTCCATTTAACTGAAATCGCATCTCTTATAGTTCTCGAGATCCCAATGGTGGCACCTTTAAATGAGACACACTGTATAATATAATTTATTTTCATATATCATCTTGCCTGTGCGTGAAAGAAAAACATAATTTTTATAACAATTTTTACTTATTAAAACAAATGTCACTGTCAGAAAGTAATTACATTAAAATTAATAATGAAACCGTGTTAAGGAGAATATAATAGTAAAATATTTAATTGAATGAAATTAAGGTTTGTAAAAATAATATTTTCTATCATACATAAATATTAGATGTACAGGATGATTTGATTTAAATTTGCTACTTTTGCAGCACTATAAGCTACACAAAATGGATCATGTACGACGAAAAATTTACAAAGATTGCGTTTTAGAGCACATGGAAGTTGATGTTGATTTTTATAAGAATGTGTGTGTGACGATTTTACCTTAAAGTCTATTAAAATATGATCCAACCAAAACTTCTCAAATTTGGTACTTAAAACACATATATAATTTGAAACAACTTATTAGACTTTAACCATATATGATAAATCGGATGTACTACTTATTTTGGAGCTCTAATAGATTTTTGAGGAAAAACAATAAAACATCATCCAAAATTTCGTATTACAGACTTTTCTATTTATTGGACAACAAATTAGATTTTATTTACAAACGATCAACCGGAAATGATACTTTACTTAAAGCTCACTGCTATTTTAAACATGGAATTGGCGGGAGGTCATGTGCTGGCCACATCAGATTTTTTTACCTGATTATCAGCTGTTTATACAGCTACTGGACCTGTTTTCACCTGTTTCTATAGAAACAGACCCTGTTTCGTAGCTGTATAAACAGCTGATAACCAGGTAAAAAACAGAAACTGGTTGAATTTAAATCACACCTGTTATCGAGTTGTTTATACAGCTACCTGTTTTTGTGCAGTGGTGGGGGGCAACTCAAGGGTCCCAATACCTAATTCGTTGTAATTATTCAGTTTTACATAATACAAAAATTCATAAAAGGACACACTCACACACATCAGTTTGCTCTCAAATTTCTGTTGTCGTTTTCTTTACCATTTTTCCAATATTACAAGTTGGTTATTTGACTTACGTTAATTTGTCTCTTTCTTTTTTTAATATCTTCCTTATAATTGCCTTTAGCAGTCCCAGGAAGTGATCCCAATGCTGATCCCAAACAACATAGGAACTATAATCTGCTCCCCAGCAAATGTGGATTGCAGGATATTGATGACAAGATCATAGGTGGGGAAGAGGCAGATTTAGAAGAGTTTTCTTGGATGGTATTAATTGAGTATAAGAACAGGACGGGAGAAAGTGTTGGATTTGGTTGCGGAGGCAGTTTGATTAGTAGTAGATATGTGTTGACTGCTGCGCATTGTATCACTGGGGCAAAACTCCTAGAGGTAGTAACACCGTAAGTAAAACGATTTTTTATATACCAGAACAATCAAAGTCTAATTGTAACTGTGAAGGAACCAATAGAAATTAGTATCAAACGAGCACACTTTTATAACAAAACAGCGTTTATGGGGCACAAGCCTTATAAAAATAACGTACATTCCATATGTTTTGGCACAAATTTCAAGATTTTTTTTTGTAATAAAAATACATTTAATTAATGTTTATTAATACTCAATAATTAACTGTGTCTTAAGTAACAAAATTGTGAACTTAAATTAAAATGGGCGCAACTTTCTACGGATATCTAGCATTGAGTTTTCGGCAACATTAAATCGATTTCTTGGACTTCATACTAAGCAACTCCGAAATTAAGGGAAATGATGGTTTTCATACTGACATTATTGCAGAAATCCCTAATAATGTCAGAAAAAGCCAAATTCACAGTATGGTGCGCTGTTTCTACAAAATGTATATTCAGGCCTTGTGTGGGCTGAGTGAGGTGAAACCCTGGATAGTCAAGGGTACATCGATAACAAAATTGGTTAATTTTATTGAAGAAGATCACGAAGGGGATGATTTTATCTTTTGACCAGACCTTGTGTCCTGTTACAGACACACCATTTGTTCCACGAAACGACAATCCCCTAACCATCCCTAGGCTCGTCTCAAAAAAGTTTACTACGGAGGATGGGAAGAGCAAAGTGAGGACGAAATACAATGCAGAATATGCACGAATCTGGAATGTCCAATAAATCGATATCGTCCAAAACCTAATGCTAGGGGTCTACAAAAAGTTGCACCTTGTGGAAGAACACGCCCATCTTTATTTAATTTTATAATTATGTTGCTTACGAAACAGTTAGTTATTATATATTACATGATAGCGTGCTCGTATTACTTTAAGAAGTCGATTTGATCACAAAATACAAATGAACATATTTGAAACTCTGGATCAATATAACTGTCAAAGTTTTTTGAAACTAAATTTGTATGAAACCTATAAGTTATCTAAAACATTTTCTGTTTGTTTGTAGGTTCAGTATTAGGGTAGGCGAACACGACCTAAGGACTGAAAAAGATTGCCGCATCAAAAACATAGGCACGGTATCCGAAGTATGTTCAGCTCCTTATCAAGACGTAAAAATAGAACGGATTATCCCCCATGCGAGCTACGATCTTGATGGGCAAGATATTGGTCTTTTGCGACTTAAAAGCCCAGTTGAAATAACTTGTATGTGTTGGAATTATATTTCAAAGTCGTTGATTAATATTATTAATGTTTTTACAGCAAGCGTTAGGCCCATTTGTCTACCGCTCAATGGGGGGAGATCGGCAACAGGAAGGAGGCTGACGGTTGCAGGATGGGGCAACACCAATAATATCAACGACACAAGTATGATATTTTTCATTAATTCAGGTCATCGAACTAAATACAATCAATCACATTTGTGCTGTAAATCGGATAACCGAAAATGGCACTTTACTTGTAGCTAAAATAGTTTTTCTTCGAAATAATTATTTATAAGGAACGAAATGGGGTTTAGGATCATGGAGAATTTTTAAGTAAACGACGATAGAAATTATGAAAAATTCAATGACACCGCAGGGATTTGAACCCCGGACCTTCTCATATATAACTAGATACGGAATAGCAACCTACAGCTTACAAGGGATCGTATTGACTTCCGAATCATTCAGTGTCAGCTGTATTTCTTGCTACTAGTTTGACGAACCCTAAATGTAATGGGCCCATAAACCAATTTTTTAAAATATTTTTAAATAAAAGTTCGTTTAATTTTGAAGCAATTCGTGGTATGAAAAAGTCATAATTGTTTTTTGTATAGCTGCATTTGATTTTTAATGAAACCTATAGCTATCTTTCTCACACTAGTGAGAGGTCATCTGTGGCCTGGAAACAAATTCAAATATCTCGTCATGTAATTATTAAAAAAATGTTTTTTTTATCTTAATCATTATTTATTGAGTAGTACTTTAAGGATAAAGTGTACATTTTATTATTTTTTTTTATGGTTTATGGGCCTATAGTAGTCTTATATTTCCAACATAACATAAACCCAAAAGATTTGGTCTTAAAATTAGCTTTCAATGCATACGAGTACATCACTAAACTATATTGATCTATTATTATAGTTGTCAGGAGTCCAATAAAACTTAAAGTCACCGTCCCATTGGTCTCCAACATCCAATGTAACAACATATATTTTCCTTATCAACCACGCATCACTGATAACCAATTTTGTGCCGGAGGTGAACCCGACGTTGACTCCTGCACAGGAGATAGCGGAGAGCCCATTATGAACTCCGAAGGACTTAGGTGGTACGTCGAGGGTATTGTCAGTTGGGGGCCCAACCCCTGTGGGAAGCCTGGATACCCGGCGGTTTATACAAGAGTGGCGGCATATAATAATTGGATATTGGATAATATGTCTAAGTAAAAAATAAATTAGTTATGCAAAATTAAAAATAGTGGTTTGATTCCTTAGTACCTTAGTACAAGAAAATGTGTTTACATGATAGAATGAATCGTTTAAATATAAGCAAAGTTTTTTTTTCCAAATATTCTTTTATATATTTTAACAACAAATGTTTATTAGAAGACATATGGTACAACTATGTACAACAAAATTACTCATTTTTCATTTTTTTCTGAAAGATTGAATAACATGATGAACTATAGCGTTTGTTACACTTTCCAAATATGTATTGTTTTTCAAATACTATTTTTTTAAAATAGTGAATCTTAAATTTGTGACTTCAGATCTTTAATTATAGATCTCGTCACCAAAAATCGAGAGACGATCATAAATAGCTTAACCGCCCACTTAAGTTCACAAAGAAACCTAAAACTTCTGCCCATCATAAATAATAAGACTGAATACTGTCACAGTTTTGCACACAAAGCTAAAGCAATTTGCAGTGTACCGAGCTAAACTATTCCATTCTAATTTTATAGTATATGGACGATTAAGCTGTTTATGACCATCCGTCAATATTTGATGACGAGAATTATACATCTGTCAGTTGCCATCCATTTATGAGTTAGCAGTGTGATTTGCTATTGTAGTAGAGATTTTGTGTATAGTGTCAGGGCCGCATTTATATCTTCAGAGGCCCGAGGCGCAGTGACCTGTTGAGGCCCCTATTTTTATATACTTTAAAATATATCCGGTGAAAAACCTCTGTCTATTTTAAATTAAAAGATAAGTTGTTAATGGTTATTAAATCAAAATAAATTATGGAGTATTAATAATAGTAAATAATTTTATTATTATTAGTATCACATAAACAAAAACAAAAATAGTTCGAAAACTATAAATAAAAATATTATCTACCTATATAGTACACATCTACATAACATTTAACGGTTACTATGGTTACCCTACAGTGATATTAACAAAGTAAAAATAGAAAAGAGGCATTCTGATTGGCTTAACACTGGTTTCCTCTAGAGGTTATTTTCAGGATTTTTTTCCACTGCACATAAAGGAAATAAATCGTTGTTGGTAGGTTGGGGGAGGGTTAGGGAAAATATGCGCCGCAGGCGATTTTTTGAAAATTTTCAAGGTCAAACGAGTTTTAATGCAAAGTACGATAATATAGAGTTCTTTACAAAGAAGCAAATTTAACAAATTCATAAAAAATAAAATAAATATTTTGACGAAAACGCGTATATGCGCTCCAAAAGCGTATAGCTGGGCTACTGGGCTGTCTTACTAGGCTATTCGGCTTTTTTCTGAGGCCCCCCTGAAGACGAGGCCCCCAGCTAGCGCCTCATGCGCCTCTGCTTAAATGCGACCCTGTATAGTGTGGTTTAAAATAATTCTATAACTTATAAAACATGCAAGATGCTTTTGAGCGGAGAGATGGGAAACATGCCGTGATGATATATTTAATGATTGACACAGAAAAGTGATTAATAAATTGTTTATTCTACATTTCTTACATTTTCATTGAAAGTATGCAACAGAATTTAAGTCATGACTCAGAGAAAGTAAGTCATAACAAAATAGTAACATTTCCGGATGGTTCGTAAGATTTCGGAAGAGTTCGGACACTAATAATGGGAAAATTAAATAATTTTGAAAAAAAGTAAATTATTTTTGACAGTTAATATAACAAATGACGTAATTCATTTGAAGGGATTTAAGTGCCACCCAATGATCTGGCAGTTTTTTAAATCGACGTCTGAAGAAATCCGTAAAAAATAGTACTTTGAATATAATGGTACAATCTTCAGTTCTATGATAATAGCATTTAGTAAATAACTTAAATATAAATTTTTAAAATAATTTATTTTTATACATCATCTTGTCTACGCGTTAAACAAAAACATAATACTTTAATAAGAATTTTGAAATATTTAAACAAATGTAACTCTCAGGAAGCAATTGCATTAAAATTAATAATGAAACAGTGTTCAGGAGATGTAGTAGTAATATATTTTTGATTCTAATGAAATTGAGGTTTGAAAAAATAATATATTTTCCATTATACATAAATATTAGATGTACAGGATGATCCGATTTAAGTTTGCTATGTCTGCTGGACTATAAATCAAACAGCTGTCAATAAGCACGTGTTTTCAAAGTGTCAAATATTAGTTTACAAATACACATTTACGAAATAATTGTTCCGAAAGGACTTTCTGATTTAGGTTTATTTTATATTGGCCCCACCACAACTCCATGAAGAGCACAATATTATATAATAACAACTTTTCCAACCGAGTAGTTATTTCCGTGCAGCCACTTAATAACTCGAATAAAGTAAATAATGAAGGTGTTTGTAGTTTTCGTGATTCTCTCAGTGAACAGTATATATATTTCCTTACTTTCATTACTGTCCCACCTTATTTTAAATACCAATATATACATATATAAATTAATATTATTTTCTTGTTTTGAAGAAGGTATTTGTGTTTCAAGATTTATAACAACTTACGTAATATTGTCTTTACAATCAAACAATATTACCAACAAATCTCTACTCATTTTTGAATTATTGCCCCAAAAGTCAACATACCCCATATTTATATAAAGACTTCAAAATTTTCAAAAATTTAATTTTTATGTGTCTAGATACTTCTCAATGCGTTGATTCCACCGCAGGTCGATATCTCTTTTCGTTCTCGAGATATTTAGATTCAAAGTTTTGCTCAAAACTGCCCATTTTTGAAGAATAACCCAAAAATGGGTCGAGATATGAATTTGGCGACACGACCATTCGATTCTGCAAGCAAAATTACATAAGTGTACCAATTTTTATAATTTTTGTCCAACAGGTTCATGAATAAAAGTTTGAAAATGAAAATTTTCTGTTATTTTGCTTCAGAAATTATGAAAATTGGCGTACTTAATTTTGTCCGTAGAATCGAATGGTGTTGTCGCCAAATTCATATCTCGACCCATTTTTGGGTTATTACTCAAAAATGGGCAGTTATGAGCAAAACTTTAAATCTAAATATCTCGAGAACGAAAAGAGATACAGACCTGCGGTTTCAAAATTTAGAATCAGCGCGGTGAGAAGTATCTAGATACATAAAAGTTATATTTTTGAAAATTTGAAGTTTTTTTCTAAATATGGCATATATTGACTTTTGGGGCAATAATTCAAAAATAAGTATTGATATAAACTTGGTAGTAATATTATTTGATTGTAAAGACAATGTTACGGAAGTGTACGCATTTTTAGAGTTTTTAAACAACTGAGTGAACTTTTAGAAATTAAAGCCTTAAAATAAAAAATCTGTTCTGGCCAGCACAAAACCTTCCGTCAATTCGATGTATTTTGTATATATCCCATACCTAAAGTTCCTTGAAAAAGATTCTGTATATCCTGTAAAATTGTAACCCGAACACACTATTTTTTACAAATTTTATACCGAAAGTTCCTTTCCCTATTTTATTAGGGCATTAGGGGTCGCTGTTTCTTACTCCTCTCTTTAACTCATTCCTGTCCAACACATCTTCACGCAATTCTTCCTCTCTCTAATTTTCTGCTACACAGACCTTCCATCTTCTCTTTGGCCTTTCTCGTACTTCCGGCATTGAAAATTCAAATCTTGAGGCGAGACGCAACTGCAAGTCACTTGCGAGGGACACTCTATCACATTCACATATAACTTTGGTTTTGCATTTGACACTGACATCTGTCAATTAAATTTTTTTGAATATATCTGCTGTTTCCATAATTTTAGCAAAGCTGACTAATTTTTGAAAGTTAATATCTCTAAAGTCTCTATAACTCTATAACTATTGAATATGAAGGAAAATGTATAATCAAACCGTATAGAGAATAAGATATTCTTTCATATTGATAATCACAAAATGTCGAAAAATGATATTTAACTGCGTTTTTTCAAGAAAAACTGTTAAAAACGTCAAATAGGGGTACTTCCGGTGGATCAATTATAACCAAAATCTAATCAGCTCTTCATATGGATGTAAAGAAGAGGAATACGAAAGAATTATAATTTTTAGAATTGTAGTATTGGAGTAATCGTCGGAGAAAAATTTGTCACACACGGCCACACACACACGGACACACACACGGACACACACACGGACACACACACACACACACACATACAGACATCATCTTAAAAATAGCAAATTCGTATTCTAGGGACCCTAAAACGTGCTTATTCATTAAAAACTCACCAACGAATTTTTTGACCAAAGGCAATACCTTCCTTACCTAAAGGTGACGGAAGGTAAAAATGGATAAATAATATAAACCGTCAAACTTGTTAATGAATTGGAAGAATCGCTAACATTTAGGAACTTCCTCATACAATGAAAAATAGATATAATTAGAATTGTATGTGTGCAGAAGACATGTAAATACAATAAAAAAAAATCTGTTGTGGCCAGCACAAAACCTTCCGTCAATGTATTGTGTACATATCCTATACCAAAATTTCCTTGAAAAAGATTCTATATATCCTGTATAGTTGTAACAAGAACACACTATTTTTTGCATATCCATACTGAAAGTTCCTTTGAAAAGATTCTAAAATCTAATAAAATTTTAATACGAATACGACGTACATTATGTATTGCAGTTAACACTTCCTCCTGCTTCAACTTTGCCCTATTTTATTAGAAGTCGCTGTTTCTTACTCTTCTCTTCTACTCATTCCTGTCCAAAGCACATTCGTGACACAGTTCTTCCTCTCTCAAATCTTCTGCTATACAGTCCTTCCAATTTTTCTTCCCACTGGCGAGGGACACTCTGTCACTTATATCACTTTCAGATCATATATTTTCCACTTTGGTTTTGCACTTGCCACTGACATGTGTCAATTAGATTTTTTTGAATATGTGTATCTGTTGTTTTCATAATTTTTGCAATGCTGACTGATTTTCGAAAGTTAATCTCTCTTAATCTCTCTATGACTCTATATCTATTGAATATGAAGGAAAATGTATAATCGAACCGTATAGAGAATAAGATATTCTTTCTATTGATAATCACATAAAATGTCGAAAATGATATTTAACTGCGATTTTTCAAGAAAAACTGTTAAGAACTTCAAATAAGGGTACTTCCGGTTGACCAATTATAACCAAAATCTAATCAGCTCTTCATATGGTTGTAAAGAAGAGGAATATGAAAGAATCATAATTTTTCGAATTGTAGTTTTGGAGTTATCGTCGGAGAAAAATTCGTCACACACACACACACACACGGACACACACACAGACACACACACAGACACACACACAGACACACACACGGACACACACACAGACACACACACAGACACACACACGGACACACACACACACATACAGACATCATCTTAAAAATAGTACATTCGTATTGTAGGGATCCTAAAACGTGCTTATTCATTAAAAACTCACCACCGAATTTTTTGACCAAAAACAATACCTTCCTTTTGACGGAAGGTAACAATATTTGGGTAAAGTTCTGTAATTTTTTTGTTATAAAACGACGGTTCGATAGCGAACTGCAAAACAATACTTATATAACATAAAATAAAGATGGCAAAAGGTATTGTGCTGGCTACAACAGATTTTTATCTATTGTTAGTTGTGTAACTCATTTCTTCCCAATTATGTAAAAAGTGACGTTTCATAACGACAAAAGGTTAGGTAAAATTCAACATTTTAAAACGGAATTAGATAAAACTTTATTAAAATAACATTGTCACATGTGTAACAACACTTGTAAATTTAAATGTAACGAAAGCTCCTGATGGTAAGTACATTTAATATTTCTTATTTTATTATTAATTAAATATTTATAATTATAAATACGTATATTACATATACCCTTCAGAAATACCGCCAATCTCATCAATAAATTGGAAGAATCTCGAACATTAGAAGAATAAGAGTGAATAGAATGAATTAAAAAATATAAAAATATATAAACAAGATATGTGTTTTTTTTTTATCAGAAATGTCAAATATGTACAATACTTATATAGCCTAATATGGAAATGGCGAGAGGTCTTGTGCTGGCCACAACAGATTTTTGTTATTGAGGACATACAAAAAATTGAAATATTTTGATAATAATACACTTAGTTTATTTTTCTATCTCTCTTTAGCTTGACGACAAAAATAAGCTCAAAGTAAATAATAGACTCTGCATCTATATAACGAACATATCATTAAACAAAAATGAATACTATATATATATATATATAAAAAATAAGTTATTCCTAGATTACTCATAAATATTATGCATCTTTTATACATTGTTGACAACATAACTTTTATTTTTACCTTCCGTCAAAAGGAAGGTATTGTTTTTGGTCAAAAAATTCGGTGATGAGTTTTTAATGAATAAGCACGTTTTAGGGTCCCTACAATACGAATGTACTATTTTTAAGATGATGTCTGTATGTGTGTGTGTGTGTCCGTGTGTGTGTCCGTGTGTGTGTCTGTGTGTGTGTCTGTGTGTGTGTCTGTGTGTGTGTCCGTGTGTGTGTGTGTGTGTGACAAATTTTTCGCCGACGATAACTCCAAAACTACAATTCTAAAAATTATGATTCTTTCATATTCCTCTTCTTTACAACCATATGAAGAGCTGATTAGATTTTGGTTATAATTGGTCAACCGGGAGTACCCTTATTTGAAGTTCTTAACAGTTTTTCTTGAAAAATCGCAGCTAAATATCATTTTCGACATTTTATGTGATTATCAATAGAAAGAATATCTTATTCTCTATACGGTTCGATTATACATTTTCCTTCATATTCAATAGATATAGAGTTATAGAGAGATTAAGAGAGATTAACTTTCGAAAATCAGTCAGCATTGCAAAAATTATAAAAACAAATATATTCAAAAAATTCTAATTGACAGATGTCAGTGGCAAGTGCAAAACCAAATGAAAAGTATATGATCTGAAAGTGATATGTGACAGAGTGTTCCTCGCCTCAAGATAGGAACTTATAATGCCAGAAGTACGAGAAAGGCAAAAGAGAAGATGGAAGGACTGTATAGCAGAAGATTTGAGAGAGGAAGAACTGTGTCACGAAGGTGCTTTGGACAGGAATGAATAGAAGAGAAGAGTAAGAAACAGCGACTTCTAATAAAATAGGGCAAAGTTGAAGCAGGAGGAAGTGATAAGTGCAATACATAATGTACGTTCGTATTCGTATTAAAATTTTATTAGATTTTAGAATCTTTTGAAAGGAACTTTCAGTATGGATATGTAAAAAATAGTGTGTTCTTGTTACAATTATACAGGATATATAGAATCTTTTTCAAGGAACTTTTGGTATAGGATATGTACAAAATACATCGAATTGACGGAAGGTTTTGTGCTGGCCACAACAGATTTTTTTTTTTAATATACAAAATTTTCCAAGGACAAATAAATTAAAAATAAGCTAATGACAATATAAAAATATGGAGAAAAACCATTTATATGACAATAGTTACCAGACCTGTTTTCACCTGTTTTTACAGAAACAGACTGAACAAACAACAAACGTGGCTGTATAAACAGCTGATAACTAGGTAAAAAGCAGGAACTGGTTGAATTTAAGTCACACCTGTTATCGAGTTGTTTATACAGCTACGTGTTTCTGTGCAGTGGTGGGGGGCAACTCAAGGGTCCCAATACCTAATTCGTTGTAATTATTCAGTTTTACATAATACAAAAATTCATAAAACCACACAGTTACACATATCAGTTTGCTCTCAAATTTCTGTTGTCGTTTTCTTTACCATAGTTAAGAATTTTTCCAATATTACAAGTTGGTTATTTGACATTCGTTAATTTGTCTCTTTCTTGTTTTAATATCTACCTTATAATTGCCTTTAGCAGTCCCAGGAAGTGATCCCAATGCTGATCCCAAACAACATAGGAACTATAATCTGCTCCCCAGCAAATGTGGATTGCAGGATATTGATGACAAGATCATAGGTGGCGAAGAGGCAGATTTAGAAGAGTTTCCTTGAATGGTATTAATTGAGTACAAGAACAGTACAGGAAAAAGTGTTGGATATGATTGCGGAGGCAGTTTGATTAGCAGTAGATATGTGTTGACAGCGGCGCATTGTATCACTGGGAGAACACTTCGAGAGACACCGTAAGTAAACCGATTTTTTTTTTGTATACCAGAACAACCAAAGTCTATTTTTATTATTATTATTATTATTATTATTACTTAATAATTAATTGTTTCGTAAGTAACATAATTGTGAACTTAAAATGGGTTCAACTTTCTATGGATATCTAGCATTGAGTTTTGGACAACATTTAAACCGATTTCTTAGACTTCACACTGAGAAGCTCCGAAGTTAAGGGAAATTATGGTTTTTTATACTGACATTATGGGATTGGTAACATTGTTCTCAGTGTAAACATTTATTTTTCTGTACTAAGTAATTTTTAAATAATTTGGAAGTTAAACTGTGAATTTGATAATAAATTTACTGATATTTTAATCTTTACTGCCCGCCCTCACGTTTGATATATTTTTTACGCTAAAATCTTGTGATCAAGTTGTGTTTTAATAAATCTAAATCTGTGACAGTGATAATTACTCAGCATATTCACAATTTAAGCGACGTTGCTAATCAGCGCTCAAGGCCTATACCTGTAGCCTGCCGTCGACAAGCAGTGTCCCCAACTATATTGGAACTAAAAACTCATTGCAATGGCAACAGCAGAACAAATTCAAAAATTGCTGGACAGCCTTAGCTCCAATTAATGAACATAATATCATCATCAGCAGTAAATTTGAAAAACTTCAAAACTCAATAGATACTTTCCTCGCTTCCCAAAATAATATGGAAGAAAAAATTAATTACTTAGAAAAGGCACTAGCTATGAAAGAAAAGAAAAGCTTGAAATGAAAACGAGAGAGAAAAATATAATATTACACGGTGTAAAAGAAGACAATAACAAAAATTTAGAGCATGATATCTTACAAACATTTAATGATGTAATGAAAGTAAAACACATTACAAACAATAATATAGAAGCGGTAAGGAGATTAGGAAGACCTAAAGAAAACCACACTCCTAGACCTGTATTAGTGGAACTCTCTTTCAAAAAATTAAAAAGTGAACTCTTTCGTGGCGCAAGACATCTTAAAGAAAGAAAAATCTACATTGAAAATGACTATCCGCAAAATATTGCTAATGAAAGGAAATTATTAAAACCATACCTTACTAAAGTAAAAAGTAAAGGGTACAAAGCTGATTTGCGTAACGATAAATTAGTGGTGGATGGAAAAGAATATTCACTACATGAATTAAAGGATACAGATTTATTTAACCATAGCGATTCAAAAGATGGTACAGGTAATAATGAGGGCGCTTTTGCACTTGGTTTAAATGGAAATCTTCATGCAAACCAAAATGAAACTGCCAAAAATATTCCAGCTGAACAATCCTCAAATAACAAAGTTGAAAATAAAAAGGATAAAATAAAGGGACCACTAGACAATCACATTATAACAAGAGCTAGAACGCAATCTGTATCAAAAAACTCACAAACAAAAAACTCGCAAACAAAAATCTAGTAACCCCTCCAAAGATATGTAAAATTGCATTTTGGAACATACAGGGCCTAAAAAACATTTACAACTTAAATAAAGAAGAAGAGAATTATCTGTCAATGTATGAAATAATCTGTATCTGAGAAACTTGGGCTAACTTTAAAGTAACCGACATGCCTTCCTTCTTAGAAAATTACACTATTATTCAACAACAAGCCACCAAAGTAGCTAATTCAGAAAGAGCTATCGGCGGACTAATAATATTTCTCAGAAAAACAATAGAATATATAGAAAATATTATACTCGCCTCTTGTTACTTCTCTCCTTCTTTCGACTATACAACACTTCTCGAAATTTTCAGTTTAACTTTGCAACATACAAAGCAAATTTACCCACAACACGCCTACATTATAGGAGGAGATTTTAACTGTAGAATTGGAGACCTAAACCAGGGTGACGAAGAAATATTTAATAACACTCAATTTACATCTCATCGCACAACATTAGACTGTACTATTAACAAAAAGGGTCGCGATTTTACCGAAATCATGGAATATGAAAACTTATATATTCTCAATGGAAGAAGTATTGACGATTCGCCAGCAAACTACACATTTATTGGAGGAAGAGGAAAGAGTATAATAGATTTTATCTGGGCAGACTTAAACTCTCTCCAGCTAACATCTAATTTAAAAATTTGTAATGACATTCTCATATCCGATCATTTAATATGTGAACTCTCTTTAACAGACATATTCGACCAGCATAGTTCAATAATAAATAACGATCTAAGTCACATACGTCTAACAAAAACTGTTTGGGATGATACAAAAGCTTACCAATACTGGTACGAAATAGAGCAACATATGGAAAACAATAATTTTTCCCACACATATAAAAATCTATTAAATACTATATATTCCGTCTCCGAAAAGCTTGAAATACGGAAAGAAATAACCATCAAGAACACGAGCAATGTAATATTCAATAAACCATGGTACACAAAAGATTGTAAAACACTCAAAAAATTAATGAGAAAAAACTTAAGGAAATGTAACTTTCAAAAGGAACATTTAGAAGAATTTCTACGCTCTAAGAAGGACTATAAAAATCAAATAGTAACTGAGAAAAGAAATTATAAACAAGAAATAAATAATAAACTAGAAAAAGTAAAAAATCAAGCCGAATTCTGGAAAATAATGAAATCACTTTCTCCAAGAAAATTCCAAACAAACCAAATAACTTCGGAAGATTGGCTTACCTACTTTAAACAATGGTATGGGGAAAAAATATGCTGTGATCTGACATTCATAGATGTAAAACACCCATATTTAGATGGCGAAATCTCTGTGTATGACATAAATTTTGCGCTATCAAAACTAAAGCCAAACAAATCTCCAGGTTTCGATGGCATCATTAATAAACAACTCCAATATTTACCACCAAATGGAAAACTACATCTCAAAAACATGTTCAATAATTATTTCGAAAAAGAAACACTCCCGAAAGATTTAACAAAGATAAAATTATGTATGTTGCACAAAAAAGGAGATATACAGTGCCCTACAAATTACAGGGCATTAGCTTTTTTGAATACAATTACAAAGCTACTAACATTCATAATAAATAATCGCTTACAATTATGGTCAGAGAGTAACAAAATTCTTCCTGAATCTCAATTCGGATTCCGCAAAAATAGATCTTGCTTAGATAACTTATTTGTCTTCACAACGATTGTGCAGTCAAGGATGTTAACACACAAAACTGGCACATATGCAATATTTTTTGATTTTCAAAAGGCGTTTGACTCGGTACCTCATGAAAAACTGTGGCAAAAATTTTTCACCTTGGAGTGAGTGGAAAAGTTACAAGGTTGCTGGGAAATATCTATAATCAAGCTACCATGCAAGTAGCTGTTGACAACGTTTTAACCGAAAACATAGAAATTACCAAAGGAGTCCTTCAGGGAGATTGCACTAGTCCCATTTTGTTCGCGCTGTATACTGCGGAACTAGAAAAATCTTTCAGAGATCAAAACTTGGCGGGAATATTTGTAAATCATAATACCGATATTCTATCTTTACATTATGCGGACGATCTAGTCATTTTTGCTACATCTCAAGTAGATATCCAACGTAAACTTACAGCTATGGAAAATGATGAAACCACGCTTCATCAGTGAAAAAAGTAAAATTTAAAATTTCGTCATTATTGATGTCCAAAAACCAGTTACAGTAATTTATTCTAGATTGAGAATCTCGGGGTAGAATTTTATGAAATAAATGAATTTTATAGGGGAACAGCTTCAAATTTTCTTTCATAATCGTATGTGTGGTACCAACGGATAAATTTAGCTCTTGACTGATCCTTCGAACGGATGTCGATAGGGTCTCCTCCACAATTTGTTTGACATTATCAAGTACTTCGGCTGTTCTCTTTCTTAGTCTTCCGCTTCCGGTTTTTCTTTCAACACTTCCATTTTCCCGAAATAACGCTACAGTTGTCTTTACAACTTTATAAATAGCAATAAAAGTACAATAAAGTTCAATAAGATGGCAATACTTGGTGAAAATGTTTTAATAAGATATTAAAAAATATCGTGGTCGCGTGCCTGAGTGTCTGGTCGCGAACCTGGGGGAACCGGGTTCGGTCCCGACCGGCGCCAAATATTTCGAATTTTAAATGGCACAAAAGTGACCCCTGTAGTGCACTCTCCACGCCAGCAATGAGTGCCCGTGAGGTGACGCCTGGTAAACGCCAGCACGGTACAAATATGTCATCATCATTACCGATATCTGCGACAAAGTAGATTGGCACACCTAGCAATAGGTAATATGCCGTGATGATATATTTATTTATTTAAAAAAATAACACTTGACTGTTTCACAAGATTCAGTCTCTGAATCAACCTCTCGGTCATTTATCAGATACTGATTCACTCAGCCAAAACCACAGACGCTTTTCGCTCTTATTACTGCTCTTCAGTGTGGTGCACTGACGCCTCTAGGAGGCATTGAGTCGGCTGAGTGAACAGATGATAAACATCCCAAAAAGATAAGATGACTGCACAAGCAAAGCTACATACAGAGACATCTATCAAGAACGCCGTGAGCTTCGCTAGCCAAATAATAATAAAAGTACAATAAAGTACAATATTATTATTTATTATATAACAAAGGGTTATCATCTTTAGTAGAGCATATATGATGAGGTTTGCGGGGGTTAACATTCAGCATGCATAGCTAAATATCAACCCTGCACGTTATCTGGCAATAACATATATACTTAATACTTACAGCCCAATTCTCAAAAAAAGTTTAAACTAATCCTCATTTTTGGATTATCGAATTCTACTCTAATATTGCCAGTTTATATCTTAAAACATAGTCTAATCTATTGCTAGTATCTATTTTTTTTTTTGATAATATTATGAAGATTTAATTTTAAATACCGGAATAGAATAGAATTCTCTAATCCAAAAATGAGGATTAGCTTAAACTTTTTTATGAATCGGGCTGTAAATGTCTAAGCCGTTGACATCCAGACTAAATAGAGAAAGATGTGAGAAATATGATAATTATTTCTAAACAGAATTTTGACTTATAAAGATAACATAGTTGAAATATTGATATTGAAACTATAATTTGGAAGAGTTTATAATAAAGTTATTTACTTGTTATTGTTCTATCCTCACCTTGTCACAAAGGCATTAAATTTTACATTTTCGTCAATAATTAACTGTTTCAATAAGAACATACATCATGCTTTCTCCAACATTATACTTAGAAAGTATTCTGTTCTAGATGACATATTTTAGCATTTCAAATTTATTTGAGTCATATTTCCTCTGCTATCTTTATATATTTTCAGTATCAAATCCCTACTTTATATAAAACTATTTACTTCACAAAATTTTCTCTTTCACGCCAAAATCGAATCCCATATTGAAAAACATTTCCTATGGGACCGGGCACCTTTGTAAAGGTTTCCTCCCAATCTTGGCGATGGCGCTGCTTTACATGTGGTAAGGGTTGGGCTCGGGCGAGTGCGAGTACGGAGGTTTTCCGGCGATAGCCTGAGCCCTGAGCTGAAACCCTGTTTCACATTCAGCGGCTGAGCTGAAGGATTCACAGGCATTCGGCATGCACTGCACAGGGAGTGTGCAGCCAGCGGTAACTGGATATGATTATCAGAAACACTTATTCCCAACCCATGAATGCCAATGATGTGGGTGGATAGAGATAGGGTGGTATATCAACTATGTAATTCATGTAGCTATATACTCGTAATGTTGGATCAACAATAATGAGACAGTGATATCAGAGGGTCTAATGAACGCCCGAATATAAACTAAAAATACTGTAGTGGTCCGTCCAAATTTTATTATATTTATTATTATTATTATTACTTAAGTACTGTATGTCGTTTTTAAACTAAGGATGGTAAATTCAAAAATCGTATTTAATGAATAAAAAACGTAGTACATGCAAAATTAACTTATAACAGGTCAATAAATAAATTTAAAAATATGTAGAAAAAAATATTCGGTCTGAGTATAAAATATTTATTATTTTAAATGTTAAAAGTAAAAATTTATTTTGTGAGAAAAAGTTTTGCACATGAATGACAATAACGGAATTAGATTTTTATTTTAGCCAAAGGGCAGATATAATTTATTAAAAGAAGTTAATGTCAAAATGGTAAATTTATTCTTCATAATTTAAAACGGACTAAGTATTGCTAGTTATGTAATTAAATTATCCCCTTATAGAAAAATACCAAAAATATTAGTGGACGTAATACCATATAGCATTTTGTAAACTTCCGAAATAGATTCTATTCGGATATTCAAGTATGAATCTGTTAAGAATCCTAGGAATTCGGGTCCCGGATATTAAATCAGTATCAGAAATATCAGATACCTGCAAGACCGTATTTCGGAAAACCGATATCCGTATAATCGTAATAGGGAAAACCAAAATTCGGAAAACAAAATCCGATATCCGGAGATAGATATTCGAATCCTGACATCCCTTATCTGGTATCGGGGGAAAACCGGAATCTGGATAATCCAATATCCGTATAGAAACCGGATATTTCGATTTTTAGACAAATCGGTGGTTTATCTAGATTAAATAACATGTTGAATATTTTGAGGATGAAAGGATATACCTATTTGCAGGATAGGATTCCAAAAATAACAAGCATAAAACGAAATGTTCGACAAATTTAGCCGGATTTCGGAATCTGTTGACAGCCCTAAATTGAAGTGTGTGTCTTGTTGCGAATCTGGGGAAATTATTTAGAATTTTAAATAACACAAAAATGATCCCTGTGGCGCATTCTCTACGCCAACAATGAGTACCCGTGAGGAGACGCTTGCTAAACGCCCTCACGGTGCGAATATTCTCTTTCTGATCAAAACAGTCGTTAAATGGATGATACTGGAGATGTGCCATCTCCAAATAATGTGTCTGAATGTTTCTATTATTGTAATATTATTATTTCATCGAAATAGAACTTAGGCTCGTATTTAATCTTAAAATGTTGCTGCGTAAACCGCTCTCGTCAAGCTTCACCCACCAATTCAATCTTAAACCAGGCGCGGTATAGTTTTGTCATTGATATATACTGTTTTGTTATTGAAAAATATAACACCATCGTGATGCTGCTGGCGCCAGAAGATGAAGAGCGCATTAAAAAAAAAAAAATTGTAAAGGCAAAATCGATGAAGGAGCTAAAGGTTATACCACAAAATATTTCTAAAAAGTTTTGAAGATTAGGAACAACGTTGACGTAAGTGCATTATATCAAATGGGGATTTCTTTGAAAAGAAGAATATTAATATTGATGAATATATTATTATTTTATGAAATAAATCAGAAAGATCAAACCGCGTATACTGTTAGTAGTATCGAAATCTAAAATAATTGTTTCTGAACTCATGTTACCGTAGTTAGGATCTTAAGTCAGAAATAATAACCTTAATTATAACTTAATCAAGACAGCAACTGAGATATGCAACCAACACTTTTTTCTATTCCATTATTAATTGAAATTTGTCATCCCTTTATGAAATAGCAAAATTAACTTACTAATGGGCCTAATCTTTAACGCAGTTGTTAATTTTTAACAAGTGATTAAAAAAGTTATCCAATAGATATTGATTTGACAACTAAATATCTAATTTTTACCTCCCGCTACCCTTGGTAAGGGAGGTATAGGGATCGTGCTAAAAAACACATATCGACATTTTAGTAAATGAGCACGTTTTAAGGTCCCTAGAATCCAATTTTAACATTTTCACGATAATGTCTGTATGTGTGTATGTGTGTGTGTGTGTGTGTGTGTGTGTATGTGTGTATGTGTGTATGTGTACGAATTTTGTTTGCACTCTAACTCAAATACTATTATTCAGAAAATTCTGAAACCTTGTATTTCTACCCTATTCTAATAGGAATAGAAGCCATTAGATTTTGGTGTAAATCGGATAAACGGAAATGGTACTTTACCTGAAGCTCATAATGGTTTTTCTTCAAAAAATACCATTAAATGTCATTTTTTCGCATTTAATGTCATTGGAAAATTATACAGGTATACATTAATACTTTTTTTATATATATATATATATATATATATATATATATATATATATATATATATATACAGGGTGTTAATACTAAGTCGTTACACCCGAAAATGGTAGTTAGAACTCATTAAAACAAACAACTTTTCTTAGTTCCAATTTTTGATTTGGTGCCCCTGTTCGTAGTTATTGGAGTTCGTTTGTTTTTCGAAAAATCGTCATAACTCCCCTATTTTAAAGACTATTACCTTTAGGCTTTCTAAAATATTTGGCATTTACAATTATTTTCTATTTTTTCAAATGGCAAAATGGCGATCGATCAAAAATTTCAAGACATGATTTTTTGATAACCAGTCCATCGATTTTCGAAAGTAAAACATTTATAAAATCCTTAAACTATCTACTACAATATTTGTCATAAACATTTTTTTCAATATATTCCAAAAAAGTATTTATTCATTTAATTGGCTTACATAAGTGCAGTGTGTTCAGAAAAAAGCCTAATTCGGAGTAGGCTATGAACACACAAACGTATGTCTGATCATTATTCAATTAAAAAATCAAGTTGTCACAATTGATCGCGAAATGCAATTTTAAGGAGAAAAGATAATAAAGGAGGATACAGATTATTGCCATTAACCATTTTCTAATATATTTCTATTTCTAAAATAAAGATACAAGAATATTTCTTTAGATAACATTTTTGACAATATCTCCTGTCAAGTTGACATTTAATTAAATTCTTTCAAATTGATATACTTTTTTTGTTCACAGCCTACTCCAAATTATGATTATTTTTGAACACACTGCACTTATGTAAGTCAAGTAAATGAATAAATACTTTTTTGATAGATTGAAAAAAATGTTTATGACAAATATTGTAGTAGACAGTTCAATGATTTTATAAATGTTTTACTTTCGAAAATCGATGGAGTGGTTATCAAAAAATCATGTATTGAAATTTTTCATCGATCCCCATTTTGTCATTTGAAAAAATTAAAAATAATTGTAAATGCCAATTATTTTAGCGAGCCTAAAGGTAAATTTGAAAAAAAATTTTTTTCAATAGTCTTTAAAATAATGGAGTTATGACGATTTTTCGAAAAACAAACGAACTCCAATAACTACGAACAGGGGCACCAAATCAAAAATTGGAACTAAGAAAAGTTGTTTGTTTTAATGAGTTCTAACTACTATTTTCGGGTGTAACGACTTAGTATTAACACCCTGTATATATATATTTTACAGATAAATTTAAAAATCATTTTTCTTTTTTTAATCCCGAAGCCTAAGATAAACAAAATTCCTTTGTTACACAGTTTATTTTTCAAAGGAATGTACTGACAGGTAAACGTCATTGTCAAAAAACTAATCACTACAAATTAATAATAGTGACATATTAAATAATAAAGAAAATCGTAAATAAAGTAGTAGTTATATGCAATGGAACATAATATAGTTTGAAGCATTACTAAATACGTAGGTATGTATTTAAGTTAATAAAAATTAAATAGCGGGAGGTTTTGTGTTGGCCAATCAGATTTTTTATTATATATCAACAAAATTGATAGGTTAATTTTTTTAACTAGTTGTTAAAAATTAACTAATGAATTACACAATAGGCCCGTAAAACAGTATGTAGGAGATAAGAGACTAAAGAAATCTGTTTATAGCCCTCATAATAAAATGCTTACAATCAATTAAATTCTCCCTCGATTTCGCTTGGTGGAGTAGATTGGATAAAACAATAATTTAATGTCTGGGAAACAATTTAGTGCGGTCGGGAATCATTAGCAGCCACACACATCCACATCAATATAGCCCCACCCACTCGGAGCTTAGAAAGAAAGAAACCGTCTCTGTCTCGGATTTGTGCTGTGTGCGTCGCACATTCATTCATTCTACCCCGCGCGCGCATTGTGCGTCTAGCATTCACAGATCGCTAAGTCGAAAAGTCGTTAGGTTAAAAGTAACAGGGGAAAATTAGGAGGGTTTTCTTTTCATGAGGCTGTCAGACCGGAAACAATACATATACGCATTCATCTTCCGGCGCCCGCGAGAAGCGAGGATTCCGGTATAGTTGGCGCTGCTTGTATCACGAACAAAAGAATGGGCCATACATTACGGAGTAATATACCGTGATACGCTTGTTTATGGAGATAAGTCTTAGATGCTGGAATGCTCTTTGCTCAATTATGGAGTTCTTAACGTTGACAAAACCAGAGATAATTATCATATTTACTGCAATTAGCAATTTAGCTATGTATCTTTTTCTATAATCCATTTGGTTCTATTGGGTTTTTAAGTTGCGTGAATAAAGTGCGAGTGCTGTTGTTATTAGTATTAGCTACTAGTTAGTATTAGCCATTTTTATATTGGTATCTCTCCATGTACCTACTATGTAAAAGTTCATTTAAAAAATGGTCATAAGGTACGGTGGCATACACTATGTCCCCAGATTGAGTTTACAAAATAAAAAAATCTTATTTTTGATTTTGCGAAGAAATGCCAAGGGTAGATATATTTTTGCTTGATTTAATATGCTTAATTCAATTATAAAAACTTTTAATTAATGCAAGGTTCTTTTATTATAACTTTTTTTTCCTATTTTGTCCTCCTAATAATACAGTTATTATATTGAATCTAATATTATTTTAGTTAGCTTTAAAATATTGACAAATGATTTATGGCAAAATTAAATCTTATTATCATAAAGTAGGAAGGTATTGTCCAAAATAGAGAGTTTGTTAAAAATGTTAACGATAGAACAAAAAAAAATTTTGAACTGGCTCAGTAATGTGATTTGTTGATGCCAAATTGGAGTGACCGTATTCGTAAAAATAATTTTAGATAAGTTCGTAGTGAAGCGGCGTCCTTTATATTATGTACTTGCTGTATTTTCTTTACTCCAGTTGATCCTTTTTCACTCAACGTATTTTCTTTACATTATTCATGGAACCAGTTCTTAAAAACTTGTAGATATTTTGTTCTAACGTTAACATTTCTTTAACATATTCTCTCTATTTTGAACAATACCTTTTTACTTTATGATAACAAGAATTACGTTTGACATTTAATCATTTGTCAATATTTGAAAGCTAACTAAAATAATATTAGATTCAATGTAATAACTGTAATATTTGGAGGTAAAAATATGAAAAAAAAAAAAAACGTTATAATAAAAGAACCTTGCATTAAGTAAAAAATTTAATAACTGAAACACACGTTTTAAATCAAGCAAAAATTTTTCTTCAAATCAAAATCAAAAATAAGAAATTTTTCCTATTGTCAACTCAATCCGGGGACCTACTGTATATTTATGAACCAAACATGAAAAAAGGCGTAGTTTACCAGATCAATTGTAATGCATGTAACAAGTTATATGTGGGGGAACATCACAACCCTTAAAGAAACGCATTTATCAACATATTTACCATAGTAATACAAATAATTCAATCACAGCGCTTTAGCTAAACATATTTGCCAAACTGGTCATGTACCTAATTTCGAAAATGTTAAAATACATATTGCAAAACATACAATTTAAAATTCCCCGACTTTTATATGAAACTTGTCACATTGCACTAAATAAAAACAATTCTTTTAATTATAAAACAGATTTCAGGAATCATGTTCAATACATTAATAATTTAAATATTTAAATTTTTATATTATTCCCGCTTCCTTAGTTGTTCATTTGTTTACCCCTACCATTTCTGCTCAAATTTTCGTTCGATCTGCATTTTCTACTATTTTTTGACTAGTGTTGAGCTTGCCGTCCTGGCATTAACATATATTTTTATATTTCAAGTTGTCTGTTATGGTTCTTAATAGAATGTGGGCGGCATTTTAAATGCTTTTGTTAAGATTTAGGACAATTGCACTTTGTTGTATTATTTCATTAACTTTTATGGTAAGTCGAAAATGTTTTATTATATTTTTATGTTATAAAATTGTAATTTTTTACCAGCTGAAGATGGACAGATTTTTGTAGTCTGAAACGTCCAACTAATGTTCAATAAAATTATAAAATGACGTTTCATCAATTAATGGAACCTATGGCCTACTTCTCCTTATGAAAATAAAATCTGATTAACGATTTAGGTGTAGAATATAATTATGTACAACATTTAATTGAAAATATGTCTTAAATATATAGACTCTATTATCTATTCAATAAGAGCTGTCCGAATTAACCGATCATTCTTTATTCGGTATAAGGCCCAGTCCCATAAAGACAGGATAAAAGGGAGTCTACTTATTGTATCCATTTATCAGAGCTGGGCAGTAACTAGTTACTTTAGTAACTTAGTTACTAACTAGTTACTTTTACGTAACTTGTAACGTAACTTAGTTACTTTTTAAAATATGGTAACTGTAACTGTAACTTAACTTGCTGCGGTAAAGTAGTTGGTAACTTTCCGGTTTTTAGTTACTAGTTACTTGAGTAACTTAAGTTACTAGAATGTAACTTAAGTTAGTCAAAGTAACTTAAAAAGTGGAATGTAACTTAGTCATAAAAAGTAACGGGTGGATTTAAATTTCTAAGAAATATTTTGTTGAGGCTGATGCCTTTTTTAGAAACACTATCTAAAACTGTTTTGTTTTAAATAAATGTATGTAATAATTAAATTCAATATTATTGTTGATTGATTTCAAGCCATAATAGATAATAAAATAATTACATTCATAAATAATAGAGTTTTTGTACGGTAAACAGAAAAACTAAAAATAACATATTATTTTAACTTTTAATTCTAGAATTAAAAAGTCACTAAATGTTAAATTTGACTTATAAAATATATTATTTTCAAATATTTTCCTCGCTTACAAATGATACGTTTTAATAAATTATAATTAAGCTGCTACTAAATCATCAAAATTATTCCAATTTTCAAGTTATACAAAATATAGTGTATTTTGTTCGTTGTTCTAAGGGTTGCAAGACTTGAATTCATCTCATTTTTGCAAATTCCCTTCTCACAAGATAAAATGTCACTTTTAATTTTTATGTTATATTATAATGTAGGTCCGCAGGGCCTTTTTATCAGATTTTTGGGCCCTAGGCCAAATTTTTTTTCGGGCCCCCCGCCCTCTTTATAGTAAAAAACAAGTACGTACAAATATTTGTATAATTATAATGTAAGTTTATTTATTAAAGAAAAAAATAAAATTGCCTGCCGAAAGAAAAGCTGATCAATTATACAGTACCGCATGCTTGATTCTAGTTTGAGGTGAAATTTTAGCGTAATATTTTGTTACTCCTTTCTAGGGACGCTTGGCGATTTTGCCGGTTCTCGGGATTATGTTATTAGCGTAGCGGGGCCCCAAATATTTATAAAAAGATACTTTTTCATCTAAATTTCTTATATATGTGAGCGCGGGGCCTCAGATTGAAAATCGACGTCTGATCCGAGGTTTCCAATAAATTAATCATTATCCACTAATAAGTCTAGGTAGGAAATAATGTCTGCATGTTTTATACATTATAATGGTCATGTCATGTTAGAAAGAAAGTAGATTCTTTATATCTTGGTATAAGAAATCAAAATTGAAAAATAAATTAATAAATTTTTAAAAAATCACAGCAACCGGGCCCTGCGGGCCCCTTGTCAAAGCGGGCCCTAGGCCGTAGCCTCGTGGGCCTAGGCGGTAATAAGGCCCTGTAGGTCCGTTGACATTAACAATAATAATCTGATTGGGTGTTGCCAAGCAATAACGTTAAAATTTAGGTTAACGTAGTTAGTGCAAAAACTCCCTGATATGTATCCTACACAATAACTAAGTCAACAGTCTAAGTCTACACTTTACGCCATTAAAAGTAGTTAGAAAGTAACTCAAAGTAACTAAGTTACTTTTAAATAACTTAGTAAATAACTTAGTTCTTTCACCAAAGTAACTGAAACTTAAGTAACTTAGTTACTTTTTTTTGGAAGTAACTGTAACTGTAACTAGTTACATTTTAAAAGTAACTTGCCCAGCTCTGCCATTTATGTATTTAATTATTTTCTTACTTACCGAGGAAAATAGTTGAAGAATCAGTGACGCTCCACAGTTACAGACAGATAGTAGTTATAGTTATTTATTTTATTTATCGTATGACATGGCTTAAGTACAAGTGCATTAATTTAGTTATTTACAAAATAATTTTTAATTCTTTATAAGTCTATGTCCAAGTTAGAGTTAAAAACACTAAGACCCGGTTTTTTCACCTCTTGATAAAGTGTCAGTTAACTTATCCACCAGATAGAAAAAAAATATCGCATCATTTAAGTGACGTGTATATAATTTTGTTAATTTACGCTCTAATGTCGATGCGATATTTTCATCATGTCTGTCGGATAAGTTAACTGGCACTTTATCAAGAGGTGAAAAAACTGGGCCTAAGTTAAAAACACTAAATTGAATATTCGGCATCCAATATTTATTAAAGATTAAACATACGATATAATGCAGTACTAGTATCCGTATGGTCAAATGTATTATTATTTTTTATACTCATTCTAACAATAAGATTTTCTTTGAAATAATTAAAATATTCGAACTACATACTTAACAAATAATTGTTTGTGTATTTCGTAATAAGTACTTTTCGTAAACATAGTTCCTATTCTTTTCTTATTTCTTTTATACGTTTGTAAATCAAATATCTCATCTCCTCTATAATTAGATACGAAACAGTGCAGACCAGAAAACAATCCAATTCTTTCTTTATCTTCCCCTATTCTATTCCAGTGCTACCGCTATGAAATATGGATGTAGTATTTACATAAAAATGCGATAAAGCATTGTTCAGTGATTAGCAATTGATATTAGCGTTACTGGCGCCAAGCAAAGCCGCTTTAATCCAATGACAATTCTCCAGCATTAGGAAGAAGTAAAGATGAAGTTTCTGGGGATAAATGCTCCATGTATTTTAATGTCTATTGTTGTGTCGATGTTTTCCTTACTTCATCATGTTTGTAAGAGGATATGAGTGTAATTTATATTTATATTAGCAGTGGAGGAGAAGAGATATTTTTCCCAGGGTACCTTTAGAAAGATATTGACATTTCAATAGATAACATGGCATCGCGTGCAGGGTGGTACATCTTGATAGAACCACATGTCTTTGTGTTCCGGCTAGTTGAAGAAAAAAAAATCATAATCATGTCGCGGTCACGAGCACTATTTACAGTTACAGAAGCTCATTTTCAAAAAACTTTTCCACAAAAATAACGCATTGTACTTTCGTGAAGCGTTCCGACTTTTCTAATCGGAACAATGACAGATTGCAAATAGTTTTAGAAATATCAACCAATGGGGTCTTCCACCCTATTTTTTTTATTATTTTAAATGAAAGTTCTTTAATTTTAAAACAATTCGTAGTATTAAAAAGTCCTAGTTGTCTTTAGCTTAACTGCATTTTATTTTTAATGTCAATATGATGTCACTGCGACACACCTATCATTCTCTCGCTCCGCACCATACTCTATAGTACGCAGCGAGAGAATGACAGCCATAGTGTGACGTAGCAGTGGCACTGAAAAAAAATTTCAAATATCTCGTAAAGTAATTATTAAAAATTTTGTTTTTTGTCTTAATCGGTATGTATCAAGTAGAAAATGTACATTTTGTTATGTTGGAGGACCCCATTAAAAAATGTAGCCAAACTGAAATCGTTCTTTCATAATTAACCATCCATTTTAACTAAAATTGAATTCGAAATAAATCCATCTATTTCACAATAAAATTATTAATTCTATTCAGCTGTTACGAGTGCTTATATAATAAAATCTTAAACACCAAAAAAATATACTTTATAACTACAAAAAGTACACTACCAAATCAATTAACAATAAAAAGAAATATCTGAGAATACAGTGAAGAAAATGGCTATTCAAATACAGAAAGTTAGGATATTTGTACATACATAGCTTACTGAGTTAGTTTTCTGCGTTAAGTTGGATTACGATATGTTCAAAAAAATCAGAGCGCCACATTTTTTTTTTTTCCTTTTGATTGGATGTGGTAATGGATAAGATGCAAAATATATTAAAATAAGTTTGTTGTATAAAAGTGCAAATATCCAATTTTTCGAATATATTCAAAGAGTAAGAGTCTCATCATTTTTCATCATTCTTATGTAAATTCATATTTATATTTTAAGTAGATTATTTTAAAATTATATTAGGGAAGTGAATCTGTATTAAATTTTCTCAAATTTGCCAGTGAAATAACTCTGTTGGACGGCACTGGTGAAAAGTATGGCATTTATCCGTAGAAAGCAAAGTAATGTAAAGTAGCACCATTATTCGCTTGCGATGTCGTGTCCATCCCTTTTATCCTCTCTTTATATAATCGCGTTTCCTTCCAACAAAGGAATAAAAGAAAAAGGAAAAACAAAAACAGCGAAAAAAACATGAGCACGAGAGAATCTCAGCTAGCTATCAATCGTTTGTTCCTAACGAGCGAGTCGGGCGTTGCGTTGGTTGCTATGGTCACTCAGCTCAGACAGTTGACAGTCGACGGCAGCAGGAGAATAATGCAGGGGATAAATCACAAGCAGTGTTGGCCAGGCATTGTGCTGCCATCTATTGGCACATAAAACATCCAAGATGGCTCAATTAATGATACGGCGGAAACGGATTATGCGCCAGGGTTTGGATTCGTTTTTGTTGGGGCTTTTCTCTTTCATGGAAAGCAATGGGCCGGGCGATTCAGACACCGAATGGAGGAGAACTTTTTGCCAAGAGGTAATTAGTTTAAACAATTTACTTCCTCTAACAATAGAATGAAACAAAAATACAAATTTCCAGTTTTTTAAATTATTTATTTTATGTAGGGTCATTCGAACAGGCCAGATATAAACCGATTGGACCAAATCGGGCGCCGCGCTCAGCAGCTTTTATATGATTGTATTAAGAAAAAATATTAAAAAATTACCTATATCTCAATTTTTCAACATTCACGGAACGTACAAATAATAAAGAAACCAGAAACGTCTATATGTATATTCAATAACTTTATTGTCATTGAGCTCTACTTTGGGCCCCTACAACAATGTTTTAGGTTCAAGGTTTCTATATGATCTGTTATGTAACAATCTGAATCGATTATGTGCTTCACTTACTTCACCAATGATGACGACGATCTGATGATAATGGAGGTTTGATGATGAGGATGAACACATTAATTAAATGATTGATATGGACGCAATACTTTAAAACTAATTTTATTTACAACATATTAAAAACTATTATTTACAATTATATCAAATACAATTAAACTAATAAAAGATGTTGCATCTTCAGGGCGTAAATACACGCGTACTTAAACGCGGACCGATACTCAAAGCTACATGTTTACGCGATCAGAGTTCAAACCAAAGGGGTAGTTGAAACAATATAAAAAACATTATATTCAAGTTCAAGGGAGGTGACTTACGCATAGAACTAAATATCTGCCTAACCAGACACTTATCAATTCATATCTACTTGCCTCGGCTAACCGCATAGACGGATATCAAATTTCACCTACACCTCCCCAAGAGGAAACATATCTTTAAAATTACAGGTAATATGCGCGGTAAGAGTTGACTACTCGGTTGACTTTTGCAGCGCCTAGAATTCAAGCTTGGTCTTATGGTGTTGCAGAGACAGAAAATAAAATTATTTGCTGTTGCTTATATTAATGTATTATCATACGTAATACAACAAGTGATATGATTATCATCGATGATATTTTGGAGTGGAACCGAGTTGCAAAATGTGCTGCTTCGGTTTCACGAGCAATATCTTCGATTATTAATCATATCACGAGCTTATATTTAATGAGAGAATATAATAATTTTTGTTAAAATTAACTGTCAATGTTGTAAAAATCCCTTAATAACGAATATAAATAAGATGATAATTTCTTTGTTTTTTACCTCTCGCTAAGAGAGGTATTGGATTCATGCTAAAATTCGCATATCCAGATTTTATTGAATAAGCACGATTTAAGGATCCTAGAATGCGATTATAACATTTTTAAAATGATGTGTGTGTTTGTGTGTGTGTGTTTGTGTGACCAATCATCAGTTCCAAAGGATCACCATGCTACAACCTGGCCAAGTTTCTACTACCTATTGTATCACCGCTACTAGGGAACAGTAGAACTTTTGTAAAAGATTCCAAACACTTCATCAACATCATGAAAAAGACCGTTCTGGAGGATAAGGACATATTTGTGAGTTTTGATGTCGAAAACTTGTTCACCAACGTTCCTGTGACGGAAGCAATCAACATTGTGGAGAAGAAATTAACAGAAGACCAGAATTTAGCAGAGAGAACCAGTCTACCAGTTCCAGTGATAAAAGAACTCCTACAATGCTGTCTTACAACAACATACTTCCAAGTAGAAGGTGAATACTATCAACAGAACGACGGACTACCAATGAGATCGCCACTTTCTCCTGTCATAGCCAACATATATATGAAATTTTTCGAAGAAATGGCAATGGACACAGCAATAATCAAACCAAAGATCTGGATCAGATACGTGGATGATACATTCGTCATCTGGAATAAGAGTGAAAAAGAGCTGCAATTCTTCTTTGACCACATCAATTCCTTGAGGGACACAACTGTCTTCCATTTTTGAATGAATTGGTAGAAAGATCTGGCAGTAATATCACCACTTCAATTTATCGAAAACCCACTCACACAGGACGATACCTCAATTATAATTCCAACCACTCGCAGGCAACAAAAATCGGAGTAGCCAGAAATTTATTGGACAGAGCCAGGATCCACTGCAGCACAGAAGCTAAATTCAAGAGAGAAGTCCAAGAAATACAGAATACGCTTTTACAAAATGGGTATCCGGAGAAGCAGATCAGAACCATAATCGACGGGTACCAGCATCGAAACACACCAGACACTAAACAAGACAACTAGAAAGAATTATATATACCTTACGTCCAAGGCATCTCCAAGCAAATACGAAGAATTATCCAAAAATATGGAATCTGCACGAGATTTCAAACAACGGCAACACTAAAGAAGATTCTACCCTCCACGGCACCAACAAAAACAGCAGGATCGGAGAAAGGAATATACCAAGTGGACTGTGAATGTGGAAAATTATATATAGGGGAAACAAAGAGGCCACTAGACACCAGGCTTAAAGAACATAAACGACATACCATAAGAGGAGAAACGGACAAATCAGGTATAGCAGACCACGCATGGGAAAAACATCATCAAATTCTGTGGAACACCGGTAAGATCATCGCCAAAGAAAATCACACCTTCAAACGGAAATTTAAAGAGGTATCATACATTATTGCCAACGAGGATAAGGTTTTCAGCCACGCCAGTGTGGAAATAAAACCAATGTGGAAGAATATAATCAAGCAGAACACAACAATGAAGACAGAATCAACAACAAAGAAACAGTCCCAGCCCACAACCAATCAGGGAGACGCAGACAAGCTTCAGTTACCAACCACACTCAACCACCGTTATTTCACCCGATATAAAACTCGTAGTTTAAGGAAATAGTTAGTAGTACACCTGATGACGGCAGCAGATACATAGCTACCGAAACGTTGTGTTAATATTGGAAGTCCAGAGTTCTGTTTTATTTAGTAATGAAACATTGTCTTACAACTTCAAAGAAATATTATGGACTAATGTTCAACTTTTATCCCTTTCCTTTGCCCCTTGCCCAGCACTGTTGCCGCTTGTAACTTGACATGACTAGGAATGAACGCAAATGTATATAAAATATTTAAAACTAATTAAAATTTTTAATACTTCGTAAATGAAGAAAATATAACAAATAAGTAAGGTAAGACAGTAATGCGTAATACAAATATATTTAAAAAATATGAAAATAAGTACGTATAGTCTCCTGGCTGAAACGAGTAAAGGAGAGAATGTGGAACTATTTCTTGAACAGAGACAAGTCATTTATATTAGTCAAAAGAGGATAATTTTGAAAATGAACCAATAGAATGGCTTGTTTCAAGAAATCTCTCGATTCAGTGAATGTAGTACAGGTTATTTTTTTTTTTAATGAAAATGCAATTTAAAAATCATAAAAACATGCATACCATTTTATTTAAATAAATTAACAAAGATTTCCATTCTGGCGAAACTGGAAGTAGAATTAAGGATTTTTCATTATCATTTATCTTAACCTAAATCCGGCTCTGCATTTGAATATACCGCCAGAGTTTGTGTTATTAAAATAGTCTAACACGTAAGAAACTTTGAAAGAAAGACATTAAATTCTCTATCTGTTAATTTACATTCTTCATTCATTATAATTGCTACAGATTTAGAAAAAAAAATTGTATCTATAGTTAAGTTTTAACCGTTGGCAGATTTTCGATATTTGTCGGAGAGAGAGTTTGCATCATGTGTACATAAGTAAAAGTACGCGAGACATGTTAAGAAAAGGGAAATCATAAAATATTTCCCGCCTAATGTCTACCGTCACGAGCGCGAGGTCCGCTATGCGCCACACACATTACCGAAGCGAATGTGTGATGCGGCGGCAGATTTTGATGAAAATTGGTATAGTATAGAGATAGTTAAAACCTTGAAGAAAGAAATGGCTACTCAAAATAATTATTCTACGCAGACGAAGTTTTGAGTAGCTAGGCAAAAGGGTTTTTTTTTTAACTTATACATATGTATGTCTGATTATAATCTTCGTCTGAAAAATATCTGAAACACACAACACTATTGGCAGATGGCATGAACTTATCACGTTTTATTTTAAAAAGCCATTTTTTGTATATAAGCGGAAATTTTCTCTTATCTGGCAATTTAAAAAATTGAATGTTTCCACTATTGCTCTCTCTTCTAGAATTATTAGAGCAACCAATTGGCAACTGACTTTAAGCTCGCAGCGCCAAAGCGGAATTTACTTGAACTCACGGAGTTGAGATAACCATATGATAACTATAATCTTTGTAGGAGTGTTTTTGTGTTTTCTTCGTGTTTTTTAAACTAATAAAGCTTCGGCAGCAACAAACTCTGCTTAAGAATGCAATACATTTTCAACATGATAAATATTAGTTTTATTTTTTCTATAATTTCTTGCAAATAAGCGAGAATTTCGGCTACTGCTAGTGGAAGGTTTGTCTTCATGCTTTAAAGTGGGCAAATTTTTGGAAGATACAGCAGTTTTTTTAAACATTTTCGTTTATTTGTATTAACATTTAAAAAAGAACATATACTTATTGCAAATAAAACTTTTCCTCTTGTAGTATACATACCTCTGGTAAAATAATCACTATCAGCCAAATGTAAAGACCTTCATAAATTTAGAAACTGGTTTCACTATTTTTAATTTTATTATCCAGGTTTTTCGCCGGTCAATTTTCTCTTTATCTCCAAATTTGTTCTCGATGATAACATAATCTTTATTTTTTTGAGAGAAAGAATGGTAACTTACATAATCTGTTTTTTTAAATAACGACTTGCATTGGGGTACAGAACAGTAAATATTACTCATTTTAATATAAAAAACAATTATGCAAAAATTAACGAAACTTCGAAAACAAACTTGTTTTAAAGGTTAGAATGCATTTATTTGTATATAATAACTAATACAATAAGTTAATTATTATACATACAATACACTATCTGCAAAACAGATCTACGATGGCAAATTTCACAAATTATTATAATAGAAAGCAAGAAATAATTAAATAATATTAATTTTTTCAGATACGACAATGTTTTATATACAGAGCGCGCCAAATCTATCTCAACTCCTAGAGTTCGAATTTTTGCCACTAGTTAGCGTATCGCTTAAAGTCAGTTGCCAATAATATAGCATTGTACCATTTTAAAAAGTTTAACTTGCACGTATAACCCCTATATTATAGAGGTGTTTCCTGTGCACAATAATTGACAGTATTTTCAATACACACAACAGTTCAGCGCTACCATTACAGCGCATTCCGGTCGTGGTAATGTATGACGACCCACACGACAAAATTCAAACTGAAATAAGCTTATATCTTGAAAACTATAAATCGGAAAAAACTGAAACAAACGCCGTTAAGTTTAAAATTATTGTATAAAATTATTAGTTTAATATAGCCCATAAGTTGTTAATGCCTTTAAACTAAATTTGTATTTTTAATGCAAATGGGGTATTCCACCATAACAAAAAAATTAAGAAAATTTCAATTTAACATAAAGTATGGCTCAATAAAAAAATAATAGTTAAAACAATAAAAACATTTTTTAAATAATTACTTCACGAGATATTTCACATTTGCTAAAAGGGAAAATTGACGTCATACAATTGTTATCTTTCTCTCACAGCGTACTCAGAGCAGTGCGTGTGAGAAAGACAAGTATAGAGGAAATGTGACGTTACACTGATTTCTCGAAAATAAAATACTCTTAAACTAGGAACAATTAAGATTTTTTAATACTATGAATTGCTTCAAAACTGAATGAAGTTTTATTTAAAATAATAAAAAAAAATTGAGTGGAATACCCCATTCAACGATCTTTATCTTAGTCTGTGTCTAATTTACAAAAATTACTTTATTACACAATTTAAATAAATATACATATTTGGTATTCAATAATTAGCTTACTGATATGTTTTGTAAATATTTTTTGATCGAAATAAAACAAATTAATATTTTTCGAAATTTGTGAAATATAATAGCTCTAATAAATGTCGCCTTCTAGTATAAAGTGGGAGCATATTTTGTATAGCATGTTCTCTTCACCTCAGTTGTTTTTATTTTGGGTTTGCTGTAAATCTTACACTACCCTTATCCCCACAAGAAAAAGTAAGGGGCGGAACAAAGTTAATAACGTGCACATTATTGTGACCAAAATCTCATGTCCGTGCGTAGAGTGATCGTAATCGACAAGTTATCTTTATATAACTATTCTACGTATCTAGGACGAAAAGTGAATCTTTAAGGTGTCTTACGGGTCCGATCGATTAAACGAGTTTTAACAAATAATGATACGAACAAAATCGAAATCAAATTAAAAAAATTACGTCACTTTTAATCGTTAAATTTAAAAAATAATGGGCCGAATTTAGCACTCTTCTTTAGTCTAGTGATCGTCTTTAGTAATCAGGGAAATTGGAAATAGCTAAAATGCATCTTTCATCTTTTTCTTAATAATGCACCTTTGTATTTGTCTCTCACTATTATATTATTTATAGATAGGCTTCTTTGATTAAAGAAGAGTGCTGAATTTGATGAAATATATTTTTTTCTGTATATTGTAATTTTTATTATTAGATCTGTCAAATAACATCACAATTTCATGGCACTCAAAAATATATCCAAATTTTATTTTGCGATATTTTCTTAAATAAAATGTTAAGGGAAGACCCAGTTGTGTAAAACATTGTTAACTTAAATACCGTCGTTAACTTTTACAAGCCTAATTTTCCAATGAAATTTTGATACTTATCCATGGTTACAATGTGCAGTTAAACATATATGACTAGCTAACAACGTTTTATGCAACTGGCTCTATATTTTCTATAACTTGTTGCGCTTGAAATTCGTTGCATAGGCGTTACCTTTGTCAGACAAAATCTACGATTAACTGTAAACGGGAGCTTTGGGAAGTGGGTTCGAAATAGTAATTGAAGCCTGATCTTACGCCCGACTTTTCTGAAGTTTAAATAGGTGATAAGATAAATCAAAAATAAAATATTTACTTTGAAATAGGCTTCAATTTCTACTTCAGGCGCTAGCCCTAGAAAAGGGATGGGTCTGAGTAGGTCTCTCAGACAAACAAACACGAAAATTAAAAAGAAACGGAGTTTGACAAAATAATTATTTGGTAAAATTCTTATTCATACTACAATTGGCTACTTGCCTGCATTTTTTTATTTAATATTTTTGAAAAGAAGATAAAAACTTGCCTTAGCAACAGTACGTACGCTCCATAGCAACAATATGTGCGGGTAATTTAAACATGCCATCACCTGTTTGACTTTTAAATAGTTTGGAGGTTAATATTTTAGTTTGTCTTTTTAATCTTCTACGGGTATAAGTTAAGTTAAAATCCGTCAAAATCATGCCTAACAAATCAAAATACGTAATAGAATAGAAACCATGTAAATTGCAAATAATAAATAAAAGAGATAGATAGCACACTTAGATCATATAACTCAACTAGATACGTAGAATGTGTTATGCGTAGGAGAGAGAGAGATAGAGAGCAGAAACACTCCCGCACTGCGCAAGCGTAAATTCGTAGCATCGAAGTGGAGTCACCAACGTCTCAAATTTAAATGAGGAAAATTCATGAATGTGTCAACTCGTGCAAAGAAAATGACGCGTTATGAGTCGGCGCACTAGTACTTGTCTTTGCGCTCACTATCTCACTCGTTCTTATATAAATCCTTATCTCTCTTTATCTTATGCATAACACAAACTGGCATTGTGTAATATATGCTTTCGCGTATGTAGTTAAAGGGATATATAGTGATCTAAGATCGCACGACATCTATAGGTTACATTCATAAATATGCTTCCCTTTTTCCATTTCAAAATAATGACGTCACAGAAAATTTTCTTTCTTAATTTATTAAGGGCCGGTATTTCTAAGTTCAGTTAAATATTTTTATTTCTAGAATAAATTTTATACTCGGATTAAATATAAAATGATGTATGTACTTGTTTTTTGTTTATTCGTGGGATAAATACGCTCTCTCGAGAATAAATTCAATCATTCTACCTGACAGCGAATACTTCGTGGTTAAATTTGACATTTATAATATACTCATTAGTAGACAGTGATTTTGAAGACATTTTGGATGACAATGGTGAAGAAATAGTTACATATATTTTGCCTATACCTACTACTGATCAGATAATATAAATTTAAGAAAATAATTTCTTTTTTGTCAAATTATACCTATCTTACTTTATTACATACTATTATAATATTATTTTGTATTATAAAAAGCCTTATTACGTCCGAATGGTAGTGTTTTAATAATATATAATCCCTTGATCATGGCAGACGCATATTAATCGCGACCCAAGAAGGTCTACTTGCAGGCTTACTTATTCGCTGTCGCCCAGCTATACCAACCAATCCCATACCACATGCTCGTTGCCTTCGAATTATCCTTATAAATAATAAGACTTCATGGGCATTCAGAACTAACTGAAAAGCGAAGTTCTAGGGCAAAGAGACATTCATTCCTGTCGAATTCCATCTATGATTATATAATTATATATCTATTATAGTAGTATTGTATGATTTGAACACGAAATTAATAAATAAATTTAAACAAATCGAATAATATAGAATTTTTTAATCGTTTAATCTAAAAATATTGTGCACCTGATCAAATTTAGCATTTATTAGTTCACAATTCAGAAAAGTAGGTAATTTATTTATTATCAAGAAAGTATAATAGACTAATGCTTCAATTCACTGTGATTCTATGCAACAAACGAAATCTATGTCACACTATCTATAAATCCCAATTCTTACTGCATCCTTTTTTTTCCTATTTTCCACTATATGTTTGAAATCAAGAACTATCAATTAATATTCTCTTTTCATTGTTACTGAAATTATAATTTCTTTCTCATTTTACTTCCATTCTACAAATTATTACATTCTTCAACCACAATAACGTGGAAACGAAGCAAATTAACCTCCGTCACAGAGCACAAATTAATGTACTAATCTGTGCCTCCGTGCAATATACAATAAAAATATAACAACACAACACTTTAAAAACGACTTATTAGTATTTTAGTAAGGGAATACTGCAGTGGGGATAGAGAAAAATTTAGGGAAACACGGTTGAGGAGAATAAGTGGGGGACGGTAAATTTTTAAACGCCCGGGCTAAACCCACAAACAAAAATGTGTTCAAAAATTTATACACATGACGGAGTTAGATCCCGGGTCCGAAATCGCGTCAAGGGATAAAACTCAATATCATCCTTAAAAATGACGCCTACAAAAAAAATGGACCCCGCGATAGTCCAGCTCATGCAACTCGGATTACATCCCAAGCTGTCAATCCCGGCACAAAAAACGTCATTACCCGCCATAATTCACACAAATTCGTGCTAGAAGGAAAGGGAAGGAAAAGACCCGTTACGCCCGAGTTACAAAAAAAAAAGAACAAAAAAGGCTCTAGTACAGTTCCGGGAAACGAAGCTTCAAATAAAAGATCTAAATGGCAAAAATTTACTCTACCCAAAAATCTGACAAATAGGCTATAAACTAAACTGGAAAAAAAAGAACAGCAGTAACGGGCCGACGAAATAAAAATTCGGCTGACTCAGGAAGTCACGCATCTCTGCTTAATCTCAAACAATTTACATTTGTAAAAAAAAAATCGCTTGAATTTACTGAAAAATCACAACCAAAAACTTTTCACGAGTGCTAGTAAATTGAATCTTAAAAATGAGAAAGAACAATGCAACTTTACGAAGTGAATTTGACCATGTGGTCAAACAGCCTTGAACCAAAACACACGAACTAAAACTCAGATAAGAATGTGAAATCGTCAAAACTCACCCAAACCAAAGATAAAGCTGAAAATTTAAATATAATTTAAAAAAAACTTTAACAAATGAACATAGAGCTCGTAGAAGACTGACTCCCACATACATAGTTAAAATACGCAAAAAAAATCCCAAACTTAAAATGAAATTTAGTGATATACATAAATATTTTGTAAATAAAATTTTGAATTTATGAGTACACTCAGGCTGTGTTCGATGTTCTAAATCCCAAATTTATATGCCCTAAATCTAGTGATAATTTAGAATTTTAGGAATTAGATTTTAGGGTTTTGCAGGAGCACGCTATGCCTTGAAGTTGACGCGCACTAATTCAACAAATCATGTTCATGTTCGTTGCTATAATTTGTACAAAACGTCAAATTTACTGACAGAGAATAGCTTCTCAACTTCTATTTTATGAAATATAATATTAACATAATATTATACTCTCAAGCATAACATTGAATTGAATTACATAATTCATTTTTGTTGTTCTAAAGTGTTGCCATTCGAACCAATGGATATCACTAGTGCGCCATTCGGAGTTGTATTTATGTGAAGAACTAAATCCTAAATGTCAAAATACCACATCGGACACAGCCTTAATTTACAGCCGTGGTCTTTAAATTAAATTAACTCACAATAGATACTTACAACATTAATGTCAAGCCCCCTCTGAGAATAAGGTTATTAGTTTTGGAGCGATTTTGAGTAATTTCGTACTCTGTAGTAGAGTTTTGGAACGCAACCCTGGAGGTTGTTTTGGTAGCGTGTTCAGAGGTTATGAGTTTTGTTTTCATAGTTTGGCAGTTTCATATTGAAGTTTTTAGTGTGTATTGAGTTATTTTATATTTTTTTGCCAAACTATGAAAACAAAACGCATAATACGCTATAAACCAAAACAAACTTCAAATCTCCGTCCTTCAATCTAACAGTTTCTCCCAAGGTTCTGATTGGCTAATTCGCTTCGTCAGGTGAGTGTCCACAAGCTATGGCCGGTTGCACCAAAGTAAATTTTAAGTGTTGGTGCAACATAAATTTAAAAATTAATTACCAAAAAATCAAATATTATTTTCTAAATCTATAAGTGGGCCAACAATTCTTCTTTAACAATGTTAATGTATTGAACAAAATAAAAAAGTTGACCAATGGTTCTCAAAATATGGCATGCCGGGGGCGGGTCAATGAAAATCCCCCTGAAAATTTCTTGTTCGCCCCTGCAGTCATTAAAGAAATTTAAAACCATTCAGTATTCAAATTTCAGAATATAATTAAAATAGTCAACATCACTTTGACATGTGCAGCTCTCTTTAATGTGTGTGCATTGTAAAACCCCTAGCATCGTCACAGAAAGCCTGCTGAATCTTTTGAATTAATACTTCCAATTGGGTAACATGCTTCATGTAATACCGTTGCGCGAGTGATTCCGTGAATTAAATTTCCGACAGGCGCTGAGTATGTACCCTTACAGGCTACTGCCAAACTGCGTGAAAATATCATGTATGTCCACATCCACATCGGAGGATGTGGATCCCGTACTTCTTTATATCCGCGGGAAAAATTCAGGTCCGATACTTTTTGAACATACCTCGTATTTTTTAATATTAAAAAATCATACGAAGATTGTAATATAGTATTTCTTTAAAATTATTTTTTAAACAGGAGATTATTCAAATTGAGAGTAATAGAACACTACATGAAACGTATGAAGCATAAATATTATTGTCTTTGGGAACTTACCTTTTTAAATTCCTTTACATTAAAACCTGCGAAAAGACGGATGTAAGGAAGAAGGGGTAAAATAATAACCAGTTTATTACATTTAAAATTTAATTATTACATAAGATTAGGTAGCTGATTGGGTTTTGAACACATATTTTTGACAGTTAGACTGCGTTGTTAATAGGTACTATTCAATACTTAATTCCGTTATATGTATTATGTACTTATATCATTTAAATAGATTTTATGTATTGTTTTTCTTCTAAACATAAACGTGTCCACAATATGTATCTTAATAATATTTAGCTACGACACATGTTATTGTCGTGCCATGTTTTGAGCCTGAACATGGTACGACTCTAGTCGAGTGTTCGCGGGTTTGACGCTTGGTGACGTGGTGGTGGGGAGTTCCTTTACACGTACGAACCAATGAGCGGCCAGCAGCACGCTGCGCGCGGTCACGGGAAGCGCACGTCTTATCAGAGCCATCAGACGCGCGCATCATGTCAGCGCATCAATACATTGCGCAGGCGTGCTGCCAGCTAGCTTCCCCCACTACCAAGTCACCGTTCATTCATATGACGTCAAACCTTATGTATATCGTTACAAATACACAAACTACGAAATCAAGACGAGAAAGTAACATTGTAGAGATAATCTTCAATTCATTCGTTAACGAACATATAGTTTTTAAGAGCAACTCTTCGTAATATTTTTTGTAAACAGCTAACACTTAAAATACTTAATAGATATTGCTAATCTGACATTCACGGATATTACGATGATGAGTACCGAAAGTCAACCGTATCGGTGTCAGAGTTCATACATAATATGTTGTAATTGAGTTGATCACAAATAAGTTTATCACTAACATTGTTCTGTATAGATTTCTTCTGTGCGCCAGTATATATTATGAAGAACAAGAAATATATTTTGTTTTATATACTTTATAATCTCTGCTAACAAAATTATTAAACATCTGTCATTGTCTAACATTCATTATAACTACCTCGGTTGAGATTGTTTTCAATGTGAATGTGTTCTCCCTTTTTGTGTTTTAGATTCACAGATTTGTAAATTAAGTTGAACTTAGAGTTATTCAGCTACGGACTGTACCAAATATTCAATGGAAAATTAAATGATTGACATGTAATATTTGGTACATTCGATGAAATCATACAACACATGTTGAGTGACATATATAGCGCAGAATAATCTCGATTAACATTAGAACGTTCAAACTACGCACCTAATTTTTTTCGTTATTTTATCAATATCATTCCCTAGATATCAATGATCTTATTATCTTAGTGTAGACATATAATCCCGTATGTCTTTGGTGCATATCGTGAAAAGATTTATTTAAATAAACTACATTACATTAAAGCTGAAATGCACCACAGAATTTTTCTACTTACAAATAAATAATATAAATGTGACAATTTTGTTTATTAGTTATCTAATGTTTATATTATTCTATACATATTTTCAAAAATTATAAAATTACGAAAAATTTCATGCTTTTGAAGTCTTACTTGTTGGGAGCTGTAGCTTACCTATCAAGCTAAGTGAATAGCCTTGCTGTCACAAAATGGCGGCTGAGTGGTGCCAAAATGTGTCAGAAACGTGATTAACTTGATTGGTTGCAACAGCAAGTTGTCGAGAGTGATAGATAAAAACATTCACATAATAAAGTTTAGTTTTCTATAAAGTAGTACCTAATCATAAGCATAATCCACATTAGTGAATAATACACGTGACATTATAACAAAATGTAGGTTAAGAAAAGTGTGAAAACATCTGAATATACAAATGATAAGTTAAGTGACAGACTTATACATTAACCTTACTTTACAAGTGGATAAGTGAAATGAATATCGTTTGTGATTTTGATTAAACATTTCTTTAACTTAAATCTACTCAAATGCATGGATTTATCTACATACATTGAGCATTTTAATCTCACTATCATTTTTATATTAATGCTAAATGTACACGATATTCGAGCTTATAAAAAATTATAATTCACATAAACAACTGACAGCTTAGTTCACGAATTTTGGCATTCAATTAATTCTCGTCGGTCGAAAGAAATCCTTAGACACACTAAAATATACAAATAACATTCACCGACATCATCACAATTGCTCCAAGTTGCTTTGTGTAAAGTCCAGCAGAGCACACTACTATCGAGCGTGAATTGACATTTCATATCTTTCAGTTGTTTGAGAAAAATGAGCAGTGTATATTTACCTAACATTCATTTCGTTAAGAAAGAAAACGTTGATACACACTAGAGCATAATATGTAGGTGCACAGTCTATAGGAATCGTTTCATTTTCAGTATCTATTGCTAAATTTATTGTTTATGAGAGATTTCCACGAAATAAGACACATACTTGTGTTTGTTTCCTTCTTTCTAAATTGTGACTTAAAATGATGCTTACCGTCAGAAATCGAATCATTTTCGAATTTATAACGTATAATTCTAACGCACTGTTTGTACGTTTGTTTTCATGCCTCTGTTAAATGCGTTCGTCTTGAATATCTGTCAAAAGAAAAAAACAGTTACTCCCAAAATGTTCACACTAGTAAGTATAGAAAGCATCTCGTTACAACATAAATTTTGACATACAGTCCCACATGATAAGTCCCATATTCTTCCCACTAATGAAATTTAAACTCCCATATAGAATTAAGAGCTGTGAGAAGTGTATTATGGGACTCATACACTATGAGAAGCACATCGAACATTACAAGCAATTAGAAAAAATTCAAAGAACAATTTGGGAGTAAGTGACAATTTTTCTTTTTGAAATATTTATGTTATAACGAGATTTCACTGCGCTATATACTACAATTTATTATGAGCTTATATTAAGTCCAGAAATGATACGGAATAGTACAAATCACTTCTGAAACGTATAAAGTGATAAAATATTCTTATACATGTGCTAGAAGCTACAGTATTTAATTGTTCTATATCAAATTCGTAAGGTATTTGTAATTTGTGCATATTAGTTTTTTCTATAAAGGGTTTTTATAGGTATATCTCGTTTATATATTAATCTACACTATAAAACTAAATTTTAGACCTACTTATTATACAATTATAGGTCGACAAAGAAGAAAGACTCTAATGTATAACATATTGGACATTAATTAAATGTTATAAGTAATGTAATTCATTTTTCTTTATCGATCTACAGGTAATACATTTATTATATTTCGTTATATTTTGAGACTGTAACGCAAAAATAATTAGCTCATAAATCTAATTAAGTTATTTTAGTTTCCATCAGTCAATTTCTAATAATTTTTAAAAAATATATGTTCTGTAGCTCTATCCTAATTTCAAGTTCAGTCTTTATTGCCATATTCTACAACATGCACGCAATTTATAAATTCACGGAATGTAAAAGAACTTTTGATATTAAAAGATTTACAAGCCATTATCTTTATGTTTTATTCAATATTATATACATTTTTAAAGCAAACATAAAATGAAATTCATCAAAAATTGCATTTTATCACGAGAAAAAGCTATAAAACATAACCCAATTTGCTGTGTTTTCTTCCTAAACAACTACATACAGAGCCGTATTAATTTGAAATTTATTAAATATTTGTGATTCTGAAAATGTCGAACCCATATTGTACTTTTATGTACCTAATAATAAATTTAATTTGATTACAGATACATACATACAATTCATTTATTTCCCATAAAATAGGTAAACAGAAACTCGTAATCCATTTATACAAAAATAATTTCCCCAATCATTCCTATCTAAACATACTCCTTTTAGAATATTCATATTAACAGCATTCATATCAACTCTTACATTTGTAATAATGAGAAACACTTTCATCTCATTCAGCGATGTAGGTAAGGTATCCATTAGATATTTTACATTTAATTATAAAAATTTGTGTAATAAATATAAAAAATCACATGGTCTGTAACAGTATGTAACGGCAAAGAAATAAGAAAGGGCGAAACGATAGCGCAAAAAGAGGTGTACGATAAATAGAGAAATCCAAAATTAACAATAACAAACTTCGTAACTATTAGAAATTGAAAAAAAAAATCATATAAAATATTATTGTTTTTTTTATGTTTTTCGATTTAGTTGGATTACTATCTTTGCCAGTTTTTCTTCGATTCTAATACAAAATGACATCTTTCTCGCAAACAATTGAAGATCAGACCCATGTCGATTAAGCTTTTTTACTCATTTTGGTCAGTACTATATGTCCTCAAAAGTTGTTACACTTGTTTTTTAACACCTTGTATACGGTAAGTACGATAACAAATAGTACATGAAAACGATAATAACATAAACAGTCGGCTCAATGGTTAGAGTAACGCCTCTTAATCATGAGTGCGCTCGGGGTTCTGGGTTCGAATCCCACTTAGCCATGGATGTTTGTGTATGTGAACCTACTCAATAATTGGGATTTAATCCAGTTGGGAGCTTTTTTTTAAAAAAACAAATACAACAAATTCGAAATTTGACATGCACAAAAATGTAGAGACGGTACAATAAAATAAATGAAATATATTCTTATCTGCAGTAAGCTCTTAGGGCTGGCCAAGGGATGAGTACTTGTTGTGGATGTGGAGGTGGTAATTCCAAATATTTCCAGGTCTCGCCAAATGAAAGATGTAGAAGAAACGCGATGATAAGGGGCGACGGTGATGATATTGTGGTTACTTGTCACTCCAAATATTAATAGTAGGATAAAGTTAAGTTCATAAACGTGAATGTAGAGAATAGCACTCCCAATACGGCATAATAAGGATTATAATCTAATTGTGTTGTAGATTAAATCCGAGCTATACATAAATGTATAACTAACCGGCAAAAGGCTGAAAAGAACTACAAGAATTATTCCTTGAGAAATTACAAATTACAACCCATTTGTAGATAGGTAAAGTGCACGTGTGAGATCTCACCTGAGTTATTGGGCGGTTTTTAAGTGAAAATTCCCTGTGTTGTACAAATACTGGGCCGAATTCAGCACTCTTCTTCACTAGAGTAGTGATCGTGTGTAGTAACTATGCAAATAGCTTGTATCTTTTTCTTATGAATGCACCAATGCATATGTCTCTCTTTATTTTGTGACTTTTAGAGAAGCTTCACTGGGTAAAGAAGAGTGCTAAATTCGACCTACTGTGTTTAAATCCCGGAACCTCCGCACACATTGAACCTCCGCACACATTGAACCTCCTCACACATTTTCAAATGAGCTGGACACGGCCCAAATCCCTCCAAAGAGGATAAAACCGACAAATTGGCACGAAAAATTGCCATCTTGACGTAGCGTCGCAAGAAGTCATTCAAGTTGACTTCGTACTGCAAGAGGGCAGAAAGATGAATGCACTACGACCAAAATTACTGAAACGTCAAACAGGTTGCCTAAAAGAGCTACGAAATCGAACTGTAATAAACTATTTTTGGCGCCAATCTTTTTATTTAATTATGTAGTAAAATAACAACAAATTATTATTATTTTTTATTACTAAGAAAAACATTGCTCAACCTTCATTTAAAATACTTATTAAAAATGTAAAACCAGTTAATTATAAGCAAAGAGAAACACGGGATATTTAGTATTGAACAATAATAAGTAAAAAGTTCGATATTTCATATTTAGATTTTCTCGTCTATAAAAATTTGACATTTTCGGATAAAATTCATGATATTGACAGCGGTAAAAATAAACAAGGGTTAAATTCATAATAACATAGGAATAGTTTATTACGAGCTTAACCCACGATTGTATAATAATAAACATAGAATAAAATTTAATTCCAGAATAAACTCTGCTATGTTAGCATAAACTCTGATATGTTAGCACAAGGTTAAACGATATTCTTAGCTACTAATCTGGAAATAGAAATTTGTTTATTATTACCGTTGTAAATCAGTTAAGTACGTAACACTGCTTTAGGTCTCACCAGAATTTTAAGCCATCAGCCGACACTTATTTCACATCCATGAACATTCTCAATCTCACCCACATGTATGTGTAATCTATTAACTAATCTTTCACTTTCATTCTTAATACTCCGATTATTTTACCATGTTTTAAATTCACGATCAAAATATTGGGGCATACATTCTTCATAAATATAACAAATAAATGAATCTTGTAATAAATTCTTAAACTTACAACAGCTCATTTTACAGCAGTCATTCTCGTTTTACACATTTTCTTCCAACATATCAATCAAATATTAAACAAATTAAAGTCAAAATATATATATAGATTGCAATAATGAAAATTATTATTATAATAATCAAAACCTTGAGTACAACTTTAGGTTCAGTAAAGTTTTACAAATCTTTAATGCTAACGGTTATCTTTGTTTTTGGTACCTATGTAATAAATTTACGTCTCGTTATACCTATATACTATGAAAATATTTTCTAAATCCGGCCCTGAGTACAGATATCCTCTTCCGTGAAAACAAAATACGAAATTAGCATTCACGTTACAGTCTCATTTTCCCTTAAACGTAAGGTGTCGGTAGAGATCGGAATTGATAAAGAAATGTGCTGTTATCATGCAAATATAATTGACGTAGGTTAGGTGTAATAAAAATACAAGATTCACATGCAATACTATAAGTACGATTGTCGATTTGTAAGGTTTAGATAGGTGAACATAGTTTACAAAGGCATAAACGAATATTGGAATAATTTGCACTTATTTAAGGGGAATAATTTTGACTCCTTATAACTAGACCGGAGAAATTGACATGGAGGACAGACGAATATCAAGAAAAGTCATTTATTTGCATTTTTAAAACCGTATCTCATTTTAATTGGAAATTTTCCTAATACCTGATTTTCACTAGATTAACAATAACATATGAAATATATTCGTTGTTCTAATAAGTTTATTTATAAAGATGTAGTTCAGTACTCAGAAATATTATTTCTTTATATTTTCTATAAAAAGCATCCTTTATGTCATTCATTTTTAAACTATAATTATGTATAATAATATGTTGTAATAAATATCACAGCCCGTTCTATTCTAAGGAAACCAATTGACAAAGATAAATGTCAGTCAGTTAAGAGTAGTTTATGCATGTTCGTCATATAATTTTGCTGGAAAGAAAAGATGTAATACGGCCAAAAAAATATTATGCAAGAAATGATATATGATACTGATTATGTAAAATAAAATAATTAACGAGAGGTATTGTGTTGGGCACAACCTTCGAAGGATTGGACCGCTCCGTTGCGCATCATAACCGAAACTCCAGTCTCACAAAATAAAAAGACCATTAACACTATCATAAATAAGTGTTTTATTCTTATATTTTACTCTAGTTGTATTGTTCTTCTACATCCAAAATAGTAACGGTTTGAAAGAACTATAAACCTGGTAATGGGTGCCAAAGAGTAAAATTTTTTTTTCAATCTTTATTTTTATATTTGTGAAAAACACGAAATGAATGAAATACAGAGCACTTTTTATGACATACTTAGGTAATAAAAAAATATTTATAGAATTCGTTTTTAATATATTATGCAGGTGTACATTTAAAAAAGCTCTACAAAAATGATGAATCTCGTAATTTCTATGTAGAGTGTGTCAGTAATATCATCTGTTTTTAAATATGTTTTACTTGTAGAGGCCGACACTATAAAACATCTGTGTATTAAGTTCATGTAGGTATACGATGTTCGGTTCGATTGTCAATATATTTACTATTGTTTTTCTTCATTCATCTATCCTCCACTTATTTATTGTACTAAAGAGCAGAATGGTCTAGATTATAATTCATCATTGAGAAGAACTTATATTGCTTAAAAATACCCTGAGGTGTCAGAAAATAGTTTTAAACTTGGGTGCTTAAAACGTTAAAATCACATAATTATTTAGAATTGTACACAAATATAAAATATGTAAATATATTAACAATTTATGTAAAATTATCAAAGTAAAACGTGTAAATATATATTTATTCTTCATTAAATCTGTAGTTTAATATGTATAATAAAACACAGAAAAAATACGACATTTAAGGTACAGTAACTACACAAAACATGCAACAAACTAGACATGTAACATTTAGTACAGTGCTTCCCAAAATTTAACACTGAGGAGCCTTGTTGTGGAAGTGGGACACAGATAGGAAACAGCTATGTCACATATAACACTAAATGTTTCGATAGGCCCTTAATGGTTTGGAAAACACTGGTGTAAAAAAAATAATTTACGTTGAACTCATGCATTAATCTATGTTTACTCCATAATAAAATTAAATCGAAATAATATATGGATAGTTATTGTTTACTTAAGATAATTAATTTGTGAATAATTAATTCGGTTTGCATAATTAGAGCATTAGTGCAATTTGTTAATAGTGTTACAATCTGATATTCTCTACATCACATAGGTTGTTACTTAAGTAAACAATAACATTAAATAATATATAATTCCAAATAGTTTCTAGTTTTTAAATTAAAAAAGTGTAAATATCTTTACAAAGTCATAAAAGTGTATATTTTGTTTTTGTGCAAGTCTCATTTTTATAAATTTTTGAGGCGGACGCAATAGTAAACTGGAAGTATTTTTAATGAAAATGATAACAACATATTAGGTAAAGTTGTTATGTAGAAGAAAACATACGAATGGCAAATAGGCCGCATATTAGAATACAACCATGAAAAACAAATTGCATTAGACCAATTTTTGGTAGGCTAATTTATTTTTAAAGTAAACCTATCGTATATGGCATAGTAGACAAGAAATTAACATCTAATAATAACAGAGCTATGGAACCATATGTAGATCGAAGAAAAAAATATTAGATGGTCCATTTTATCCAGTTTCAATTAGATACTAGTTGATATGAGTATAACAACATAAATATTAAATATGGTGTGGCGACTACGATGTATTTTTTTACATCTTGGCGCGACTGATCTCGCACTACCTAGTATACCTATAAAACGTACAATGTTACTTTTCAGTAGATATATTTTTACTAACACATAATCGCATTATATTAAAGATTTTCAGTGTTTTTATGAAAATAAAGTGTGCCTCGGTTCCATTATGAATTTATTTTTGGAAGTAAAATAAATGGAAGAGATAGATTTTTAATCTAATTTCGTCTTTGCAGGTTACAAGCAAACAAGAAAAAAGATTACACAGAATAATTATATAAAAATTGGTTTTTAGATTTTAAACTCAGATTTGATTTTCAAAAAAGTTATTTTAATTTAGTATAAATTTTTACAGAAAACTAGAAATGAATTAAAATTTTTATAATGTATAAAAAAATTGTTGTGGTTATTAAAATTAGTCAATCAAATATTGACAAAAACAAAAAAATCTACTGCTGATACTATTTTTGTACCAATCTCAATAGTCTCAAGTTTTATTTTACCGTGCAGGTAAATTAGTTATGGCTAATCGATTTAGGGATGTTTCTGCTGATATTGCAAAGCGGAACAGCGGAACTCATAAATCTTGCAGTGCTTAGCTGTACATCATTTAAATTGTCACGAGTTATTTCTGCCTGTTTAGATTTCCTTTTTAATTCAAATTGAAAAGACTGTACGAAAGTAATTGTTATTTATTTTATTTTACACGTTAGTAGATAGGAGCATATTGCCGATTTCGCTAAAGGTTCGAATTTTAAGCATTAAAAAAAAATGCAGCTCATATTTTTTATAGCAATTATATACATAAATAAATATACCATCACGGCATATGTAGACATCGATAATGATGACGATATATTTTACCGTGTGGGCGCTTACCAGGTGTCATCTCACCGGCACTCATAGCTGGTGTGGAGAATGCACCACAGGGATCACTTGTATGCGATTAAAAGTCTGCACTGGGCGGGATCGAACCCGGGTCACCAGATTGACAACCAGAAACTACACGCACACGGCCACGTGACCCCAATACCAATTATTAGAAACTCATTTGACATTTTATTACGGTATGGTACTACTGACTTAAGAACTTAAGTTATACTTAAAACTTATAAAATTGTAAAACAAGCGAATATTTCTAATTTTTCTTTTAAGGACGTTACGAAGACAATTGTTAGACTGTGTATATTCTATTATAATTTTACGTTAATTACTCTTAAATAAAGAACCTTCAAAACTAACGACGTATCTACCTTATCCTGTTGAGCAAACTTTTAGTTTTCCCTGACAATTTTTGACCAAACAAATATTTTCTCTTCAACGCAATCATTCCTAACTTCAACTTAATTGATTATTTTTAATTTAACATATAAGGAATTTGTGTAGTTTTACCGACGAAACAGCCTCGTGTTTTATTTAATCTAATCTACAATATCCGTCCGATTACAAGTATATTAAAAAAAAACTGTAACAATACCTTTCAACAATTTCGCTTCTTTCTTGTCTACTATCCTATACCATCTGTCTTCTAACTATACTCCCAGTATACATTCCTACACTTAGAGGTAGCTCTCACTGAACTCCAGGTCCGACTGCGAGGCCCTGGAGGAACGCGTATATACGCTGAAACCGCCTCCGAGCGCCGAATCAGAGGTTCCAGCGTCTGTGATGAAGTCGGCCACTATCAGAGTGTCCTTACCTTGCGTTACACCTGCTAATGTCACTCCCTTGACGGCCGGGAGCAGGCCAGCGGCTTCCCGCTCTTGGAGGCGTTGTTTCAGAAGTCTGATCTTCTCTTCTTTCTAGAAAAAAAGTGAAGTTAAGAATTTTAACTAACACCAAGTAAATTGTATTAAGGGCCAGTTTTACAAACTTTGGTTAAAATTTTAACTGTCAGTTAAATAAACAAAATTGAAACTAAATAAACTATCAAATGACAAATTGATCATTGCTGTCAATAATTCGATTCAATATTGCTTATTTAACTTACAGTTAAAATTGTAACCGGAGATTGTAAAACTGGCGCTAAAAGAAATAAATTTAACCATAACGTTATTCACGATTACAGGATAGAGGAGGATTTTATATCTTATCTACCACCGTTCGTTTACAATTTACAATTTATTTGTTATCTTCATATGGACTTATGGGATACAACTCTGGGGGTCAGCTAGTGAGTCTAATATTAACAAAATTCAACGTCTTCAATCGAAAATTTTAAGAATGATAGACGCTCCATGGTTTGTTAACAATAATGTTATACACAACGACTTACAGATGAACACAATAAAAGAAGAAATAACAAAATACAGTGAAAAATACCTAAAAAGACTAGAAGTACATCCAAACCAAAATTCAGTAAATTTATTACACAATAGTATGGACACGTACAGACTAAAACGACAAAACACATTATAATTACCTGTTAGATTTATTTAATAATGTATTACTTAGTTTATTTTAATATTATGTAGTCAGTAGTTACTTTGCTTAGTTTATTTTAAAGTTGGCTTAAAGAGAACATGTCGCTGAACATGTTCTCTACATGATATTTTAAATTGTTAAAAAATTTACTTATTGTCAATTCTTGACAGATTGTAAATAAATATGGGAAATAAAAAAAAAAATCTTCATTTCGAGTAAGGTATATCAAATACAAGAACCGTTGTACCATTTTTCAAGTTACCTACTACTAAGGTACTATACTTATATGTTTAATTTGAGAACTCCTGGTCACAAAAAATTTTCCATTCATTATAGTCTGCACTTTATGCTCCTAAATATTTGAAACAATTTTTATTATTAGCTAAAATTCTAATTACTTTGGATTCATTCCGATTATTAAAGGTTTTTTGTTTTTTTTTTTTAAGTCGGACATGGTTTTACTTTAAGTTTGTTAAAATTTGTTCATCCACCCCTTACTTATATGAAATTTTTGATCAAAACACCTTTTCTCGCACCTTTTTCTCACCTATGGAAAAGTGTCTGGAGTTTGGTTACTGGATTTATACCAAACATTTATAGAATATATTGAGATTTATAAAATAAATATTATTTTGAAATGTTCAGAGTAATTTCTTTCTTTTTCTAGTTTCCATATTATCGAATTTCTATTCGTTTTTCTCTTATCGTATATAAATCTCTTTTATGTGGGTCATATAATTTCTTTTTCCTCATTCAAACTTTGCAAGTTTAATTATCTTTTGCGCATATTATCGTGCGAGTTTTCTTGTTGTAGATTTCATATTCATTATTAACGCTGGTGTAATTATAGCAGTCATAGTTGATGCTAGTTTTAATGCGCGGCGCCGTAATATAATGCAAGTTAAATGGACGTGTACGTAGTCTATAAAGTTAACCCTATGAAATTATAAGTTCCCCTGATAATTAACGAGTATAATAGTTTGTTATCTCGTCGTATTTTATTATTTAACGGCTAATTCACGAAGATACTCATGGTAGGTTACTACCCTAAAATAAACCACATCTTTATCAAATTTTATGAAAATAATGCATAATGAAATTACAATATAACAAAATATCATATCAATTTACTATTTAAAGAATAGTGATAATTTGAATTACGCAAATTTAATGAAAAATATGAATGAATGTCATATTTAGACAAATTTTTGCTTTTAGCTCATTTTTGAGTCTATTTAAAATTTCAGAATTTAATATTTGCTTTACTTTCTACAATTAATTTTGAAAACAAGTAATTAGATTGTGTATATGACATTTTTATTTTAAAGTGACCTCCTTCAATATATTGGACTTTTTGTACTTGTCAAAAAGAAAATTTGAGTTAATTTTGAATATTTTGTTAATGTGAGCTGTGCCTCTGGAGCCGGCAACGGCCCCCCGATTAAACTACCGACAATGGATTTTTAGATTTCACCGCTCTGATTCAGCAGTCTAGTATATTTCTCTAAATATAACAATAATAACTTAATCTAACGTACAAAACATGGTCCGAGTTTTCAGCTGCGATGCTGCGAACTGAATTGGTATAGTATCGATAAATATGCAGCCTAGAAGTTACTGGCGTCAGCAGTCATTGACCTATGTGTCAACTCCCGTTGACGTCAGCGGAGGCACCGCTGTCTACTAAATATTTCAGGGAATGTAGTAATTCTGAAGGGACTAATAAAATTACCGTATAATTAATATAATAATGCTGCGAGTACGACATGCAGAGATGACAATACTTTTCGTGGAATTAAATTGTCATACACAGAAAAAAAAGAAATGAAATTTTGTCGAGTTATATTTAGATATTATTTTATTAGGCAATATGTCTAATAATTTAGTATAATTTACAAATCTTACTTTATCATTTTAACTAGTAATCCGAAATAGATAATAAATATGTTGTAAAAAATCATTAATTTGAATATGCAAATGGCTACTTTAATTACTTATTTTATTTAATTTTATCATATTTTGGCTTCATTAAATTTGTCCTATAATTTTCGGTAATTTATCTAATGAATTAGGTAAATTAAAAAGAAAATTTAAATACATATTTAGTTAATTTCTTTATTTATATTTAGTTTAATACTTATTACGATATAAATATAGTAATTTCATTTAATTTTGTATTTAATTTTACTATAATTTGAAATTACAAATTTAGAAAATGTAACTAAATCAACTTCGATATTTTATTGAAACATATTAGTATGCTGAAAAATAAGGAATTTATTTAGTTAATTTAACTACAATTTAGATATTTTTTTTTCTGTGTACTCAAATTTACTATACGAGTAGCATTGCCATTCTTTCTATACAGGGTGTCTCAGGACGAGCTTACGCTATCTATATTTTAAATACTATTTAATATAATTTAACGAAATTTGGTATCTAGGGGTTATCCAACATGCCCGTTTTAACTAAAATATTTTCAAAGCAGTAGCACTTCCGGTTTGACCGGAAATTGACCTCAACTTTCTTATTTTAAATGGAATACGCTATATTTTATTTTACCATTGAATGCAGCGGAAAATTTTACATATGAAGCAATAAAAACATTTTACTCATGATTAACTACTTCCGGCGTTATTCAACTTGTTTTGATTTTTTGTCTGAAATCCGGCACATTTTCAAAACTGTGTATCTCGGGAACGAGATCGAATTTTTATAATCTGAAAAAAGCCTTTTATAAAGGAGACTTTAAGCTACATTATCCATAGAAGAATCCTCGATTATTTATAAAAATGTGACGGGTACGTTACACCAAAATTACAGTTGACAAACTTCGAAAAAGACAATTTTTTTAAATGGAACCCCCCCTTTTTTATTACATAAATATGTTCTACGGCAAAAAATAAGGGTACTTTATGTAACATGTCCTATGTTGAAAGTTGATAGAATTTCAGTAAATTAGAAAAACATGTGATCTGGGTATAATTATTTTATTAATACCATGGAAAAACAGTGTTTTTACAAACTCATCTACTTGATTTCTTAGATAATTTACCGTTGGATCAAAGGAATTTAATATGGTACCAGCATGATGGCGCTCCACCCCACAATAGCCATAGAATAAATACTTTTATAATTATACCCAGATTACATGTTTTTCTAATTTACTGAAATTCTATCATCTTTCAACAAAGGACATGTTACATAAAGTACCCTTATTTTTTGCCGTAGAACACATTTATGTAATAAAAAAGGGGGGGTTCCATTTAAAAAAATTGTCTTTCTCGAAGTTTGTCAACTGTAATTTTGGTGTAACGTACCCGTCACATTTTTATAAATAATCAAAGATTCTTCTATGGATAATGTAGCTTAAAATCTCCTTTATAAAAGGATTTTTTCAGATTATAAAAATTCGATCTCGTTCCCGAGATACAGAGTTTTGAAAATGTGCCGGATTTCAGACAAAAAATCAAAAAAAGTTGAATAACGCCGGAAGTAGTTGATCATGAGTAAAATGTTTTTATTGCTTCATACGTAAAATTTTCCGCTGCATTCAATGGTAAAATAAAATATAGCGTATTCCATTTAAAATAAGAAAGTTGAGGTCAATTTCCGGTCAAACCGGAAGTGCTACAGCCTTGAAAATATTTTAGTTAAAACGGGCATGTTGGATAACCCGTAGATACCAAATTTCGTTAAATTATATTAAATAGTATTTAAAATATAGATAGCGTAAGCTCGTCCTGAGACACCCTGTATAGAATAGTGCATCCAATGACGTACCTTAGCAATTATAAAGATAATTTCGAAATGTTAAAATATTGTTTCCCCTAATTATTTTCAGCAAAATAGTTACAGTTTTTTGTGTAGAAAATAATTCTGCTACCTATACTGATAGTCTGATTTATAATTTTCTATTATCCGGAATAGAAAGGATCGAAGAAATTAAATTGTTAATATTAATCAAATTAGTGGTGCAACCATAGTGAAGCACAGAAGCATGTTGTAAATAAAATGTTTAATTGAATGAAATTAAAATGCACAGCCTTTTTATTGACAGAACTACGAAGACAAAATTAAATTTTAAATATTTATTTAATAAAACAATAAGAAAGATAAAATGTACTTCCCAGAAAAAGCTTTCAGAATGTCACTAAAACTGTTAATTTTTGACACTGACATCTGTCATTTACAAACTATGTTATAAACATTTGAAGTTGTAGTGCCTTAGCCTCTGCGATTAGATTATTCTATATATTACAGTGCCTTTATCTCTAAATCTATACAAGATATAAAAAAAAAATTAAATGTATCAGATATAGAATTTTATATTCATCAATAATAGTAATATCAGAAATTTAAAAAAAAATATACTTAGAAGATTTTTTTAAAGAAACTATTACTTCCGGTTGTCCAATTGTTACCAAAATCTAATCAGCTCTTCCCAGGAATGTCAGATTGAGGAAACTGCAGTTACATATTTTTTAAGTTTTATAGTATTTAAGAAACCGTGGTTCCAACATCCACACACACATACACACACACACACACACACACATACACACATACACATATTATCGTAAAAATGTTATAATCGTATTATAGGGACCTTAAAACGTGCTTATCCACTAAAATCTGGATATGCGAATTTTAGCATTATTCCAATACCTCTCTTAGCGAGAGGTAAAGAATTGCATTGCATTTCCTATGTTACATATTTCAATTCTATACCCGGTATATTACTTAATCAATGGTAATATAATTTATATTGTTTGGCACTACAAATTAGCTTGCATTGTTTATAAAATATTGATATTGTCCTGTATAATTTTAAATTGTAAGTTAAGTTCATTTACTAATCTTTTATAACATTATATACTTTATTCCACGAAATAATTTCAACTATCATGCACTATCAAGTTGTAAATTCTTCAATAAGTAAATGTGCATGGGAAAATTCTCTACTGTTTTTTAATAAGCGTAAGTAATTGAGATGGGAAACGATAAAATATGTAAAAATACTTAAAAATTAAATGGATCGAAAGTGCATATAACCTTTTTGTATTTCATTTTAGAAGACGATACTTCTGTGCACCAAATTATTTATAATATTTCTTAGCTCTTTTCTAGAAATTTGAACTCATCATTATTTTGTTTTGTATTTTTGTTAAAGACAGGATTGAATTATGTTTTCTGTATTTAACTAACATACATAGTTACAATGACGGACACGAATCATGACCTCCGGGGAGAATGTTAGCACGGATCAGTGCCAAATAAATGCGTTCCGTTTAAATTGACATGAAATACAGTAAATTTGCGTTTCGTTTACACAATATAAAATAGAACAATTGCCCAAATAAGTTTGAAAGCTGCGCAGCCTTTCTAAAATTGACAGTTAATCTGTGCAATTAGTCGGTCCTATCTTGTTTATACTACGAGGGGTTTATTGTACAAATAATTGGTAGTATGCAGAGTAAATTGTATTGTTTGGATTGGGAACTCTAGCGATCCCGGATTTTGCCGCCATATTATTTTAACTTAACTTTAGAGCAAAATATCAAGTTATTGAAAATAAAGTAAATAAAATTGTCTACAAAAAGATCTCACATTTTTTTCTGTTAATTTATTGTTTACAGAATTACAGTTATTCAAAGCACGCAGTATATATATACAGAATGTTAAAAAAGGCTAAAAAAATTTGAAGGCATATAATACTGACCAAATTGAGTAAAAAAAGCTTAATTATTAACAGTTTCCGAGATATAAGGCAATGAAAAATGACTTTTTACGGGATTTACCTCTGCTATCTCCAAAACTATAAGAGTTACGGCTTCGATTAAATAAGAATTTTTGTTTACCTTTCAAAGGACATCTTAGATGTGCTTTTGTTAAAAAAAAAATCAAATAATTATTATTGTTGTGGCAACCTTGGTCAATAGGTAATTCATTTTAAAATAACTTCGTTAACTATTAGACATTGAGAAAAAAGTTTCATATAAAATTTTGAGGTTTTTTATTTTATAGTCTATTTACTGGCATAGTTATTAGACTTTTATGATTCTTCAGAATTTTAACAAACTTCATGTATGCTGTGCGCTTGTAATATTTGTAACTCAGTAACTCATTAATTAACAAAATAAATGTGTAAAATACTTTTTGTAGACAGTTTTACCTACTTTATTTTTTGATAAATTTTTTGACGTGTTTTTTCAATACGGCGGCAAAATCCGGGGTCGCTGAACGGTGCAAAATTACTATGCATTTTAAAAGGTCCAAATAAATAAAATGTATTCTAGCTTATCATTAAGTACTCGCGTGCTCTGTGTGACGTTACTGCTCGCGTGGCGTCGTATGACGCCAAATCGGGAAATAGGTGTTTTTCGGTTCATTTTTGGCAGAAAAATGTTTTTAAAAAATATATGTTAATGTTAAACACTTTATTATCAATTCAACATAATTAAATTTTCAATATTTTATAAATATATAAAAAAAATATAATTTACATTTCAACACATGGTTTACAATGGGTTCTTTGATGATCCTGGCAGACATGTTTTTGGCAGGTTATGCAAGTTGTTTTTTTGAACTGGGGCAGATGTGGCACCTTTTTTGGGTTCTTGGCCCAGACACTGCAAGTGGGTCGACGACCATTGCCTCGACAAATAATAATAATGGGCATTTATATATCTCAAAACTATGACAAAAGAATAAATTGGGGGTAGAACTCCGGAGAAAAAATTATATGAAAATTACAATACTTTTAACTTCCGTGGGCGTCATACGGCGCCACGCGAGTACTTCAAGGTTATACGCCCTGCCGATTGGTCTATAGGTGTTTCCACATAAGTTTTTGAGTTACTATAATAACTTTTTGACGACGTGTATGGAATAAGCATTTCTTCCCTTGTCCCTCAGCTCATGGTTCATATCACGCGCTGTATATTACAATTCTTTTTTCATTTTTGGATCCTTTTTACCTTCCGTCATCTTTAGGTAAGGAAGGTATTGTCTTTGGTCAAAAATTTCGATGATGAGTTTTTAATGAATAAGCAAATTTTAGGATCCCTACTAGATTTTGTAAGTTTATGCGCGCGTGTGGTGTGCGTGTGTGTGTATCGATAATTTCGTTTCCGATAACTCCAATACTACAACTCCAAAAATTATATTTGTTTCGTATTCCTACTCTTTACATCCAAATGAAAATTTGATTAAAATTTGGTTACAAATAGTCAACCAGAAGTACCCTAATTTAAAGTTTTTAACAGTATTTTTTGAAAAAAACGAAGTTAAAACCATTTTTTAACAATTTATGTTATAAATATTAAAGAATATTTCATTCTCTATGAGATTCGATTGTATTTTATACTTCATATTCAATGGAAGAGTTAAAGAATTATAAAGAAATTAAATTTCATAAACCAGTCAGCTATGCTATGAGCATGGAAACAACTACTATATTAAGATAATTCTGATCATAAGATGTCAGTGTCAAGTACAATTTACATTGTATGTTTGTGTTATAATTTAATGGAAATAAAGAATCTTTTGTAAGAAACTTTCTGTGTGGGATTTGTACAAAATGCGTAGAAATGACGGAAGGTAATGTATAGGTCATATCACATTTTTTTAAATCATAGAGTATAAGATTACACAATTATTCTTCACTTGAAGTATGTGTGTAAATGAAATGAAATATTTAAATTACTTGAATATTTAAATCAAAAATATTCAGAAAAAGGCGTCAAAAAAACTAAGCTACAAGTTTTATGTAATACCATCTTTTAATAAAATTTATATTATTTTGAACCAATAGCACAGGAGGGATTTTATTGATAACGTGTAAATTCGAACAATAACTTTGGAATTGGAACAATTTCCTAACTGTATTACACTTACACCTAGGTAGGTACTATTTATATTTCTACACCTATATAATTTTGGCGTATTTATATACATGTGATTAACATATTTTTACGATCTTGACGAACAATAAATGCAACCAACAATACTTTACTCATAAGATTCAAAAGAGATATAATCGAAAAGTAAATTGTCAGATTAACTTCTATTTCAGTCAGAAAATGCTAGAATATCGTAACTAAATAAAGTTACGTTAATCACCGTATATTTTCCTAACCTAACCTCACTTACTTGTGCTATTAACCTCTGCAGTTCTTCATTTTCTGTCACTAATTTTTGATATCTCTCTTCATCTTCTTTGGACACTCCTACATCTGGATTATATTTACTTTCTGCTTTATCCCTGGGATGTCTTATAATTTCTATCACCTGTAACATTTCCACAATAACCTAACCTTTCCTAACCCATATTTTTTTTTCCTGACCTTGGGGACAAAGATGAGCGCCATACTGAGGAAACAGCAGAAGATGATCGCTAAGGCAACGAAGGCGAAGCTGGCGTCTTGTTGACTAGCGATCACCATGGTGACAGGTGCGGTGATGAGACAGAGGACGACGACGTTGTAGATGCTCATACCGACGTAGCGAGAGTCGTTGATTTGCTTCACTTTCAGTGAGCGGGTTTCGTAAGCCAGGAACAGCCCAAAAACTAGGACCAGGCCTTTGTAGCCGTATACGATACCTAGGAGAAGAAATCAAATTTAAAAAATTGTCATGAATTAAATCTCTACATAATGAACAAAACTGGGATATACCATTGAATTCTCACATCTGTTTAAGTGCTGATAAAAAAAAACATCACCAGCTGCATCTTTTGAATTATAAAATAAAATATGTTTATACGAGTACATTTGGTATTCTTCAACGTAAGAATGTCGTTGCGCAATAACAAGTGTATGATTCTTGACGACATACGTAAATGAAGTAGTCTCCTTTTGCTATACAAATAGTTATAGAATCTGTTTACTATTTATCCATGATCCGTCCACTGAAAAGAAATGTTTAGAAGTCTGTTTTTTCTTTGTTAATTGAATTAGAAACAGTTTCATAGGAATATACAAATGTTTTCTTTTTCATTTCAAATTGTTTAAAAGTATGTTATGTCAATTGATATAAAAATTGTAAATAAAAATACCAACAACTCAACCCCAAGCATACGTTTTAAATATGTGAGTATGCGAATTAGGAATTTGTATATGCGTCAACTTCGTGGATAACATTTGCACCGTACGAAGTACAGGGTACAGGTAGATCTACTCGTATGTACATTACGATGTAATGTGTAAGTGTATCCCCCTATTCCTCACTCAGACCGTCCGCTAGCGCGGCCATTAACCAAGTTGTCCAGCTCAACTTATAAATAGGTAGGTACTCCAAGAACATATAGCTAAATTCATTTGAATACGGCAGCATTTTCTTAGTTAATATAATGATGCAAAGAAAATTACAAATTCATTCGTATGAAGTACAGGGTGGGGCAGAAAAACCTATCCGATTTCAAAACGTTATAAAATTAAAACCACTCAACTTGTCAAAAAAATTTTTTATTAACATATCGCAAATTTTATGCCATTTTTAAATTTAAGTTTTGAAAAGCACATCACTCAAATGTCGTCCTTGGGAGCGGATACACTGATTTAGGCGCTCGCGGTAGCTTTCCATGACTTTCACCGTCATTTCCACAGGAATTTCTTCAATTGCCCGAGCAATTTCCCTTCGTAAAGCAAGAAGGGTCCTTGGTCGATGCTGGTAAACCTTCGATTTGAGGTAACCCCAAAGGAAGAAGTCACATGGAGTGAGATCCGGTGAGCGCGGCGGCCAGCCAAGATCACCTCTCAGGGAAATGAGGCGACCGGGAAACAGTTCCCTGAGAATGTCCATTGATCGTCGCGATGTGTGGGCGGTTGCCCCATCCTGTTGAAACCACACATTTTCCACGCCATTTTCTTCCATTTTGGGTCTAAGAAAATTTTCCAGCATGAAACAATAGCGCTCGCTGTTGACCGTTACGGTTTGCCCATTTTCTTCAAAAAAGTAAGGCCCCCAGACGCCTAGGCGGGAAAGAGCACACCACACAGTCACTTTTGGGCTATGGAGGGGTTCCTGATGGATTTCTCGAGGATTTTCGTCACTCCAATATTCGAAAAGCACGTTGTGTAGCAATTATCGAACCGCCGCATTCGATAAAACGCTCAATAACAAAAGCACGATGTTCACCAGACCAAGGCATGTTGACTACTGACAAATGGCATAAAACCGGCTTTCTAACGGTTTTTACCCCACTACTCTACCTGCTCCCTCTTTTGAGAAAAAGGGATTTGAAATCGGATATGTTTTTCTGCCCCACCCTGTACTTATGTAAGTTTTACCAATCATTTTCACTATTAATGTACATTTTTTATGTCCATTTGTAAAATAATTTTTATCGCCATATTAGAAGTAATGATAATTTACCGCTGAAAATTGATAAATTATATTTTATCGTCGAAATATGAACCATAGTATTTTAGTTTTTAATATTGTCTTAGTAAAATTAATTAATACAATAACAATACATAAAGAACAAACGTAAAAGAATGATTAAATTTTTATTAATAAAAATAAATCTTCAAATCTTGCTTTTATGAAATAAAATTTTCAACAAAGTTTATCTAGAAAAGCGCATCTATTGTTTGTTCTTACAACTTTTCCCTTTTTTATTTCATATTAAAACATACAACTGCTTTTGACATAAAAGAAAATATTTCCGTGAATAAAATTTATTGCCTTTTATTCCTTCATGTGGAAAGAAATAAAAGATTATAAAAAATATAATATGAGTATACTTGGAAATATATTTTCTATATGAAGATAATACTGACTACAGATGTTATTTAGAATTGTTTATTAAAACTAATGTACAGAGCATCGCAATTTATAGTAGTTTTAATGAAATAATGAAAATAAACTATCTAATTTACTAAGAGTATGCCGTCAAATGAAATTAATATTATAAATTTTTCAATACGAAACAATAGCTTTGTTCGATGACATGTACTAGGCCGCCCTAGTGTTAACTTTCTTACACTAACATGTTTTATGAGAAAAACTATTTTAAATAAATTATGTAATAGTATATTAAAAAACAAGTACGTATCATATCATAAGGCAATCTGTTGGACGAGTCCAGTTTGGAAAAGGAGCAGCGAGGCAAGTTTTACAAAGGACAAGTGTGTCAACAGGCCTTATGACACATGTTTTTTTATACTATTTTTCCTAATGAGGTAATCTTACAATGAGATTTTTAAAAAATGCGACTTGTCAGAAATACGTCTTGGTGTTTTTTTTTGTCAGTTATGTTGGTAGCGCTTTCCGCTAACAATTGAAATTTCACAGTTTGTGTATTGTGTATTTTGTTTGATTGTATACATTAATACATTGTATCAAACAGTGAGCTTATAGATCTTCATAACGACGTGTTGCCCATGCTTTTATAAACTTATAAGAAGACCGAAATAAAAAAAAATATTATTTTATTATTTATTAGTATTAAGATAAAGGATTAAGCTCAATAATCAAACATGCTAATTAATGAATTATCAGTCTTTCCAAATGAAAAAAATATTGTACAAAAAAATTTCTTATAAAAAATTATTTAGAATAAGTATGATGGGGTATTCAACCATTACAAAGAATAGTAAACTTCAATAATTACAAGGTAGTATAGTTTAAACTAAGAATTTTAGTAAAATGAAAACTATGAAATATTATTTTGTTGTAATAAAAATGCTTAATTACTGTAAACGCAACGTCATAGGCCCTAATCGGTTATTATAACAGAACAGATAAACTTATACAGAAGCGGCAGTAAGACAAGGAAACTAAAATTAGAGAGAAAAAAGTGTAATTTTAATTTTATACATATGGCGACACCGGTTGTCTTCGCAATATTTCGAGCGTCTTCGAGTAAACGACGTGTGCACGATGTGTGTTATTCGTTGTTTCAAAACTTTGTGACAGTTTTAACGTGTTGAGTTGTTTTGATTTTTGGTTGTTTCGGAAATTTGTAGAGTAGGTACTCGTAGTTGTTAATTTACTTTTGTGAGATACAGTGCTCTAATTTATTGTGTTGTGTATCTATTTCCTTAGTAATTCAGTTTTATTCAAAACTAAAATTTTTGTTTAAAATTTATTAAAAAGTAATTTAAAAAATAGCATTTTTATGTTAAGTGACTATATTACAGAAATATTTATTCATTATATTTATAAAATTCAAAAAACAAAAGTATTTCTTTATGTATATATTAAAGTAAATGAGAGAACTTTAAATTTCGCGCGAATGTATACAACAAACAAAATGGCCAAACCTCACTGAAGGTCATAGAAACGCCAAGCCAAACATCAAAGAAGACGACAAGAGAGTCGATTATGTATTAGTTTATCTATTCTGTGTTATTATCTTAAAATTTCGGGTAAATTAGAGTGAACTGAACCTACTATTCGTTGTTTTAGTTTGAATTCAAATTAAGAACTATAGGAACTCTCATCCTAATATTCCCAATGACATTCTCAAAATGTTTCATGAAATTGAAATAATATTTGTTTTAAACATTTTATCCTTAAAAGGGAAAGGAGGCTTAATAAAAATAAATGAAAATATATGCCTACTGCAGTTAAAGCAGATATCCCTAGAAATAACTGAGAAGCAGGACTAAAATTAAAAAAATAATGGTATACTTTTTTGTAAGATCGGGTTTTCTTCAATGTTTACCTACAGGGCTGCAAGGTAGTAGGTTTTATTTACAGATTACTGATCGTTAAGTGATGTGAATCATAGCGATTAGGAGGCGGAGGCGTTAAGTAAATAAATACAACGATCAAAGTTTACTTTAAAAGTTCTACCGGTATCGGATGTATTGGAGAAATCAACCTCAACCGGTAGGAAGCATTTACTGCCCTTAATTCTTAAATAACTATAGTATATGTGAATTCGTAATATAAATATTTTCTTTACAAAAAATAATTTCGTCCTTATATCTTTGTTTTGAAGTGATATTTCTTCTTTTTTAGTTCAATCTCGCATTATATATCACGCTTATCCCACCTAGTGGTTTAGCACGAACTTGAAAATAATAATAATAACAACAAGAGCCAGTGCCGGATTATACTCGGGGTTTACTGGGGTCTATAGAACCAGGGCGCAACATTTTAGGGGGTGCAAAATTATTAAGAAAAGCTGGAAAGCCGCGCTGCTATTATCGGCGATTGAGGTTGCTGCTCTATTTTCACCAGGCGCATTTTATATACTTTATGGGACTGCAGTGCCTGCATTTGGAGAAAGGAATATAATTTTGATAAGATTGGAATTGGAAGTAATTATCATCAGCCTTTCCTATTGTAAATAAAATATTTTTCATATACAAGGTGTTCATCTTCACGAAAGCGTAGAAGGACCAACGAAAGAAAAAAAATATTGTAAATTTATACTTACTATCTGCGAATTTACACTTACTAACTGTAAATTTACACTTACTATCTGTAAATTTACACTTACTATCTGTAAATTTACTACTAAGTAAATACACTTAATAACTGTAAACTTAACCTAACTGTAAATTTACAGATAGTAAGTGTAAATTTACAGAGTTTTTTTTTTTCTTCTGTTGGCCCTTCTACGCTTCCGTACATTTTAATTGGGCCACCATTGCTATCTTGAGAACTGTAAGAGCTACAAAGACGGTTAAATGGGGAAACAATGTTCTATTTCACAAAATAAATTTAAAAAAGAGAAAAAATATATTTTGCAAGGTAGATTTTACTGTACGCACTGGATTTTTACGAAGTTGTTTGTCACTGTGCCAAAAGTAAAGGGCCTCGGTAGATGAAGCTAAATCTAGTCTAGAAGGTGACTCTTACCAGTCAAACTATCACCAGACATTTGAATCACACTTTTCTAAAGTTTTAAGTCTATACTTAAAGTACCCGAAAGAATTTTGTAGAAATTTCCATTCATTTGTGTAGATTTTATAATTTATTAAAAAAATAAAACGACCGAATTATTATGAGTTTGGGTCGTAATGATAATAATAATATGGTAATCATCTAAAATAATAATAACAACAATAATTAATAATAATGATAATGACCAATATAAATATATATGTATATATATATATATATATATATATATATATATATATATATATATATATATATATATATTCTTAGTAAAGTCGTTCGGATTGATCCGTGCAATCTGAAGCATTTGTAAAGTCAATCGGATTCCGATTAGTCAGATAGAGCAATCCGATCAAAAATTTTCAATCCATGTGCAGAGTTAGTACAGATTGCGCACGCAAATTTAAAATTTTAATCTTTTGTATTTGAGAAAATGTATTTTTTAGATGACCACCTCAGAAAGTAATAGATACCGCTACAATAGCCTACTTGAGAAAATTGAAAATATCGTACGAGTACAACTAGTGTGATAGCCTAGCACAATATGATTATATCGTAATGGTGAGGCCAAATCAATATAGCCAGGTTGCTGTGCTTTGTTTTATTGTTTCAAAAAAGTAGTAGATATTGAATTGTCATTTGAAATTAAATTCTTGAAAATACTTGTTATTTTTTGTGGTCGTCTAGATTATAGTGTTCATAACTCGCTCGAAAGGAATATCGTATTGCTTCACACTCATTCGAAATTTCTCACTTTCGATACTCATTATAAAATACATTTAAAGGTTTCTGATTATAAACATTGCAGCATTATAACAAGTTCTGAAGAAAATGTGGCAGTTCGCACTTTGTGAAGTCTTTATGAGTTATTTCGAACAAATAAATGACAAAGTGAAACAATTCATGGAATGCTGTTTTAACATTTTTCCCCATATTTTAACACAGTCGTGCAAATTAATGTATCGTAAAAATAAACTCACATTAAAAAAGAAAGATTTAAACTGATTGTTGAATTAAAATGTTTATTGATAATATTATTACAAATTTTTCAAACAAATATTTTAAATTAACAGCCACCACAAAACTTTATTTTTAATACTAATTTAATTTTGTTTGTTTAATTTATATGATTGTTGATATTTTCAAAACAATCGTAAAAATTCAAATATCATATAAATGATTTAACATTTATATAAACGAATTAAATTGACCCTTTATTTTTACAATCCATGAATATAAACGAATGTTTATTCCTGTGATACTTGTATTAAATTATTCAAAACAATCATAAATTAAACGAAAATAGAATTAAAAAATTATTAAAAATTGTTTTGTATTGACTGATGATTTAAAATGTTTGTTAGAAATTTTTCTAATTATGTTATCAACAAGCAATGTAATACAATAATCAATTTAAATCATTCATTTTAATAAGAATTTTTTTTACGATATTGTACACGAATTTATATGACAGTGCTTTTTAAGTTGATTGTTTTAAAATGATCAACAATCAACAATCATATTAATTCATGTATCATAGAATTAAACTAACAATTTAATTCAAGTATCACAGAAATAAACAATCATTTTTATTAATGGATCGTAAAACTAAAGGGACAATTTGATTCATTCATATAAATGTTACGTAATTTCTATAATATTTGAATTTTTATAAAAATATCAACAATCATTTCAATTAAACATTAAATTAAACTAATATTAAAAAGAAAGTTTTTTGTTGATTTAAAATATTTGTTTGAAAAAATTGTTATTATATTATTGACAAACATTTTAATTCAACAATCAGTTTAAATCTTTTTTTTTTTAATGTAAGTTAAATTGTACGACTGTTTTAAAATGTGGGAGAAAAATTTAAAACGGCATTCCATACTCCTTACATATTAAAGTGACCGATTTTCGGTAGCGAAATATCGCATCCGTACCACAATAATAGTTACTCACGCAACGATCTCTTAATGCATTTTAATAAGATATTTATATCTTTGCGATTGTGCAAATTTATTTGAGGTTCATGTTTAAACACATTAAATCAGTTCAAAAGATAGATTTCTTTGATACGGACTTGAGAAGAGCTTTTGAGGTTTGACAGTTATAAAGAACAAGTATCTTTAAAGACTTTAAAAGTTGTATTACTTGTAGAAGTTATACTTCACAAAGTATGTTTCCGCTGTAATTTTCTTTCTTAAAAAGTGAAAAAAGAATTGTTTTTATCTGAAATGTATAAAACGTATATTTTACTACTTTAATATGAAGATTTAAAAATCTTCATTAAATAAACACGACTTTTTAATCCTTTTTGTGCGTTTATTATTTTTATTTTATTCCTGTTTAATTCATTATTTAAATGTCACATTACTCCCACCGGAATCATTTTAATTTCGAAAATACGTAGGTATAGCAAATATTTTTTCTACTAAAAAAATAAGAGCTGTATTTTAAAAATATGTACCTCAATTTTAAATTATTGTCAATATATCGACCTGAAATACGCAATTCAAAATGTGAAATTTGTTTGGACATAAAAATACGTAGGATGAAATATTAATAAAAATGGCTAGTTCAATATTTTTTTATCTTTAATTTAAATCAAATAAGCACTTTAAATTTTATGACACAAATCGTCAAAATAGTAAATATAAGTCAGTTGTACAACAATTTAGGATCTTTATTCCTGCATTCGAAAAATTAAACATAATCACTTACATACATAATTTAAATATTGGTTGACGATATCTTCAGGAATTTTTCCGAGGAATAAAAAAAATCCTGCGGGAATTGCGGCACATAACCACAATGCTTTTTAAACATATTGAATGTTAAATTATTAAACGAAATAATTTAGTTTTTATAGTTTCATTTGCAAGCATAAATTTGTACAGCCTTGAGGTCTGAGCTAAAGAATTGCAAATTTGATTTAAAACTGGAGAACTCATAGTGCAGACCTAAACAAATTCTTTGACAAAGTGGACAACGTTATTGAATAGACGTATTTACGTTAAGATACGAATTTTAAATATAAATAAATGATAATTTTATGCGTTATATAATGAAAACAGTACAGGTGTCTCATTTTCGTTGTTTTTTTTTTTTTAAGGTATATCGGGAAATATTACTGATAGAGCAAAATCGCTTGTACATTCCAGGATAAACTTTTTAAGAAAATTTTAATGGTCATTTCGAAAATATCTCATAACTTATTTATTATGGTAGTTTTACAGTTAACACAAATAAACTCAACTCAAAATTAAGATTGAATTATGTAATACGCGATTCCACTCATATCGAATTTTTATATAAATTATATACATAATTATTTCTTCCCATATACTTGTAACTGTGTTATTGACGCAATTTTTTTCTACGACTGTCTACAACTGTCAAAAAAACATAACATTTATATATCGTTATGGATACGCGAAGTTTGTGGTTTTTTACGCGTGAAAAAATATATAAGTATTCTCATATTGACGTCTCGATTTGACTGATAATAAGTTCGAAATTGCAGCATTTGTAGTTTCGTTTACCTCAGGAGGAGTATCTCTATCAATGATCTCGTCACAATCCATCGTTTTAAAACAAAAATTGATAATATAGACAGATCAAAAATACAAAATCGTTGGCACTTTGTTTATTTATTCAACATTTGTACGTTCTGTTGGTTACAACACACCAGGCGACTTCATATTGGTAGCAATATTTTCCTATAATTTACTTAAATAAATCTAAAATATTATTGAATTCTTTTTTGACAGTTGTAGAAAAAATATTGTTTGTATTTTGTAGGGGGAAATTTGCGTTTTTTGGCGCGTTCGAATAACTTTTTTGTCTTGATCTAACGGTCTCGGCTAAAAGTAATATCTTTCACGAGCAACAAAAAATCACTCATTTCGTGTACTTAATACAAAAATAGCTATTCTATTTGTTTTATCACTTTTTTTATAAATGCTAAAATACATTACACACTTTCAAAATGCGCGGAATTTTCCGGGCTTGACGACGCTACCGATCCAGGCTCTCTTTTATTGGCCGACACTGTAAATAGGCGTTCCCATCATCAAACCAGTGACTGCCATACTGTTCCACTGCAGTATTTGGTTATGATGGTTATACGGCTATACGCTAACAAATACTTAAATAGGTACTAATAAACTATAACTACAATATACAAAATTTAAGATAAGTAAAAAAAAAGAAAATAAGAACAAAATGAAATTTTTAAATATGAAGCGATATAACCTAAGCGCAACATTGACAAATGGTTTAGAACCGCTGGTAAAAGCAGCTGTTGAGAGAGAAAGTACGATATAATGCCATTGCTCTCCACCACTGGGTTCGCTTAATATACTTATAAAACTACTAGTAGTTTTATAGGTATATTGTTCGCTTACGTTGTAAGGCGGGAAACGCTAGATACCAAATATTTGTCTTTTTTTCTTCCATAAGAAGCCTAATTTTAAAATAGAAAAATTAGGGAATTTCTGAATTCAAAAATACTATAACATACAAAAAAAACCGTTTGTATTATTTTGTAATTATTTTAAATATATATAATATGAAAAAATATGGAAGTTATATTTAATGAGCCAGTTCCACATTTTTTAAAAATTATTTTAAATGAATGTTTTTGATATATTTTTCATAGTAGGTAACAAAAAAATTAATTATATTTGTAAATAATTGGCGCGAAAATAGTCATGAAAAACAAACCCCCACTCTTATGACGTCAAAGTACATACAACACGTCATTCATAGCCAATAGAAAAACAGTTTCTGTACGTTATTTATATAAATACAAGGCGATAGTTTGTCACATGTTAATCAGTATGAACTTTAACGTCACATTCTGTTTCAGATCACGAGACTTTTTCTGAATATTACAAAAATTTCAATAATTAACTGTAAAATATTTAATGCACACTTCATGATATATTAAAATTTGAGGCTATTTAAGGAACAACATTTTTAAAAAGTTTAGTACCTACTTAGAAGGTATTTAAAATTTCTTGCAACAGCCCTACTATTACCTACTACATAACTAGGTACTACACAAACTTCTAAAATCAACTTTTATTTCATAATTTTCAGCGTTCATTTGGGCTTCAACATGGCGGACGAGTCAGCTATGCTTTATCTAGTAGCTGTACGAGAGATACTGACGTTCCAACATTTAAGCAAAAAAAAAACTGAACTAACCATATCTTAGCTCTTAATAGAAAACCATATTTGTCTCCTTACCAAGCCACACTGTATTATTACGACTCTCGCAATGCTCCAGCTCTGGCCGAATCTTCTCGTCGTCGGCCATGGAGGGTGGGTCCTCCAAAGGAAAGAGCTCCACGCGGCGCTGGAGAGGGTCGTGTAGTTGCCACGCTAGTAGCAGGATTATGTCTAGCACCAACAAACCCGTCACCATGGAGTACAATTTCCACGGTTCCACTTTTTTCTAAATGGGCATAGAAAAAGTAGTGTGAGAACTGATAATGCACAAAATTTCATAATTTTGAAAAATTAATAACTAGGTTAATTTTTGATTATTCAATTAATTGACATCACTGTCAGGAATTTCAATTACTTTCAGAAAAAAAAAACATACTTTTACTGGCCATAAAAATAGTAACTTTTAAAAATTTTCAAAGAGGAATTCTAGAAATAAATTACAGGATTAATGTTACCATGAAACAAGTATGTACAACTTTTATATTTGTCTGGACATAAAAATTAACTACTTGCATTTATTACTTTATTTCCTGAATTTCAACGTATATTGTTTAAAAAATATGAATTATAAATCACGTTGGATCCAGTAAGATTCAACATTAAATGATACTTCGCAAAACGATAATTCGAAAACCTTTATTTTTCATAAGTTCCCAGTATCGCGTATAATACGTGTTTTTTGAAGAAAAGGAATTATTGAGCCGTAATACCTGTAATTTCTAAATTCTCGTTTTTATTTAAAAGTAATTAATTTTTTTTTAAAAGTTGATATTTTAACCAATATAAAATAGCATTATCTTTAAAAAATATTAATTATATAAGTTCGTCCCAACTTTGTAATTAAAACTAAAGGTCTAAAATTAATAATAAAGAAAACAGTAATTTTTTTGAAAGTATTCTTCAATAACTATTAGTTTAAATAATATTAGGGTTTTTTAAATGTAATAAAATTAAAATATTTAAAATTAATAATATCGAATATAAAAAAAATGTCTTCGAGACCAACACTGGGATTAGGATAATAATTCTTTGAGTATATATCATAACGCTCAAATAAAAATGCTTTTCCTGCTGATATATTTTACTTCGAGCGCCTATATATGTGTAATAGACAAGTAAAAATTTCCTCTGTGTATTAACAAAATATTAAGTTTACCTCTTTTATTTTATTGTAGATATACAATATAAAAATAATAATTTAAACAAGTTACCCTTGTTACGTGCTATGCAACTTTATTTAACTTTTATAATATTATTTGCACATATGCCATTTGGTGTGATAATATAGTGTCTGAGCTAAAGGTTCTGTGCAAAGTAGGAAAAAATATTAATATAACAACTAATTAAAGATTTTGATGGAGTGCATCATGTCATCAGTTAATTCCCTCAGTGTGTACAAAAACAGCAAAAACATAAAATGAATATGCACGTGTACAGAACAATGAAAATGTGACAAATTAATGGAACAGAAAGAATAACAAAATATGTAAGAGTAATAATTTTATTACTTATTTTATAAGCATATCCAATTACCAAAGAAAAATTGTGATTTCAATTTCTGAAAAAAAATAATGGACAAAAAAATGTGTACAGTAAATTTTTTTAAAGAAGCCCGATCAAGGACATCAAGTATGATGAACGAATTTACAAGTTGGCATATATTTATCTCTCTCATAGATGCTAGGCAAGAAGCGCGCGCGAAAAGGATGAATATAAAACGTTTGTCTTTAAAAAATTGATATTGCTTAGACAAAGTTACGACATGCTATGTACAAAACATATTTTTAAAATTCTAAAAATATATGTATCGGCATTTTCATATCTCACTATGTCTACTCGTACATACTAATAATATATTCATGCTATAATTGTTTTCCTCCAAAACTGAAATCCATTTATATATTTGCATAAATTAGTAAAATAAAAGTAAATAAAAGTAAAATTATACCAGTTCCACCCAATAATATTTTTTCAAATATAATTTAATCTCGCAAGATATGGGTTTGCTGCTGCCCATAAAATTATCTAAAGCCACACTCGCACGACGCGGGTACTACGTGCCTTAGGGATCCGAAATATTGAACAAGTGGAATGGCTTGGTGACTGTCGACCCAGGATTTACAATAAGAATTTTGGTTTTTGATTATTAATTCCAGGTTACCACGTCTTTCTGAGTATTTCTTTTGCTTTATAATATCTCCAATTTGTAGATTAGCTAGTGTACAGAGAGTAGGATTTTCTTTATAGTGCATGTTCAAAATTTTTTCTTCTCCAATGTTAACAAATTCCTATTTTATTACTTATTGTGAATAGTGAACACCTCATTTGCTGTATTTATTACTGTTGTGTACTGACAGCAGTGAAGGGATTTCATCGAAAGGGCTATCAAAATTAGCAAGAAAATTTTGCCCGGGACTGTTCAAGAGGAGAGTCTATTTAAATAAAATAAATGTATTAGCAAAAGTACAAGAATTGCGTTGGTTTCCAGAAACTCATCCTCCTAAAGATGTCCACTTATAAGAGATGACCCCTAACAGAGCATTCATTATATACAGGGTGTCCCGCGACTCGACCGACAAACTTATACCATATATTCCGGGGGTCATTACGATAAAAAAAAATGTTATATGACCTATAGGTGAATTCCTCTTTGTTTCGAAGATATCGAAAGAATTAAAAAAAAAAGATAAAAGAAAATTTATTCATCAAAGGATAGCTAATTAACACAAAATTACAGCAACCGTTCAAAATGAGAACCTTCATTTTCTAAACATTCAGGTATCCTTCGAGTCATAGAATGTTGCCAGTTAATTACTGCTAATTCATTCTTTAGAGAATTAGTAGCTTCAACTATATGGTCAGGCAACTCTTCGCGTGTATCTGGTTTACCATTATTATACGCACGAGATTTGAGGCAACCCCACAGAAAAAAATCTGTAGGCGACAAGTCAGGTGACCGAGCTGGGCAATGTGTAGAACCATCTCATCCTATCCACCTTCCAGGAAAATTTTCATTAAAAAACACCGTCACTTGTCTCCCAAAATGTGGTGGTGTCCCATCTTGCTGGAACCACATGCCACGACGATATCTCCGAAACTAAGAGGAATTCACCTATAGGTCATATAACATTTTTTGATCGTAATGACCCCCGGAATATATGGTATAAGTTTGTCGGTCGAGTCGCGGAACACACTGTATTTAAGACAACAGTTTTGTCGTTTAAGTTCATCAATTGTAAAACCGGTCGGTGTATTTATTATCCATATAGATTTTGATGAAAAACAACTATATCAAATTCCTTCACTATCTACACTACCCCTCTACAGTACCATGCTCTATCTATGTTACCTTTGTTAACCAAACTACTTGTCAGCTATAAACGTTGATTACCCCTACCCTACCATTACTTCGATGCGTACCGTTCGTACCTTGGGGTCGCTCTTGGCCTTAGTGGTGAGCCTGTGGACGCGCCACACCTTGCTGAACATGGCGCCGTAGGCCAGGGTGAAGCCGGTGGTGAGCAGCCACGCGCGCGCTTGACAAATCGACGGGTAGATGGCAGGAGTAACGAACTGGCCGTCCAAACCCAACAAGAATACACTCGCCAGGCAGGTGATCACGCCGAAGAGCATTATGGTGTTGCAGACTGGATGGGAGGACTGGATCACCCTGAAAAGAACAATAGACTTAATTTAGAGAAGAAATAAATATCAACATTGCAACAGCTCAGAGAATCCGTGAGGTGGCATCTAGGAATCGCTCTCTAACGGTATGTTACACTCTATACCTAATTTGTTATTTTTTTAAACAAACCGTAATATAATTTAACTTAACCATCTAGTATAGTTCAATTCTGATTAAATAAAGTTGAAGTGGAAAAATTCGGGTTTGGGATTTTTCTCGTGTTCAAAACGGTAAAACGCGCATCGTCATAATGGGCACATATCACCTTGTTCATTTCTCGTTTTGTTCAGTTTCATCACTATCAAATCTTGAACATTAAATTGGCGCAGATGAACTTCGCGTGCTCACAATTTAAAAAGTACACTCTGCAGAACAAATTGTAAATAATAATAATTTATCGAATCGAAATAGGTTGAATTATTGGTATTATTTTTATTATAATTTGTACTGCAAAGTGTATATTTTAAATTGATAAAAATTTCCAATTTTAAATGGCACAAAAAGTGACCCCTGTGGTGCACTCTCCACACCAGCTATGAGTGCCCGTGAGGTGACGCCTGGTAAGCGCCCACACGGTAAAATATATCGTCATCATTACCGATGTCTACATGTGTTGTAGATACTGGCACACCCAGAAATGGGTAATATGCCGTGATGATATATTTATTTTATTTATTTATTATTAGAATTATAGTGTATTATTGGTATTATTTTTATTATAATTTGTACTGCAAAGTGTATATTTTAAATTGATAAAAATAATAGATTGAATCGAAATAGGTCGAGTTATTGGTAGTATTTTTATTTACAATTTGTATCGTGTTTTCTAATATTATTCATTTTTAATAAAATCTAAATATTAATTAAATTCCAAAACCTTAGGCGTCACTTTTAAGGCACTCTGTAATCATTAATACCGAAATCTAAAAATGAGAGCATAATCAGATTCAGAAATGGATACTTAGCCGTTAATATATTGTTATTATTAGAATTATAGTGTATACTAAGTATTATTATAGTATGCTTAGTATTAATATACTATATAGTATTATTATTTTTACGTTCAACAGTGAGTTGTATTTTAGTGCAGTGGTTCTTAAACTTTTTCCTTGGCGACCCATTTCGCAACCCAATAAATTGTATTTATAACCTATATTAATTTAATAATTACCAGATAAATACACACTTATGGATGCAATGATTATATATTAGCATAATTTAACTCAAAAAAAAAAAAAAATTATTTTGACTTTATATGTACATACAAAATAATTTACAAACATTTCAGCGTTCGCCCCGACCCAAAATAAAATCCACGCGACCCACTTTTGGGTCGCGATCCATAATTTAAGAACCACTGGTCTAGTGGCTAGCCTAGAGGTCAGCTCTTTGATAACATGCCTGTAACTCTTGGTTTAGGTCGTCGTGCGCCCCCAAAATATGTGCGCCCTAGGCTGCAGCCTATTTAGCCAGTTCGATAATTGTGCATATGAATAACAAATTCATAATCTAGATTTTTATTATTAGTAAATATGTTCATAAATAAATAGTTTCTTATGGTTTCCTACATTCTGTCTTCGATACGTATATCTAATATACGAACATCAAACTATGACGTAACGGTCAAGTGAGAAAAATCGGTGCGTATAAAACTATTTACGATTTGTACTTTCACTCACATCTCGCAGTTACGCAGTTCGAAAGTAAGTAAATCGCAAGTGAACGCATCAATTTTGTTTAAAATTGATAGCTCAAACTCTATAATGGCAACAAAGAAAAAACAATGAAAAATTCAGGACGAATGCCGCCAATTTAAAATCGAATGATCAGAAAATTATGCTTTTATACAAAACTCTATGGGTCTTCTAATATGTAATGAAAAGTTATCAAACAAGATATCAAATATTGAAGGTCACTTGCTGAAAAATATCCTTCAGGAGATGAAAGAAAAAAGCAGTTATGCACCTTTTATAATCTATAGCTACTGCGTCTTTTTTTATGAAATTTGAGTTAAATATTTGGGGAAAAATGGCTCTTAGCCCCAAAAAGGTTGTCGACCCGTGGGCTAGCCGTTAGCGCATCTGCTTGTTATTACTTATTAGCTTATTACAGGCAGTACATGCGGACGTAAGTTCCATCCCGCACGACTCCAGTTATACACGGTTAAAATGTAAAGCTAAATATCAAATATGTTCTTGGTGGTGTAGGTACAGAACAAGTAATAAAATATTTTGACATATAAGTTAATGGGTAGTGATATTTAGCATGTATTTAAAAAAATAATAATTCCCAGCCATGAAAAGTCCTGTTATAATTGAAACGTCGGCAACAGAATAAACAGCTTAATTACGATTGTTGGTCTAATTATTTTCCAACCCTCCAAAATAAATATGAAATCCATGTCTGCAAAAAATATCTTAGCGCAAATATTATTCGTCTGATAAAAAGATGAATTTTGCTGCAAATTGAGTATTTTACAAACCTCAAAGAACCTTTCTTCCGGGTTGGAGTACAAGAACTGGAACTTCGCTGAACCAAGTTTATTGAAGTTCCGGGAGATTATATTGAAAAATAAAATTAATTTCCGTCGTTAAAAAACAGGTCTGTATTATCAAGCAGTGAAATTTTCATCACAGCCACGTATATTCATAGAATGGTACGGCAGCCCTCGTTCTCATAAAGCCTAGGGCGCAAGCATTCCGCTAGTAATCAGGAATCATAGGTTAATTTCATGATCGGTTCGTATTGTTGTTTTTTAAAACCGCAATCCGTGACGAGAATATAACTTTTCATTACATTGCAATCAAAACGACAACGGAGATCCTCTATTGCAAATAACATTACAATGTTGTATTTTGCTTTTAAAAGCCTGCACTATTAAATACAAATAAAAATTCATTCAATATTTTTTTACTGCGTACCTTGAAATGACGAAAAAGCTCACAATGTACTCAATGCAGGAAATAGTTATTAACGTCATTAGGTCGATATGAGGCACATAACGGATGCGGCTGAGGTTTGTAAACCGAGGTGATAGCCGAGGTTTATAATCAGCCGAGTTCGTTATGTGCATATCGGCCGTGCGGCGTCCAAGATTTTTCGCAATAACATAAAATTTAAACATTTATGCACAATAAAATAATAATAAAATTCTTCTCTTTCTGTCATACTGAACAACTTTTTTGTTGATTTCTAAATTCCCCATAATAACGGTGCATCAAGATGCTGTTATTTTTCTAGGAACACTTGATCCTTTAATGTTAGGCGACTGTTATAAAAAATGACGGCCGGCGGCCGTTATTTTTATCTTTTCCCTTTTGTGTTTAGTCCTGTTATATCATAGTAACAGTATGGTATTACGAAAAATATATAATGCAATTACGGTGTCCACTGATTTTGGTGAAAAATAAAGTTATCGAATGACCTCATAGCTTTAAAAAAAGTGATCAAAAGTGACCCGTTTAGAAACATAAAATTTAATACATTTTCAAAACATTAATGAATATAAATAATAAATTCTCAAATAAATTCTAAAAAAGAAAAACGATCACATAATAAGTACACTACCTAAGTACATTTAAATGTATAGGTAATTGAAAAATAATAAATACAATTTATTTAGTTATTTATTCAAGTCTTGGCTTCTTTGGGATAAATGTAGTTAGCAGAGCAGTCTTCTTTTTATCAATTTTGTTATACAGTATGTCAACGGATCGAGTTCCAAAGAGGAAAAACTTTATTTTTTATTTTACAAAAAAAATGTATTCTTGATAAAAGTTTTTGCATGTTCCGAAATGGCCATTTCAGTTATAACATTTCCAAATTGGTCGTTTTAGTTGAAAAGTCTCAAAAAATAAATTTGCGTTGTTCATTCAAAATAAGTTACCAAACTACTACTCCTGTTATCAATGGCGAGTTAACTTTGAATTGAACATAGTTCATAGCGAGTACCGTACCGCATTCTAGACAAAATATTTGTAGAAAGTGACCAATAGTGACTTTTTTTGTCTTAAAAGTGATCTTTAGTTACATTCAACGAAAAAAGTGACCAAAATCACTTTAAGTGACCTCAGTGGACACCCTGAATTCCTGCAAATAAGGGATGGTGTTGACGAGTACCTACATTAAATGACAAGTTGTGTAAATTTAACAGACAAGGTCCGAATTAAACCGAAGTTAAAACTGAGATTTATTTTTTGTATTACAAAAGATTATTGTGGATGTACGAGGTAATCTTAACAAATTCCAATGAGTATACGGTTGATTAGCGTCTGTTAATGACAACTGATAAGCTGCGACATGACATCTGCTGGGAAAAATATGAACTTTCCGGTTTAGTACTGTATTGTGACTGTATGAATATAAATGGGAAAAGTCCTACAAATTGTTGTGTATTTGGATGCCACTCAAGATCTTTTTGAAACACAGGCATTGGGTTTTATAATTATCCGAAACATGGCTAAAATAAAGTTAAAATTACGACAGAGTAGGTGTTGAAATGGACATGGATCGACGAAAAGCAGGGGAATATGCAATTCGTATTGCAAAAAAAATAACAAAACATAATAAAAGTTTGTTCTCGTCATTTTAAATCGGATGATTACATATTTCCTAAAAAAAATCAATGTTCAGATTTAGTATTAGAATAAAAAGTTCATGTTGTGTTCATTATAATTATTTATGAATCTTTAGTTACAACTAAGCGTAAAACTTTAAAAAGAACTGCATTACCATCACTTTGTCTTCCCGTATTTCAAGTAAAAGTTCTTGATAATAAACGTTTGCTACGACAAACCAAACGTGCAAAGCCAAAAGCAGTAAACGCCAGTGACATTGACAAAAAATAAATGAAGTAGTATAGGATAAATAATACATCAGCAGCAACACCTAAATTGTTTGAAGAACTCGCTAAATGTATTTTAATTTCAGGTGGTTTCGCAGTAATTGCACTGGTTTGTAGATAAAGAGCAAATATTACCCACATTATATCATCATTTTTAATACTCCACAAAATAGTACCTATGTGGTTAGCGTTTATAATTCGCATCACCAATTTCGATTGATTAAATATATATATATATATATATATATATATATATATATATATATATATATATATATATATATATAATTATAAATACCTTCCATAAACATATAGAATTAGCTGTTGTTTCCAGAAATCTAAAATGTTCTGTAATACCAAGCCTTATTTTAAGTAAAAAAAAATGCTCTTGTTGTTTGTTAATTTGATCGGTCCGATGGTACTGCCGCCATCGGACATGTCAGTTCTCAATAGTGATACCTAAAATGAATGCAATGAAGGTCAGTAATGGTGACGTGCAATGAAAGCCAACAACGGCAATATCGCGGTGCAAAAATTTGTCGACGAAAATATTTTTTAATATTTTTGCTCTTGACTATACAGTACAGAGTGCACATTTCGACCTAAGACCTGAAACCTGACCAGACCCAGTCGGATTATGGACCGAGTTCGTGTTAATTTTGAAAAAAAAAAAACTTTGGATAAGGGGGCGATGAGCCCAAGCGGTTTGGAAATTACTGATCTAACACGATACAATATTTACATAAGCTTTTGAATAAAAAGTTGAATGGTACATCGGGTAACAACCCATGATAATAGATATATTTATAGATTTATTTTTTGATTAGTTTTAACATCGTTCAAAAGAAATTAATAGAGTAGATTTATACGTAGCTTATTTGTATATTTTAATACGTATTATCGCTCTACTATATGGAGCAATTTTATTATATAAACTCTGCCCCCTCTATTAAAAAGATAAGAAAATAATGTATCTATATTCGTGTACACTAATTACAGCTCAGTACCTCAATAAAATTAAATTGTAAAGAGAAAATTGGCATATTGTTTCTTTATTTATACTAGCAGCTTTTGTGCTTTATAATCCTTTTAGACAAAATGGGATATAATTACTTATTATAATATTATATAACTGTTCATAAGATACAAAAGATTAATAAATAAAATATAAATTGTTTGTGTTAGAAATAAGTTTTCTTTGTAGCTTCGCTTCGCAACGAGGAAAGGATGTTAAGCTCGTAATTTCTTCTTTGTTGTTTACAATCCCGGTGCTGTGAAAGTGCCGGAGTCATCAATAGTTAAAAAGTGTTTGTTGTTGACCGGTATGTAACGCACGTCTCCGCTTTTTCAAGTTGTTTTTTATTTGTGACTTTGCTGAAATTACACTTGAGAAGATCAATATTGGCTTCCGTCCAAAGCTGTCAGTTTTTGCCATTAGGTGATTAAATTAATGGAGTAATTGGAACAGTTTGTAATTCCCGACAAACTCATTTGCATTTAGATACCTGTTGGCCAACTGTTGGAGTTATGATGACGTAGGTATCTAATTCATTTGGAGATGGCGAGAGCCTAACGACAAATGGCTCTTTATCGCTACAACGCACTGCTGAGATCGAATGTCGTTGACATGATGACACATCTCATTAGCGAGAAGAGCTGCACTTCCTCACAACACCCAAGATATTTTTATTAACGGCGAAGTGCATCATTATGTTCCATATTTTCCATTTAATAGCTTCTTACATAAATGAACTTATAAATATCGTCAGTTTTTATTTGATTTGAGAAAGGAAGAATTCATCGTTAAATTTGTTTTTATTTTTCCAATTAAGGAAACGTATCATTTTCAATGTATTGTCTGCGAATCGCGAATATATAACCCTGTGTGAACTAAATGGAATTTGTTTTCAGAATACTTTGTCTTCATTTGTACGATGCGGTAGCCTTTATTACATTATTATTTTATCGAATGAAATCTATACACGTTACCTTTGCCCCCTACCCCTAATATATCATATTTATGTCCCATTTTCTTCAGAATTATTTAATTTTCAAAAAATGTAAATAAAAACAAATTTGTCTCTAGCTCAAAAACAAAAGAAGATAAAATATGTTTCTGGCGACTATTAATTTCTCAAAAAATTGACTACAGAATGTACAAAGGGTTTTTTTCAATCGTTAATATTACGAGGATCTTAAAAACAACATGGAAAATGCGACATTCTGTATAATATAAATAAAATAAATAAATATCATGGCATCGGCACCCATTGCTGGGTGTGCCCAGTGGCGTAAATATTAATTAATTAATAATATTAATATAATACTACGAAATATTTATATTTTATAAACTACCTGCTTTAACGAAATCCTAACAGTTTTAATTTGTATGAATATACCATTAGGCAGTTTTCCGAACCTTACTTACGTATAACGTAACGTTGAATACAGTTGGATGTTTTCACGTTACATTAGAAATAGTTTGCGAAATTTATTTTGTTTCAAATCATAACTTAAATAATTGATAATACCGTACCGTTGAAATGTAGATTATGTATCGTAAAAACATCATTTTCTGAGTTGTTAAATGTTATGATGATCCAGAAGATTGACTTATGTAAGTAATAAATTGTTTAAAAATGTTTTTTAAGCATTTTTATTACACAAATTTTAGGATGTCTTGCATCATCATCAGCTTTAGCTTTTTTGTGCTGGTGGTGTTGAATTGTTATAAATTTTTGTAGTGTTCATATTAGAAAGAAGATCTAAAGTTGATGAAGAAGTATTGTTGGATTTACAACAATTCAACACCTCCAGCACAAAAATGCTAAGGTTCGCAAACTGCCCATTATAAAAAACGCAAGAAATATATTCAAATGATCTAGCTGAATCTCTGCCAATGCATTTGCTGCTATGTGTTAAATCTTCAAAGAGCGAAATTGAAAAACGACAGACAATTCGTGAGTTGGCTACACTAGAGATGATTAAGACTGTATTTTGTATTTAACAATACCTGCAACAATATCCACTGCAGAATGTTTGTTTTCCAAATTAAAAATTATTAAAAAGTATCTGCGAAATGCTACAACGTCTCTCTTCGTTAGCACTTTTTAAGCGTAAAAGAAAATTACAAGGAATTTTTAATTTTTTATATTTTTTATAGGTATCATATCATCATTACCGATATCTTAATACGTGTGTACAAAGCGGACTGGCACACCCAGCTATGGCCAATATGCCGAGCTGACATATTTTTATATTATACAAATATTAGGATTTAAGATGGTAAGAATTACTGAAAATCTCATACCACTGATTATTTTAAAACCGACGTTTTGATATACACTTGCCCTGATGAAGGTATAATTGTATTCCGAAATATCGATCTTGTAACAAGAAATACCGTATGACTGAGATTTCGACTAATTTTTCACACTTAATCTATACCACAATCGAGAAATTTATTCATATTATGATTTAATACTCTGCTCGGTTTATCAAAACTATTTTATAAAGATTTCGATAATGCCGATTTAAGTGTACTCGTATATGTGTATTATAGATGGTACACTGTAAAAAATAATAGCGATTTTGTCGAAAAGTTATAGTAATTTTTTACTATAATATGTATGCAATAACAAGTTTTACATAAACTATGTAGACTTACATTTACATAGCAAATAATTCCATATATATTTGCTAATGCACCCTTACAAATATAAAAAAAATTACTAGAACTACTATGTAATATTCATATTACAATAAATATATGAAATTTTACAGTGATATGTTAATATTTCTATAACAATTTTGTCAAATTTTGTAAGAACTATGTAAAAACTCATTTCTTTTTATTTTAGTTTCTATTTTTATAGGAGCTATAGACAAATTCTAAATTTATTATAGTAAATTTAAAATACTATTTGTATTTATTACAAGTTTAGAGGTAATTACTACAATTATTTGTGTTTTTACAATGATACATTTATATTTCTATAACAATTTTGTCAAATTTTATAAGTACTATGTAAAAACTCAATGTTTTTATTTTAGTATGTATTTTTACATGAAATAGGAGTAAATTTTAACTTTATTACAGTACATTTAAAATATTGCATGTTATTTATTACAAATTTAGAGTTAATTACTAATATTATAGAATTTACATGATTTTAGGTAGGCTTAGCGGGAATGGACTTGGGCAGAGTAGAAAATTAGGCTCTAGGCTCGGGGAAAATAAAACATAAACATAATCTATTACTACGTGAAATTTATTTAAAATATAATGAAAAATATGTACTTTTACTAAATTATGTTTTAAAAAAATTATGTATATTATTAATATGTAAATTTACTTAAAGTATGTATCAAAATTTTTATGGAATTTATGTTTATGTAATTTTAAAAATGGTAGACAAAATTACATTTAACTGTAAATTTACTATAATTCACTTAGGCAATTTGGACGCCAATAACAATTATAGTAATTTTACAGAGGATTTTTTTACAGTGTATATCATTTGCCATTTCACGGGCAGATATCTCTTGTAAAGAGAAATATTACAGTAAATATAGATAGTGGGATGATGTGCACATTGCCCGGCAAATGTAGAGATTCACTTAAAATTGTTTACGCTTGAATTTCAACTAAATATAACAATAACTTCATCTGACACACAAAACTCACCCCGAGTTTTCCAAGAGTGAGTTTTTTTATATTGGGTGAGGTTATTGTTGTTGTGTTTGACTTGTAAGAAAAATTTTTTTTTGAGCGTTTCTATATTTACGGACAATTTGCATATTATCCCACTAGCTACATTTACTGTAACAAAAATTCCATGTACGATAACCTCTAGAGCAGATTATTTACAATACAACAGAAATTCAATTTGAATACAGTTCATCAAATTTTTAATTTAAAAATGTTATACTATTATTCTGTGATGACTTTCATTATATTATTATGTTGTTGCAACTTCCAGAGGCCTATGCAAATGGTTTGAAAGTAGTTGTTGATGTTCTAAAGTCTTAGGGTGCTAGCTGGATAATTAAAAACTTACAAAATTAAAGCGATAAGAAAAAAGGTTTTGCGATAGATAGAGAAATCCAAAATTAATAAAAACATTTAATATCGTAGTTACGTAGTACATAAAAAGTTATAAAATTGTAGTCCAATTCGCGGCATTATTTAAATAATTAAAAAAGACAAAACTATATGTTACGCCTGTGCGACGCGATTTGTAAGAGCGAGAATTAACTAAAAAAATGTCCGATTCGAGTAAAACTTCGAGTTGGGTAACGTTTAGCACCACGAATTATAAGTAAACAAATAATTTTAGATTAACTAAAACACGCGCTTGTAGCAAAAATGTTAACATTCGCGGAATATAATAATAAGTAACGTCCCGAAGTCGCTAGATAGTCAAGATATTCGGTATTTAATAATATATGAAAATATATGAAAATAACAACAATAACAACTTTACATAAACAACAGGTTCGATATTTAACATACTGTAACAATGTTCTTCAGTATTATTAGTTTTAATTTGTAATTAATTGTAGTAACTAAATAATTCGGCAAAAGTCATTAATCTAAATTTTGTTGTTGTTGGTCATTATCAAAAACTTAATATTTAAAGTACTGTTCGGAATTTTCTTATAACAGACATTGTATTTGCCGTATTATTGTTATCTCGTTGTTTGGCAAACATCATCGGTCTGGTTCTCATGGGTCATGAGAATGTGAGTCATCTTGGTCTTGACAAGGGTTGTTTCTCTCGTGATGCTTCTGATGAACGCAGTACTTGATTGGTGCGCTGACGTCAGAACTGACCAATAAGAATCCAGATTGGTGATGTAGTGTCAAACAATGGGATAATCATGGACAATAAATTGACGATCGAAAAGTTAGTCAGTTGGTTTAGTCGGAGTTAGTCGGAGTAAGAAGCCGTTAGTTAGTCAGGATGTAAGTGTAAATATTCATAGTTGTGTAAGTTAATAATAATATTTTTCATAATGTAACTTTTTCCGCTCTGTTTCTAAATTATTTGATAAAATTCTACTTGTTTTTATTTTTATTGTATTGTTATCTTCTATTTTAATTATATTTTGTTAATACAGTTATTTAATAGAAAAATCGTTTCATCTTTATATCGCCTTGCCCTCCAAACAAATAAAATTATAGTTTATATCCAAATTCAAAATTAGGTTTTGGTTATTTACCAATAAATAACCTGGTGGCACGCTACCAATAATTTGGATTATTTAATTGTTGTTTTTTTAATTCCAAATTATTTTATTTAGATTCCCGCGTTTTCCCCTTTTTAAATAGTCCCTTTAATTTTAAACCCGTCGTAGTGTTACAAACTGGTATGCAGCGGTGAGATGCGAAATTATTCCGGTAGTCAAGCTCGGTTTGAAAATTGCAATGAATTAGCAGAGATATTTTATCTATTACAATGTTTAGAGGACGGTTTAGGCAAAATAATGAATACAATAGAATAAGATTTAACTCGGGTAGTCAGATCATAAAAGTTGTATGCATTTAGGAAATTGGCACTCCTACCCGTATGACAGCCAACGTATGTCTTAGGCTGGGAGATGAAGTAATGTTAACTAAATTTTGGATACAAATTCCTTCCAAGCTAAGACCTACGGTAGATTAGTTAGTCGAGAGATAGAATAAGATTTATTAGGGATTCGTAAAAGTAGTAATAGACATAATTTTGTTTTGAGTTTATTTAGATTTTAGTTACGTAATCAGTTAATTTAGTTAGAGAGTTAAATTAATTTGAGAACAAAAGAAGGATATAGTTCTGACTCGTTAGGGTTTCGAGGTATAAATTTAATCGATGAATTATTATTTATTTATTTATGTATTGAGACACAAGATACTGCTTAGAACCGTTGTTACAGTTTACAATGCCAGAGTTGTTAGACGACGGCATCAGGGACCTTAATGCTGGATTGCAAGCAGAACTGCCCAGAAGAAAACGCCGAGCCTGCCATCCTCATGTAGAAGTAGTACAACGTCGTCCAAAAACGAGAAGCCGAGACAGCACTGACTGTGACGAAGCTTTCGGAGGATACCAATGCCTCAGAGGACGATCGCACGTATTCGAGAGTAGGTGAGATATGATACAACTGAAGAAAGAGCTGCCGGGAGTGATTCTAGCGTGAGGGTCGCAGAATACAAGGTGCAAGCTACGGAAATTGATCATATCGTCACGAGGATGTAGTTCAGAAACGTGGAGCTGAAGCAGCACAGACTGAAATGAAGCCTACGGTGGACAAGTTTACGGAGTTGATGGCAACAGAAGTATGAAACCAGCAGGGAGTCTGCAGTAGTCTAGCAAAGGGGAACCTGGAGGCCGGATTCTGGTAACTTACGGTAGCTTATTGAATTAAGTTGTATTTTCCTTCAGAAAATATAACTTAGTTTAAGGGGAAAGGAGTTGTAACAATGTTCTTCAGTATTATTAGTTTTAATTTGTAATTAATTGTAATAACTAAATAATTCGGCAAAAGTCATTAATCTAAATTTTGTTGTTGTTGGTCATTATCAAAAACTTAATATTTAAAGTACTGTTCGGAATTTTCTTATAACAGACATTGTATTTGCCGAATTATTGTTATCTCGTTGTTTGGCAAACATCATCGGTCTGGTTCTCATGGGTCATGAGAATGTGAGTCATCTTGGTCTTGACAAGGGTTGTTTCTCTCGTGATGCTTCTGATGAACGCAGTACTTGATTGGTGCGCTGACGTCAGAACTGACCAATAAGAATCCAGATTGGTGATGTAGTGTCAAACAATGGGATAATCATGGACAATAAATTGACGATCGAAAAGTTAGTCAGTTGGTTTAGTCGGAGTTAGTCGGAGTAAGAAGCCGTTAGTTAGTCAGGATGTAAGTGTAAATATTCATAGTTGTGTAAGTTAATAATAATATTTTTCATAATGTAACTTTTTCCGCTCTGTTTCTAAATTATTTGATAAAATTCTACTTGTTTTTATTTATATTGTATTGTTATCTTCTATTTTAATTATATTTTGTTAATACAGTTATTTAATAGAAAAATCGTTTCATCTTTATATCGCCTTGCCCTCCAAACAAATAAAATTATAGTTTATATCCAAATTCAAAATTAGGTTTTGGTTATTTACCAATAAATAACCTGGTGGCACGCTACCAATAATTTGGATTATTTAATTGTTGTTTTTTTAATTCCAAATTATTTTATTTAGATTCCCGCGTTTTCCCCTTTTTAAACAGTCCCTTTAATTTTAAATTCGTCGTCGTGTTACAATACAAAAAAATAAAGATACGGTACAACAGAATAAATAAAAATGAGTTGTAAGGTTGTAACGTTCCAAATCTGTCTTTGTTCCTTTTTGTGCTTTCTATTCTATTTTATATGCATAATAACGATGAAAGACGAAATTAAACTTCAATGTAAAAGTAAATGGTTACAGGTATAAATATAATATATCATCACGGCATATTACCCATTTCTGGGTGTGCCAGTATCTACAACACATGTAGACATCGGTAATGACTACGATATATTTTATCGTGTGGGCGCTTATCAGGCGTCACCTCACGGGCACTCACAGCTGGTGTGGAGAGTGCACCACAGGGGTCACTTTTATGCCATTTCAAATTGGAAATATTTGGCGTCTGTCGGGATCGAACCCGGTTCCCCCGGGTTCGCGACCAGACACTCAGGCACGCGGCCACGGGACCCCATCGGTGAAAGGTAAAAGCCTGAAAAGAACGTCTAGAATTTGTCCTTGCGAAATTACAACCATTTTTAGGTAGGTAAGATGCACGTGTGAGATCTCAGCTGAGTTATTGGGCGGCTTTTCCAAATGAGCTGGACGCTGCCTAGAGATGCATTCGGGCCGGGCCGGGCTTTGAGGTTTGGATCGACTCGGCCCGAAAATAAAAATTACCGGCCCGACTCGACGAAAATATTAGCTAGTCCGGCTCAAAAGTTGACTCGAAATCGGGCCGGGCTTCGGGCCGGGCCGGGCCAAAGCTCGAAATTGGGTGCATCCGGCATTCCTAATGTTGATTTTTATGTTAAAGCGAAATGTTTAAATTTTTTCGTGTCAAACTTATAAAAAACCTCTACATTCTTATAACTTTCAACATTAGTTAACATAAGTAGTTAAAAAAGAGACACTTCTAGTGTAAGTTTGATATAAAAATTACAGACCAACGTGTATTTAACACCTCGTTTACCAAAGCCGTTCGAAAATTTAAACAACTTTTTCACAAATCTTATATAAAAAATATAATTTACATAAGGATTTTTTATCTAACTTTGTTTCTGCTCAAAAATAGGACAAGAAATCATTATGGTTGGAACAAAAATCACTTTTATTTAAGTATACGAGTAATAACAATAATAATAGCAACATCACAATATAATTATTATGCTTTAATGAATAATCTTGAATTCTTGAAGTAATATAATACATTTTTATTTATTAATATGTGAAGTATGTTGTTATTAAATCATTTTGATCCTTTTTAACTTCATCCATTTTCATTAAAATATTAAGGAAACTGTGCAGTTGATTGAACTATAAGATTTTTCGGGCCGGCCCGAAAAGCTCGAATCTTCGGGCCGGGCCAAAATTAAAAGTCCGACGCGCCTCGATTTTTGAAAATGATTAGCCCGATTCGGCCCGATAAAAAATATCTTCGGCCCGGCTCGATGATCGACTCGAAATCGAGGCGGGCTTCGGGCCGGGCCGGGCCAAAGCTCAAAATCGAGTGCATCTCTAGCTGCCCAAATCCCTCTAAGAGGATATAACCAATAATCAGTGCAACGAAATCGAACCGTAATAATGTTAAAATGCCCAATCGATCATTATAGTGTAAATTTAGCTATACGAGTACTTAAAATTCATTTAAAATACACTTTTGGAAATATTTTGATAGTCATTTGTAAGCTCCAATTTTATGGATATAATATATAATAAAAATTTGGTAACACGGAAACAATACAAATTTATAGTTCATAATATTGAGTGTACTAACCATCTACCAACCTCAACAACTTGCGCAAAATATGTCTTCGATTTGTAAACTTTGTATAAAAATTTGTTATGCGCGTCACCAATTGTACTGCCTGAAAATTATAAAAATTAAATTGTGAATAAATAATGAAAAGAATAATTTTAATCAAATATTCATAAAACAAATGATATAATATTTAGGGCTTTTTAATTAAAATATGTTGAACCTTGAAATAACATTTCCCTAAAATTTATATTTTTGCAAAGAAAACTAAATATTCTATTTACATACATATGCTGGTATTTATAAGAAATATGAAATAAACTTCATGAATTGAATGCTGATCGTACTGTAATAATAAAAACACGATATTACATTTATAATCTTTATTGTTAAAATTTACTTTTAAAAATGCGTCCACATTATACCGAATGATACCGATCGGCAAAGCCGAATAGGTATGGACGTCCCGATCGGCCTTGCCGACGTGCCGATAGCCGGCCCGAACCGAACCGAATCCAAACCGAATATGATCGGTCTTGATCAAAGAAAGCCGAACCGAATGGTGTAGTGTGGACGTGCCGAATGTGACGCTCGGCCTCTACAATCGGCATAGGTACGCATTGCGGGTAGTATTGTTGTCTTGTGTGGTGTATTCTTTAACTATTTTATTTTAAGTTTTACATTAGTCAAGAGTGATATATATATTGTTTTCGACTACTAAACAACAAATTGTAAGTACTATGGAAAAGAATAAAGAGCAAACTTTAAACTTTATAGAGATGTATCGTGCCTGCCCGTTATTGTGGGATAGTTCAAATTCCGATCATAAAATTAAAAACCAGAGGCACTCATAGAGATTGCCGCTATCACATATATTCTAGGAACGTAGTTATTCCCAGGATCCCAGGTCGAGTTAAGCTGCATCCCCATGCATCCGTATTCACGTATACGCATAGGCGTAATTCGGGGGTGGCAAGGGGTGGCAGTTGCCACCCCAGAATTGTCGAGCCCAGTGTTTTGCCACCTCAGAAGTTTTAAGTAAAAGTCTCAATAATTTACGAATACCTAATTGAAAAATACTAGTCTACAACAGGGATGTTTTGAAAACTTGTAAATTATAAACTTAGATAGAAATAATCTGGAAAGGCTTCAGAAACTAACAAATTTAAAGCCAGTTTTTAACATTTGTCCGGGGGACCCCCTTTAGGTCTTGCCACCCCAGTTAGAAAGCTGAAATGACGCCCATGCGTATACGTGATCATTTGTAACCAATCACAATAGCAAATTCATACATCGGTCCGTTGTAAGAACGCAACGGACGAAAGTTGGTTAATTTTAACTTTTCACGGATACGGATTGCTTGACGCATGCGTATAAACGCAGCAACAGCAAGTTTGTTTGGATATTTTGTTGACAACCATTGATAAGCTTGAATTTTGTTGTGGTTCACTTTTTTGTTTAGTTTTTATGTACAATGGAGAACAATTTATTTAAATATGGATATTGTGGATGGGTTATAAATTCGCAATGTGAAAATTTAATGGAAAATGACTGTTTCAAGGAGAAAATTGCAGGAATCAACGAAACGTTTGACATTTGTGTCGATGAAAACAAGCCAAACTGAATACAGTTAATAATAATGTTTCCGAATCCATAATATAAAACACTCCACTACACATCAGCTGAGTTTCAAATTTAATATGGATACCGGATACGGACAACGTAACTACTTGCTTTCATGGGGACGGGCTAAATTTTTACGTGCGTGAATCACGTATCACGAATACGTGAATACGGATGCATGGGGACGCAGACAATACCTGGTGACTACAACGCGTTGGTTCGGCACCGTTCGGGAAGTCCACACTACTGAAGCAACGTGGACGTCATGTCGATCCGAACGTGCCGCCCGGCACAGGCCGAGCGGCATCATTCGGCATAATGTGGACACACACAAATGTGTGATTAAATTGCCTTCAGCATAACCAATGTTATTAAACTATTAATGTTTTTCTATTGCCCGTAAAATGAACTTGAATAATAGTATATTAAACATAAGTACAGAAGGCAACCTATTCAAGCACGAGTTTGAAATTCGAATGCGAGCGTACAGCAGTGAGTATGGGAACGAACGAGTGCGTGAATAGCCTTCTGTAACGAGTCGTTTATACTATTTTCTAGGTTTAGGCTTTCATTTATATTATTTTTTAATAAGAATATTTGATATTTTCTATTAGAAGAAATTTTTGATAAACTAGTCAGATTGGTAACATTGATTTGCGTATTTATTCTGTCCGTTGCCAAAATATTATTTATATTTAGTGCAGTCATACCAATCCTAAATAATGTAAAGTCAAGAAAAATTATTTATGAATGAAGGTTTTTCGAGCTGAAACTGTTCTAATATAAAATTTAAAAATTATACTTGACACGTTGCACAAGATTTGTATGTGACTCAACCTCTCGGCTATTTATTACAGACTGGCCCACTCAACCATAATTACTGAGCAAAATGCGTCTGTGGTTCTGGTTGTACTGAACATTTCCAAAAAAATATTTTTTTCTGGAATGGTCTATTACAAACTTACCTACTGCTTTATATCATTCGTACTTTGTATTCACAATGTGACGCGACATACATCGAATAATTTGGTTTCATAAACCAGAAATTTCAATAATTTCAATTCATGTTGGAAATCCCTTAATAAATACAGATCTCAAAAATAGCTCAAAAAATATTTTGAATAAATTATTAGATTTGATATTTAGGTGCGCCACATTGTAATTTTTCGAAACTATACAAATCATGATTTTATTTCTTTGGAGCAAACAAGAGAAGAAAACCAACATTCAGTATTTTTAACCGCGTCATATACATGCTTATAATTTATAAAATTCTCCCTTACCTTCTGTGGTTGTTCCATATATTAAATACTATGAGCGCCAGAGCTGCCACTATCCCTATGCTAGACACAGTCCCCATACACACGAAGAGTGGAAGTGATACAGTCCTTAGGACCCTCCTGACGATAGTCCTATCTTGAGGGACCTTTACCCCAGCCCATTTTTCCTTGTTGAACCACGTGAGGTTATCTGCTTGGGTGTCATAGTAACCGAGGACTACATAACTGCCGTTGATCACCTGCTCGATCTGAGTGAGGGCTATTCGGTCACCTTGGGAGCTGAACGCTACGTAGCCCTAGAGAAGAAAGACAATAGTATATTTTCTAATAGACACTTACAAAATTGCAATTTGCACGAGCGCCTCTAACGGCAAAGCATAGAAATCAAGGTTGCTATGGTTACCACGTCCGAACAAAGACCTGTCATCAGCCGTATACTCTACACTCTAGCTATCGTTTTAGTTGAATAATCGAATGATCTTCAATATTATCAAACAAAAAAATTGCCCCAGACACATAAAGAATTAGGTTTAACACTGAATAACAGATGCGAACACAATGACAGATAGGAACAGGGAACGGAACGTAAGACAACGAGGGGAGGTTTGTTTGGATGCATGATCTTGTATCTCTCTCTTGCAGTGACGTCAATTTTGTAAGTGTCTATTACAGCAGAATGATACAGGAGCGTGCGGTGAGTTTAACGGGAAGGGAAGCAACTCGTCGTATTGCTTATTCGCGGCTATACCCGGTAAACAGCGTTCGGATTCGCTAAGCACGCGCATTTCTCACCTACGGTTTAAAAACCGAAAACCCTCTAATGTTGCGTATATACCTGGGTAGAATGGCAGTGTAGGCGAGGAAAGGACGGCGTACGTGCAACTAAGACGCCGTTTAGAGTTAAATGAGATGAATATAGTGAGCATTATTTATTTAATATTTAGCTGTGAATTACGAGCTCGTGCATTAAGTATTTGCAATGTTTAGTAGTTAATATTTCAAAGGAATCAATGCTTTTCTTGCTTCCGTGGACCGCACGCCCCTCGTATGATATTGTAGTCAATTTCAGAATATAATACACTGGCTGTAGCTGAAAATTATAAAGGATAGGAAACATAAACTAAAAAAAAAACTAATCCTCCTTTTTGGATTAGTGAATTCTATTCTATTCCGGTATTTAAAATTTAATATTCATAATATTATCAAAAAAGGTAGATACTAGGAATAGATTACACTATATGTTAAGAAATAAACTGTTAAAATTAGTGTAGAATTCCCTGATCCAAAAATGAGGATTTTGTGAATCGGGCTGTCAAATTTGAATTTGACATTTTTAAAAACAGTGTTTTAGTAAATACCGAGCTCGCACTACCAGTCAATATGTTAGTATGTGATTGACATGTGACATATTTTTGACTTTTTGATATTTGAAGTAATTTATTATATTATATATTGAGTACATTCTAACGTACTATATTATTTTAATTTAGTAGATTTGTTATATAATGTATTGGCCACACAAATCATATCATTATAGAATGTGTAAGAATTGCGACGTTGCCACGGCTACAGGTTATGGAGATTATCAAAAACAACAAACCCTCAAAATTTCTATGAGCTCATATAATATTCCTTACATATTTTTTTAAAATTCTTATAGCAATTTCTTCGTGATCCATAGTCAATCAGGTTTATCTCACGCGTTCGTAAACTCACACCGATCAGTCGGTCTGACTGATCGGAGCGATCCGATCAAAAATTTTCAACCTTGATCCATGTGCAGGGTTAGTACAGACTGCGCACTCAAATTTAAAATTGTAAACATTTGTGTGTCAGGAAATGTATTTATTGAAATATTTCTGATTATAAACATTGCAGCACTATAGCAAGTTCGCAATTTGTGAAGTCTTTATGAGTTATGTTGAACAAATAAATAACCACATGAAAAAATTTCTGATCGAAATAACCTAAACAAATGATTCAAGTGGCCTTTCAGTTTCACTTGAGCCGTCGTATATAAAATTATGTATAACTACAGAAACAAGCGCTATTTTCTCATATATTTTAATAAGTTAATACTTCTTCTATAACCTCAGATTTAAACGTCAAAATCAAAAGCTTCGATAATAGGATGGATGATATATCTGTGACGTCATCAAACAGATAATGTCGGATAGCTCCGACTGACTATGAAAACGCCTAATATCTGTTAATTGTATATCTGATCAACCAGATCAACCTTTTTAAGTTACGGAGTATATTTTAATTTTTGAAAGATATTTGTTTATTATCTAATAGGTACTAAAATAAAAATTAATTTCATTGAACGTAGTTATAAGAAATAAACATTAATGCCCAGTTGCATGTTGCATTGCTTATAATTAAATTTCATCGTGAACAAATTGACAATATTGCAATGAAAAGATATGTCAAATGGATTATTAAATAATTTTGATATTTACTTTTTTGTGAACCTGTATAGTTAAAAGTTAAAGATTTAACATCATAAAAGTTAATGATAACAAACGTAGTGATCTAATGAATTCTTTATCAGCAATTCTAGATTAAATAACTGGATGAAACAAGCACCTAATGCCGCTTTTGCACGAAACTAAATTTATCAGGGAATTCCGTACAAATTTGCACATTAAATCGATATGAGAGCTTGTAACGATTATTAGAAAAGATTTTTCGATAAAAGACGAAGAGATCGTGTGGACATAAAGCTAAATAATTGTCATTTTTAAAAGAGAACGTACACATATGTAATAATAAGTAAAATAAAAATTTCTTTCATTACTAAGTCAACTTTTGATTTTGAATGCATCATTATTTATAATTTTTGATTTACGTCAATTTTGTTCCTTAATTATACATTAATGCAAAATCAGAATCACTATAAGCTGAAAATTATTCATCTTAGTCAATTCTATGTAAAGTAAACCCAAGAAAATGTGGGACAAATTATTTATGATCCATAAATTCTGAACAAAACTTACACCTACGTTTGTTGCTTCTTATTAAACTATGACAAACTCAACCATTATGCTAATTTCATAAGAAAATGAAACAGATTTCTGTTACAAGATGAAAATTAATTAGGTAGAAAAACAAATGCTCCAAGTAAAATTTCAGTAAGCACGAGAACTGCATATTTTATGAACTCCAGGATTTTATTTAGACTGATGTTCTTTAGTATCTCAGTATGCAAATTCTTTGCTCCTAAAAGACTATGCCTGTTTTCCATAAATGCTTCGTAGTGACATATTAAGTGTTAAGGAGTGTCATCCTCTTCTCCACATCGTCTGCATATTGGTTCTTGTTTAAACCCCAACTTGTGCAAATGATTATATAATTGACAGTGTCCTGTTATTAATTTAATATCTTGCTTGCTTATTAAGGGTAACTTGTCAGTTCTTTTCTTGGATGGCTCATTCAGGAAGAGCTCGGAGTGTATCTGGCCTGATGTGTCTGTCCAATGCCGATTGTGCCACTGCCAAAGCAAAGTATTAATTTCCTGTTTAAATGTTTCCACAGTTATTCCGCAGGCAGGTTCAGATCCTATAAAAGATATATTTGTCCCATCTTAAATTTCTTCTAAGGCGTTCAATCTGTGGATGCAGAGTTTAGTGCTTTAAGTGCGGCTTGGCTGTCTGTTACTATGGAGATTCTTCTATTGTGGTAGTTCTTCTCCAACAGTAAGTGCACGCTCGTTAATATTGCGTGTACTTTTGCTTGGAATACTGCTGCATTTGTCTCAGTCCACCCGATTGGTTGTGTCTCAGACCTTCTGCTCCATATATTCTAGCTTCGGCCCCATAGTCTGGAGCCGTCTCTATAGATAACTACATCATCTTTTCCACCGGACTCTGAGAATGTTCCTATGCATCCCTTTCAGGAGTTAAAATCTTATAGGTTTTGTGAGTGGTATACATATTATTGATTCGGTCAGGCACAATCTGTAATGGAGTGCTTGTTCATTTCTGTATAAATTTCAGAGTGTTCATCTCTGCATTTATCCTCTTTTGAGAAAACTTTTATCCTATATGCTCCGCTAGTTGCCCTTGATTTTACCACTAAGTGTAGTGGGGGCAGGCTTAACATTGCCGATGATGTTTGGTTGACATAGCTCCTGTTATCCCTAAGCAGGCTAACCTTTGTATCTTACAGAGTACATTTGATCATTACAGAATAAATCCAGTAAGTCATTGCCGGTGATAGTCCCCAGGTTTTTCCAAACATACGCCGGCTGGCCCACAAGGATCTTATGGCTTTGTTTGTTATTCTTTCTACATGAGATTTGAATGTCAGTCTCTTATCTGGTATTACACCTAGATATTCGACTTCTTCTCCTATCATGATATCTTCTCCATTCAGACATAACTGTTTTAATCCATCAAGTTTTCGTTTTCTTTTGAATGCTATAACTATGGTTTTTGTCGGATTTTGTGCACATTTTTCAATAAAATTTAGGGATCTCTCAAATTTGCCTGTTACCAGTATAGTTACATCGTCTGCATAACCAATGGTTGTATATCCCACCTCATTTAATTCCCGTAGGAGTTTGTCCACAATGAGGCACCACAATAGAGGGGAGAGAACTCTGCCTTGGATTGGAAGGAGGTGTTGTCAAACGCTCCCTCTATGTTCAGAAATGCTTATAGAGCAACTTATTTTCTTTGCAGTGTTTTTTCCGCTCGGCGAACGACTTCGCATATTGCTATTTCGAATGATTTTACTGACTGATAAGAATACTGGTATTTATGGAGAGGAAGTTTTCGCCGCAACCGAGTATTCCTCGTATGTTAATTAGTTTTTCCAATAGTTATAGAAGGAAAGATATGTTAAGGTTATTGGCCGAAATGATAAGCCATGTAATATAAATTAGGTTTATTTTATAAAAAGAAAAACAAAAAATAAAAATATTCAGGGATCTCATTCAGAATCGTTCATTATACGATTGAATTATGATTAAATTTTATGGATTCAAAAATTAAAATAAATTAAATATCGTATTTGTTTGGTTTTTGTGGGGATTTTTTATTTACCCGATGATAATTATGAAACTGAATAAAGTGAAAAAATATACGAGTAGTTAGGTATAGCAAACGCGCGTTTAGTTGACAGTGATACTGTTCATACTTTGGCTTATAAATGAATCCCCTTTCCCTTTTATACCAATTTTAGAAATTGACGGAGTCTTTTCCTCGTTACAACAATAGCATATTATAATTACTATTACATTTCGACTTGTCCAAGTACGAATTTTAGGTTCTCCGCATTCAAGATCCGTGTCAAATTAACGTGCGGCAGTTATATACTTTTCAATTTTTTATTATGTAGTTAAAACAATCCCATTTTACAAAAATATTTTCAAATACAGAGGTGGTTGTGGTTAATTTGATTGTTGTAGAATAACAAATTAACATCCTTATATTTTTGTGCTTGCTCACAATGTGCCAAAATCAAAAGATATGGTCCGATAAACCGGAAACTTCAACAAATGGACTTGTTCGATTTTTGTGGGAAACCACTCATTTGTAATTGGAATGTTTCCTTTATCTCTTCTTCTACATTCTGCGACATAAATTTGTAACTTGTTATTCAGAATTTAGAAGCAATAAATTACATGTCCCAAACTTTCCTGAGCGTACTGTATAAATTCGTCTATTTCGCAAAGTTATTGTTATGCCAAGTGTTATGCAATGGTACTATTCGTATTAATTTCCATTTATTTATATAAGACGCCTAGAAAAATACCTGTATTCTGAACCTCATTCACATTTATTCTATTAACAACGTAATCATTCATGTAGCATTTTCTTACACAACTGGCATACTTTCCTTGAGGGAAAATTTATTACAAGAATTATTTTATTTAATTGTATACATTTTAGAATTATTTTAAATTGTAAAATTTTAATGTAATATGTAAAATTAAAATCCAACATTGCAGTAAAATATACGTTACCTTATCTACTGTAAAGGTTACAAAAAATTAAACTTGTAGCAATAACGCTATTTCCATTTAAAACTAAATTTGTGTAAATTCAAATAAGAAACTAGCATACTACTCATGAATACGAATTGAAATTGTGTTGAACATGCAGTTGCATCTATAGTATACATATTATATTATTTCCTCTATTTCAAAACGTTTTGTCAGCATGTATACAGCGGTGCAGGTGTATCATATATCAAACTTTTATTTATTCTGGTACTTTTTACCGCATTATGGAAAGTGCGGATACTAACAAATATATACATAGATACAGTTTTTAGTTGACTCGGTGAACAAGCTGAAAGTTTTAGCAATAAAATTAGATTAAAGGTGAAATGATAAGGCTTACATGGTCCACGTAAGTTGCAAAATACTTTAATTACGAACGTTTCGAGCTTAAGGCAAGCTCATCTTCAGCTTTTATACAAAATCTTAAAATTGTATTAGACAATAATCTATAAAAGCTCCGTTAATTTTTTTTAAAAATACAGCATTTCAACAAATTTCCGAATCAATTCGGAGTTGTGAAATACTAATATCGAACGATTATCCAATCAACTTTCTTCACAAAAATATTCATAAATGATTACACAGAATTCACAAAAGAACTTACCAGCAATCAAATAGTAATAGCAATATTTAACCCATTTATTGTTCCATTCCTTACAATTATAATATTAACAACGGAATTAAAAATATCTTAGGAAATAATAACTTCAAAATTGCTAACTCTGACCTAAAAACTACACGCCAACTTTTCTCCAAGTTAAAAGACAATATAAATCCTTATGATTCCACATATGTTGTTTACTAGGTCGAATGCGGAAAATGTAATCAAATATACATAGGGGAGACGTCCCAACCCCTAAAATAAAGAATGTATCAATAAATATCATAGTAGCCTATTAGATCCAAATTACAGTGCACTCACTAACCACATAGTTAATACTGGCCATAAATTTAAATTTGATGATGTTCAAATTATTGATATAGTTGATAACAAATATCCTCGTTTACTTAAAGAGACGTTTCATATTAACATAAATAAAAACAAATGTGCCAAATTCTAAACAGACTTGGACATAACTTAAAATATATAAACAACTTCATAGACAAATTAAAAAGTCACTAACTTCCACAGGCATGACTTCATTGGTTGTGTTATGCCACCTGTTTTTCTCCTTAGTATTTCACTAACTCCGATTTGATTCGGAAGTTTGTTGAAATGCTGTATCTTAAAATTTTGTCAACGTAGCTTGTACAGATCATTGTGTCTTATACAATTTTATGATTTTGTAATAAAATTCATCAGGATTATTGTATGTTTACTGTTGCGTGAGAAATATTTTATAGCCTGAAACGTCCGTAATTAAAGAATTTTACAACATACGTGGACCATTTAAGGCTTTTCATTTCATCTTTAAACTACTCTACAGTTGGTCCTTCCATCCCTTCAACAAAATTATATTAGTATTCAGAATGTCCGGATTTTGAAGGTCACCATTGGGATCTCGGAACCTATAAGAATATGACTTCGCCTAAATTAGACATGTGGTGCGCCTTTGAGGAGCCATATGTGTTTTAGTTTAGCCAAAAATTCTCATAGGCTAATAGATAATGACGAAAAACTGATTTTGTTCGAAATTTTCATTTTCAAAACAATTGGGAATCTAGAAAAATGTGTCATATATAAAGTTTAAGCCTGGTTTACATTTGTCAATTTTAAGAACTTGACAAGTTCAATAAAATTGTGCAATAAATTTACCAATTTCTAGCCAACTGCTTGCATTTATCAATTTTTTCATATTGAAATGTCAAAAGTCACTGAAATATTATGTCATATAATTAAATTAATTTGTTGGTGTGTTATTAAAAATACTAGAAAGCACTAAACAATTGAAGAATAAATAGAACATGCTATATATTCAGCTTATTCAGCGGCTTACTTGTAACTTAAAATTGACGCAGAAATTGTAATGCAGGTGTTTTAAGCACAATTTTTAGACGCTGGCCAAGTTCTTAAAATTAAGGAATAAAACTGACAAATGTAAAACATGCTTTAGATATTTTTATTGTTCGTCCAGAGGTGTACAGAAATAATAATTTTATTGGTAATTTTTCGAGAAATACGCGTGACCAAAAAAAAAAACCAGAAACTTATTTTTTTTTTATCGACTTTTAACGAACGAAATATGGGTTTATTTGTTCTTTTTTTAATTGAAGTTATGTTTTGGATCCTGAAGTTTTAAATTGGAAAAACGAGAAAATATTCGGCCTTAGGAATCCTTTGTTGATAATAATATCAGGGATGCAACGAATACTACTTTAACGAATAAGAATACGAATACCAATATCAAACCTACTATTCGGCGAATACGAATACGAATCCGAATAATTCAACAAGGTAATAAATAATACACCACTGTTCTTTTTTACTAAGAGATTTAGTAATTAAAATTTACCACTGACAAATTTTTGTTTAAAAAGCACAACATTTGTAAATTCGTAGGCGTTAGGCGATTTCTTTTAACCTTACGAAACTAGAAGAACTCCTGTTATGCTATGAAACAAGTAACAATTGACATCTTGAGCACTGGACAAGTCCATTCATGCAATGCTAGGGGAATCCCAGTCCCAGTGTGCGTTCGGATACACGTTTGTAAGCTATGGGATAGCTGGTGGGGGAAACTTTGAACGGCGTGGGAATTGAACGGCATAAGATTTGAATGGCATAGCATTTGAACGCTATATAATTGTACGGCGTGCTACTTACTCAGACTAACACAGACTTTATGTCTTTCCAGAATGAATCTCAACCAAAAATTTACTAAAAACAAACGGATAACATCTTCAGTAAAGCATATCTGAGGGATGCAGGGTGAAAGGTTATCATAAGTAAGCTGGCAATGACATATATTTAATTGTCAACACACTAAAATGTTAAGGCAAAGTGCTCAGCATCGATAATCCGTACGAAAAACCATTCAATATCTAACAGTAAGTACCTCTTCCTGAAGAATGAAAAATGTAATTAACACCAACTGTATTAAAAGTTTACCAAACAATATGGTAGAAGTCTTTATAGCTCCGAGAGGCAATATACACTATAACTTATTAAAAATGAATCACACCTTAGCTATAAAACCTAATTAATGTGGAAAAAGAAGTTTTCTACTTTTGTTCATTTTTTTTTATTTCAGAAGAAATAAAGTGTTTGCAAAACTTTTTTATTTTTTAATTTTACTTTACAGATCAGTTGTCCACACTTTAATAAAAAAAATCCATATTTAGTTTGTTACAAGTCGATCAAAACTTTTTTAAGTGTCCGACTTTTTTTTAGCCACGAGTGTATAACACAAACTTACATTTTTTAAATAAAGCCCATGTTTGATTTTTACATTAAAAAAAATATATGTACTTTTCTGTTTCGATTAAAATAAGGATTATTGTTTTAAATTAGTTTTACTCATCAAATCTTATAGTGTTTTCCATTTATATTTAGTGCGCACTTTTTTGCACAGAGTGCCATAACACGTTTTCCATATAATCAATGCGCACTAGTTTTACATGTTTCATTCATATTTTTCTAGTGAAATGAACTTTACTGAGTGCGCACTTTCTTGCACTTACTACTATTATCAGTTCTTGTTCTTGCCAGTGCAGTCTACCAAATTTATATATTTTGAACAGTAAAACGGGTCTGTGTAAGTATAATGGATGTAAAAAATTAAGTTTGTTAATAATAGAAGAATAGGGCTGTTGCGTTAATTTTTATGACTTCTAAGTTCTAAATTTTAAACGGTATTGTTCTGTAAAGAGCATTAAATATGAAAATATAACGAAATACATATCCATTAGATATTTTACAATTAAATATTGAAACTTGAAAAAGTCACGTGATCTGAAACAGAATGTGACGTCAGACAACATGTGACAAACTATCACCTATTTTTAATTATATAAATAACGTAACCTGTTTTCCTATTGCTTTGAATGAAGTGCTGGACGTCACAGGAGTGGGGGTTGTTTTTCATGAATATTTCTGGCGCCAATCTTTTTCTTTCATTATTTACGAAAATAACAATAAATTATCAATATTTTTTATTACTATGAAAAATATTACATAAACTTTTCTTTAAAATACTTTTTAAAAATGTGAACCAGGCTCATTATTGGAACACTCTAACAGCTAACACACTTGTACTGAAATTTTGTAACATGTTCATTTAATACACTACGCATGTGTTGCAACAACTAGTGCCGGGCAGATATTAGCTGCACTAAATGCGAAATTAAAAACCTAAATAAATGGAAAACACTATTAGATTTTTCTATATTTTCATGAAATCTTGACGAACAATAAAAACATCTAACTTTTTTATTTGAAACATTTTTCTAGATTACCAATTCTCTAAAATTTACTTGAAAAGGAAAATTTCCATGAAAATCATTATCTAGTAGATTACAATAATTTTTGGCAAAACAAAAGCCCATCAACTGTGTTTAATAAATATTGTACCATCATTTATGTAAGGGTTTATTTTTTCTAACTTTATGTTTCTGCTCAAAAATAAGACAAAAATCATTATGGTAGGAATAAAAATCAGTGTTATTTAAATATATGAATAGTAACAAAGAGAATAATATTACAATAGCATTGTTATGCGTCAGTGAATAACCTTGAATTCTTGAAGTAAAATAACTTGTAATTGTTTTCTTTATTTATTAAAATGTGAAGGATATTGTTAATAAATCATTTTAATTTTCTAAATCCATCCACTTTCCTTAAAATATTAACTATAAGTTTTTTCGGACAGGTCCGAAAAGTTCAATATTTCGGGACGAGCCAAAATCGAAAATCCGACTAGTCTCAACATTTGCAAATGACTGACCACATTCGGCCTGAGAAAAATATATTCGGCCCAACTCGATGATCGACTCGAAATCGAGCCGGGCTTCCGGCCAGGTCGGGTCAAAAACCGAGGTCGAAATCGACAATGGTAATACAACGGAACTGCTTTGAAAATATGACTATTTTTTTTTTCTGAAAAAAATTAGCAGACAATGCTGCAACATAAAACAGTAAAAGTTCTTCCAGCTTTTTTTTTATTTCTGTAGGTACCAAAATACAATAAAAACGACAGTTATCTGAACAACAATATTAATGTAGGTCTAACTTAAATGTGGTATGTGGTATGTTACGAAAATCTGTTACTTTTTAATACCTGTTATTTTTATGTTCGTTTTTAAAGACGTAACATCAACGTTGACGGCATATTCGCAAGCTACGCAAAAACTATAATAATAATAAACAATAATAATATAATTATCTAGAGAGGAAAGAAATATGTATATAAATATTACCATGCATAACAAACATTGTAAGATTGCATACCGAGACGCCAAGAAACTGCGTTGAATTTATTGCAGAGTAAATATCGTCAGCAATCTCCTTATTGGTGTACGTGAAGTCCTTTAAGCTCTTGCCGTATCGTTGTAAACGGTCCATTGTTTTGTTAAAAGCTGAAACATTTACATTCATTCGATTGAATTAGAGAATAAAATCAAAAAGGTTTAGAATACAATATAAATATATAATAACAATTTCAAAAAATACAAAAATTAAATCAAAATTATGGCTACTGAATAAAATACATAAATGAATAATCATCCAGGATAATATTATAAATAAAAATAAAAAATACAATGAATTTTACCTATTCATACATACATCAGAATTTATCCATACCATTGTGTAGTATTTTGCAGATAATTTATTAAAATGACTAAAATACCTATATGAAATAATTTACCTATTGTTTTCATTTAATACCGAATCCATGAAATTTATGGTGACATTACGTTAAACTATTGTATGGTGAATAAAGATACGAAGAAACAATTAATATCAAATCTTTAATGAAATAAACCTTTGAATAAATTATTGATATTGATTTTTACAATTTAGTGAAGAGAAATAAAACTAACATATTGACGATATTCTATTCAATTTTAAATGTAATATAAAATAAAGAAAATAAATTTTCTTTTTAATATAAATATGTAAATGTATTCTCATTCTTTTCTTCGTAGTGGAAAATTCATAAATATGTTTTTAACCATAAAAATCTATAGATGAAATATTATTTTGGTTCTATTCGAGCAAGAGTTGTTTCAGCTGCCAATGTTCACTTAGTGTTCCAGGCACGCACTCCGTTAATTTATTAGCTCTTAGAACTTCTTGACGGTACCTACTTCGTTTCTTTACTTCGGTTATTAGTTGGTAATTTCTTTTCAAAATTAAAATATATAGTATGTCACATTTTCAACTGCCACTATTGGAATCTTGGAAACTACGCTTTTAAAAGCCTATCATAAATTTGTCTTAATTAGTAATTTTCTCAAATAGGGCTCGAAATGGACCGGAATAATGCTCCGGTTCATGAAATTATCAAAGATATTGTTCTGGTTTGTGAAACTATTGAAAATATCGCTCAGATTCGTAAAGAAATATTAAAATTTATGTTATCACTTCAATAGAGGACAAATTTATTTTACTTTTTTTGCGTGTGTCCACAGAAAGCGGGACACCCCCTATTAACTTTTTTATTTGTAAAGATATGTATCTAATTGAAAATTTATATGCATAAACTTACATTTGGTACAATTTTTATGCATTACTGATAAACTTATCATATCCCTTCCGGTTTAAGCGAAAGTGGCATCAACTGTCTTATTTTAAATGGAACACCCTGCATATTTTAACATTTTTTAACTTTACGTTAAATTCTGAATACATTGATGTGCCACAAGTCAAATAATATAAATGAAAACAACAAAAGTTGGCTATTGCTTTATTTAAATCAATTGACCCCCGGTTTTATAAAGAGCAGAATAAATTTACTTTCATAGTAAATTTATTCAAACTAACAAATTCGAATCAATTTTATTTATTTTATAGCATGGATAACGTTGTTACTGTCAAAAGTTCGACTGTCATTTGAAGGAATAAATTTTATTTACTTTGGAGGTAAATGTACTTGTTTATAAAACCGGCCATAAATCAAATAAGTTGTTAACTGACAGCTTCTGTATTTGTTAAAATTGTTTATACATTAATTTTTGATAATCTAATAAAAATGTTGGATGCAATTTAATATTTTTTATTCAATGTTGACATTTTAAACTGTCATTATTAACTCCAAAGTAACAACTATAAGTAACATTTTATTCACAAGTGAGTTAAATTTTTTTAAATCACTCTCACAATTTTTTTAACTCACTCTGCAACAAATAATGCATTTAGAATAACATCAGGCACGAAAATAACATTCACCAAAGTATTTATTAGATATTAGATATTATCAATGACAGACAATAATGCTTTTTAAATAGATGACTTAACGTTTATCATCGACGATTGTCATACACAGCCTACCAACTGATTAGTTTTTATTTTGTCAAAATTAAATATTATAATGGTTTTTATTATTATTTCGTCAAAATTGAATACTGTAAACCACTTGAGCTAATAATGTTTATTCACTCCAAGAATTACTCCCTTACGGGCTCGTGAGCTAAACTTTCTTCGTAAATAAACATTATCTTAGCTCACTTGGTGTATAAATATCTAATATTAAGTTATTGTTTTTATGTTACTTTGCACAAAAATTAAAAAATATTATTCTTAAGTTTCTTTATTGTAAAATTTGACATTAGGCACGCCATTGTATTCAGAATTTAACAAAGAATTCAAAAATGTAAAAATATACATGATATTTCATTTAAAATAAAAAAGTTGATGATGTTATCAATTATACATAAAAATGATGCACATAAGTTTACGCATATAAATTTTCAATTAGATTCTTGTAAATAAAGAGGTTAATATGGGGGTACCGCTTTCTGTGGCCCGTGCGTGGGCACAGTATGTCTTCATACTTCGAGCAAAAAAGAATATATACTATATGACGAACTGATCATAAAAAAACATTTTTAAAAAAAGTTTATAGGTGAAAACAAAAGGTATAAATGGTCCACCTGTATTGTAAAATTCTTTATTACGGACGTTTCAGGTTTAGGGCAAGCCCATCTTCAGCAATCGTTGAATATACAGTAATTATTAAAATTTATTACAAAATTTTTTAAAGTTGTATTAGACACGATGATTTATATGAACTACGTCTATAACAATTTTCATCTTTAAAACATTCAACAGCTTGTCCTTGCACCCCTTCATTTAAAAAAAAAAAAATCACAAAAATGCGTCCTATTTAAAGTGAATTTTTACCTCTGGTTGATAGTTATTCTTAATTATTTTATTTAACTCTACTACAATACAATTAATTGTTTGCACAGCGCCTAATAAATCTCTGATGTTATATAATTGCTCATTAATAACTTAATTTAGTTCGATGCAGCATACTACTTCCGTCGACATTATTGTTAATCTTATTTCCTTGCTGTTTTCCTGGGTTATTGTTTTGATTGTGCCGTGTAGTGCAGTGTTTATGAAAATGAATGCATAATGTTATAATGAGTTTATTTATTACTCACTTATAAACTTCATTTATTGATACCCCTTAATACTTTTGAAAATTAATCTTTACTAGTTAATAACTTGTAAAATTGGTTGCCAAGTTCTAAAAATATACGAGTTAGTTACCACGTTAGTAATTATTGTATTAAAAATAAGTGCCAATTGCAACTGACAGGTTTAGCTTATAATTTTAAATTTGACTTATAAGTGACTAAAAAATAAAATATTGTACAATATACACCAGGGGTGGGATCCCAAGACTACGCTATGATAGCGTAGCGAAAATATCCCTTACGTTTCACCTTTCTTTCCCCATTAACTTCCGCGGTTGTTAGGGAAACAAAATGTTATTTGTCGCTACGCTATCATAGCGTAGTTTTGGGATCCCATCCCAGATAACTATTTTTTTTGCCTCGGGGAAGCGATGCTCGTCTCGCCAGTCATATTCTCTTTTCAGCAGTAAAAAACGTTTTACCTGGCTTGTAATGTAAAATATTATAGTGGATATGCTGTTAGTTATGGAGAAGCAGGACAAAATTCATTACTGGTACGCAGGGGTGTAGTCGAGGGTATACGCGGGTATACGCCGTATACCCTCTGGATTTTTTAGGTGCCCGAGCGTATACCCTCTGCTTTTAAATATTTGAGACAAAAATTATAAAAATTAAATCAACTAATGAAAATTGTATCCCACAATTAATAACATTTTTTTAGAAATTATATTGAAATTATCTTTATGTTTATAAAATGTACTTTATTTGATTGGCGTCGCCATCTATTATTGAAATTTTAATTTTTATTTTTGTTATATAGAAGCCGTAAACCGTTTTCAGTTTTCGCAAAATGTACGATTCGTAGTAGGCAGGTTTGCGACTTTGATACATAAGGCAATATTTAATTATTTTATTTTTTTCTTTGTGTTTATAGTTTTTGAATTTTGAATTTTAGTTGAAAATTTAAAAGATGACATTAACTTCGTATTAAGTCACAATGTATAATAGCCGCGCGCATGTTGTGTTGTTGTGTTTCGATTTTAGACAGTTTATCCAGATAAATATATTCTCTTTTGTAAAATGTTTTGTGATCTGGCTATTTATTTTTATACATGAAAGGGAAAAAACATGCAACTTCACATCCCTTGAAAAAATGTAATTTTCAATTATAAGGCATTTGACCTTGAATGAAAAAAAATTTCGCCTGCGGCGCCATTATTTTTAGTTATTGCTCCCCCCTGCGAATTTTTTTCTTCTTAATTATTGCCCCCCCCCCCCCCCCTGCGTATACCCTATGTTTACAAAACTATTTTCAGCGTATACCCTCTGCTAATTTTACGACTACAGCACTGCTGGTACGACATTTGTATGCAGAACGTTTTCACCAACGACGGCATCCCATTCCTCATTTATTTGTGACGATCACCCAACGCCCTCGGGACACTAGTTCTTTGCGACCTAATCGTGGAGGATGCGGTGGCCATCAAAGACAACGCATTAATGTTGAAAATGTTGTCTTAGATGCTGTAAGCTGATCCAACCATTAGCATTCTCGAGAGTTAGGAGGATCTCGCCATTCAATGTGGCAAATGAAAGTTGATGTTTAAATTATTTTATAGATATAATAATAAATTATTTTATTGACTGTAATACATTGATACAATATTTCAGTAGGTACGTCAGAATTTACAATAAAAACTTTACCCACAATTACATGTAAAATAATAAATAAATATACCCAACTGTGTATCACATCGTCGAAAAATCTGAGTGAAGATATTTATCAGTAGAATAAAAGCCGTTATTTATAATATATTTGTTTACAATAACTTTAAAAAAATTCAGATTTAGTTTTTTGACATTGTCTGGTAAGGCATTATAAAAGTCAATATTTAATGAATTTTTCAAGGGATCGAACTTGCCAAAAACTGGGTTCGGTTTAGGTTCAGGTTAATTTTTTGTTTGAGAGATGGGTTCGTATGTAGTTCTGGCTCATGCATTAATAAAATTTACGGTTTTGTTCTGGGTTGAAGGATTGGGTGCGGGTTTGGTTCGACTTACTGAAAAATGAATTAATGTCAATTAGAATGCGAGCCTGAATGCAACGCAACACAACACAATTTTTACGAACAGTTACACAGGCTGCACCGCAGACGCAGAAAGCGTCGATGATCGCCTGTAAATATTACGATTACGTTCACGTTCGAACTGAAAATGAACGTGAACCCTGAACCCGAATTTTAATACCTGGTTCGGGTCTGACTCGGGTTCAATTGAAAACTATATCGGAGGTTCGGTTCTCGGTTTGAGTTCGCTAAGATATTACGGTTTGGTTCCGGTTTTGATTCGATTCAGGTTCGGGTTCAATGCCCTGGAATTTTTAATAGATTTATTACATATAAACTTGTGTTTTCGTAATATTGATAATTAATTTGATTATGTTGCTTTCAATAAAGTACGCTATACTCCAGTGGTCTTAAAAATGTTCACTTTAAGTAAACCACCCGAATTTCAAAAAATAATCTTTTTGTCACATGATTAGTATACTCTATACCTATAGTATATACCCTTTAATTTTTTGCTCGAAGAATGAAGACATCCTGTACTCGTATATACTTGATATTATAATTTTCTGTTCGATTTTTTTTTTTACAATTTGTATTCGAATTCAGAACTGTCCGCAACAAAAAGAAGAATTAGAAAAAGAAATAAATTTACAAGCAGATTTAAATGATATAAATTTTTAATCAAAAGAAACAATTTTATGAGCGATTGATTTGTTAAGATACCATTTTATCAGAAAAGCTAAACATTAAAATAGAATATTTATTTGAGTCTAGATGTAATAATGTAAACAAGATTGAGTGTTAATCCAAAGCATAGATAACACCAGGGAAATGTTTAATTTACTGCTCGTAGTTTAACAGCAGAGTAGATCTCAATAGAGACAGATGAAATGAGATACATTCTATATTATCTACTGCGATTTATCCTATACTCTCAAAACTATGATAAATACGAGTATAAACATGACATTTCTTTACATTTAAATACAATATTAAATTTAAAAGTTAAACACATTACTACTCGTATATATGTTATAATATGTAATGAGGGATCATGGATGATATAATTTGTATAGATACAATGTACGATGGAAAGTTAAAAAAATAAAGGGTCATATCTGTTTTCCTGATAAAAGTAATTGGTAGCACTAAATTCACCATTATTAATCATAACGTTAATGTGTCTTTATTTAATACATTATGATAACAATTCAGAAACCCAGAACTTAAAACGAAATAAAACAGTCATAACTGACAAACTTTTAAAGTTCATAATCGCTTACATAAGAGAAATAACCTGAAAATTTGGGGATTTCTTAGCGATCTTTCACCCATTACATTGTTCTCTAATGGTCATTCGCACAATGCATTTGTGATTTTTTGTACTTAATACTACGTTAACTGCGGGCGCACACAAACAGAATCATTTGGAAATTTCGAAAACATACATATTTGTAATCATTATAATCAAGGAGACGCGTTTCTTAAGTCGCTAATTAAAACAACCAAAATAGCTTCTTTCAGATCGGAATTTAAAAGCTTGTTAAGAAGTGGACTAAGAGCATAGAATTCGAGTGAGACTATGTAGAAAATATATAATATATATATATATATATATATATATATATATATATATATATATATATATATATATAATATAAATATATAAATAAAATATATATATAAATTTCAATATTGTTTTTACAATAAACCGTTTAATTTTTTACAGTAACCCTTCAATTTTTTACTTTCTCTCGTATTTTCCTCTCACCTAGTGCAACTGACCATACAGCATCATACGCAAGCGGTGCCTCCTGGTACCCTTCAGGGTACTTGTTGTTATCGATGTCATAGCCTTCCCCTCTCAAAACATCGTTGAGCCGAATGCGAAACTGGTCGGATGTCATACCAGAAATGGTAGGCTGCTTGCTGTTTTGGTTCCACATCAAGGCTTCCGTCGTCAGGTGGCCTTCTGCAGCTAGCCGCATCTGCTCTCTAGTGCACTCGATGCCTTCCTTCTCTAGATTGATCTCGAACCAGTCGTCTTCATACCAACCTGAAAAAAATACATAGATAGTAATTAATTATTGTGTTGGGATCCGGATGAGGATAGTTTCGCTTTCGCATCTAAAAATCGGATACTCGAATAATTAAATGTTCAATTATACGGATCTTGGATCCTGATTTGAGTATAGAATCTGGCATCCTGATTTGAGTATTGAATCTGGTATCCGAATTTGAGTATCGGATACTGGATACGGAATTATGAGATAACACTTCTACACATTTCTATTTGATGCCGTTTTAAATTACTAGTAGATAATTTATTAAGGGTCCCATTACCATAAATTCTAGACAGTTGTCCATTTTAACCATTCGGAGGTGGCGCCCAGTCTGACAGACCCGACCGAATTTATCCGGGAGAGCCACATCCTAGAGATGGCAGCACTAATGACCGACTTATAGGGAAAACATTATATTTTACGTTTGTGCTAGTTGTATTTTGAGGCTTTGTTTTGAGGGTATTTTGTTATTTTTAATTGAAATCAAATATATTCATCATAATGTCAGATATATACATTTATTTATATGATGCTGTGCGGCCCATGGTCGAAGGAGAAGCAGTATATAAGGGTAAAATAAGATTCAAAATTGAGGTTATCTGCATGTTAACTACTTATTTAATTATTTTTAGCTGGACATTTTATCTTGTGCGGATATAAGACAAATTAACAGAATAATATAGAAATAAATTAACTGTGTGTTCAAACATCTAATTTGAAAGGGGCTAACCACTCAATCGTAATAACACTAAATACAAATGCACATCAAGTTCTTTGTTTTGCACGTATTCCTCTTGCTCAATTTCTGATATTTTTGTAGTTTCTTCTTCTTCCCTGTCTTTCCTATGAACAATTTAAAATAAATATATATAATATTAAAGAATAATAGTTACTACTTACAGGTAACGTCTCTCTATTTTTCTTCTCTGTACAGGGGTTTTGTCGAATTTTCTTTGCTGTAATTTTTAGCTTGCTATATCATTTTTTTTTTTTAATATTTTTTTTTTTGTTGACCACAAAAACAATCTAATAATGTTTTGAAGCATAAATTTTTATAAATACTTACATGGAATAAAATCGCTTAGGTAAAAATGTGAACAAACGTTCATGAACGGTGATTTGTCCTTTCCGATTTTAACGCGATTTTCCACTTATTTTTTAATATTTCTCTTTTTGGGAAATAATGAACGGATATGCCAGCACTTGCATAATTATTGCACTGCGGTACAGAACAATATCTCTTCGATTTGCTGGTCATGTTTACTTATAACCCTGTATGACAGCACAACTTTTCCCTACAACTTATATGTTTTATTTTGCCACCAGATGTCAGACACTTTGTTGGCTCTTACCAATAGCAAACTGTGAATTTTTTTGTTGAATTATATTTTGAGAGATAAATTATTTGTTTTATTTTTTTATGTAAAATACTCGTTTTCATTTTAGAAAAGGGCGCCACTTCCGAAGAGTTAAGCAGTTTTAATTTAAATTCAATCCCAGCTGGCTAAAGAAAAGATTATTGTCTTCGATTCCGAAATGAAGATTCGGATCCAAAATTAATATTTGAATCCGGAATCAGGAGTTAGTTCTGAATATATATCAAGATCCAAATCCAAAGCTGACCTTAGTAGTAACGTCACACTGTGGAATTATATCAAATGAGTAATTTGTATTAGTATCATAAGTATCTCAAAATATTCGCCTGCAAGCGTACGATTCGATGCGCAGGGATAAAAGAATAAGCCGAAATTTTTAAATTTTATTGTGCGAATGCTGATCAATCTACTACGAATATTTCAGGTAACATTCATTCACTTTATTTAGCCCTACTGATGAACTTGAATTATCAAATATAATTATAACACTAAGTAACAGTAAATCCACAAGTCTAGATAATATGTTAAACGTTCTCGTGAAATGCATTAAAAATTGCATTCTGTCTCCTTTGAAAGCAATTATAAACTGTTCATTAGAAACAGGACATATTCCTACTGAACTAAAGAAACCTAAAGTTGATCCACTCTATAAGAATGGGGTATAGAATTCTGTTTCAAATTATAGACCTTGGTATCGCCTTTACATAAAATATTTGAATAAGTCATCTATATCAGAATTCAATCTTTTATTGATAAACATAAAATTATAATTAAGGAGCAACACGGCTTTCAAAAGGGATTCGATTGTATTTCGGCTTTGGTAGAGTTAACAGAAACCATATATTCAAAGATAGACAAGAATCGAACAATTTTTGGGACTTCCATTGATTTATCTAAAGCATTTCATTGTATTGATTATGATTTATTGTTAAAAAAATATGAAGAGTATGGTCTTCGTGGTACTTGTCACTAATGACTTCCATATTATCTACATAATCGCAAGCAAGTAATTCGTACTAATCTAGTACAATTCAGAGTATGCATTAATAAAATAGGAGTACCACAGGGATCTATACTGTTTTTATTATATATAAATGACATTAAAACTGTATTAAAAGCGGTTGATTGTCTTACGTGCAAATGATTTATCTCTACTTCAGTTCGACATGTCTGTTCCTCTCGCTGTTCACCAGGCAAACGATACTATTTTTAATATTTCAGAATGGTTAAGTAGAAATAAACTCATACTCAACAATGAAAATTCTCATGTAATAAAAATTTGTAATACGCCCGACAATAGTTTATCTTGATAAAGTATAACGGAAAACTTTACAGCAAACTAAATGTATAAAATTATTAGGTATAATGATTGATGTATCCATGACTTGTAACGCGCATGTTGAATATATTTGTACTAAACTCAATACTATATGTTATGCCATAAAACACCTAGCAGATATTGTTAATACGCATACTGTCAAATCATATTATTATGCTAAATTTTATTCTTTAATTCATTACGGCATTATCTATTGGGGTTCAGTTACAGCAGCTTCTAGAGTATTTTTGACACAGAAAAGAGAGCTGCGCTACATGTTTGGTCTTCATAGTGTGACAGTTGCAGAAAGACTTTTATTGAACAAAAAATATTAACTTTTCCATGTGTCTATATACAATGTTTTAATTTTTGTAAAAAAAATCGATAATTTCAAAAAAACTAATGATTCTCGTCTCGTCTCATACTCGAGATTTCTCGTTTCGACGAGACGAGACAGAAATGTAAAAAAATATTTTACGAGACGAAATATATTTGCCGAGATCTCGATTCTCGAAAACTGTTTCGAGATTTCTCGGTTGTTATTTTTCTTATTAGCTATACTTTCAAGAGTGTGAATATTTCAATGATATGTTTCTATTTATCTTGAAATTTAATTAAATTTCCGTCGAGAAATCTCGGCGAGAATCTCGGACGAAACGAGACTCTATTAAACGAGAAGAGAAAAATTTCGAGACGAGACATAATTTTAAAATTTGAAACGAGACAATGAATTTCTCATCTCGTCTCGTCTCGACCAAATCACTAAAAAAACACTATCACACATATGACACACCATAGGAGCACTTTATTACAATAACTTACCTGAAACCATCAAAATTATTTCTCAAATAAAAAATTCAAAGAAAACTTGCAACATTACATAATTAAAAAATGTTTCTATTCAACTTAAGAATATACGTATATCTAATTAGTCACCTCTTCTTACACATTTGTATAACTCATATATGTACTCTGTATAATAATTATTGACTATTTTCATATCATGTACAAATAATCACAAGGAATAAAAATATATTATTATTTTTTTTATTATTATTATTATTATTATTGTTAATATTATTATTAAAGTAAACTAACGTCAATTATTTCATCTCGCTTCAGTTAAACCTAATTTATATATTTAAGATATACAACTGTCATAATATTTTTTATTCCAATAGTATAAAACATGAAAATTCCCGAAACATAAAGCCAGTTATAACTCTAATATGCTGTGACGACGTCCCTGCTCGGGCGCCATTTTGTGACGACATCCCTGCTCTGGTGCCATTTTGTGACGTCACCCTCACCCTCCATCGCTGCTGTCTGGGTTGATTCTTGCTCGGGCGCCATCTTGTATCTCCGTGGAACTGAGAGAAGGGCGAGGAAGGTTTGCGGATAGCTAGTCGTGTAGGTCAGGATTCTTAGGGTATTTTTGAGCAGTGAAAAATGCAGTACACTAAACTATGTTTATTTACACACTATGTACAATGTAATAAATGACTGAGAAACTGTGTCCATTGTTATTCAAACTACAGCCAATTTTATTATCAAGTAAAACTGGATATATCCACTTTCTGAATTTTGTACGCGAAATATGATTTATACTCTTGACAAACTTGAAATAATATTTACTCTGAGAACTTGTACGTGAAATCTTTACTCCGTGAAACTTGGCACATGAAATATTAACTCTGATGAACTTAGTACGTGAAATATTCTTACTCTGAAGACGAACGTGAAGTAATTTTTACTCTGTGGAACTTTGACTTTGTCGAACAGCGACAATCGGTGACTGAATTCTACAGAACAGCGGTAGAAGATCTGGACTCTGCCTTCTGGGGCGGGTATTGGAACTTTATTCCATAGAACGGCTATGGAACTCCTGGTTCTGGCTAGAACGGCTAGCCAGAAGACATAATCCATTCTAGGGCTGCTGCTGCGTCTTTTATAGCCGGATTTTGGTAATTCTCGTTCAAACGCGCGCGGTTTATGTGGAAGGGCTTTATTCGTATTTGATTGGCCGAGTGGGAGAAGAGACTCGGCTTACTATTGGTCGTGAGGCTTGGCTATTGAAATATTTCTAGAAAATTCTATACGCAAGTGAAAATGCCAAAATCCAGTTTTTCTTGCTTGAAACTAACAGGTAAAATATTTAAAATAATATTTTAATAAAATAAAAATTAACAAACATCTCAAGTTCTAGTTTATTCCGCCTGGATTTGGCGCTGCGGTCTTGACAGATCTGGAATGCGTGCTCTAGTTGTGAAATCTAGGTGAACTGTTGCTTTTGAAGTTGCCGTGTGATGTGCACAGTGAAATGCCGGCCACGAAAAACCCCGGAATAATAGTGGCTGGTTCGAAACTTGAGGATTTTCCGTTGGCCGTTACCGCGTGCTCACCATGTGCTACAGGTAAGGTTAAAAGCATGTTAAGAGCAATTTTAAACTGTCGAATTCCCTTTTCGTGTCACAGTTATCCCTGAAAACTGTTTACACGCTGTGATACGGCCCCGAAGTGGATGATGAAGTCCCATGGAAAATACCGCGTGCTAGACATGTGCTCAATGTGAGGTTATGGACATTGTACCGCCAGTTTGGACTTCAGAATTCTGTTCTAGTGCTACAGCGGCTTCTGGACAACGATTACATGCTACTCTGCAGCCCCACCGTGACCGGTGATGTTCTCTGGACGATGGCGTGTTGGAATTTTCATGGTGAAACAATGTGACTTCGTCACAATGCATGCTACCAAGATTTCAATAAGTACAATCGTATTAGTTTGTTTGAACGATAGATTTCTAAAGTCCGAGCTGTCATCGTAGATTCGAAATATAAATTTACAAATATCCGAGGAATCTAAAATTTTGAGATCCGGATACTCAAATTCTATTTTTCGGATCCTTATACTCCGTAGCGCTTGTAATTAGTACAGTATATTCAAAGAGTCATTTGACTGAGTGCGATGCAAGACTTAGTTTTATTTAAATAGCATAAAAGTTATCCGTATCCTCTGTGTTTATAGTATGCTATCTCTCCGACAACTTTGAGAGCCCGTAAGGTGACGTCTATTAAGCATCCTCTATGATACAGATACTTATGTCGTTATTACTGAAATCTGCGAATAAAGTAAATTGGTTCAAGGGCTCACCCAAAAGTGGGTAAAAAGATGTAGTGATACCGTTCTTATTGTTATTATTATTATTAATTATTATTATTATTATGATTGTAATTATTATTACCATTATTATTAGTATTATCATTGTTAGTATTATCATTGTTATTATTATTATTATTATTATTATTGTTATTATTATTATTATTATTAATTACTATTATTCAGTGACACCGCAAGGTTTTGAATTTTTCTTATTTTTTTTCTTCGTTTAACTAAATTCTAGTTGATCCTTTAAGGCTATTATGATTATGATTATGATGATGATGATTATTATTATTATTATTATTATTATTATTATTATTCTTATTATTGTTATTAATATTATTATTATTATTATTATTATTATTATTATTATTATTATTATTATTATTATTATTTCGAAACGTAGTAGATTTGCTTTAGTTGACTTTCATGGCAGAAGATTTGTTAGAAAGATTTTAAGGGTCAGGGAACAGAACCGTACTGAAATTATCAAATAATATTTAATTAGTGTGTCTGGTTTTTGATTTAACTTAAATAAAATTATTATATTAACCCCCGGTTTTATAAAGGGCATAATAAATTTACTTCGGTAGTAAATTTATTCAAACTAATAAATTCGAATCAATTTTATCCTTTTTATGGCATTTATAACATTACTGTCAAAATTTCGACTCTCATTTGAAGGAATAAATTTTATTTACTTTGAAAGTAAATTTATCTGTCGTTTATAAAACCCTGAATGGCCAGTAAAAAAATCTTACGCTGAAACTATACTGCGTATCCATATTTTATCATTATACGAGTGGGAACTTACGAAAGACGCATTTTCGTTTGCCTCGCTCTCCTTGCTGGAAGGACCAGTCACGTGAAATGTGATAGGAATATTACAACATCGGTTCAGTGACTTACGAAACAAATTTTGACATTTAAAATTTAAAAGATTTACCTAATTATCATATGTTGTTTAATAGTTATTAACGTCATTAGGCCGATATGAGGCAAATAGCGGACGTGACTGAGGTTTATAATCAGTCGTGCTCGTTATTTGCATATCGGCCGTGTGGCGTTCAAGATTTTTCGTAATAACATAAAATTTAAACATTTGGGAATAATAAAATTCTTCTGTATCTGTCATACTGAACAACTCTTTTGGTTAATTTATAAATTCTCCTAGACAACAGTCCATCAATATGCTGTTATTTTTCTAGGAACACCTGATCTTTAATTGTAGGCGACTGCTATAAAAAATAACGGCGTAGTCCGTTATTTCTATCTTTTCAGTTTTGCTTTTAGTCCTGTTATGTCATAATAACAGTATGGTATTACGAAAAAGTTATTTACTAACAACTGTTTATCAAGAAACAATAACAGTAACTGAATCTTCTTCTTTTAATAATATTTTTACGTATTTTGTTTAAATATGTACCACATTCCTACTTATATTAATTTCATCTGTCAGAAACGTATCTGTATCTTTTGGAGTCATTATTATTAAAAATGTAGAATTATTATGCATTCGAAGAAAAGTAACTAATTATTACGATTATTATTATTTTGATGCAAATTATATTCATATAAAATGGTTTCAATTCAATACCATGGCAAACACTATAAAAAAGTAACTATCATAAAATTTTAAATTCTATATGCTCGATTACGGAAAGAGCAAAATAATAATAATAAAAAAATACCGAATTAGTTGTTTAATTCTCTAAAACTTTTATTTGAAGCATTATTGTCTAAAATTGTGTATGTAAACCTACCCTGTAATTGGGATTCAATCCTGTTGGGAGGTTTTTTAAAAAACGATGGCCAGCCTTTTGTGTTATACTCGGTAAATAGTTTTAATTGTATTTAATTAATGATAAATTGATAATGCAGACGGCGGGACACCAATCTTGACCTGAGGGGTAAGGGAAAGAAATGCTCATAATATCGTGATATTCCAAAGACGCCGTCAAATAATAATTATTACAGTAACTTTGTGCTTCTAACTCATACGCTTATGATCAGAGTGTAAACAAGACAGGAACTGAAACGAACTGAAACGAACAGCAATGGGGTCCTATACCATAGTCAAATTTTAATTATCTTAAATAAGAAGAAAAAAATTTACATAAATTAATGAGTATTAGTGAAAAAAAAAAAATCTAAATATTGATTAGGTCACAAACTACAAGCGATTGAAGTTGATTACTAATTGGGTATGACGCGTTAGGTACTAAGAATTTGATTGGTCGCCTGATTTTAAAAAGGAGATTCGCGCGTCTGCTGCGGTCACATTTAAAACATTATGAAATGTCACGTTGATGTATAATCTAACAAAAAAAATTTACAATTTTGTGTTTGATGAATTTGTATCTACTAATATTAACAATAATAATATATTTATAATTAAATCAATTTGTGATATTAATTTCATTCATAATACTATTAATTAAATTAATACTGAAACTTCAAAACAAACACTAGTGCCATCCGTCGTCATACTTTGTGTCATAATATTGTCAAACTGTTTCAATGTTCTATACATTATTAGGAAAAAATTGCTTATTATTTATGTTATTTATACTTAATAATAATTTCGTCGTGAATATAACTTATAAGTTTTTATATAAAAATATTTCAGCTATGCAAACATGAAAAACATTATTTCCTCTACAACTAACAGTTTGTCCATTGTTTGTTGATCACTGGTCAGTACCTGTTACGTCACGCACCAAATTCTTAAACTTTAAAAATTCGTATCTCGCTTATTACTTAAAATTTTTAAATCGCATTTGCACTTACAGAAAAAAAATGGTATAGGACCCCATTGCAAAGATCAAACGCCAATATAAGAAAGACTGAGTGGCTTTAAAATTTATTTGGGCAACTGTTATATAATTGTATTTAGTGTGAATTTAAACAGAGCGCATTAGACAGTGATTGTGCTAACATATTTTCTACAGTTCATCTATCGTGTCCCGGACTATAAACGTTTTCGTGCTCTTTTTATTACGAATGAACGTTTCGATACATCACTGGCTATCACAAAACCATACGCGAATTAATGTTAATTGCACCAGGATGAGAGTAGTAGGTACTTGATAGTCATGTAGTCCTAACTAACTATTGCTACTGTAATGGGGGAATTGTGACCTGCCTATAATGACACTCAATTCAACTGATGTGCTTACTGCCTGTTTGACTTTATTGGTTGAACTCGTTGAATATCATTCGTCATATCCTTTATAGACAATTTTCTGAGCTAGCTCAGTAAAGAAGAAAACAGCTCATTTTCTTGTCGATCGCGAAAAAATAATCTGCTATAGAGGTTAATTTTTTATTTTATATTATTACAGTCACACATATTATTATAGCAGTTGCATTTTTCGAGTATAAAACTTTTAAAATCTCTATAATTTATAAACGAAAGAAAATCGAACCAACATTTAAATATTTTTTCTTGAAATTACATCTACTTTATATTGCCTAAATTTTTGTCGAAGCTAACAAATCATCCTGTGTATAAAAACATTTACAGGTGTGTTTTATGTTTTCGCTGTTCTTCATAATTAACTAAATATATGATTTATTTTATATCATACCAGTAAACAAAATTGCTACTTCAATTACTAGAAAAAGAAATGCATGTTATAATTCTTTTCAGACTAATGAAAACTCTGCAAATGTTGAATAACCCCAAAAACAAACAGCGTAATACATTTCTGAGTCGGCTATTGCGTAAAAGAAAGTTAAAACTTCATCGTAACGTAGTTTTTAAAGTCTCTGCACTGAAAACAAACGATATTAAGATTCATAGCTAAAATTTCGTAATGTTGTTTACCAGTTAAGTAATTGTCCAAAATAAAACTTGAAATTTTGGTTTCAACTTGCTGAATAAATTTATCGTTGTGAATATCAGTACAATTCCCTTACACCCACAATAGATTCGTCTCAATGTAATCGATTTAATTTTTACAATAATTACTCAGGAGTATAGCTTAAACGCGCAAACATTATTCAGCGCTTAATAATTTTTTAAAATGAAACATATGGTACAAATGGCACACTGAGATGTTGACTGTATGATATGAATTATCACGCTTTGTGATTTTATAATATACGTTTTAAATAAGGCATGAAATTACAGAAAATACTGGAACATCCGAATTAAATTTCTGAAAATTAAATTTTATGTTGAAATTTTCTGATTTGAATATTCTGTAATCTGAATGCTTTTGAAAAGTAGGGCAGGAAATAAAGCGAATACTCGAGCATATGACTTATATTGTGGGAAATAAAAAAAGTGAAATGAATTCTCTAAAGCAATGCTAATGCTATCCTACTTCTTTATGACTGCGGCCCATATTTTCATGTGCATATATTTATGTGTGAACTAAAAAAAGAATGTGATATGATATAATAGGTTGACAGAAAATTGAAAAGTCGGCTCTAAATTATAAAAATTATATATAAAAGTTGTTTATTTTTAAGTGGCTACCATTGCGATCTCGAGAACTATAAGAGATACGAAGTTATTACATTATAGCAAAGAATGTATTTTACATGGGTATTTCAATAATGAATTCCAATGACTAAGATTTAACCAATCATGATGCAAAATACTTGAAAATTTAACCAATTAGCAAAAGATTTTAGCAATTTGTTTTAATACATTCCAAAAGAAGATTTTTTGAGAGAATTTGAAAGCTTTGGTAGTTTTTAAGTCACCAGAAATCAATTTGACAGTATTAAACAGCTTTTAAGTCTCCCAGAAAATAGTTTTAAAACATTCCAAAAGAACATTTGTGGAGAGAATTTGACAGCTTTGGCAGTTTTTAAGTTACCAGAAATCAATTTGACAGTTTTAAACAGCTTTTAAGCAGTACGACATTTTGTTTGCTTATGTAATATACCGACCGAGCAGTCTTATGTCAGATTGACTTGTGGAAATGCGTATAGTTAGAAATTCGGACAGCAAGCGTTTTTTCTACTTTGTCGCGCACGAGCGGCAAAGTGACATTTTGCGTTGATAAAAGCGAGTGCAAATTCCTACTTTGTATATAAACTGTAGAAAAATGAATATTCAATTAATCTTTATTGGTACTTTGAAGTAGGGCATGAAATTATAGTGAATAGTGAATAATCAACGTTATGTTTAAGGAAAATGAAACGAAGAAATATTAAAGAAACATATGAATAGAGAATAATGTGGAAAATGAACAAATTTCTAAATAATATCCGATTTTGAAATGAATAGACTGATCATTGATTTTGCTACTCTGTAGAATTGAATGGTATACAGATATAAAAGGAAAAGAAAATTGCATTCGCCGTATTTTTCCTGAAGGCTGTTTTCTAATTTGAAAACATCTAAAAAATAAATGAACCAACTCAACCAATTTCATTGTTTCATTGTCTGTATTAAAACTATATTAAAAATGCATTATAATCTAGAAGAAGTTCGCTTCCAAGAGAGAAAATTGAATTAGAATCAAATGGAAAATTAGATACGATGAAAAAGTTCCAACAATGACAATTCAAACAACAATAGTCTACAGAGAATACACTTGGCTAGTTTCTTTCTCAAAAAAAAAAAAATCGTTGAAAATTCCATTTCATCTGAGTTTCCTCGCCGTTTTTCTATCATTCTACGGAAGATAAATTAATGAGAAACCTACTTGGGTTTTTACCCCCGTTTTATTTTTCTAGGAGGTTTGTTAACGAAGTTACAGGAAGTTATTTAAAGATTAAGTGACAGTAATGAAAGGCTGTCTTATTTGTTACTTTAACTCCCATTCGTTTCAAATTCTACGAAGGAATCTTTAACTAAGTTTGCGATTAGTTAATTATTCATGCCGCATGATTCAAGTTTCTCCTCTTCAATAAATTGATTCGTTTGTATTTTTAATTATTTACTAGCACACAACGACGGTTTTCTATTATATCACTTCATAAATGGAAATAAAATCGAACAAATCATACTTGTTAATTATTGGCATTCTATAAATATATTCTAAATCAGTGATGTTCATTCAGTCATGAAGAGATAGACCAAACGATGTCACAAGGACATAAATACATCCTTAAAGCTTTTTATAATCTTTTTATATCACTAGTAGGTCATAAAAATTTATGTGCATCTCTTATCACGTATTTGAAAATTATTAAAAATTCATTATTTACAAGATTATAGATCAATAACATACCAAAATTGCACTTAAATAAGCATAATTCCTCTACCATTATGTAAAATATAACTCATTTATGTATTTATGATAAATGATCTAGGCTCAAAACCGGTTACTTTGCAAATTGTCGAGACTCTTTGTATATTGCCTATCTATTGAAAGAAGTGATTTGATATAAGCTTTATTGTGACATTTAATTTTATCTATAAAGAATATAGAATCGATTGTTCCTTGTTTATCTAATATAATTTTATAGAGTTTATAAATTAAGAAAGTTTCCTTACAATAAAGTTTGTTTTTGCATACAAATAGTGTTGTAACGAGTGGTATATGAACTATACTATATTGAACAATCTGGGTAACAGTATTTTATATGTCTGTGCAGAACACTCAAATTGATGAAAATATTCAATTTGTAATAGCTGCATAACATAAGTGTTCAACCTCTTATTGCATCTTCTGAGTAGTATCTTCATTTGTCAAGGACCACATGTAGAATGAACACTGAGTCTATTTTTCGATACCAATACATCTATACGATTATTTGTATTTCCGTGTGAATTTAGAAAACATAACAATAAGCACAAGGTAGCCGAGATAGTGAGTTGTACTGTGCACATGTGATATAAGATACCTTTTAAAACCGGACATTTTTTACCAATAAACCATTACACTGTTAATAATTGAATTTTATAATTATTCATTTGTGTTGTGTATGCCTATTAAAATAAATGTGATCTTGTAATTGCACATTGCTTAAAAATATAACCTAAAATACAGTTCACAGTCCACACCCAAATGAATACATTTATAAGAACGTCGCAACAGCATCTACTCGTATAATCTAGTTTGATAGAGTTAGTAGCAACGCGAGGAGTATTTTCTAAAAGCTTGTCTGAATTTTTGATCTAATTTTACATTTTCTTTAATTCATTTTGAAAAAAATTTGCTCACAAATATACATATCTCCTGATCTCTATTCATATCTGGATAGAGTGCAGTGGCCAGGTTAAATACAGCGTTTTGTGACTATTTGAACGCCGCCATGTTGGAGGATTTCAGCTCAATTTTAGTTGGAGATACAAACCTTTGTAGCTACTTTAAAGTTAAAAGTTACACGTGATCTTATAGGAAATTTTCCAACAAATTTAATGGTGTTATTCACAATGTTCTATCTCATTGCGAACATTTGAAAATTCATATTTCTTGAAAGAAACATCTCAATTAAATGTCTTCACAATTTTTAACTTTAACTTCTCATATCTTTGTAGTTATTGAAGATATCGTTCTGATCTTTTCAGATTATTATTTATTTATGTTTTGAGAATGTGCTTATGTAATAAAAACATCATATTTGTTTCTAAAATGATAAGAAAAATAATAAAAACTAGCATTTGAACACGTTTGTTTTGGATTTTGCAGCACAAGAAACACTAAGCGAGAAACTTTTCGTCCTTACGAGATAACCCTAACATACAGCGACAAAGTTGTAGTAATGAATTAAAGAAGTTTTATATTTTAATTTTTTTCCAAAATCTTCACCGATTTCGAATAAAACGAAAGTACATCGTAATGCATGCAACTTTGGCACTCACCCAGCCATGGAAATTGACTAACATGTTTGGAGTTACCGCCTAGTTGCGCTCATTAAGATGTCATAACCTTTTGTGTTCGTTTTTTTCGAAACCGGTAAAGATTTTGGAAAAAATATTCAATGTTTTTTTTTTTTTTAATTCATTTACCACAACTTTGTCGCTGTATATTAGGGTCTAGCTCGTAAGGACGAAAAGTTTCTCGCTTAGTGTTTCTTGTGCTGCAAAATTCAAAACCAACATGTTCGAATGCTAGTTTTTATTATTTTTCTTATCATTTTAGAAACAAATATGGTATTTTTGTTATATAAACACATTCTCAAAATATAAATAAATAATAATCTGAAAAAATCAGAACGATATCTTCAATAACTACAAATATATAAACAGTTAAAGTTAAAAATTGTGAAGACATTTAATTGAAATGTTTTTTCGAGAAATGCGAATTTTCAAATGTTAGGTCAGAGATCAGTGTCTCCTACCCAATAGAGCATGCTCATAAAGTACCAAATATATGTCTTTAAGCAGATACAACTTATAAAAGTTCAATATAACTTTATACATTCCATTCACAAATACACAGAAGGTAGGTAGCAAATACACAGAAATGCATTTGGTGTTTTTTGAAATCTGAGATTTCGACAATTTCAATTTAATTTAAAAAGTCCTCAATATTTGAAAAATATTATTTATTAGCTGATTTTAACCTTAGAGACGCTTGCCCAATAAAAATGCAAAATCAGTCAAACAGTTATCAATTTCTAATTCAAGTACAGGTTTTCCATTTGAGACCATAATATTTATTTATGTATCTAGGGCATTATAAAGATGTTTATGCCCTGTGAAGGCGACAAGTTTAGAAGGCCGAGGGCTTCCGGCCCGAGGTTTTATAAGTCCGGGGGCTATAATTTTGAATATAAATTTGATAAAATAGATACCTATGAGTTTGCCGATTGCTCGTTTTTGTATCTAAGATGACGAGGTTACTTGTTAATATTTGTTTATTATTTAAAAAAGTGTTGAGCACGTGCACGGATCATATACCCTTTATAGAGGAAAAGGCCATTATAACGACTTAGACAATGTTGGGCATAGCGGTAACTAGTGTTTGAAGTAGGCAATTTACTTTGTATAAAGGCAATAACAAAGGGGACCTGCAGTGACCTGTATTACGTTGGTATACACTTAACAAATAATTTAATTTCGAAAAACGTTTGAATGACCACAATGGGGGATTCCACCATTTTTTTTTTTTTTATAATTTCATCTGAAAATATTAGGAAAACTAAGACTATTGATGAAAATCCGGTGAAAAAAATTCTTATTAATAAGCGAGTTATGGTCTCCCGAATTTTGAAAAGATTGACGTGACGTCACATTTATGTGTTTTATATCAAACTGTTTTCATCATGGACCTAAATGTTCTTGAAATATATGCTATTTTAAGTTATATTTACATAAAATAAATGAATATTATAACACTGTATAAGTCTACATACTTTGTAATTACAGGTGTATTTAAATTATTAAGATTAATGCAAGAAATTTTTGTTAAAATAAAAACTGTTTGGAAACTGCAGTACAGGAATGTTAGCCCCTCCTTTCGAATTTAAATTTCTTAACTTCCATTGGTAGTAATCCAGACCTCCTAATAAGCTATTTGTAATGCATGTATAGGCGGTCTTTCGGTCGCCAATCAAAATATTATATATAGATTTCATATTAGTGTCGAAGCGCTATAACAAAAACCCCTATTTCCGAAATATCTCAATTATACCATTTCATTTTTTTTATTAATATTCGTTATTCAGCATATACATTCGTATTTTTTTTTACTATTTTCCTTGAATTCGACTGAGCTGGAATCCCCCATTTAACGGTAAAAGTTTATTTTCTGGTTTCATCGAATTTTTCTTTACATAATGATTGTTAACAGTAATAATAATGATAATAATAATAATAATAATAATAATAATAATAATAATAATAATAATAATAATAATATGTTTGGTCATGTATGTCCTACAAGGTATTGAAGCAAGACCAGTGGCGGCTGGTGATATCTTTGTATGGTAGGGCACAAAAATTTAAAAAAAGTAAAAAGAGTATATTAAATTATTTAATCTTTAAAATACAGAAGCCATCTTCGTAATTAAATGAGTACTACACGATTACAATTCAACAATAACAGATTACCTCGGAAAATGCCGGACACACTCGGACATCTTCGTTTAAATTGGGCTGTGCCCGGAACAGGCTTAATGCAGTCATATGCAGCTTCGCGCGCTTCGCTGCTATTGGTCAAAATTCGAGTAAAAATAGTGGGAGACCGGGGCAGAAACATTTGTGCCCTAGCTTCTAGCAGAATATCGGTACGTGCACACGTCAGTATATAGGCTATCTAGCTATCGGCGATGTAGTAAGAATTGCATAATAATGAAAGTAAATAAATAATAATTAATGTATTTTTAAAATGTATATGTACTCGCTTATTTCTTTTTTTCTTGTCTTTTTATTTGGTAGGGCTGCGCCCTTGTGCCCTATAGCACGAGCCGCCACTGAGCAAGACATAATAAAAGATAAAACAGAACATAAGATATATGATAATATATAGTATCTAAATTTGTACATTCTACAGCTGCAGGACTGTGACGTCATAGTTCGGATCGGTTTAACAGTTTAGATTTACCTGTCAAGCCGGTCAACGTGGGAGTGGTTTACAGTATTCGATTTTACCGACATAAATTCAAAAATAAATTGCAAATTACATATGTTTGAAACTTATTCCTTTGATAATTACCTACCAGAGTCGTGGCGGTAAAAATTGGCCGTTTAAACGAGCTACAAATAATACTGTTTTCAATATTTTTATTTATTCTAATACATATAATTTTCCATGAAGAATAAAAAAAAATAATTGAAAAATAGTGGAAACCCCATTAACATTAACTACTTCTTTTTTCACCTTGTGAGAGGATTATATATAAAATAATTTTTGGCTGAACTAACGACTTTGGAGAAACATGTTATATACAAGAAATGATCAGTGTAATAAAAGCGTTTTCATAAATTCTCAATACTAATTTCTCCGTTTCTCCCAATCGTTTACTTACTTTCAATTACAGTTAAAAAATTATGAGGTGTTAATGTGATTCCTTTTTGAGTATGATGTTGACACGTACTAATGATCTTTTTCGCCGAAATCTGATTTTTAATTTTTTTTTGTAAATTATTATTTGTCTATCATTCAGTAGTGGTATTTTTTATTTGACATAAAATATACTAAAACGTTTATAAAGTAATCCCTCTTTACGGTATAATAATAAGGGTAACATCCACTGGTCTCTCTACATATCTGGATAGTGTATAGAGGCCACGTTAAGTACCTCGTTTTTTAACAAATTGAACACCGCCATATTGGTGAACTTCGGCACAATTGTAGTTGGAGATCGAAACCTTCCTAGCTACCTAAACACATTGATCTATATATATATATATATATATATATATATATATATATATATATATATATATATATATATATATATATATATCTGGATAGCGGACGCAATGTTAAACCTTTGTTACTAGTTGAATATCGCCATGTTGGAGGATTTTGGCACATTTTTAGTTGGAGATTGAAACCTTCCTAGTTACTTTAAAGTTAAAAGTTACGTGATCTTATAAGAAATTTTCCGACAAAATTGATGGTATTATTCGGAATGTTCTGTCTCATTGCAAACATGTGAAAATTCACATTTCTCGAAAAAACCATCTTAATTAAATAACTTTACAATTTTTAACTTTAACCAAAATTCAAAACCAACATGGTCGAATGCTAGTTTTTATTATTTTTCTTATCATTTTAGAAACAAAATATGAAATTTTTGTTATATAAACACATTCTCAAAATATAAATAAATAATTATCTGAAAAAATCAGAATTTCTTATAAGATCACGTAACTTTTAACTTTAAAGTAACTAGGAAGGTTTCAATCTCCAACTAAAATTGTGCCAAAATCCTCCAACATGGCGATGTGCAAAGAGCCACAAAACGCTGTATTTAACCTGGCCGCTATACACTATCCAGAAATGTACAGAGATCAGTACGTAAGCAGCACAAAAAAAAATACTAAGCGAGAAACTTGCAATATAGACCCTAATATACAGCGACATAGTTGTAGTAAATGAATTAAAGTACATAGTTTTTTTTATTTGATTTTTTTTCCAAAATCTTCAGCCGTTTCGAAAAAAACCAACACAAAAGTAAGTACGTCGTAATGCGAGAGACTTGGCGCTTATACCGGACGTGTTGCAGTAAATGGGATGAGCGCCAAGTCGCGCCTTACTTTTTGTGCTGAAAAAGCCAAATCAAACGTGTTCGAATGTTAGTTTTTATTATTTTTCCTATTATTTTATAAACATAAATAAATAATTATCTGAAAAAATCCGAACTTTATCTTCAAAAACTACAAAGATATGAGCCGTGAAAATAATTAATTGTGAAGAAATTTAAATGAGGCGATCTTTTTCAAAAATGCAAATTTTCATATGTTCGCAATGAGATAGAACATTGCGACTAACTCTATCAAATTTGACTGAAAATTTTCTGTAAGATTGCGTAACTTTTAACTATAAGATAAAACGAAAAAAATATAACAAATAAGAGTTTAATTCAATTTATGGATTTTTATTATTTATCTATAAATATGGAGCATAAGAAAAATATAAAATATTTTCAAACAAAACAAAAAGTTATTCTATCAGTCTTATACTTATATGTACTTGAAAAAAAGAAGGGTGTTTTTGGATGAAGACTAGCAAAGCAATATAACATAGGTGAAAACTTTATTGACTTCAGAGGAATTTCATGTTCGTGCCGGCAATATGAAGGTCTTGGGTTCAAATCCCGGCGAAGGCCATGAATTTTCACAAAATATTTCTTCGTATTTCAATAACTGAATCATTCATGGTTCTGAATGTTATAATAAAAACTATATAAAAACAGTTGAATATATAGTTAATGGGTGTGATTCCTAAACCACCAAGTGTGTAGCGCTGTCTATATAAATAAAACTTTAATTTGAATATGTATGTTTGTACTCGTATATGTTATCATTTATTATTCTACATCTTTTTTGGTAAAATGTTTACCAAGCAAATACAAACACTGCCATTTTCTTCTCAAAATCTAATTCATTATCAGTATGAAAAAGTATTAGGTTGGGATTTTTAGCAAAAATAAACATGAACTCTTATTAACATCCTAAGCAAACCAATAAAATCCTTTTTCACAAGGGCCGAGGCAAACAAATAAAATGCTATTTGCGATACTGTAATTTCCAGATTATATTACTGCTCGCAATAAAATCTAATTTCCAAACAGATTAAATTTCTCTACACACTACTATTTTATATGGAAAAGGTTTAATAGACGCCAAGAAAACGTTGGAGTTGGAAATATAGAATAAACCTCTTTTAATTCGAAAAGAAAGGTAATAATTTTAAAGTAATTTACGTGCAATCCAAATAAATAAACTTCTCGTAAAAGTGTGGTCGATAGTTTTAAAACTGCTCGAGTATTTTACGGACCATTAAATTTATATGGTGACTAACTTGCTGACTTGAAGAATTACGGAAATTTTAATATTTCAGTCTTTGTGAACAGTTGAACTTCTGCTGTTTATGAAATTTTGAACACAAACTTTGCAAAAACTATGCATAAGCAAAGATATCCCAAACAAGGGAATAAAAATACAGTACATTTGCGTAAACTTATGTTTTCGTAATTTAAACTTAACTATGAATAGTCTGAAAACATTTTACAGAAATAAAACTATAAGAGTTGCGATTTCGATTACGCAGGACATTTGTACGCTCCCGAGAGGCCATCTCAGATGTGCATACGTTTTCTCAAAAACTTGATAATGACAAAATATTTACTTCTAGGTGAATTTAAAATGAATAATCACGTTTTAGGGTCCCTAGAATACAATTTTACTATTTTTACAAACGATTGTTAAGAATTTTATTTTTATATAATTTTGATTTTAAAAGTATGCAGTAAAAATAAAAAGAGAGCAGTTAGAAATAAATAGAAAATATCGTGTTTTGGTGTTGCAAAAGTAACGTCATATGAATTTTCAAATGTCTCAGTAATATACCAACTGATAAAAAATTCCCTGAATTTTGAAACTAAGATTTTTTATGTAAAAGGCCATAAATGGCGCAAAATAGAAAAATAGTATAAAGAACTTATTTCATAATTGCCGATTAAGTTGTTCAAAGGGTTGAGCTACTTTGCTGCGCACCGAGACCCAAACTTCCTTCACAAAATAAAATAACAATTATGACATTCGTTCTGTAATACAATATTTTATATTATTAAAGAATATTTCATTCTTTATAGCTGACAAAAGCTGAATGTAGATAGCAGCAAAACAAAATGGCGTCGAGTTGAGAAAAACAAACCTTTGTTTACATTGGCGATATGAGAACACGTAACATAACAAGTAAAATGAATTTTATTATCAGTGGATAATTAGAAGAAGTTGCTATGGAAAAAATAATTGTACATTTGGCTTATATTTTTGATTATATTGGCTCTTCCAGGCCCATAAAAGAGGGTGAAATCGTTTCCAATGCAGGGCATGTCATTTTATGTGGTTTAAAGAAAACTCAAAGGATTCTAAAATAGTGGGTTATTGTTTAAAAACTAGAAGTCAGAATGGCCCACCTAAAAATTCAGATAAACTACGTCTTTGGTATTTTTTGAGGGCATAGAGCCTTTCTTTAAAAATATTATATTTTTGGGTATTCATTTGTTATAACGACAATTGCAATTAATATTCAACTACAAATACAAATAAATGTATAGTATCAACATGCTTGGATAAATATTTGTCAGCAGAAAGTGTTCGAAACAAACCATCATCCATTTAAAAATGGATTTACTAATTCTCAACAGCAATTTCCACTTATTTTTCAAATTATTGTTTTATGGAAACGTATGTAAAGTAATAGCTTCAGTTCTATAATTATTACATGAGGTAAACAACAATAAATAAAGCTTATTTTTACGTATCATGTTGGGTGGTACAAAGTTCCTCGGAAAAACGGTATGATTATGTCAGCTACGATAACTCGATAATTATCAATTAATACTACAACATTACTAGTCATGTTACATTTTATACTTCAAAATTACATGTAAACATTGTTTTGAAAACATAACCCAAGGAGCACAAATTAGTTTGTTATTAGTTCTATTAACTTTAAAAAAACTTTTCTTAAAACTTTTTACTTGTATTATACCTTTTATGCAACGATAATTTACTGATTCTAACGTTTATGCGACGTTAATGTCAGGCGGGTGGGGAATCTATTCAACTAATTTACAACGTGTTTTTAACTACTAAATAACTTTCTATTATCATTTAAGTAACTCTTACATGCAATAGTTGCATATGTATTTTGCATGGACTATAATATGTTGGTTTCATTAAAGCTAATTGATAAGAGATATATTCACTAATAAAACTGTAATATGGGTTACTATTCAAACTACAATACAGATTTCTCAGCAAACTATTTTCTACCGAAAATTCATATTTTATCATATCACGAGTCGTATAAGTAGTCTAAGCATGACTATGTTGTATAATTATATGTACCAAGACTTGTAATGTCTTCTGCAACATTTTAAATCTAAGATCATCTTTACAAAGATCATATTTTTTACATATCTGTTGAACTCATTTTATAAATAAATTTATTTTTACTGTGAAATATTATATTATACTTGGAAAAAAATCAAGGGACAAATATTGATTTTTGTATTTTTTTAAATCATTCGATATTATAATGAATAAAGTATATTATAATAAACCATATAGAAGAATGATTACTTGCAGAATATTAAATTAAAAATAGAATAAAATTAATTTATACAAAATTTTACAAAATGGCTTCTAAACCAGTTTCTGTTTAAATTCAATATTTCAGTTATAATAACTTCCTAAGAACTACTTTACATCAGTTTTTTAGGTTATGCATTAAGTTACTGAGAAACTATACTCCCACTTTCTTCTGTTTAAAATAAAACTGCTATTTTTGCAGTTATTTAAAAGTTTTAAATAAATTTATAAAACGGTAAACTAACTAATATATGTAATATATGTAAACTTTAATGCATCTATACTAAACAATTAATTTTAAACTGTATTATAAAACTTTAAAAAATGTATTTATAAATAACTGTCAATTACGTTTCTAACACTTCCTTTAATTTAGTGCGAAAGACGTTAATAAAACTAAAACAATCGACGCCAATGAACCTTAAATATAAAACGTTTTAATAACTATTATGTGACCAAATAATAAGTACCACACATCATAACTTCGCATTGTAGTTTAGCAGACTAGAAAAAAGTTGTACAAGGCAAAATAACTTGAAAGTGTTATAATTCCGCTAAATGTAAGTTGCAGTAACAACATTATTTGTTATAATGTCTTAATAAAAACTCTGTGTTCCTTGGGAAGTGCTCTATAACCGCATACAAATCGAGAAATGTTTTCATCAACTTCCAGTTTTTTATTTTTGCCACCAGATGCCAGCTACTTTAACTTTTTTTTAGCCTATATGGTTTGATTGAAATTTTTCTTCATATTTAAGATATTTAAAAATAAAAATCTGTTGTGGCCAGCACAATACCTCTTGCCATTTTCATATTACACTATATAAGTACTCTTCTAAATGTTCGAGACTCTTTCAATTCATTGACGAGATTGGCGGTATTTCTGAAGGGTATATGATGAATTATATGTATAGCAAGCACGTGTTTAGTTGACACTGATGCTGTACATAATTAGGCTTATAAATGAATCCCCTTTCTTTTTATACCAATTTTAGATGTTGACGGAGTTTTTTCCTCGTTATAACAACAGCATATTATGTTACTATTACATTTCGATTTGTCCATGTACGAATTCTATATCTATCTATAATTTTAAATATTTAATTAATGATAAATTAAGAAATATTAAATGTACTTCCCAGAAAAAGTCTTCAGTAATGTCTAGATTTTGGCACTGACTTTATGTCATTTACAAACACTTTAATTTTTCAACTGGGCTGATTGATTCATTACACAATGGATTATTTTATATACTTACAATTCTCTATCTCTAAATCTATAGAAGATATAATAAAAAAGTTCAATAAATGTACTGGATAGAGAATTTTATATTCTTTAATATTTGTAATAACATAAATTTCCAAAAAATAATATTTAAAAGATTTTTTTTTAAACTACGACTTCCGGTTGTCCAATTGTTACCAAAACCTTTTCAGCTCTTTCCATTAATGTCAGATTAAGGAATACGTAGTTAAATTGATCTTTAGTCGTACAGAATTTGAAAAACCGTGTCTACAACATCCACACATACACACACACACATGCACACACATCCACACTCATTCTCACACACATCAATGTAAAAATGTTAAAATCGTATTCTAGTGACCTTAAAACGTGCTTATTCACTAAAATCTGGATATGCGATTTTTAGCATGATTCCAATACCTCTCTTAGCGAGAGGTAAAAAATGCTATAGAAATTAAATTCCTAAATATTACAACTATTGTTGCTACTCGATGTAAACTGTTAAACTGAACTACTTATATATTTATTTATAATTGATAGATAGATGTCAGTGCCAAGTACAATTCATGTACCTGTAGTATGTTTGTGAATAATCTCACTAGAAACTGGAAACATAATATTTTGCATATTTTATATAAAACTTGTACTTAATTAACGGAAGGTAATGTGTTGGCCACATCAACTTTTTTAATGGTGCATACATATTTGAGTTTTATATTAAATAATTTTCCATTTTTTTCATTTTTTACTGATATAAGGGTTGATTTGTTTTACGATATAAATAGGTATATTTCCATTTTTCGAAATTAACAAAAGTAACAAATGATAAGTTAAACAAAAACGAACTACTTGATCCTAAATTGACTAGTTGCGATAAGAGTTTTTTCAACATTTTATTATAAAACAACGCGCGAGACTAAATGTTCTAAAACAAGGTTCGCCTCTCTACTCGGTCGGGTGAACTAAAAAAACAGTGTACAAAATAGTATATTATCATTCTAAAATGAAGCTGTCGCTTTCGTGTTGATAGTGTTCTTTTTTCAACATTTTACTACAAAACAACGTATAGAACAAAGCTTACGTTCTATATAAAACAAGCTTTGCCTCTCTTCTCTCCTGGTGTAATTAATTAGTCTGTATGTAAGTAATTAGAATATTTTGCATTTTAATAGCACAAAGTGAATATTTCCTCTGCAAGCGACTTATATTTATTTATATTGCATGAAAAAAATATTATTAGAAATTTAATTAATAAAAAAATATATATATTTGAGAATTACATTCTAACGTATGAATTTATAAGAAGCAATAATGGGGTCCTATACCATAGTCATATTTTAACTATCTTAAATAAGAAGACGAAAATATACATACGAGTATATTAATGAGTATTAGTGAAAAAATTTTCTTTAAATATTGACTAGGTCACAAACTATAAGCGATTGAAGATGATTACTAATTGGGTATGACGCGTTAGGTGCTAAGAATTTGATTGGTCGCCTGATTTTAAAAAGAAGATTCGCGCGTCTGTAGCGGTCACCTTTATAGGAATATGAAATGTCATGTTGTTCCATAACCTAACAAAACATTTAACAAATTTGTGTTTGATGAATTTGTTTAATTATAACATCTAGTAATATTAACAATAATAATATATTTGTAATTAAATCAATTTGTAATATTAATTAAATGAATAATAATATTAGTTAAATTAATATTGAAACTTCAAAACAGGCCAACACTGGCGCCATCCGTCGTCATACTTTGTGTAATAATATCGTCAAACTGTTTCAATGTTCTATAATTTATTAGGAAAAAAAAAAGGTTATTATTTACGTTATTTATACTTAATAATAATTTCTTCATGAATATAACGTATATGTTTTTGTTTACAAACATTTCAGCTATGCAAACATAAAAAAAATTGTTCCCTCTATAACTAACCATTTGTCCCATTGTTTGTCGATCACTTGTTAGTACCTTGTACGTCACGCACAAATTCTTAACACGTTAAGCGCCAACAATGTTAATTTCAAATCTTTTTTGAGAACCCATGTGGATTGCCGATGACCCACACATTTTGATTCTTGGTGGACCGCGTGGTCCGTAATTGACCCATAGCTTATGCTATTTTATATGGTTTTATATTGGTTTTATAAATACTAGTCCAGCAGAAATATACAATATTATATTGTATTCGGTCCCACGGTAAAACAAGCTTCAATTTAAAAAAAAGCGGGACCCTGTACGACAATTTTTAAAAAAGTTATTCACATTTTTGTTCGATGTGTATTATTTTTGCTTTTGAAGGTTTCTTCTTCAATATCCATTTAATACCAAGTAATAAAAAATGAGAAATATTACTACAAAAAACTGATATTCACTGGTGCGTTTTAGTAATAACTTACGAAGTGTACAGGCGGGCATGGAGCAAAGTAAAAGTGTGGGCCATTCGCAGACCACGTGGCGCTTAACGTGTTAAACTTAAAAAAATCATATCTCGCTTATTACGTAAAATTTTTAAGTCGCGTTTGCACTAAAATTCTTATTTTATCCTGTTCTTACAGAAAAAAAAAAAATAAAAGAAAAATGGTATAGGACCCTATTACATAATTTAAAATGTTTAAAGTTTTTTCAACTCACGTTTTACTTTTTACTGCTTTTAAACGAAAATTAATCTCATAACCAAATCAACAATCTCATCAATTTGTAGTCCAGAAATAATATCTGGATGTAAATATGCTCTAATTAAGTGGGCAGTAGTAATAATTATACTCCTCGATGGAATATTGGACGTTACTTATGTACATTAGAAATTAGGATTTGTGTATGAAGAGACTCCTGGACACAGGACGGGCTAATTTTATTTATTTTCTTTTAAATTGTGTTGCCTTACGATTGTCCCCAAATATAATACTGTTTCCACCATGTATCTACTTTTAACATGTCATCTTATCATTCTTATCTATTGAAATCTCGTTAGTAAAATAACACTTTAATGATGAATATGGATAAAATATTTCCTTTATCTAATATCTTCTAACAATGGCGCTATAACTATCATGATTTTAAATAATAGTTTTTGTAGGTATCGCTAGTCTAGAAACTGAACTTTTGCGAGTGTGGGCGAGTCCTTTAAATACGAGTTTATGAAATAAATTTGAGTATTATACAAATATTAAATACTAGGATTTTTTACGTTGTAATATCAGAAGATTTGAATGTCAAATGTCATGGGTTTATAAACAAAACAGGAATTTTTTTTTATCGATTTTGCATTGCAAATTCAAATATAACTGTACTCACATTTAGCTTAAAAGTTGTTCCTTAGTCCTAAAATTTGTAAACATTTTGTTAATCTTAATAAATTGACATTTCACTAGAATAATATCAACTTATAAACATAAAATTCCTTACCTTTTTGGCGACCTAGGCCGGTAAAAAAGTGTTTATGGACGATTTAGAGATAAGTACATAAAACTAATTATACCGGACAGATGCCCAAAAATACATAATATTGTTTATAACTCACTTTTAGTGGCCAATGTATCGAAATAACGCGGTACCGTATCTTTAACCAGATCAGAGTAGTTGGTGTATTTGTAATATCTTTTCTAATAACATATTTATATGCATTTACGAGGATAATGGAATAATACACTGCACAAAATATAGTATACGTAAAAAAAAATTACATCTATTTGCAACAACATTAATGTTATCACCTATAGTAAAATTCAACACAGAACCAGACGTATATATCATAAATAAATGCAATGTTCTATGCAGCAAAAGGTACTCACATGTATATAGAATAAGTAGAGGAAGCAAGAAATGTCGATTGATTGAACCTTTTTTTATAATTTGGCGCAAAACTTTATGATCCAATTTTGGACCACCGGGAAAAAAATGGGTTAAATAAAAAAACTCACTTATGGATCTATTATATAACTCAATGATTAATAATTTTTAGGAACAGGTTAAAAATTTTAACTAATAAAATATATTGACATTAGAAAAAGTTTTAGTTGTGACATCAATATCTATTCGATATAATTTTTGACAACTTGTTGAAATTTAACAACTGAGCTAAAAATATACTTGTCAATATAAGTAACACTACTAGCAGTATTAGCAACGTGAAATTAACATTCATACTCCCAAAAAAGAGTTACTGTTGTAGACCTGATAAATACTAGTGTACCATCAGGTCCAAACTATTTTTAGAATTAAAATAACACTACAGTTTATTTTAGTATTCCATAGTGCCAAATCATTTTTCACTACGTTTATACACAAAAAAAAAATTAATACAGGCAGAATTTTTTACTATATATACAGGGTGTGCAACGAAACGCGGAACACAGGAGTTTAACATAAGATTTTTAAAATGTGCGGAAATTGGCTCTCCTGTACATTTTAGAGCAAACGTACAAGAATGAAAAGGTGTTTAAAACTAATTTTTCCTTTTAAAAATTTGTCAATTAATGTAATAGAATATCTGCAGTACTAGATATTTAGAAAGTAAAATATGAAATTTTCGCCAAAAATCAGATAGCTGTGGGAATAAAAAATAAATAAAACAAAATATTAATTAAGTTCATAATACTTAAATATTTAATGCTGAATTATAACAATGTGAACACAATGATTACAACAATAAGATTAAAATACTGAACTGAACTAACATTTCAGTTTGTGTTAAAAATGATGTATTATAGATACTAAATTTTATGTCAAATAATTAATAATAAAATAAATCACAAATTCTTCGGTACTGAACAAATCCATTTTATAATGCACAAACGCACAGTAAAGTAATATATGAACTATAACAAAGTAGACACAATGATTACAACAATTAACATCTATAACACTACACTGAACTGTCAGACTGAGATTTTGTTTTATTTGTTTTATTTTCATGGCTATCTGATTTTTGACGAAAATGTCCTACCTTATTTTCTAAATATCTAGTGCTACAGATATTTTACTGCATTAAATGAAGACTTTTCGAAAGTAAAAATTAATTTTAAACATATTCTTATTCTTGCACTTTTTCTCTAAAATGTACAGGAGAGACAATTTCCGTACACTTTAAAATCCTATGTTAAACTCCCAAGTTCCGCGTTTCGTTGCACACCCTGTATATATATATCGTAGTAAATGCGCATGGTCTTCTGTATACCAATTACCAATTTTATTTTTTATAAATGTCATTTGGAATATCGAACAAAAAAATTAAATACATTTGAAACCATAAAGAGGTGTTGGGTAAAATTTTGTATCGTACACGCGCATTAGTATACACGGAGCTTGAAAAATGAGGACAAATGGTTATTTTGTTAATTACGAGTATGTGATGTGCTCTTTAAATCACTAGTTATTATAAATACATAGTTATTTGTGATACAAGCAGTAGAGGAATATATATGTCGAAAAGAATTTACATAATATGTAATGCATCAGGGAATTCAAAATTATTTGAATGCTATGAAAATGATTGTACAAAAACAATTTATAATATAATAACTTTAAAGTTTGTTTTTGTCGCTCTTTTAGCATAAATTATTTATATTATTGAAAAAAGATTGTACGAGCAAATTGAAATACATATTCGAGTAATATGTAATAAACAGATTCTAAAGATGTACAATGTAATAAACTCTGTATTCGATGTGTGACATTTTTTTTTGGAAAATTGTTCCATATAAAGACAGCTTCAGGGCTTTGGATACATAAAACGGATACTGTATGATAGCTTTGGGTAGAATGTCGATCGCAGAGCAATTTTCGAGAGAAAGCATTTGTTTTTCCACAGTGGATATAAATAAAAATAAACATCACATATCTTTAACGACTGGACATTTGGAATCATGCTTGACTGTGACAATAACTATAAATCTGAAACTGTGAAAACCTTGATATGCAAAAAATAAAATTTAAAAGAAAAAATTTGATGTGGCCAACATATAACCTTCCGTCAATTCCACGTATTTTATATAAATTCCTTGTAGAAAGTTTCTTGAAAAAGATTATATACGGTGAGCTATGCTATAACGAAGAAATGATATAACGAATAGTTGTAACAATAAAATTTTAATTTTACAACGAACGGATGTGCTACAAAGAATGAAAAAATCTTGAGTATAGCTATTATCTTAGATTCCTTTTTCAAAAAGGTGGACAAACGCGTTACAAGTGATCAATGTATCACAGACCACTCACTCACGATTAATTGGAAAGGTTTTCTAAAAAAAAAAAAAATGCTAGAACAGAAAAATGTTACTACGAACAAGATTTTGGTCCCAATTTTGTTCGTTGTAGCATACCTCATTGTATTTCCAGTAAAATGGTGTCGCCAACCCAACATAATATTTTTATATTTCCAGTAAAAGAATTTTCCCATCATATTATATAAATTATTGTAGTTACCACAGACATCTGTCAAATAGTAATATTTACTACTACTATGTCCATGGTGGTATTGCGTAGATTGAAAGATTTACGAGAGTTAATATCTTTATAACTATTTATCTTTAAATACATTGAGTATGACGAAATATATACAGTCAAATTGCATAGAGAATAACATTTTATTTAATATTTTTAATAACATAAAAATTCAATAAATGATATTTAATTCCGGTTGACCAATTGAAACAAAATCTAATCAGGTTTTCGTTTGGATGTAAACTCGAGGGATACGAAAAAAATATAATTTTTGGATTTGTGGTATTGGAGTTAAGCGACCCGATACGATCGTCACATATTCTAGGGACCCTAAAACGTGCTTATTCATTAAAAACTAACCATAGAATTTTTTGCCCAAAGACAATAATTTCCTTACGTAAAGATGACGGAAATGGCAAAAAAAATCAGTAACCAGAAATAAAAAAGTATTAAATTTGTTATTAATTTTTCTTATTAAATAATAGGAAATATAAAAAAGCAAGCACGCACACGTGCATGCATATTTTGACATGCGATTGTTTCTACATCTCTCATGCTTTCGATGGTGAGATGTAAAAAGAGTTTTAATGTTTTTTTAACTGAAGATTAAATAAATCACAAAGTTGAAATTTGGTAAGTACTTTTATTGGTACTCATATCTTTCATTATAAAATTATTGACCTATCAAAGTAGATTCGATTTGAAGCAGTTTGCACATTAGCAAATAAAACGAAAAAAGAAACGGTGTGCTAAGCTCTTGGATCACAATGGAATTCAAAATGTCAGGCTCTACTGTTAACAATTTCTCAGCAAATCGCTAGTCCAATAATCGTAAGAAATTGGGTAATGTGATAAATATAATAAAATCCTGTGAATTCTGCCAATTACGATAATTAATGTTAGTTTTCATTTATTTTTATCACAGAATAAGCTTCATTTGCTCATAAATTATAACAGGTACATAATTAACTTTCCTCAATTTGCAAAATTAAATATGCCAATAATTTTGCGAACTAGTTAGACGGTTAAGCGGTATTTATAGTGTACACAGCATAAAATAATGTAACGTAGCTTAAGAGTTTTTAAGGTTTTATAGTTTCAAATTATGGTCATGCTTTTTTTTCATATATATTATTCCGATCAATATTGATAGTGTTAAATTATTACAAAATTCTGTAAACTAACTAGGTCTACTATTTAAAAATTATTACTATTAATAATTTTTTTTCTCCCTTCAGTAAATTACCTTTTACACACTATCTGTCAAACAATTAAGTGCCTTAATACGCAGAGTGTTATGTAATAAGTCCCTGGTATTACGTAATATATTATATAATAGTTAGTAGGGGAATTTCCATTTATCCCTAGAATCATGTTGGCAACATTACTTGTAAAACAATTAATTTCACGTTTAACATACAATTAACTGCCATATTGTGGAAATAATCCTTTCTGCATATATAAAATCAAATACAATTCATAAATTTCAATAAAATTATGGCCGAAGAAAAAGTATAACACACCGCTCGAGTTGTAAAACAATTACGTGCTCATGGATTCCATACTCGCCTGAAGGTTCGTGAGTAACTCTTCCATTCGCACATAATAAGGTTCTTACAACTTTCGCAATGTAATATAGGTACTATTATTGAAATATAAATATTAAATTGTTTTAAAACTAGATGAGTATTATCATTATCGATTCAAATAAATTTAAATTTATACGTAATTTTGAATTTTCAAAATTATAAATAAAAAAAAAAAAAATAGAGACGAGTATATTTATATTTTCGTATGTTACTCGTATATTATGCTATGCTATGTAAATTATAAGCATAGACTTCGGACTTTGGTCATAATATTTACTGAGCACTGTTTTTAGTGCTCGAAATTGACCGAAATAAACTGGAACGATGCTCCGGTTAATGAAATTGTCCAAAATATTGTTGCGCTTTATGAAAGTACGGAAAATATTTCACCGGTTCGTGAAAATTATAAAAGATTCTGTTACGGTTATATTAGATCATTTTTATAAAATTTTACTTTATCTATGATTATTTTTATATAATATGTATGATATAATTTTTTATTCGAACATTTAGAGGCTGAAAATACATCTACTATTTCGACTGAAATCCAGAAAATTTCTTCTTCCAATTTAGTGATTATATTTGCAACTTTTTGCCACAATTTATTAATGTAATACTACATCAAACTTTTTGTATGGTATGTAACTTGTATAATGTTTGAAAATTGTATTTTTTGACAATTTTTTCGTAAAATTTTCTATTTTGAATCCTGATTATTTTTTATAGGTATATTGTATATATTAGTATACTTGTAAATTAATATTAAATAATAATATTAAATTATTCAGAATATTTCTTTTTAAGTATGATTTTGTGGCCTTCTAACTGTAAATAAAATTATTGAAATTTGTTTCTCTTTTTCGGTCTTAGAAAGTCATATTCTAGCAAGCATATTGATGCTGAAAGAAGCTTCATTCTTAAATGATTTTTGGTGACATTTTGATATTTGGAATTGGTAATATAGAAAATATCTTGGCAAGGGACAAAACAAAAACGCAAATCAATGTTACTAATCTATCTGTCAAAAAAAATTTTTAATACAAAATGTCAAATATATATATTTTAAATAATGTAAATGAAAGCCTAAACAGAGAAAATAGTATAAACCACTCGTAACAGAAGGCTATTCGAGCGATCGTTCGTTCCCATACTCACTGCTACGTGCTCGTATGCGAATTTCAAACTCATGCTGGAATAGGTTGCCGTCTGTAACTTATGTTTTAATGTACTATTTTACAATGACGATAGAAATAACAGTTACAATATTGAAAATAATCGTAATATTAAAATTAATTCGAAAAAATTGTCAAAAAATTATATGTTCAAGATGGCATAAATTCAAAGACTAGGCTTTGTCTCGCCTAGGAAATACCGCCGCAGTAGTGAATCTGCTACTTTTTTGCCTTTTTATACAAATTAATTTTATAAAAATTATTTATTCAATTTTGCCTTATAAAGTCAAGTTTATTTGCTTGGATATGGACCTTTATAGTTGTTTTATAAACAATTTTATTCGCTAGCGTTTTAAATAATTTTATTTCACTAGCGGTTTTAAAATATCAACCAAAATTGTTGGAATATTCAATGTATACCAACCATTTCGCCACAAGAAGAATAAGAACGTTCCAATTTTGTAATAAGGTATAAGGTATGTCTTTTATTGTTGGAATTAAATATTGTATGTCATATTGAGATGTTAACCTTTAAAAACAGTTTCAGTATAATTTACTTCAAAGTCTATTGTAAACAATTCAACTCATGGCAACAACAGATAACTATGGCAACGCATAAAAAAATTCACACTCAACGACTAGATAACCGTAAGCGATTAGCGACCTTTCAAGATTCTGATTACATTTATAAAAATCTTACACTCAAATTGTAGAAGTTTATTAGGGCAAAATTGAATAAACATTTGTATTACACTGGCGGTTAAAATGAATATTTAACTCGCGGGTTCAAGACGCTCACGCTCGCGCGCTTAAACGCACCGCTCATTAAACATTCATTTAATCCAGATATATAATAAATAGTTATTTTTTACTCCTAAATTTTAATAAACATATTAAATATGTGTCATGTACTTGAATGACACACAGTATGACACAGATTTTTATTTCTATACAGATTACCATTAGGATACAGATTTTTTTCTTAGCGTTTTGTAGTAGAGTAAGAAAGTTTATTTTCTAATGGGGTCATGCAAAAAAAAAAAAATGTTGCTAATATTTTTATAAAAATAGAATCTATGACACTTATTATCCATATTGTAACATAAAACATCCCAAAATTTATCATAATTTACTTAAAAGATATTCGCGCTACGATTTTCTGTGACGTCATGTATCGGCTACTCACACAACGACACTAGTCACACGTACATTAAGGTCACAATGTCACAAACTTCAAACGCGAAATTAAACGTAAGATCAGAGTAAACTAACCAAATATTTATAAAGCTGTCAGAGGAAAAGTTCGCTCTATTCAATCTTATTTGTTTCATAAAGATTTAATTATTTCATTAGAGAAATATTATTTTTAATTACAGGTTTGTGTGCTTGATATATAATTTAATACATAAAAGTGCAATAATTGTATATTTATAATGATAATAATGATAAACCATGGTGAAGAAGAACTGTGCAGCTCCAACTTGTGGAAACAATTTATTAAAAAACCCAAAACAAACTATTTATAAACAATCTTAATTTACATTTTGTTTGCCAGGGTGAACTGGAATCGTTCAGATACATGACGTATGCGCTCACGTGACCTCATTGAGATTTGAAATTAACCCCTATTTTAAAAAAATTATATCTACGAAACAATGCACACAAATGGCGTGAAAATATAATTTACATATACTGTGACCGGTAGACTTCCAGGAAAAAAATAAAACAGAAAATGTGGCATGACCCCATTATTATGAATAGTAGTAAAAAATATAGTGTATGCAAGTCATGTATATTGACTCTTAATATACTCGCATGAATTACAAATATTACAATACTATCATTATAAACTCGTTCCATAATTTTCTATTATTATGTTAATTTGTAATATTTGTATTCAAAGTTGATGGTAACTTCCTCAAGAACATTCAAACAATCAAAAATTAAATCGTATAATAAAGTCTGAGCAGACCCTTATATAATTTCTCGTAAAATAAGAAGTCACTACCATGTCAATGTTTACTGTTTATTGAGTGAGATAACTGAAATGACAATGACACATAATATTATATCCTCTTACCTATAAAGTACCACACGTAGGATTTCCCATACAACTGCTGCCTGTACATCTCACACAGCACCCTCCTAGCAGCAACTACGTAGAACAACCCGACAATCACCCTCGCGTCTTGCCTCCTGAGATTTCTAACCGCGTCCGTGGGGTCAGACAAGAATGACTGTCGGGTCACGATCTCGATGTCGGCTTCCTTGCATCTGGCTTCCAGGTCCTCCACCGTCTGAAAAGGAAAGAGTCCCAGAATATATGAATAAATCAAGCAGATAGACGAGGACATAGATAAGGTGGACAAGTCTGTTAAGAGCAGAGAGTAGATAGATGATGTGATCTGTGAGGTTGAGTTAAAGAGTAGATCTGTAACAAATTTATATGTTAAAATAAAATGATAAAAATATAATTATAAAAATATAAAATATATAGATACATTTAGAATTTGGAGATGTTTATTTTTCCAAATATAAAACTTAAATTTTTATTTTACATAACAACAAAAACATATAGTTCCTAAAATAGGTCACAAACCTTGATTATTTGTATGTATATTGAAAATAATAACCTGTAGTGACATCGTCACTCAAATGTAATGTTATTTTAATGATTGGAATTCAGAATATAAAATTTATGAAAAAAGTTATTTTCGTAAGAAGTTATGAAAAATACCAAATATCATGGGAGTGTAAATTGACGCACGACGCATAACGGAGTGCAAGTCAATATACACGAGCTAAGATACTTGAATTTCATACAAGTTACGAACATTATTCTTTAGACGAGCATAAATAAATTTTTTGCCCTCCTGAAGTGTAATGGGAACTTTACAATTGTATACACAGCAAGTGTTCATGTAAAAAAGTACTACCTACTTAAGTTATTTTTTTACTTTAACATTTCCTATATTAATTTATACAAACCAAACTCACGGTAGCGACATCTGTCATTATTGTAAAAATCCGCCGTTACCGACATAGTCACCGATCGATATACCTGTCAAATACGCGAGCATTGCTGAAATGTCAAATATCGACACCTACCTATTATTTATTACGAAGAAAACATGAGCAAATAAATTTATTATCAATCATAAACAACGTCTATTATTACAGATAAATTTTTGCTAGAAGAAGTACTCTAATGAAGGTAAGTAAAATCAAATTTGGAAATTGACTTAACCCCAGTATTTTAAACTAACCATTTTCAGAAGTACAACCTATCTCATTGAAAAAAGTGATTTTCATTATCGTCGGCCAAAAAATTTGAAACAATTCAAAAAAAAAAAAACGTGTGCTGTGAAACAAACAAGACTGGTTCCTGTCAGCTTCTGGTTTCAGCGGCCGTTTTTATATTACCGAAGTCTATTTAATTGTTAATTTTGGTCTTTACGCCGTCAGCAACTACCAAGTTTTTAAGATAAGTGTTATCTTTCTTATACATTTCATATTAAGTTAAATTTTTAATATTATATATATTTGAATTTTCAAAAATTTGATTTTGTTTATTAGTTACGGTTTTAGCATAACTAGATTATAATTTATTATATTTTTGACAGTTTGACAGCTGTCAAATACAGAATTATATACATACATAAATTCATTTTATAGTTTTTTATTTTTAAAATAAGGATAAAGAAATAAATAAACAAAAAAGTAATTAATTCCAAATTTTATAGGAAACTATTGTTAAAATGAAAGGCTAACTTAAATACTTTTCTTATACTTCAGTCAAAGACGAGTCTGGTAAACTGCTTTGACTTCTACTCTTACCGAAAAAACCCGTTTTCTGTCTACTCTGTCCTTCTTATCTTTTATGTATAGTAAAATGAAGAATAAATGGAGAATGTATGATGAGTGTAAATTCGGGACATGGAATGTCAGAAGTGTGAATGGCAAAGAGAATGAGTTGATGAATGCAATGCGAATGTACAGTGTAGATGTTTTGTGTGTAACTGAAACAATGAGGAAAGGTTGTTGTGAGGAAGAAGTGGATGGCATTTTTTGTTTGTGGTCGGGAGTTCGAGAGATTGAGCATGCTAAGCATGGTGTAGGTATACTTGTGAGTGAAAGAATGAAGCCGTTTATACGAAATTATGGTTGTATTTCTTCGAGAATTTCTTGGATGAGATTCAAGGTAGGCTATATACGAATCTTCGTTGTGTCTGCTTACGGTCCAACAGAATCTGAAAATGACCTTGAAAAAGATCAGTTTTGGATGTCGATAAATAATGTAATTGATTTGTGTGATCCGGGTGAGAGGGTGATAGTATGTGGCGATTTGAATGGATGGGTGGGTGTAAAACGAAGTGAATCAGAGAATGTGTTGGGACGTTACGGTGATTGTCGAGTGAATGATAATGGTAAGAGAATTGTTTCATTTTGTTTGGAAAGAAATCTCTTCATTTCAAATACCATTTTTAAACATAAGTTAGCTCACATATACACCTGGGAAAATGTGGTTCAGAATAAACGTAGTGTAATTGACTTTGTAATCTATGATGAGCGTTTGAGGAGTATGATTGTAGATACGCGTGTGAAAAGAGGCGCTGAATTGGGTACGAATGATCATTATTTGGTCGTGTCGCGAATGCGGTTAAATAAATTTTGGCGAATGAAGGAGAAAGGTTCTGGGCAAATGTTTCGTGTGAAATCCTGTGCCCTTTTAAATGAAGATGTTAGGATAAAATTTGTTGATAGGTTGAATGAATCCATGCCTGAATGTGAGCCTAATTATGAATGTAATATAAATGAAGTTTGGAAGAAATTTAAGGATTCCCTCCTTAAATGTGCAAAAGAAGTTTGTGGTGAAAGCAGATTAGGCTGTTGTCCGAAAAATGCGTGGTGGAATGAACAGGTGAAAGAAGCGATTGCTGAGAAAAAGAGGGCGTATTTAAAGTTATTAAATGTTAAGGATTCGCCTGGGAGGTTGCGCGAAGAATGTTTGATAGAGTATAGAAGGAAGAATAAATGGGTGAAGCAAGTGGTGAGAGAAAGTAAAAAACAATTTGATGATTTGTTGAGTGAAAGGTTGACAAATGATTTTAGTACAAATAAACGGTTGTTTTGGTTGAGTGTGAAGAGACTGCGGGGTGGAAGTGGTCGAGTTGTGAAAGCTGTGAAGAGTGCGAATGGAGAGTTATTGTGGAATGAATCAGATGTAAGGAATAGATGGTGTGAGTATTTTAAGGGTTTGTACGGAGGTGAGATTGAGAGGGATGATAGTAGCGAAGCTGCAAGTGAAAATGATAGTGAAGATGATTATGATATAGATGAAAGTGAAGTATGTGATGCATTAGCGCGTGTAAGGAATGGTAAGGCTGCGGGTTTGGATGGGATTACAAATGAGATGTTGAAGTATGGGGGAGAGAAAGTATTTGATTGGTTAGTGTATTTATTTAGATTTTGTCTAAAACGTTGTGTAGTTCCTGATGATTGGAAAAAAGCTGTTATTTGTCCTTTATTCAAAGGCAAAGGCAGTTCGAGTGAATGTACAAATTTTCGTGCAATAAGTCTGTTGAGTGTGGTAGGGAAACTCTTTGGTAAGGTTTTAATTCATAAGGTGCGAACCTTAACAATTTCAAAAATTAGTGACGTTCAGGGTGGTTTTTTGCCTGAGAGGGGATGTGTCGATCAATTGTTTGCTCTTCGTATGATTGTAGAGAAGTCACTTGACAAGAACAAGAAGGTGTTCTGTGGCTTTCTAGATTTAAAGAAGGCGTATGATAGTGTTCTTCGAGATACTTTGTGGGGTGTACTAAGAAAGTACGGCGTGAATGGAAACTGGTTGGGAGCGATTCGAGCGTTGTATGAGGGTAGTGAAGCTGCTGTGAGAATAGATGGTAGGTTGAGTAGTTGGTTTCGTATAAATGTAGGTGTTAAACAGGGTTGTGGTATGTCTCCGTGGTTGTTTAATTTGTATATGGATGTGTTGTTGCGGAAGGCGTTGAGTGGATTGGATGGTGTACATATTGGTGAAAGTATTGTGCCTGCGTTAGCGTATGCGGATGATGTAGTTGTCTTAAGTGAAAATGAAGAGCAACTGAGAAGAATGATAGAGAGAATAAACGAAGTTGGAAGAAGTATGAATTTAATGTTGAATGTTGATAAATCTAAGGTGTTAGTATTTGAAAGGAGTGAATTGGTGACTGAGTGCAATGTGTTGGTGAATGGAGTAAAACTGGAGCAGGTGAATGAGTTTGTATATTTGGGTAGCATGATGTCGAGGGATGGACGAATTGACCGTGAAATTGATAGGAGGGTGAGTGCGGGATGTAAGGTAATGGGTGCTCTGGGCACGTTTGCTCGTAACGTAAACGTGTCTAGAGAAGCTCGGTTAAGTGTTTATAATGGAGTGCTGGTGCCTGCTTTGATGTATGGAAGTGAATGTTGGGCATGGACGAGAAAGCATAAAAGGAAAGTGACTGCTGTGGAAATGCGGTATTTACGTGGTGTTTGTGGGTATACAAGACGGGATCGCGTGAGGAATAATTTGGTGTATGAAGAATGTATGGTTAGGAAGAATGTAGTTAAGAGAGTTGGAGTGAGTCAGTTGAGATGGTTTGGTCATGTGGAGAGAATGATAAGTGAACGACTTGTAAAACGCATATATGTTGGTAAAGTTGAGGGTGTTCGATTGCGTGGCCGTCCAGTGTGTAAGTGGATGGATGTGATTGGTAGTGTTTTGAAGGAGCGTAAGTTTCCGAGTGGAAAGAGAAGAAGAGCATGTATGAATACGATTATGAATGTGGCTGAGGCGAAAGAAGTTTGCCAGGATAGGAATGTGTGGCGTAGGATGATTGTTTCGTAATTATTGTGGTGTAAAGATGAATGGTTAGTAAGAATGTTTTGTGAGAATGGAGAGACAGCTGAACCTTTATGTGGACGAGAAGAATGAAGTATGTTTGTACAGGAGTGTGTAGCGAACGATGATTTTTGTGTAACTATTATTGTGGTCCGGATGCGGTTATTCGCTACCGAAAATCGGTCACTTTAATATGTTATTATGTATGAATACGTTTATGAATGTGGCTGTGGTGAAAGAAGTATGCATGGATAGGAATGTGTTGCGAAGGATGATTGTTTCGTAATTATTGTGGTGTAAAGATAAATGGTTAGTAAGAATGTTTTGTGAGAATGAAGAGACAGCTGAACTTTTATGTGGACGAGAAGAATGAAGTATGTTTGTACAGGAGTGTGTAGCGAAAGATGATTGTTGCGTAACTATTATTGTGGTCCGGATGCGGTTATTCGCTACCGAAAATCGGTCACAATAATATGTTCTTGAATGAATGTTATGATGATTTTGGGCAAGGCGGAAGAAGAATGTTTTTAAAGAGTTAAGTGATTCTGTGGAGCTCTTGCTTTCATCCCTTTTCTTATTATTTTCGGGTTTTTGCTAACCCACTAAGTGGGAAATGCGTGATTTTATGTATGTATGTATGTATTCTCGTGCGTGAAATATTTTACGCACAACTGTATTGTAATTGTTTGTTTACATTTTAGTTACCATGGCGGAAAATGAAAGATTACACCCTGCGGGCGGTAAAGTGTAAAGCAAAAGCCCGCCGGGCGGTAAAAAATATATACGAGTAATATTGATATATCGCCATTGAAATATGCGAGCAACACAGTTTCGTTCAAAATTGTCACATTTTTTTCTGTCATCCAGGCTTGCAACACATCGTGTTCGTTTTGATATCGGTCCTTTGACTTGCCAGAACATAAATCCGCTAAAGCTTCATTAGCTTCTAGCAATTTTTTTTTCAGAAATTTCAGTATCATATTCAGGTTGAAGCTCCATGTTTGACATTTTTAATTATTTGTTTACACAAAACAAATGGTTGCCAGTACAACGCATCGCCTAAATGTTTCTTGGCATAGCCATCTGGCCATCTAATATTTTTTACATAGCAACAAGCTTTTAGTCATGCAATTAAAAATTACGTTTCATTTGGTTTCAGTTGTGCGTAAAACGTTGTACGTACCTCAGGCCGAAAGATGTTTACGCCCTCGGACGAATAAAATCAAATTTCGTCCGCAGGCGTAAACCCTTTCTTTCGGCCCTCTATACGTAAATAAATATTACAGCGCTCCAGCTAATAAGGCACTCGCCTTAAGGGCTCGTGCCTTAAACAAAGCTGTCGCGCTGTAAAATACAACTTACACGCACTCGAATGTAAATAACTATTACTTTTTCTACAAAACTGAAATTTAGGTTCAAATGTACGGCCAGTTGACAAATTAATACTGTATACTTATCCTAGCTACAAAATAATGACATAGTAACATAGCAATCGTGTCAACTATTACGATATGAAATATATCGTAACCCTAATGTCATATGTTCAACCGGAGACACACTACAACAATTAATGATCATTAACGGTTAGTTATAATACGCGAACGTGAAGTTGAGACTGATGATAGACGTCAAAATTGGGTCTATTAACAAATCAGAAAATATTGACTGTAATAAGCACGAGCTAGTTATTGAACGCAATTTTGACATCAGTCATCAGTCTCAACTTCGCGTGTGCACAATATAACTAACTGTTAATGATAATTAATTTTTGTAGTGTGTTTCGAGTATTAGGATACTATACGTTGATATGTCATACTTATCACAATGCTCGTCTAAAAATAATATATCATCACAGCTTATTATCCATTTTTGGGTATGCCAATGCGCTTATTATTTGTAAATTTCGGCAATGACAATGTAACTCTGCCGTGTACTTTCTCTCAAAAGTGATGTAGAGAGAGCATCATAAGGGTCAATTCTGTGCTACTTTAAAAGTACAAACAATTTTTAATAACTTGAGCATAGAATTACTTAAAATCGCTGTCATACAGTATTCTTTTTTAAAAAACATTTCGGTATTGACGGCAAGGAGTAAGCTTTACTCTATGAAAAGTGTGTATCCAAAATAATACTTTTGTCGTCTAGAGGCGCAGACTCAACTGTCACTCATCATTTTCAAAATAACATCTACTTACAAAATCTTATAAAAAATTATTATAACCCCTGTTATGACGTATTTATTTACTTTATAATATTCCGGTATTCTAAATTGTGATTGAAACGAAGATGTATAATTTTTCAAATTCGGACACAACTGCGTAGCGGCGAGTGGGTAAACGAATGAGTGCTTAAGTAGCCTTATGTAACCAGTCTTTTATACTATTTTCTTCTTGAGGATTTTCATTATTTCTTCATAAAAATATTTCTCAATTTCCATTAAGGATTTTTTTGATAGATAGCGCTATTATTACAATTGTGCCTTCGGAATACGGGCCAATGTGAAGTTGAATGTTATAATTTACTTGCAAATATCAATAGATAAAAATATAAATATTGTATTCAGTGGTCTATCCATATACCATAACCATACGTCCGAGTGTGAATACCTAGAATATTAACATTTTTTCGACTAGTGACATAGGCCCAATCTTACCATCTCTGGTTAAATTTTTTTATTGACAGCAATCATAAATTTGTCATTTGACAGTTCATTTCGATTCGGTTTTGTTGATTTAACTGATAGTTAAAATTTTAACCAGAGATGGTAAGATTAGCCCTTAATCAACTGGTAGATTTAAACAATATGATATGAGGTATATACTTTAAATCTCATGAGAACTTGGAGTCATACCGCTTTAATGAGCTAGGCTGTTCGCACTTACTAATAATTAATGAAAGTTTAAAATAATAAACAAAGACTGACGTTTCTCCCTAGTTGTAGGTTATGATATAAAAAATAATCAGTCTTAATCTTAAGCCGCAAAACAAATTAATATTGTAGATTAATTAAAAAGATAACAAAATAAAGCAAAACTTGGTCCAATGTTTTATTTAAAATATTTTATTCAATTTTGCCTTATAAAGTCATGTTTACTTCTTTGGTTACAGACCATTTAAGTTGTTGTTTTATAAACAATTTTATTTCGCTAGCGTTTTAAAGAATTTTATTTCACTAGCGGTTTTAAAATGTCAAATGTCAACCAAAATTGTTGGAATAAATTCAAATATTCGACGCATACCCGCCATTTCACCAATTACAATTTTGTAATAACATATGTCTTTGATTGTTGGAATAAAATATTTTATGACATATTGAGATGTTAACCTCTAAAAAAGCAGTTTCAGAATAATTTATATCAAATTCTATTTTAAACATGGCAACGACAGATCACTGTGACAATATATAAAAAAAATCACACCCAGCGACTAGATAGCCGTAAGCGATTATACTCGCCGTCAAATGATTATGGACTGTTGTTCAACTTTTATCTCTTTCTGCACCCTGTCCCTTGCCCAGCGGTGTTGCCGCATGTAACTTGACATGACCAGGAATGAACGCAAATGTCATATAATACATTAAAAACTAATTAAAATTTTAAATACATCGTAAATGAAGAAAATAGTATAACAAATAAGTATGGTAAGATAGTAATACGTAATACAAAATATAAAAAATGTCTCTGTGGAAAATTTATATTTATATTTTGACCAAAGTTTCCACACTTCAAGCTAAGGTCGCGTTTGCCTTAAAATACAATAACCGGTGAAATCTAAATAAAAGGCAAGAATAATTGATTATTAGATGAACAGTAGATCTGCCACACAACGTGCTTCTGCAGGTTATTTAATAAATTATAAATTTTTTCAGGATGTAACGCTAATTTTTTGAAAAAATTGTGTACATTAGCAATAATTGTTTAATAATTAATTAATTGTTAATTTAAATCTTGTTTTCCTTGTTATTTATAAGAACCAGGACTATTTTTTTAATGGGGGATTACACCATTTTTTTTTTATAATTTCATCTGAAAATATTAGGAAAACTAAGACTATTGATGAAAATCCGGTGAAAAAATTCCTATTAATAAGCGAGTTATGGTCTCCCGAATTTTGAAAAGATTGACGTGACGTCATATTTATGTGTTTTTATACCAAACTGTTTTCATCATGGACCTAAATGTTCTTGAAATATATGCTATTTTAAGTTATATTTACATAAAAATAAATGAATATTATAACACTGTATAAGTATACATACTTTATAATTACAGGTGTATTTAAATTATTAAGTTTAATGCAAGAAATTTATGTTAAAATAAAAACTGTTTGGAAACTGTAGTACAGGAATGTTAGCCCCTCCTTTCGCATTTGAATTTCTTAACTTCCATTGGTAGTAATCCCACCTCCTAACACGCTATTCGTAATGCATGTATAGGCGGTTTCGCAGTCGCCAATCAACATATTTTCATATTAGTGTCGAAGCGTTATAACAAAAAATCCTTTATTTCCGAAATATCTCAATTATACCATTTCATTTTTTTATTAACATTCGTTACTCAGCATATACATTCGTATTTTTTTTACTATTTTCCTTTAATTCGATTGAGCCGTAATCCCCCATTCAAGAGTTTCACTAATTTTCTTTTCAAAAGTCTAAATATTATGCAATTTATAGGATTGGGAATAAAAAGCGAACGCAAGTACCAAAGAAAATGCCAGAATAGAAAATGACATTGACATATTACAGATATTTGTACAGGTAGACACATAAAAAATTTGGCATCAGTGTAGAAATCTCCAGTCCATAATTATTTGACGGCAAGTATAGCAACATTTCAATATTTTGATTTCATTTATAAAAATCTTACGCTAAAATTTTATTAGGGCAAAATTGAACACACATTTGTATTACACTCGTGATTAAAATGAATGTTTAACTCTCGGGATTAAGACGGTCGCGATCCGCGCTCGCGCTTATACCTACCGCTCATTAAACATTCATTTAATCCGCATGTATATTAAATAACTATTAATTAATATAATACTGTCTAAAATTTGTGTAACATGTACTGCTTTTCAATTAAAAATGGAGCGTATGACATTGCAACCGATTTTACAAGCAGTTAATAAAAATTACAATTTGTAAAAATGAAAATTGTAAATGCAACACATTTTGTTTGTAAAACATGAAAATTAGTACATCACTAATAAAAATTATAAAACCAAAATAAAAAAATCTGTTGTGGCCAGCATAAGACGTCTCGCCATTTCCATATTAGGCTATATAAGTATTGTATTGCACTTTGCTATCGAACCGTCGTTTTATAACAAAATATTACAGAACTTTACCCAAATATTGTTTTTTATTGTATTTAACATGTCTTCTGCACACATATAATTCTCATTATATCTATTTTTCATTGTATGAGGAAGTTCCTATAAATGTCAGAGATTCTTCCAATTCATTAACCAGATTGGCGGTATTTCTGATAGATTGAAATATTTAATAATAAGTAAAACAATAAGAAAGGTTAAATGTACTTCCCAGAAATGACAGAATATCACTGAAACTGTTGATTTTTGACACTGACATGTGTCAGTTACAAATTATGTTATAAACATTTGAATTTATCAACTGGTTTCCTTAGTGTAGTTTCGCCTATTCGACTTATTATATCCCGATATTCTGTATATTATATCGTTTTTTTCTCTAAATTTATAGAAGATATAATAAAAAATTTAAATGTATCAGATGTAGAATTTGGTTCTTCAGAATTAGTAATATCAAAATTTTCAAAAAATTATATTTAGAAGAATTTTTTTAACTACTATTTCCGGTTGTTCAATTGTTACCAAAACCTTTTCAGCTCTTCCCAGGAATGTCAAATTGAGGAATTTAAGTATTGTATTGCACTTTGCTATCGAACCGTCGTTTTATAACAAAATATTACAGAACTTTACCCAAATATTGTTTTTTATTGTATTTAACATGTCTTCTGCACACATATAATTCTCATTATATCAATTTTTCATTGTATGAGGAAGTTCCTATAAATGTCAGAGATTTTTCCAATTCATTAACCAGATTGGCGGTATTTCTGATAGATTGAAATATTTAATAATAAGTAAAACAATAAGAAAGGTTAAATGTACTTCCCAGAAATGACAGAATATCACTGAAACTGTTGATTTTTGACACTGACATGTGTCAGTTACAAATTATGTTATAAACATTTGAATTTATCAACTGGTTTCCTTAGTGTAGTTTCGCCTATTCGACTTATTATATCCCGATATTCTGTATATTATATCGTTTTTTTCTCTAAATTTATAGAAGATATAATAAAAAATTTAAATGTATCAGATGTAGAATTTGGTTCTTCAGAATTAGTAATATCAAAATTTTCAAAAAATTATATTTAGAAGAATTTTTTTAACTACTATTTCCGGTTGTTCAATTGTTACCAAAACCTTTTCAGCTCTTCCCAGGAATGTCAAATTGAGGAATTCATAGTTAAACAGGTCTTATCTTATAGTTTTTGAGGAATCGTCCCTCCAACATCCAGTCATACACACACACATACATACACATATCCACACACACACACACACACACGCACACACACACACACACAGCATTGTAAAAATGTTAAAATCGGATTCTAGTGACCTTGAAACGTGCTTATTCATTAAAATGTGATATGTGATTTTTAGCATGATTCCAATATCTCTCTTAGGGAGAGGTAAAAAAAAACTAGTTAAATGTAAGCAGGGTTAACTGACAGGTTTTATTTGGAATTTACATAACATGACATGAGCTATGTGGCCCTACCTTAATAAGTCAGCTGCATCCTATTGAATATTTCAAAGTTATGTATTTATTTAAATACTGTTATTGTGTGTTTGGAGTCTTGAGTTTTTTATTATTATTATTATTATTATTATTATTATTATTATTATTTGTACGAACTATACCGTGAGTATTTCTAACGTGAAACATTATATTTTTTTTAAATGGGACAGCCAAATACATTGCTGTCAATCAAATATCGAGTCGTAACCATAACAAACCCAATGTTTTACGTTAAAAAATACTCACGATATATATGTATGTATATATGTATATAAACAATACAGGAATTTTAGTAGTTTGTTAGGAGATAATTTTGAGTGAGAATGTAATTCATTAGCCACGTGACATGTTTGACAGGTAATTTGAACAAAAATTCATTATATTCTCAAATTAAATATAAGCTCGTGATAATCGAAGATATTGCTCGTGAAATCTGCAACTCGGTTTCACTAGAAACTATCATCAATGATAATCATATCACTTGTTATATTACGTATGAATATAGCATTATAAACTTTGAATTTAGATCCTTTTCATTTTAGTTATTAAAATACAATAAAGTCAAATAATGCATAGAATGAATGAATAAAATAAAAAATATAAAAGTAACGTAATTTTTAATTAAAGATAATAAATTTATTTTGATCCTAGTATATGTACATATACATATTTTTAAAAATATCGACCACTACCGGCTATATTTCTTCTCTTCGTGTTTTTATTTATTAATGATACTCTGAACTGTATAATAGATCGTTTAGTTACAGCCACTTGTTCTAGGGATTTACCTTGGCATATTATATATTATTATACTGTTTGAGAGAACTGTTTTTCAGCTAAAACCCCTGATCTTTTATGGCTCATTTTTTAATATAAAACTATCAAGAGAAAGTATGTGTTCATTCTGACAAGGGTGTCAATTATAAAAACACTAATATTCAACCTCTTTCCGCCATTTTATAACATTTTGTATTAATTTTTACATATAATTTGTTTTTGCATCATAACTAAACAAAGTAAACTAATTATTTTTTAAAATTTTATGAATATCTACAGAGTGATCAAAAATAACTGATTCAGCTGGCAAAAAAAAATTACTTGAAATTGGTAAGACTGATACATAAACTAATTTCCTGTTGTTGACACTGTTGATAGTGACATTTGAAAATTTTAATTTCAGCACGTTTACAATTTTTTATTAATGGCCATTGTTTCCCTTACGCGCATACAATGTCAAATTAGTCCAGGCAACGAAGGAAAAATAGCGGAAATAATTCATGTAGAAGCCAATTTTGGCACAGTTATAGGGGAAGGTGTCCTTAACAAAATACTAAAAGTACTGATGGGTGGGAGTGGAGCTAAGGGGGGGAGGGGTCTCTAAAGGTCCCTTTTTTCAGTTTTTTGTTAATAACTCGAAAACTACTGCCCCTAGCGAAAAAATGTTTATGTATTAGATTAATCTACATAAAATTCTCTATAGAAAAGGTTCTATATATATTTTTGCTAGGATCAATACTTAACGAGATATAGAAGGGGAAAAATGAAAAATTAGAAAAAAAATATTTTTATTGTTAAAAATCAAGTTTTAATGAAAAATGAACCATGCAGAGCCCACGTATTAATAACTTTACTACAAGTAATATGTAATGGAAGAATTGTGTGAGGGGGGGGGGGGGGGGGTACCACAATAATGTACGTCGTTGGAGATGACTGTAGACTATAGACAGAAGGGGAGAACGGTTGAAATGAGTTCAGGGCTCCCCGTCACTGGCTGTTGGTCCCGTTATCTTCCGGGGCCTTCGTATTGGCGTTCGTCCTTATCAGGGACAATTCGGGACCCGCTACTCAATGTTAAAACTAATGTATCGTCTAAACGTCCTTGTCAGTCAGTTACGACCTCACCCACTACGTTGGTGCTAGTATCAATTTTTTATTATTAATTTTACAGTATAATAAATGATTAACATTTGCATTCAAATAAATGCTTTGCATACTTCTCTTATTTCATGTAAGTAATAAAATGTTCAACTTACCTTAATGAAATATAGAAAACAATCAAAATCGCAAGTCCAAATGACAAAGTAGAGTCAAATAACCACGTTGGGCCAATCCGAAATTAGATCGAAATCAAAATCGAATACGAAATGTGCTCATCTGTACGTGCAAGACATGATAAAACTGAAAAATATCCATCCACAGCCGTACAAGGAGTTTCACCATTAATCGCACAGGTACACCTTGGGCAGGACTTTGGTCGGATATGGTCATAAGGTCATAGAACAAACTCTTATGCGCTCCATGAAAAGTTTAGGTGGCCTAACGCGAGGAAGAGGAATTACTGATTCTGTACTCGCCAAGTGGGTTTGTGGATCACCGGGAAGCACCGCCATCTGCACGTCATTGGAGAAGTTCGCTGGAGTGGCTTTTTCAAGTGGAGAGCATCACATTTCCGTATATCACGGGAAAAGAGAGATTCGCGGGATCGATCTAAGATTCACGAATGGTTCAATGACCATCCCCCTTTTCCAAAGTTGAATTCGCTCATGTCGCTGTCAACAGGCATCCTGGGAAACTCCAAAGTAAAATGCCACGAAGCCCTGGATATTGGAACCAAAACCATGCAAAGTTTCATTGGCAAGAAATTTGGTGACATGAAGCAATCTAAGAAGACCCTGTAGTACCCGATTCCGTTTTGAACACGATCTTTTGCCGATGCACGACTAGGTGTGGAGTGCGCTGCGGTTGCCGCAAAGCAGGGATTGCCTGCTCCGGTGCCTGCGGGGTGTGCCTCGGCTCATGTACGAATGCAGCCCCCATCAAAGACAGCACCGATGATGATGATGAAAATTTAGAATTTGAAGAAAATTAATGTTCAAGATACATCCTTCCTTACTATATATTTCATTTTTACAATTAACATTTCATTTTTAATAATATATTTTTTTAATTTTCCATTTTCCCCCCTCTATATCTCGTTAACTATTGATCCTAGAGAAAATGTGTATAGGATCTTTTTTGTTATTAATACGTGGGCTCTGAATGGTTCATTTTTTATTAAAACTTGATTTTTAACAATAAAAATATTTTTTTTCTAATTTTTCATTTTCCCCCCTCTATATCTCGTTAAGTATTCATCCTACCAAAAATGTATATAGGACCTTTTCTGTAGAGAATTTTATGTAGATTAATCTAATACATGAACATTTCTTCGCTAGAAGCAGTAGTTTTCGAGTTATTAACAAAAAACTGAAAAAAGGGACCTTTAGAGACCCCTCCCCCCCTTAGCTCCACTCCCACCCATCAGTACTTTTAGTATTTTGTTAAGGACACCTTCCCCTATAACTGTGCCAAAATTGGCTTCTACATGAATTATTTCCGCTATTTGGCTCTTTTCGGTCTTCGTTGCCTGGACTAAAATAGTTATTCCGCCTTTATCTGATGTTATGTAAGATCACTCTGTATAATTAATTCTGAAATAATAAAAGGATAGGGTTAATTTTTTTTAAATTACATTATCTTCGGTAAACTATCTTTATTGTGATATTTATTTGTATAATTGTGTATGTAAATGTAAGTGTACGAATAAGTTTTTGAGCCACTGACTTTTCTACAGATATATTTTATAAAGTTTGTACATAAATAAAATTCAGAATGTCCAGCATAGGGATCTCAAGAACTGTAATGCCCGGTTTTTCAGTCACGGTTTAAACCAAAAATTTGGTTCAAGTTCAGGTTCAGGGTTTAAAGTGTTTTTCAGTCTGGCTTAAACCTTGAACTCAGCTCAAATTTGACATGAAAGTGAACCGCTAACGTTTCTAGCTTAAGTATCGAGTTTTTGGTTCAGTGGAATATTTTGACAGTAATTTGGTAATTCATTTATTAATTTTGACATATTTTGTTGACATATTGATATCTTGTCATATGTATTGGCGTTACAATAAGGTAGATACCTATTATAAATAGAATAATAATACGAAGAATGAATATATTGTTAATTTTATCGAATACCTGGACCGATATAGGATACCAAAAATGATACGACCTACAATAATACGGTTTGTTTAACGGGATGATTTTGATTATTTTGTAAGATATCGATTAAAGAAATGAAGTTATGCGAGTACTACAAGGAATTGTATACCAAATACGTTCTCGTACTAATTGGCCAATAAAATATATATAAAATACATTAATGAATATTCAGGAATTCAGCGGTGCCACCTGAACACATGCTACTTTTAACATTTAAGTTTTTGCTGTAATTCTTGAAATTTATCAATTAAAATGGTAAGTAAAACTTGAATAAGAAGACTACCACTAGTAGATTAAAAGATACTTTTCGTTTACAAATTTTTATTTTGAACCTTTCTTTTAATTTTCATACTTCTTTTTAAATGCAATAGAATTTCGACACCTATATTAATTAATTTGATTAGTAATTTCTTCCCAACAATATTTATTGTCCTTATAAAATATCTTTCCCGTCTTTTTACATTCCTAAATACCATATCCATCAAAATAACTAGTTCTTCAGGGTAAAAACTTGTAGCTTTTTTATAATTTCCATCAATATTTTCCATTTTTACTTCAAGAATAATACTTAAATATGTCAGCGTGGAGTGACGGAGTGTTAAAATGACATATTAATGATCAAAAAATTGAATAAAAGCATTAATTACACAGCACATCTTCAATATTATGACATTTGTTTGAAGTTCAACTGAACTAGTTCAAATATACATATTATAAACAAAAATTAGTTCAGGTTCAAGTTCAAGGTTCAACTGAGCTGAAGTTCAAACGGCCACTGAAAAACCGAGCATTAGAGGTACGAAGTCGGTTAAGATGCGCTTAAATTATGTAACAAATTTTAAAATAATATTTGCAATTTGTTAAGAAATCAAACGAAAAATATTATAAAACATTGGAGTTGGTGTTTCAGAACTTTTTTGTATTTTATAATATGTTACATGTTTCCCTTTCAGTGTTGGTAAAGATCAAAGAAAAATGTAACTTTTGTTATATAACATGTACTGCTGCAGGACTATTTACTGTATTTAACTTGATTAAAAACATAAAACTCCCCGTAGCCTTACACCCGCAAAGAGGACCACCTCATCAGACGTCATGATGTAGGTTTTACATTTCGTTATGGAAGCGTTTTAGTCCACTGTTGTATAATAATAAATGTGTATGCAATATTTACCTGTAGCAAGTTAAAAAATAACATTTTTTTATAACATGTTTTGTTGCATAGTGTAAACGCACCATTTTATTAAATAAAAGTTGTCATTTTAGTGATAGGTCGTATATGAAATAAAATTTTACATTTTTTACCTCCCGCTACCCTAGGTAAGGGCGGTATAGGGATCGTGCTAAAAATCGCATATAGAGATTTTTAGTGAATAAGCACTTTTTGATGTCCCCAGAATCCGATTTTAACATGTGTATAATGATGTCTGTGAGTACGTATATGTATGTGTGTGTGTGTGTGTGTGTGTGTAAGTATATGAGTATGGGAGTGTGTGTGGATCATGTGGACACGATTACTCAAATACTATCACTTTTGATCAACTTTTACTAATAAAAATTGAATACAATGATACAATTTTCCATTCTGCAATAAATAGCATTGCCTAAGTAACTTTAAATATAAATTTATAAATTATTTATTTTTATACATCACCTTGGCTGTGCGTCAACATAATACTTTAATAACAATTTTGACATATATAAACAAATTTCACTGTCAGGAAGCAATTACATTAAAATTAATAATGAAACCGTGTTAAGGAGAATGTAGTAGTACTATATTTGATTCTAATGAAATGAAAGTTTGTAAAAATAATATATTTTTCATCATACATAAATATTAGATGTACAGATCATCCGATTTTAGTTTGTTATCTTTGCAGCTCTATAAATCAAACAGCTGTCAATAAGCAAAATGTCAAATATTTGTTTACAATTTACAACTACACATTTACGAAATATGTTATATACAGTGAAGAATTTACACCAGGAAGTTGATGCTGATTTTTTACAATAATGTGTGTGACGATTTTTCCTTACAATCAGTGGCGTATTAAGGTATTTTGGCGCCAGAAGCCCTTACATTTTTGCGCCCTCCCCCCCCTCATTTTTTTGGTTAACATGAATAAAAAAACAAATTTTTGAAATTTTCTAGTAAAAAACTAATAATTATAACAAGTAATTAAATATAACAGCTGACATAAAAAGAGTAATAACCAATAATTCGAAAAGTGACAATCATACGCGGGTAGATGGGAGGGCTTTTTTTATTGGTAAAATTCAGCAAACATTGAAACTAAATTTTTATTTTTAATTAAATTAGTGTAATGACAAAAATATAATTAAAATGATAATTTTCTTGTTTTGGCACTGGCAAAAATATTAAATGCCGTCAAAATTAATTTCATTTAAAAGAGTTTTTTCGATGCACATAATAACCAAAGCGTTTATTTTGCGTGGGATACTGATACTGTGAACCTACGGAAATCCTTCACTCTCTTCAGTACTGAAAAGGATCTCTAGCCAGTATAGTTAATCAAGCAAATACCCGTAATAAAATTACAATATTAGGAAAAATATTCTCAATGTTCTTGTCTTTTAATAGTTTCAGAAATTTCATCAATCCGTTTGCTAATTTATATTTTATAAAAAAATTGTTCTTTTTTTCAATTCCTGGCATAATTTTGCGCCCCCTATAATTCTGCGCCAGAAGCCCGAGCTTCTTAGGCTTCTGCGATAATACGCCACTGCTTACAAAATATCCAAAACTTTTAAAATTTGGTATTTAAAACTCGTATATAATTTGAAATAACATATTAGATTTTGGCTATATATCATAAACCGGATGTGGTACTTAGCTCTAACAGATTTTTGAGGAAAATTAATAAAATATAATCCAAAATTTCGTATTACAGACTTTTCTATTTATTGGAACAACAAATTAGATTTTGTGATACATAAGCTGATTGCTATTTTAAACATGGAATTAGCAAGAGGTTATGTGCTGGTAGATTTTTTATTTTTGCACATGACAAATATAATAATAACATCAGTTTAATACTTGCTATATTTTTGCCGTTTGAAATGAACATGGTCAAATTATAGATAGTTGGAAAGCGAATAATATTTTCTTTTCATTCAATAGCGTAACTTTCTGATATACGAGTATTTTTTTTTTTCTGGCTATCAATCAATAAAGTTTATTTATTTTTAGGCCGTACTATAAATAAACCTCAATGACTGACATCCAGAAAAAAAACACCTCATTATCATTCTAGTCAATAAATATACCTAAGAATATTTTAATATAACGCCTATATAAAAATTATAACTTTGACATAACTCAAAATATAACACGAATATAAAAAATTGAGCATCGCCATTCGAAAAGCCTCAAGAACAACAATCCAAAAGTAATTATTATTTCTTATTTTTTTATTATTATGTGGAGAAATAAAGAACTACAAAATATATATTTTCGTCTAAGCATATCTAGCGACCTCTGCATTTTTTTGGATATACAATACACCAGTAAAATTACCTCCTAATGTTAGACACATTACTCTGAACACTTATATAACTGTAGTGTAAAACGGCGACTATGGATGAATTGTCTGATTATTATATTTTTTGTTCTTGCCCTTGTTCAAAGAAAACACTCCAATATCAATGCTTTCAAACATAATTTAACATAATTCTCCTTCCTCCGTCTACTACACAACTGTCAGATGTCAGATGCAAGAGATTTCTATATTTCACCTGAAGATAGCGCTGTTAGCATTTCTGAATCAGGAAGATTTACGACGTGACATCCGCTCAAATTCAAAATTTGTAAAAAAAAAAACATATCTGTCTTAAATTGAAAAATATATTTACGTATTCAAACAAGAGTTTTAGAAAAAAATATCTGATGTGGACAACACAAAATTAATTACATACCTATGTATTTACCAATGCTGCAAACTATATTATGTTCCATTGCATATAACAATTGCTTTATTTACTATTTTCTTTTTATAATGACACTATTATTAGTTTGAAGTGATTAGTTTTTTGACAGTGACAATTACCTGTCAGTTACATACATTTGAAATATTAACTGCGTAACAAAGGAATTGTGTTTATCTTTGGCTTAGGGATTTATAATGAAGATTAATTTTTAAATTTATCTGTAAAAATATTATAGAAAAAGTATTGATGTATACCCGTAGAAAATTTCCGGTTATCCGATTTATATAAAAATCTAATGATTTCTTTCCATAGGTATTAGAATAGGGTCGAAATACAAAGTTTCAGAATTTTCTGATTGATAGTATTTGAGTTAAAGCGTGGAGAAAACCCATACACATCCAAACGTGATCATTTACTAAAATCTCGATATGCGATTTTTAGCCGATCCCTATAACTCCCTTACCAAGAGTAGCGGGAAGTAAAAAGGCATATCATCAAGGCTTATTATCCATATCTGTGATGAGTATATTCACTGGACGTCACCTTACGGGCACGCAAAGCTGTTGTGGAGAGAGCATAAAAAATGTAATAGAATACCCTCTTTTTATTTTCAATTTTCAAATGTTATTAAAGATATTTTTAAAAAACTAAAAGTTTATATCTTAAATTGGCGTTGTTGCGTTTTAATGAGGTTTAGTACTAACAAAAAGTTACATATTTTTTGTCAAGTTATCAACATGTGCCTAATTTTTAATGATTTTATACTAAAATTTTATTACTATTACTATTCGTTCATAATTTTAATAAAAACTATTAGCGCTACAATGGCATGACGCCACAATTTTGAGAAATAAATACCGGACACAATAGCAAAACAAGGTTACATTTTTCATTGCCTAATTCAATATAAATTATTTTGATTGAAACAAATATTAATTTATTAAAGTTGGTACAAGATTATCATTATCGTTTTAAATAAATTCAAATTTGAACTTAATTTTCGATATTTATCTCCAAAATTATATAAAAGAATGTACATTATAGGGAAAATAGTAAAGAATGAACATTGCGTAGCATATGAAATGGAATTCGGTCATTACTTATGTCATGCTATGCTATGTTATGCTATATAAGTGCTTGTGTGTATTTATATTTTCGTTATGTTACTGATATGTTAACTATAAATTCAGCTTTATGGTTGCTTCATTCATTAAAAAACACTCTGTATATAGCCGAAAGATACTAAAAATGTTAGCTTTGTAAAAATTATACGAAGTGTAAATTAATAATTAGTATGCAGTTTAGAATAATTAGAATTAAAAAGACTATGATTCGCCACCAATTGCGGTTTCTTATATTGAATAATTTATGCCCTGTTCTGAAAACGTAGCAATTTGTAGCAAAACGTGAATAAATTATAAAATATTCTTGACTGCACTCATGGGTATTAATTTGTACCAAGCGGTCACACTTTTTTATATGCTGCAGATACAGTCACGACGGTTAAATATTATATAAAGCTAAATATAATAATTTTTTTAGTAGTTTTGTAGGTATAGATAAGTCTATAAAAAGTTTTTGCAACTAAATATAACTTTTATTCACTTTATGCACTCACACATTAATAATAACACAATTTTAATTATAGTATCAAAAATTAATGAGAAAGTTTGAATTATATTTGTGCAATTGAACCAATGCAGTTTGGCATGAAAAGAGATACTTCAAATTATAGATCTGCTTCTATATTTACATCTGAAATGCAAGAACTTTGCAGGATGTTCAAAAAATAGAGGTCAAAAAATTAATAGTGAATAATACATCTCAAAACAATAAAAAAAGTTCATATAAATATACATCCGGAAATGCATACTTTCAGAGCTATAGCGATTTTAAAATTCTATTTCTACCATATACAGATAATACTTTTATCCTTAAAATAAAATCATAGTGGCCGTAACTATTAAAACTAGTGAAATATAAATTATAAAAAAATGATCAATATATCATCTCCGCACGACAATAATTTTAATCTATTTTAGGAAAAATAGATGTCTAAAACAAAATATATTTAATATTTTTTTAATTAAAAATGAAAAGCATTATGTTACGTTATTATATATAAAAATAAACAAATAATATATTTATTTAATTTATTTTATGAGGTAAATATTGATAGTATTCATAATTTCATGACATCGTACGATAACTTTCTTCTTGTTCTTTTCCTTGCATCCAAGTTCGGTGTCGGATTTTTGCCATTTGTTTAGGTTCCTACGAAATCCTTTCTCGAGACCGATAGTACTAGTGCAGTTGTTGTACTTAACCCGTGCGACAACCACTGATTGCTATGCAACCAGTTTCCTTTTAAAATATATAGGTAACTTTGCTATCTATGATTGTTGCAATAATTACCAATTTTCGCCAGTTTTACCGCCCACCGGGCTGTAAAAAAAGCCAGACCGCCCATTAATGATACTAACCCTTATTTAATTATATGAATTTTAGAAGTATTTCTTTAATTATTTATAATATAACGACAAAATAAGGTTAACCTGGCCACGTAATATTTTTACATAGCAATAAGCTTTGCATGTGTTTAAAAAATATAATTTAAAAACATTTCATTTGATTGCAGTTGTGCGTAAAATGTTGTACATACCTCAGGCCGAAAGAAGTTTACACAATTGGACGAATAAAAACCCTTCGCTAGGCGTCGGGCTTCATATTTCGTCCGCAGTCGTAAACCCTTTCCTTCGGCCCTCTATGTACGTAAATAACTATTGTCTAGCATCATACATGTAAAAATTAAAATTTAGATATTATTTTTATACTTTTTAAAATGGAACAGCCTGTATATTCTTACAGCGAATAACAGAAAATATTTTTTTTCTTTAAAAAAGTCTAATGGTTTTTGTCTCTAAATTTGATAGTGTTTGAGTTATTGAAGAAAATATTAAAATATTTTTTTTCTGAAAATGAAGTGTGTCTTGAAAGATTGTTTCGCGTTGTTTTCGTTTTCATACAAAGTTTGTGTTGACTAATTACTTTATTAATTTGTGTCAAAAATGGCAGATTATTCAATTAACGAGAAGATATGTTAAAATGTTACTTTTCGTCAATTAATAACTCAAGAGAGGCTCTGCAATTATACCGGCAACAATATCCGAATCGCTTTCATCAAAGTCAGCCGTATGTTTTCAGATCACCAGATCTATCGCCTTTAGATTTTTTTGTGAGAAGCTTTAAAAAATATAATGATACAACCATTACTACAGTCAATGAACTTCTTAAGAGAATAAGACAAACTATTGTCGAGTTAAATAATACAAATAATATAAATCAAAATTTGTTAAAAAGGCTTTATTAGTGTGTACGAGAGAACGGTGGTAAGTTTTAACATTTTCTGTCAATAGATAATATGTATTATCGAGTGTATTATGTATTATTTATTTTATGCATTATTTTCAATAATAAATAATAATTTCTTCTTTAATAATTAGTAATTTTGTTTTCAAGGCACACTTTATTTTGAAAAAAAAACATCTTATTATTTTCTTCAATAACGCAAAATCTATCAAGTTTAGAGACAAAAACAAAGATGTAAAACAATTTTAATGCAGTTGTGAGTAAAAAAAAAGAAAATACCCGCATTTTTTTAAATACGATTAATTATTTCTAGTTTGCAAGAAATAAATTATTAATGTTTTGGAGAAAGGGTATCGTGACATCATAGGTAAAGAAGCGCGACGTACAGTTTCATAACTGTAGATGTAAATCCCAGAACATGCTCACGTTCCTCCTCTCCAAAACATTCAATGCAAATAACTTTATTTTAGAAAATAATGTCTAATTTTTATTATTGTTGTGAGAAATTATAATAATTTAATTTAAATATTTAATGACCCATTATGTACACACCCCCTTTTGAAATATTGCTTTAGCTAGTTAGGAAAATATTAATTTTCTTGTTTTTCTAGCAAGAGTTGCACTCTTGTGTTACCGAATATTTATTTAATAATATACATATGTACCTAATAATACAATCATAATTAATTTCTTATAATTAAATTATTGTTTAGGTAATCTGTTGTCTCCTGTGTTGTCTATTCACTCACAAATTAAAGGCGGCCCTTGATGTTCAATATTATTATGTAATGCTTAATATTATACAGTACTGATGCAGTCGCTTTTGTACAAATACTTATATGTGAATTTATTGTCCAATAAGACATGCAGATAAATATTGCACATATTTATTGCGAAATATATTTTTTATGGACAAAGTATATTGCAAAATGATTCAATGTATACGAGCCCAGGCTCATAATAGTTCGGCCGACTTACAATTTCAATCAAACGCCTTAACAAATAATAAAACACTGCACATATGGTGAAAATTTCTAGAATTTTTTTTTTTTACTCCTTTAGAATATATGCTTTGAACTTACAAAAACTAAATACTTTATTAAAGTAACTAACAAAGTACAAGTTATAAAACAAAAACTGTGGTCCAACAGTCGGGTCATAAGAGTTCGGCCGGAATTTAATATTGAGTTACATTGCCTTTATTACTTATAACAGTGTTTATTCTGCTAGGTATTGTGTCTAACAGCTTTGCACATTCTTCTGGTAGAATATTATCCCACATGTGTTGCAAAGTATCTTGTAATTGGAGTACTGTACGCGGCGGAATTTCCCGAAGATGTTTCTTCATATATCGCCAAAGGGACTCAATAGGAGATAAATCTGGACTAGAAGATGTCCATTTTTAAACGGATATTTCATGCTCCTTGAACCATGTTTGAACATTTTTTGCCATATGACACGGTGCGCCGTCCTGTTGGAAGATGAACTCACCTTCGGTCGTTTCGCAATTAGCGATTGAAGGTAAAAAAACTTTCTTCCAAAATGTCTCGGTATTTCTGTGAGTTCACTGTTCCATTAATAAAGTGTATTCACCCACACCCCTTCCAGACATACAATCCCAAACCATAACAGAAGCTGAGAACTTGACTTTTTTCACTTAACAGTCGTTTTGGTAAGTTTCCGCAGATGTACGCAACACTCGTTTCCGCGAGTTTTCTACGCAAACCTCTAATTTAGCGTCGTCACTCCAAATTACGCTGTGCTGAGTCCAGTTTCGGTGTTCTCGAACCCATTTCTGTCTAATACTATTTTGTAATTTTGTTAATAATGGCCTTCTTTTGCCTATTGCAAAAATTAAATAAGCTATTAACAAAATGTACAAAAGAAGGTAGTAGAATGTTACCTTATAGAACTTATGTCCTATATTTCTCTTCGTTATAGATATCAAAACTTCCTTTGCTATATTCTCCCTCTATAGCATAGTTATTTCTTTAGTATTTGACCGCGGATTTTTTTTTTCTATTCTACGTAAAGCTAGCTTCTTTACTTTTGTAATAGTAGATGGTCGGCCGGTTTTGGTTTTTCTTCGACTCCGACTGTTCTTTTATATAAATTAATGGTATATTGCACTGTCGAAATAGGAACAGCATGCGAAACAGATATTCGACGTACCGAAATTCCCTTTTTATGGGCATTAATGATGGATAAGCGCAAGTCTTTACTTAAAGATTTAGCACGAAGCATTGTGCTTGAAAACCATTAACTACTACCCGATACTTATACTGAGAGGTATTTTGTTTATTTGTGCAATGTTTGTTCTATATTAACAAGAGCGCATTATTTTTATGACTAGTATGATAAGTGGTCGAACTATTATGACCCATCAGTTGGACCATACTACCATTCTTTTTGCTATATAAATTTAGTTTATTAGGCGATTTTAATAAAGTATTCAGAAAAAGATTTGTAGAAATTACTCACCTTTTGGGTAGCTGTAATAAATTGTTAAGGCGTTTAGTAGACATTGTAAGCCGGCCGAACTATTATGAGCCTGGGCTCGTATGTATCCTATAGACCTTGTATATTGTACAATGTTAAATACATTTTATTGGACGTCTAGGTAAGAGCACCTGAGCTACATTTCAATTTAATATTATTTGTCTCTAAATGCAGATAGTGCGATTGTGAAAGAGATATTTAAATCACTAGAGTGAAGAATATATAGACATTATGGTGGGCGTGTTTCAAGCTAACGTCCTAAATCAATAAGTTAAATAGTCTGTAATGTCAGAGTGACAGGGGCAATAACATATTTATATTTTGTCATTTCGCCATGTTGATTGAAAAGTTTCAATACTAAGATTTTCTACTAATGGCCGTTTGCACCGCATCTACTTAAGTATAACTTAACATTAAATAGAACTTAAATTTTAAAAATGTATTGCACCGTTTGCCAAGTTATACTTAAGGTGCACTTACTTTAAAACATGTACTCCGACAAACCGAAAATTATTTGCAGCCAGATCACATCACGTTCGTGCGACATTTCAATGTAAATTATAGGGAAATATATTTAGTAGGTTGCAAGCAAAATGTAAGTTAATTTGGTTTCGGTGTAAACATTTTTTAAAATTATTTATGCTGAGTATTAGCATTGTGGCCGTGGGGGATTAACGCTGGTTCACATAAAAAAAAATCAAAATGATACTGAAAAATTTTCGTTTTGTACAAATTTTTTAAATATAACTATTTTAAATTAAAATAAAACCAAAATATGAAATAAAAATTTTTGGCCCGAGGGGACCTAAAACTTAAATTTCTATTGTGGCACTTTACGTGTTAAGTTGCACTTAACCTTTAAGATCAACTTTGACAGTAGGTGTGATTGATTTCAATGATGAATTTTAATTTTAAAAGAAGTTTTACTAACTCTAGTTTATCGCAAGGAAGATCAGTATATAATTTTTTTTAAAAAAAGAATCCAAATATTAAACGATCTGTCACTTTTAATACCAGATTCTCCAATTATGAGTACTTTGGGCTAGCGCACACCTACCAAAGTGCACAAATTTTATTACATAGTTCTAGAAAGTGCATCCCTTATGCCTATGGTGGCGCCATAGTTACAATATATAACCGCACCGTCTGCTTATATTTATTTGTAATTTTTGTTCTTATTTAAATTATTCATTAATAACACAAGCATTAATATTAATAATAATAAACTTTGCAAGTTTTAAATAATAAACTGTTAAGAAAATTCCATAAAATGAAATATCAAACTAACTGCTTTCCTGTAATACCTAAATCAAAAACGTCGACTTTTTAACCAAATCCTATTCTTAGCTAAGTGGAACTTAAAATTTACATGTGCAATAGAATAAAATTTAAGGTGAACCGTAACTTTAAGTAAACCTTAGCAAAGGAGATCTTAAGATTACATCGGTGGAAACGGCCATAAATAACCACATTCATAAATATTCAGGTCGGCTGTCTTAATTTCTCTTTTCTATCAAGAAACTTTTAGGTTAAGATAGGAAATTAAAACTACAACTTCTGCTAACACTGCCGCTATGGTGTGCAAATCCCCAAATCGTATGAGTGAATGGAGTGGTAGCAGTATTGCCAATTTAGAGATTTTATCACTAGGTAAATCTAATGAATTTGATGATTCAAATACGATTTATTTTATAAATTTGCGACTTATCCGAGGTCTAGTGATTTTAATGTATATCTAGTGACATTTCTAGTTATTTTTCTAAATATATTCTGGTTAGTAATTCGTAGTTTGCAACAGAAACACTTGTTACTTACTTCACTCTCTGCATAAAGTACTGTGGACCAGTTAAATTTATACTTCATGTAAAGTACAATTAATTTTGTGAATTTTAAAAATAAAATTGATTCGTGATCAAAGTATCATGTAGTAAGTATCTAGCATTTAATTTTTTCCTGAAGTACTTAAACAATGTATAGGTTCCAATACAAGGGGCCCGGCATTAGAGGCCGCCCCGGTCCTCCAAAGAAGTTAGTCCGCCACTGTAGTAACTATACCGTACCGTGTAAGACAACGCTGTTTTATACTTCTAATAACCACATAACTAGTTGCTTCTTCACCTCATCCAATATAATTTATATATTTATAAGGTTGAAAGTGATTACTTACCATATGTCTTTTGAAAAAAAAAATAAGAAAAAGTAAAAAACATCAAAATAAACTAACAAAAATTAACAGGGAAATTTCGCATATACAGGGTACTAGAAAAGGACTTTTTTGTAGGTATGTGTATACATTTCGATGTGCTGAATGTCAATAACTTTTCCAAAATTTGGAAAATTATTTTTTATTTAATTTTTGCACAGTACAATTTCAGTGCGCCATTTCCAATATAAAATTTTTATTGAAAAAATAATGAATTATATAATCTCTAACGTTGAGCAGCAAATAAATTAATTCGTATTTTTTTACCTCCCGCTATCCTTGATAAAGGAGGTATAGGGATCGTGCTAAAAATTGCATGTCAAGATTTTGGTAAATGACCACGTTTTAAGGTCCCTATAATCCGATTTTAACCCTTTCACGATGATATCTGTATGTGTGTATGTGTATGAATTTTGTCAACGCTCAACTCAAATACAACAGAAAATTCTACAACTTTGCATTTCAACCCTAGTCTAATATGGAAAGAAATCATTAGATTTTGGTGTAAATCTGATAACTGGAAATGGCACTTTATTTGAAGCTCATAATGGGTTTTGATCAAAAAGTACTATTTAATGTTATTTTTTCGCATTTTGTCATTATGAAAATTGAAGATTATTGGAATTCCTACTTTTTATATATATTTTACAGATAGATTTAAAAAATAACCTTTTTTATAAATGTCGAAGCCTATCTAAAGATAAATACAGCTCCTTTGTTTCACAGTTCATATTTCAAATTATGTAACTGACAGAGAAAACTAATCATATGAAATTAGAAATGGTTACATTTTAAAAAGAAAGTAGTAAATAAAGCAATAGTTTATGCAAAGGAACTTAATATATTTTGCAGCATTATTAAATATGTAGGAATGTATTTAAATTAATAAATAAAATATAAAAATAATTTTCCGAATTTTGGAAAAATTCTTTTTGATTCAGGATCATCACATAGAAATGTATGTGGGTGTGCAGACTGCCGACCAAGCAGCGAGCAGTCCCGGCTCCGATTAGCGACCGCTACAGCCAAATCGAAGTACAGTGTACGAAGGTGACTTGAATCAAACAGTTGTATAAAGCGTATTCCAAATTTTAATTGATAACTTTATTCCATTCATCAAATTCATTTATTTTACATTATATTATTGTATTTACATTTTATTTCAATATACGTATTTAAAGATATTCTTCTCTTTGTCTCAACACCAAACCCCACATGTATATATCCCCAACATTTTTAGACACTTTTTTTAACACCCTGTATAATGACATTCTCATTCTCTCTTAGTATGCTGCCTGTTTAACGAACTGACGCAGCATATTCAACTTGCCACTATATACGAGGAATTTCCGATAACTAGATGCAAACTTATTACTTTGGTAATTATAACGACAAATTTGTTCACTCCAGTTTGATCTTGTAATAAGGTATTGTTGCTATTTTGCTACAAGTTTATAATTGTCAACATTGTTATCATCAACTTTATCATCAATGGAACCACAAACCTCATTTACATAGGGACATGATTTCCGTTTACTGATTACTAAAATTACAAATCAAGTTCACAATAGTGAAAAAATCTGATGTGGCCAACACAAAACCTCCCGCTATTTAATTTTTATTAATTTAAATACATACCTACGTATTTAGTAATGCTTCAAACTATATTATGTTCCATTGCATATAACTACTGCTTTCTTTACGATTTTCTTTATTATTTAATATGTCATTATTATTAATTTGAAGTGATTAGTTTTTTGACAATGACGTTTACCTGTCAGTTACATTCATTTGAAAATTAAACTGTGTAACAAAGGAATCTTAGGCTTCGGGATTAAAAAAAGAAAAATGATTTTTAAATTTATCGGTAAAATATATAGAAAAAGTATTAATGTATACCTGTACAAAATTCAATAATTTATAATTTTCCAATGACATTAAATGCGAAAAAATGGCATTTAATGGTATTTTTTGACGAAAAACCATTATGAGCTTCAAGTAAAGTACCATTTCCGTTTATCCGATTTACACCAAAATCTAATGGCTTCTATTCCTATTAGAATAGGGTAGAAATACAAGGTTTCAGAAATTTCTGAATGATAGTATTTGAGTTAGAGTGCAAACAAAATTCGTACACATACACACATACACACATACACACACACACACACACACACATACATACAGACATCATCGTGAAAATGTTAAAATTGGATTCTAGGGACCTTAAAACGTGGTCATTTAATAAAAGGGTAGCGGGAGGTAAAAATTGTTAATTGTTAAATAAAATTGACTGTAATAATAATTACTTATTAATTACGTTTCTGTTTTTGTCTTTATAATAATAATAATAATAATAAATCTTTACTGTATAACAAGTTTTTACGATTTTTACTCTGATGATAAATAGGGATGAGTTCATTTTTGCATATAATTTGTTTCGAGTTATACAAGTTGCGTTGATAAGGATGAGACGATAAACACCACAAATAAACAAATATACCTTAACCGGGAATCGAACCCAGGACCCTTGGATCGTGAGTTGGCTACTTTGGCCCACTTTTGTACGCGAATATGCAATGACGTAGGTCAACGCACCCGGGCTGGCTCGATGTGCGGCTGTCAGCTTTTATGCAGTGAAGACGGGAGGGATCGAAACTACAGAAATAGTTATAAAAAAAAAGATAAAGAATGCCAGGTCATTTTTAAACGGAAAATTATAAAAAGTACGGTACAGGAAAGGACGAAACAATAGGACTATAAGGATGCACGATAATAATAAAACATTTAATATCGTACGTAGTAGATAAAAAAATGTAATGCTGTTTAGGCGTAATTTAAATGGTAAAATATGTGACAAAAATAAATTGTATGCCTATGCGACGCGATAGCTAGAAGAGAAAAATAACTAGAAACGACTGCTTCGGGCTTAACTTCGCGTTGGCTAGCGTTGAGCGCGAACGAATCAAAAGTAAACAAATAAAGCCTTAGATTATAAAAATGTAAACATCTACAAAATAATATAATAATAAACGTCGCAAACTGGCTAGATATTGAAAATATACAAATACGGTAAGTACAATAAAATAAAATACGATATTATCAGTAACAACTTAACATCAACAATAGGTTTCAAATGGATATGCACAAAATAGAGAAACAGTACAACAGAAAAAATAAATAAATAAATAAATGTTAACGTAGGCTCATGGTGACAGGGGTGAGTACGCTGTCGGGGTTGTGGTGGTGGCACCAAATATTTCCAGGTTTCGCCAAATGAAAGGTAAGAACGTGACCGTAATAACAATGGCTCCAAAACTCCAATAATATACGCACTTGTAAGGGGTGTGCGTGGGCGTATATTCACGTTAGTTGTGACCACATCATTCCAAAATACTAGCGATACAATAAAACAAGATACCAAACGTGAAAGTCGATAAATACGACATAAATGAGGATTATCATCTATTTGTGTTCTAGATTAAATCCGAAATATCCAATAATAGTTAAGATAAAAAGGTAAAAGCCTGAAAATCACGATTAGAATTTGTCCTTGCGAAATTACAACCGTTTGTAGATAGGTAAGTTGCACGTGGAGATATTTCACCTGAGTAAGTAGGCGGCTTTTGAATTCAAATTTTTTTGGTTAAATAATTATCCAATTGAATCCCTGTATTTCTGATCACGTGTGCGAAAGTAACCAATCAAAACAAACTTACACTGAAAATTTTTTGGTTAAAAAATTATCTAATTGAATCCCTTTATTTCTGATCACGTATGCGAAAGTAACCAATCAAAACAAACTTAAACTGATAAGTTGCTAAGTAACAAACACTTTTTGTCAGATTAAAGATTGTTTTAATTTGAAAAAGACGTTTTCACGGTATGATAATGAAAATAAAGCTTCATTTAATAAAATACACAATCACATTCTCAAAAAGCACTCTTTTATAAATTAAAAATTAGAAAATATCATTCTATTATTATTATACTATAAAACGTTTGTATAATTGAAATGAACGTGTCTTATCTTCTCGTTTTGTTAATGTCAATCTTATTATCGTTACACATTTCACGCTTAACATATTCATTGCTACTACTGACATCTATTGGGTGATTTTATAATTATAAAAATTCTGCTAAATACAAATTCTTCGTAATTTTAATTAAAATTGCAAAAAAAAATTCTTACCGAACCCATCGACCATTGATAAATACTTATAATTTTATCACAACTTCCTCAAACACATTTCTTTTAGGTAACATCCCTCCGCCTTCGGTGTCAGGCGGTTACCAAGCAACGCGCTTTCGGTAACTGTCATAAAATTATTTCGTAATTATCAATGTCTTCGGGATATTATAGCTGAAAATTATCTCTGTGGCAGAAATATTGTGTTTAAAACCTCCGGCAGAAACACATTTCCAAATAACTAGACTCGGCCCAAATCCCCCCAATGAAGACAAAGCCGACAAATCGGCAAGAAAAACTACCACATCCGGATCTCACCATCTCAACATAGAAGGACGAACTTTTACCAAAAAGCTGCTAAACCGAAGAAATCAGGTTTAACCTATGTGCTTTGATGATTGCATATTCGTACAGTGTGAGAGTTTACCTTTGTGCCATCGAACTTGTGTCCCCAGATTCGAGACGAGACACTCAGGCACACGGCTATGAGACCATATTTTGTCTTTATAAATAATAATAAATTACTTTTGAATATCTCTACATATTATAAAATAAAGTGCCTCTGTCTATATATGTAACTGCCTGTTGCCGTTAATCTCAAGAAGCACATCTTTTGAGGAAGCAGCACTAGACGCACAATTATTTTTGTGACGTTATTTATGTGAACTGTGATTAGTGTCCCCGCGTTTTACGTTAATTAGCTAATTGGACATATTTTTTAATGGAAAAAATTGAATATTTTGCTGTAATCAGATACCATCACAAAGAGTGCTTACAACGATACAAATTTATGAAAACTTGGCAAATACTTTGGGAATTTCCTGTCCTTCATAAATAATGGTAAAAAGTGCGCACAGAGAAAGCATTGAAGATTATTCTTACAGTGGAGGCCTGCAAATGTTATTAGTGAAGAAAACATCAATTTCATTCCAAATGGTCGTGGCAGATCGACGAATGAAGGCTGTAAGCATCTCCTTTGAACGGATTTAAAACATTCTGACTAATGAAGAATGAAAAATTTCGTCAAAATGGGAGCCCCGGCTGCTTATTTACCGATACTATACCAATTCAGCTAACAGCCGATACCGAAGTAACTTTCTACGAATACTAACGTTATTCAGCAAAAAGCACTGAATTGATATAGGATATACCGGGAGTACATAGAAAGCGCATCACACCTATTAATTTTTTTATTTATAAAGATATCTAATTGAAAATTTATGTTCATAAACTTACCATATGTGGCATCTTTTTTAAGTATAAATGATAAATATCACTTCCTGTTTAAATCGGAAGTAGCATAAAATTTCTTAATATAAATGGATCGTCCTGCACATTTTTACATTTTTTAATTCTACGTTAAATTCTGAATATAATGATGTGCCACAAGTCAAATTTTGCAGCAAAATATAAAATAAAAAAATAAAATTAAAACAACAAAAGTTGGCGGTGGTCTTTTTGAACATCTTTTCTGATTTCATATTTTTCGAGATATTTACAAAATTTCCAATTATTATCTTTCAATTATTTATTATTGCTTGTTAATTTTGATAATGTAATCATTGATACAATTTAATATTTTTTTAATTAGGTTAGTGTTTTCATGTTACTTTGCAAAAATTTAAGAAAATATTGTTCTAAAATTTGATTTATGGCATATCGTTGTATTTAATTTTTAATATTATATTTTGCTGCAAAATTTGACTTGTGGCACATCAGTGTATTCAGAATTTAACGTAGAATTCATAAAAATATTCAGTGTGTTCCATTTAAAATAAGAAAGTTTATACCTCTTCCGGTTAAACCGGTAGTGATATGTTTATCATTTATACATAAAAATTATGCCACATATGTTAAGTTTACGCTTATAAATTTCCAATTAGATATTTTTATATAAAGAGATTAATACGGGTACCCCGCTTTCTGTGGACATCCAATATACTTGGCTACATGGGCGGATAAAACGCGGCCAGATTGTATAACACATACACCTACTAGATCAAATAGGTATATATGGTCTAACCATCGTTAACTTAGCGATCTTTTACAATCTTCGAACTACGACGAACAGCTTATTGAACTTGTATATTTCTCTAAAAATAAGAACAATAATCTAACGCATAAAAGTCACGTATGAAAAACTTGGACTGAGTTTTGTGCGTAACGGCTACCAATTTCTTTTCACCTGACTACGCTCCTACCTACCATATGCAAGTTTGAAAAGAGTCCGACGAATGACTAGACAAGCATTGCCGCCAGCAGCCGAAGTGTGCAGTTCGTTTTCTCTTTATATTATTTTGTTATTTAAAATTCTACGATTTTTGGTTTTCTACCGCTCTTAAGTACCGTAAGATCTCTGTTACTATTTAGTAAGTATTTACTTATTCGGTTTCTTTACTTTGATTTATCTTATTTGGTAATTTTTTGTCTTTTGCTTAACGAGCGGCCTTGTTTACTTTTCTATAATCAAAATTCTTTTTACCTTTTGTATGTTCTAATTACTATTACTATATTTTGGCTATTTTTTTTGTTCAAAATTTTTATAATTTTGCTTACTACGGCGCCAAGGGCTACAAAGAGGCACTTCACTTCTCTTACTTTTGTTTGTTTACTTAGTATATGGCTTGCGGACACTCACGTGACGAAGCGAATTAGCCAATCAAAAACTGGGGAAAAACTGTCAGATTGAAGGATGGGGAGCTGAAGTTTGTTTTGGTTTATAGCGTATTATGCGTTTTGTTTTCATAGTTTGGCAAAAAAATATAAAATAACTCAATTACGTAATCATACTCTAACTCCTACTCCAATATTCGGTACTCTTGAATTTGGAATGCAGCCCAGCTCTCTGACCTTCGATCTGACAGTATCTCCCCAGTTTTTGATTGGTTAATTCGCTTCGTCACGTGAGTGTCCGCAAGCTATTAATAATACAGTTTGAACTCCCTTATTTTAGCGCGCTTTACTTTGCCGCTAAGGTTCCCCGTGTCTTAAGAGAGACACTTCACTTTTGCCTACTATGGATTTTTTGTATCGTTGGAAAACACCTCAAGTTTTTTTTACATATTAGTTTTTTAGTAATTCAGTTTATAATATTCCCCTCCTTTTTTTGATAATTCAGTCAGTTTTTCAGTTTCAAACATTTCACTGGGTAATTTTTCATTGGGTATCATCTTTACTTACTACTTTTGGGTCACATACATTCCATTCTCATCAGACACTCTTACTGACCGACAACGTGTGAATGTGTTTTTCCTTAATTTTTAGTTGCAGTTTGTTTCACAGTCGCGTACGCGAATTTAATTTTGTTACAATCCTTACAACAGTTATATTTTTTTTGGTTAATTAGCTTAATGTTGTTGCTTATCACAGATATATTTGGTTTGTTGATAAATGATATGATTCTGTGGCGAACAACAAACTGTTGTGAGGATTTCATAATTTTAGTTGCTCGCTTTATGCGTAATACCGGTAATATTCTTTTTCAGTTCATTATCATCACCATAATCATAATCATCACATTTAACTAAAATTTTATACCTGGTTAGACAGTCTAGCATTCTGTATTTCATTCATTTAGGTAGGGTATCTTGTACAACTCTGTAATCATTTATTTTGGTTTTGTTATAATTTTTGTTGTTCCTAATTTGCCGTACGGTAATTCTGTTTCATTTCAATATTTTGTTTGCTATATATTATTGAAATGACATATATCTGTCCTTTTCCCGTGGTTGCGTGCCAGAGTGTCTGGTCGCGAACCTGGGGAACCGGGTTCGATCACGATCAACGCCAAATATTTCGAATTTTTAAAATGGCACAAAAGTGACCCCTGTGGTGCACTCTCCACGCCAGCAGTGAGTGCCCGTGAGGTGACGCCTGGTAAGCGCCCGCACGGTACAAATATGTCATCATCATTACCGATATCTGCGATAAAGCAGATTGTGGCACATTCAGAAATGGGTAATATGCCGTGATGATATATTTATTTATTTTATGTATTTCAATTTTTTGGGTCATTTTTGGCCTGTTAGTCCAATTGTTTTTGCTCAGACATATCTACGTTTACAATAATAAAAAACATATTTTGCACATTGATCTGCCGTTTTATTTATTTATTTAATTTTTTTTCTTATACAACCTTCCTGGTATGGGTGGCCGAGTTCGTTTGGACTTACAAAGGGTAACTGCACACGAATAATTATACTTTCAACCATATCAGAGTGGCCTGTCCAGGCAAAAGCGGCAACCTGTGAGGACCGCCACGACACCGAGAGACTACAAGTTTCAATATAACTAAATCGGTCAGCTAAGTTCCCAACGCAGTACCTCTCAGCGCCTGCTCTTGCGTCGTCGCTGCACAGCTTTGCCCCAGGCGGACTGGGTTCACCCAGCACAACAGAGGCATCCCCTTTCAAGAAAAGATAAGTACTGCTATTTATTATTTACTCTGTAATACTATTTTGACCTTTTTGACATCGGTCATTTGTAAAGTGCCGGCAATAAACTTAAGTAAATATATTCTCAATCAGTTTTATTACTATTCATACTAGTATCAGCGGTGGCCTGGCGCACATCGCCCATTTTTTTGTACACCCGCATTAGCGCCAGTGGCGCCTTCAGCGATTCATCCCTACTCTCATTCCCTTATAAATCAAAAATTCGCGGTTTTTTAAATAACAAGGAAATTGAAACAATACTTCTTACAGGTTAAGTGGAAAAACAGCGCTTACTTCAACTTTTCTTCAATAGAAAGTTTAATTTAATATAACTTTGAATGTGGCCAGTGTTTTATTTACCCAACAGCAATATTGTAGCTACAAATAATATAAAATATACTAGTTTTTGTTGCACGTATTTCGGTATTTCTAAGGTTCTTCATAAAACGTTATAATCTTGTAATTGATTAAATTTAAAAGTACAATATTACGGCCCAACAACTTCTATCAGATGTGATTGAAAAAATTGATGATTTCAGTTACTTGTCAAATTAGTTGTTGAATTTACATCACGTGTAAATAACTAAAGAGTGATCAAAAAGAATAGGTACCCACAAAGCAATAATCTAAAGCATTTCAAACACTCAAAATCTTTTAGCTTTTAGCTTCGTGCTCTGACATAACCTATTTCTATTTATTGTCAAAATGAAGTCAAGTAGTATTCCTGCCTTCATCTGGTGTTTTGTTAACTGTGGGATATAAATATCCCCAGAATTATATTGCCAACTGAATCAGTTCTTTTTGATCACTCTGTAGTTTATCCTCGTGGGGGTAAATTCAAAATAGCTTCCGGGATGCAGGATAATCCTTTGAAGCTAGCACCACCTAGGTAAATTCAAGACGGACAACTACATGCGATTAATGATTCAATGCCGGCCATTTATACGACTACATATAGAAAATTTAAAATTAGAATTGAAGTACCTATCTAATCATATCATAAAATGAAGAATCATAATGTTTTAATACGCAGTAAATATTTGTCATACCGAGTATTTACTTGAAATCTGTTATATAAGGAATACATTGTTAATTTTGTTATTTTTCTGTAATTATTTGTCTATTATTTTAGACAAAAATGTTTGAAATTAATATTGTAGATGTAGATAATTAAATCCTACACCCAAATCATTTAATTTGAAGTTTCATAAATATTACCCATTTGAAGAAATAACCATGGAATTGAAACAAAATTATAAAAATAAAGTCCGTTTCTACGACTTGATGCTAACGTCATCAATCGTAAACAAATGGTTCAAATTGCCAGGGGAGGGAGTTGATGACGACATGTTGTCGGGTGAAATCATGTGATTTCGGAAGTATTCATACAAATCAAACGTTATTCAGCAATAATAAACAAACTTAATGAATATGATATAAGTACAATGAATGCACTGTACCTCTTTTTATTGTATAAAAGCAATATATTGTAAAAATCTTAGAAACGCCATCTTAACAATAGCAAAATACACAATATAATATCAAGATCTAATGAAATATCCAAAACACAATAAAACACAAATTATCAATGCCAAAATCACCTTTAACCACATGAATGATAGAATGACATCAATATTCAAATAATTCGAATATTGCTCATTTTCAGTAACTGCTATGAAATTAAAACAAAATTAGAAATGGTTGATTACGAAGATCGACTGGATACAGCAGAATGGAATAATGGAAAATAATCGGACACGCAGTCAAGCAATAACTATTTATGTAATAAGTTGCGAAATGATAGTGTTTTAGGCACGCGACGTGAAATTTGTACGCACGAGCATAAGCGATTGATACAACACGTCAAGTGCCTAAAACACTCATTTCGCCTTGTATTACATACAAAAAAATTTATAATACCGTTCACTTATTCGTTGCTAAAAGAAATACTTTTAAGCACTAGTGCGTACGCATTAAACCGTCACTTTTACGCAGTAAACTCTGATTATTAAGCACTAGTGCATTTAGTAACGAAAATGGCAATCAAAAAGTTGTTGTTATAAAACGCAGTATAAAAAAAAATATTTATTTCCTGGCCTACGATTCGACTGTACTATAGTCTTCTTCAGGGCTATAAATTGTCAGTTGTAAAAGGTAACATATGGAATCCCTAAACCACCCATTGGAGAGGAGGTGTAATTTTTTAAATAATATATATGTAATCAGGTCAATTTAAATTATTTAGCGGGAACGCCGAAGAACACAATAACTTTTCTAATTAGAAATAAATCCAATTCGGCTATGAATTATGAGATGCCGACGAAAATGATAAAATCTCCGTTGGCAGACTCTTTAATTAGGCCTTGCAAAAGTAATTTCTAGAACAATGTCATGTAGTTGTAAAAAATGAATTAAATTATACCTGTTTAATATAAAATTTTGTTCTTTTATTATCAATATGGAAACAAATGATTTGCTTTTTACAGTATTAAATTTGTATTTTATAATATTAATCATGTTTTTAATACAACTTTTTAATAGTAATAAACAACTTTTCTTGTCCGCTATTACTGCGATTACATCATTAGTTCCAATGTTAGGGTTCTCCCTATAATATTGGATAAAACAGGCCATTATTTGTTACGCTGTATTGGAATGATGACATGCATCGCCTGGTACTTCTACCTGCCATGAGTTCTCTGTATAGTAAAACAATTTTACTATTCCTTTAACATAAATGCTATTTTTGTTTGAAATAATTTTTGGAACCACAGTTTTCATTTTCATAAGAAATTATTTCAAACAAAAATAGTATTTATGTTCAAGGAACAGTAAGATTATTTTACTATATTTTACTATACAGAGCATGTCTTCATTTCAACAGAGACAATGTTACAATGCAAGCAATGAGCGATATGCCAATGTCATAATTACGATATTTATTGTTTTACTGCTGGACCCGACAGAGTCAAATTTTCTGACTATGTAACATTACCTACAAATAATTACTTTATTATAATTTCAGAATGAAGCGTTTGCCAAGAATTAAATGTAGCTACATATATTGTTCATTTCGTCGTGTTCATTATTCAAATCCAATATTACAATTAATAATGACATACATTATATTGTCATAGGAATAAAACAATTTATTTGCATATTTGCTATGATTGAATATATATTTGGAAATGTAATTTCATCCTGGTATTCAGTTTAAATGAAACACTTTAACGAATATTGACATTAATTAATAACTGTAAATTAATATTTATTTCATTATGAGAGCATTTCTCGTGCTCATATATACATAGGTTACTCTCGGGTCATAAACATAGTGTTATTGATGAAACTCTCTCTGAAAGTACGTACAAATTGACTTTAAGAAACTAGACAACGGTTTGGTTCTAGTTGAAGCAAAGTTATTAAAAAAAAAATATGTGGCCAATATCTGCTTCAGATTCATTATGCATGTACAGGGTGAACACAAGAATTCGTAACATAGGCGTTTAATATGAGAAAATGATATTTTTCATACATTATCAGTCCCATAAAACTTTTTTAGAAGATTTATACATATGGTTTTAGGTAATAAAATTCTGATTTTTTTAGTGTCAGAATTTTTATATTTTACAGCGTCAGCGACCAAAAAATAGTTATGTATGTGCCATGTGTACAAAATATATGTTTTTAGTCTCTCGAGAACACTAAACATATTTCGCGTACACTTAGAAAAGAGTTATAACTTTGAACTAAATATTTTAAAAAAATTTAACCGTCAATACGACAGATTAGTTGAATATTCGTATAAGTTTTGATTAATTTTTTGGTTTAACCCTTCGGAAGAACGCCCTTTTGAGAGGCTGGAAAGATCCATGTAAAAATACTACCAGGGTATTTTTCTTACAAAATAATGGTATGAGTTAAAGAATTGAACCTTTTTACCTCCCCACATACAGTAGAGAGGTAATGCTTTCGGTCCAAAATTTTGATAGCGAGTTTTCAGTGAATAAGAACGAATTAGGGTCCCCACAACACGTTTTTTTTTTTACAATGATGCCTGTGTCTCTGTGTGACGATTTTTTTTTTCATGATAACTCTTCACCAAACTACCAAAAAATTCTATTTCTGCATTAATATAAAAAGTTGATAGATTTTTAGTAAAATTGGATAACCAGAAGTGGAACTTTATTTGAAGCCCATAACAGTTTTTAATGAAAATAGTGCATCTAGTATTATTATTTTTGAACCTACCTGAAGTTTACAAGTGTCGTAGGTGAGTACACCATCCTAAACGGTACGTGAACAATTAGCCCGTCACAGAATCGTTGAAATAAATTATTTTTGATCCTACCTGAAGTTTTTAATGAAAGAAATGGGCCTTAAGGATCATGGGGAAATTAAATAAACGACGAAAGAAATTATGAAAAATTCAATGACTCTGCAGGGATTTGAACCCCGGACCTTCTCGTACCTAGCGAGACGCTCTACCAACTAAGCCACGGAATCCGTTTCCGAGCAGAGTATTATGTGAGATTCTTAAAAAAATAAAAAAATACAGAATACTGCATACTTTACAATTTCTTACTGTTTCTGTACATTGCGTATAGAGTTTGCCTCACGATGTACATATAGATTTAATTTTCAAATTATTACTAAAAAATAGAATAAAATATTACCTCAATATTACAATTCAGTGGAAGTAAAAGCCCACCAATCTATATTTCATTTTCAAAATAAGTCAATAAATTAACTACAAGCTCTTGAATTTGACACGACAGAGCATTTGACATTTTGTCAATGAACAACGAAATAAAAAACAAAATGAAATTACAATACAGGTTGAAAAGTATAATGTAGATAAATAATATTTAGTAATATACATGTTCAGAATTGCCAATAATAAAAAAATATAATCAAACGTCATTTTGCAAAAATTAACAAAATTTTACTTAATAATATTTCCAAATATAATTATTTCTATTAAAGGTTTCAAATAAATAATAATAATAAAAAATCAATAAAATACCGTTAATAAAATATATTTAAAAATATAAAGAAAATTTCAAAAATCCCTAAACGATGACGTAAACCGCTTGATTCGCTGGATAGCCCATACCTTAATCATCAACTATTCACTGTCCGGTGCCATCTTGAAAAATTGTGCAATGTGTTCTTTTCCCAAAATTTGGTTTCTTTTGACGTGTACGATCTTGACAGATTTTTAAATAAGATATAACCAACCATATTTTGATATTTCAATAATTGTAATTTTTCCACATTGAGGAATTTGAACTCTTCTTTCCAATTTTAGCAAAATAAACCAGTATTATTTCTTCATTTATTCCACTAATTACTTTTCCTGCCTCCTGCAGTTAAATCGATAATATTATTTTGCGTACGAACCCTATATTTTTCTGGTATTCAATCGGAGAACGCTAATTTAGCACCTGCTTGAATATTCTCAGGATTAACTAATTTTTTCTTCCATCACCGCAAAAAAAAATGTAATAGCAGAATCACAAAATAAACGTTCTGTAGACTGATAGAACAATTTGTTTTTTTTTTTTTCAAACAATCAACCACGGTCGTCTCTTGTCATTTTCCGTCAGTTGATTTTTGTATGTCGCTGTCTTAATGAAATGTAATAAATAATATTTATTTCATACTGTCTACTGTGTACTACTTTACGTTTGTAAGTCCGGAAAATGGCATTACAGTCATTACAATACCGGGTCTTGAAACAATTACCTGACTACTTATTTAGAACAAAACGAAACTTCAAACTGAATTTCCGACAAATTTATTTTGAGTAACACAATTTCAAATTTATGAACGATGAATTAGAATTTGAATTTTCACTAATTCTAAAAGATGACATGCCCCATCGGCAATTACTGTGGTACTGGAAAATTGTAGACTTCTCTTCAGTCACAAAATAAGTGGTATTCTTTTTCGTATATTGCCATTAACTTTAGAACAAGCTTCCCTTTAGCCTCACTACATTTTAAAGAAATTCCTCTCGAAAAATCACAAATATCACCTTAAGAACATTTTTAATAAGTAAAACAAACAATACAAATAAAACAAAAACACCAATGTAACAAATTTAAAGATGATGTGATTTAAGTTAAATTGACTTGTTTTAATTGATTTAAAAATCCCAGTCCTATAACGTAAATTAGTATTTTTTTATTTTTATATTATAACCCACCCCCTCCACATTATTTTAGCCCCCTCTCAGAAAATACTCTAGCTACGGCCCTGATTTCGTGATGGGCAAGCCGTTTGGTTCATATTACCGATTAGGAGATATAGTCACCCGGAAATGCCCCGCAGGTACTGTATATTGCGAGTTGTATACCTGATTGACGTGAAGCGCAAACCATATTATATTATATTAATTGTAATGATAAGGTCTTTGATGATGCAGTGCAAAAAATTAAATTGGTTACAGATAACGTATCCATTTCTCTCTTGGACGAAGCAAATTATCGTTTTTTGGAGCAAATTTTTATTTCCTTGGCCGCTTGACGCTACGTTGTACCGGAAAATAACCCTAATGAAAGGTGTAGCGCGTTCAAAGTGTTATCGGTAGAATGCTCAGCGGCGTCTTTGTGGCTATCTTAGACCCGTCGGCACAGAAGTATTTAAAGGGCCGCGAAAGTGCGGAAAATTACAGTTATCAAACTTAAAATAAGTGCTGGAAATAGCCAATTCCCGTACCAGTGAGGTAAATAATTAAAAACACGTTATTAATTTATTTATTTACTTACTTATTTATTTGTTGTTATGAAAGCAAATGTCATAGCCGCTTAAACAGTAGATGATTTGTCAAAAAGTCATAATACATGATATAATAATTTATTTAATATTAGCTGTACATATATATATATATATATATATATATATATATATATATATATATATATATATATATATTGCCAGTATATAGTGTGACACCACCCCGCCGCCGCCTGCTGCAGCTCTGGGGTGGGTGGTGACGTCATCATTGCCCCTTAATCCAGGAATGAACGGTTTACTCGGGCGCCATGTGCGGCGGTACAAAGGAGCTTGCCTCGGATAGCTTAGTGGAGGTGAGGGCGCAAGGTTGGTTGATAACAACAGAAAAGAATGGTGCAGTTTAAATAAATATATTGTAATATACGAAGACATGTACAACAAAGACACACAATTTATAAATAAATAAAGACATAACCCTTCTTCTTGAATTGTGACCAGAGCAACACGGTAAGTGCACGTATTGCAATTTACTTTAACTTTCTACGTTAGAAATACTACCAATTTCTCTAGCGGACAATCAACGGCGAGCCGTACGGCGGACTCACAGCCTAAGCACACGGCGGATTCCTCTTCCCCTAACGGACGGACAGCGGCGAGACGTACCACGTACTCAGCCTAAACACGGCGAATATCTCTTCCCCTAACGGACGGACAGCGGCGAGACGTACGACGTACTCAGCCTAAACACGGTGGATATCATCCGTACTCTTTTCGGCGGTCTGAATGCGCAGAGCCTGACGCAGAACTCTCTCGCATCAGGAGACGTGCAGGAGGACCTAAACGAGAATCCTCAACTGCATGACTCTTCCGAGAGGCCAGCTCCAGCGAAGCCCGCTCTGAGTTCACAGAGCTGCATCCTCGCCTTAAACCCTTGTACCGGTACTTTTCATGAAAACAGCGGTGGGAGTAATTTTACTTAGTGTACAGGGGTCGCTATTGTCTCGTGATGAACAATATTTTTATAAAATTTACATAAATTCTCTGGTCACATTTCATTACCCTAATTACATTTTACAACATTAAATAATTTACAAACAGTGTTACAAATAAATCATAATTTCGTTCACACATGCGACGCGCCATTCGCGGTCACATATCCCGCCAAAATTTGTACGGCGACACATGCCAAAAACTGCTAGAAGTAAACAAACACAATAATACAATCAGGTGTGCAAACTAGATATACATTGTTTAATAACACTATGGTAAGTTAAATTACGCAATATATACAGTGCTACTTTTACATAGAACACTTTTACTTGTAGCTGAAACAACAAAATTGTGGTTATGATGACTTGTGCACAGGTAAGTATTTCGTTAAATGGTTTACAAATATTATACATATATTTTACTTTACAAATTAAACAATAAATAAACAACGTATATTGTAAAATATACGTTTCTAAACATTCTAACTCTGACGGTACCACTATGGGTTTTCAAAAGGAGGGAAAACCCTTACTGGATGAAAGGGCCTATCGTCATAATAGTATAAATAAATAACACAACAATAACAATAATTTTAATACCTATGCTATGTTAGCGTAAACAAGTGAGTTTTCAAATTTTTCTTAAAGTGTGTAATCGTTTGACTATTTTTTAATTCATTTGAATATATAACCTTTTATTCTATTAAGTTTTATAATATTTAATATATATATATATATATATATATATATATATATATATATATATATATATATAAATTCAATCAAAATCAACTGTTCTACATTGAGCCAATTTAATGTTTTTAGCATGCATTTTACATTAGTGTATTTATTACAATTTAATATACACTTGTTCTGTAAAGTATGCAATTGTGCTTTATTACAGTTTAATAAAATAGATCCGCAGTAACGAAAATGCTCTAGTATTATTGTATTATAAATTGTTAATTTTGAATACATAGACAAATTTTTACTAATTCGATACATAAAGTTATATACCTATCTTTGCAATTTTCTTTGTAACATATTTTATATGACTAGAAAATTTTAATTCATTATCAATCATAATTCCTAAATATTTAAATACATTTATAAATTCAATATTAACATTATCTATATTAATTATCAGGTTTTTGTCAATGAAATTATTAATATTTGTTTTACTTGAAATGTACATATCTTTTGTTTTTGTACTATGTATTTAATTTAGGTTATTGTTACATAATCAGTTGTAAACTGTTTTTAGTTCTGCATTGATTACATCATTTAATACATTTTTAACCTTATTTTATTTTTTGGGCGATTTCAGGTTTGAGTTCTTATTTCTAACTCCTACTAGATTAGATTTCTTTCTGTAACTTATGTTCTGTTATACTATTCTAATTACATTTAGTAAATAAAGTTTTGTCAGATCTAGTATTTAGTAAATAAATCTTTAGACAATCTTGTTAAAATTGCCCTGTTCAACAAAACAGAATATATAAATTCGGTTTAATAGTAGTCCAACTAAATCAGAGTAGAGCAACTGACCATAATTAACAAACCGTGGTTTTGGCAATCCAAATTCGAAACTGGCTTCTCAATTATTTAACTCACTACACACTTGAGAATCTCGGTAGAGCATACGGAATAGCTGCCTTGAAGGAACATCTAATAATCATCTTCCCCAACTTTCTCATTACTGAAACTTGTACATGTAAAGTAAATTGGCATACCTTACAATAAGTAAAAAGCGACATGATATAGATATTTGTCAATGCTACATTTAATAGATGAAGAATGGTATAGTGCAGACTGCAGGGAAATGGGAAATGTAAAAAATAGAGTTTTCAAACAATACAAAAAAAATATTATCATAGCCTAACACATAAAGTACTTATAAAATATAAAATGATCACAGAAAGAGTAAAATACTAGTATATTTATACAATAATGTTGTGTAAAAATATAATCCGAACAGCATTTTAATATTTTTGAAGAACCGGAACAATATCTTCGATAATTTTACGAACCGGAGCATCGTTCCGGCGTGCTCCTGTCCATTTCGAGTGTAGTAATCTTATAATATTTGATTCTGATGAATTGCTGTGCTAAGATATTATGGGTTATAGATCAATTTGTTTCTAAAGTGAAACTTCGAGTTTACACACTTTCATGATGACCAATTCCGACTTGGAAGAAGTTACTAGAGAAATTCATTTATATTTATTTGTTTTTTTTTTTTCTAATCTTTGTGGAAGCGAATGATATAATAAAGATCCACTGCAGAAAATGTACTTTTAATGTACAAAGAATTTCTTATACGTATCTACTTGTGTTTAATAGTTTTTCAATCGTGTCACTCTCAAAGTCATAAATATAAATGTGTTTTTCTATTATGTATCTGTAACAAAGCTTAGCTCATTCCAATTCGATAATAGATTAGTACAATTTTTTTTAAGTTGGTAGCTATGAATGTCAAAAAATATAAATTATCAAATTTCGCTAAATAAACGCACCCAAGCGATTGTTAAGAATTGAATGATTATATAATTTTGAATTTAAAAGTAAGAATAAGAAGAAGAGAAGAACTATAGCAATAAAGTTAGAAAGAAATAAAAAATATCGTAGACAGTTGGTGTGAAAATAAGGTTAGAGATTAAATTTTCCAACGAACATATTAATATCACCAACTGACACCAAATTCCCTAAATTCTAAAATTACGATTTTTTTATTAAAAAAAACTACCTTCCGTCAATTCTATGTATTTTGCTCAAAAAACAATCGAGAGAGAATGTTCACCGTTACTAGAGAAATGGAAAATACATAGCATTGAGCCCAAAACACATTATTCACCACAAATTATTCATATACTCGTAATATAAAGCGAACAAATGTAGTGTCCAGCGTATCGGACTGCATACTTTGGCCAAAGTACCTTCCGAGATAGCCAAATATTTAAAGTTGCCGAAAGCAGAACAGTACACAGAGCACTGTTTTCGACGCAGTTCAGCAAATTTGTTAGCAAACGCTGGCGCTAATTTAAATAGTATTAAAAGACATTGAGGCTGGAAGAGTTCCACTGTGGCCGAAGGTTATTTGGACGAGTCACAAGAAAATTAGAAAAAATGTGCAAAATTGATACTGAACTGCGGAAAGGAAGTTGAAGGTCTTTATGGGCCAACCTATTGAGACAACTTTAATAAGCACCACAGGAATTTTCTATCGTCTATTGTTTTTGAACTAGTCGAAAACTTACTTTTCGCTTATTTTTAAAATACCTCACATCTCGCTTATTATGAGAGATACAAAAAAAAATGTTTAAATAATTTTTACGTAGAATAAACTTTTTTTCTGTATCTTGCATAATAAGTGTGATATGAGGTATTTTCAAAATATGCGAAAAACAAGTTTTAGCCTGTAGCTCAAAAACAATTAATGATAGAAAATTCCTGTGGTTCCTATTAAAGGTATCTCAAAAAGTTGGCCCAACCTACATCAATTTTCTGTAGCGTGCATAATAAAGAAGTTTTTCATATAAGGAACTCGAATTTGTTCCACCCTGTATATGTAAATAAACCTACAATGTAATAAACTAACTGTAAATAAACCAATAGCTATTAATTGTTCTGGTTAAATGTAAAGGGTAGTAAATTATATTAAGATATTCCAATGGATATGTATTTATTTAATTACACAAAAGATGAACAAATTAGTATACTACTATTTATTTTTAAGAATAAATATCAGCTTTGGAAATGAAAGCTATATTTTAAAACACTGCTTCAGACAACATAAGTTTATATGAAATCATTTTTACCTCCCGCTACTCTAGGTAAGGGAGGTATAGGGATCATGCTAAAAATCGGATATAGAGATTTTAGTGAATAAGCACGTTTTGATGTCCCCAGAATCCGATTTTAACATTTTTACAATGATGTCTGTAGGTATGTATGTGTGTGTGTGTCTGTGTGTGTGTCTGTGTGTGTGTGTGGATCATGTGGACACGATTACTCAAATACTATCAATCAGAAAAATTTGAAATTTTAAATATCCATTCTATGCTAATGTGGGAAGAGCTCATTAGTTTTGAGTGTATATCGGATAACCAGAAGTATCATTTATACAAGCTTTTAACAGTTTTTCTTGTAAAAAATTCATTCAATATAATTTTTTAGCAACTTTTACCAATACAAATTGAATATAATGGCACAAACTTCAATTCTACGATAATAGCATTTAGTAAATAACTTGCAATAACTTTATATTATATTATAAAATAATTTATTTTTGTACATCACTTTGCGTCTGCGTCAAACAAAAACAATACTTTAATAACAAATTTGCCATATTTAAACAAATGTCACTGTCACGCAGCAATTTTCATTAAAATTAATAATGAAACCGTGTTAAGAAGAATTTTGTAGTTTAAATATGATTCTAATGAAATTAAGGTTTGTAAAAATAATATATTTTCCATCATACATAAATATTAGATATACAGGATAATTCGATTCAAGTTTGAGGTTTGCATCATTATATATCAAACAGCTCTCAATGAGAACGTGATTTCAAAGTGTCAAATAATAATTTGCAACTACACATTTACGAAATGAATAATGTACGGCGAAGAATTTACACAGATTGCGTTTTAGAGCATAAGTAAGTTGGTGATGATTTTGACAATAATGTGTGTGTGACGATTTTTCCTTAAAATATATTAATGATCCAAAAGTTCGCAAAGTTGGTATTTAATACTCTTATATAATTTGAAACAACATATTAGATTTTGACTATATATGATAAACCGGATGTAGTACTTAATTTGAAGCTCTAACAGATTTTTCAGGAAAAACATAATAAAATATAATCCAAAATTTTGTATTACAAACTTTTCTATTTATTGGAACAACTAAGTAGATTTTGTTTACAAACGATCAATCGGAAGTGAAACTTTACTTAAAACTCAGTGCTATTTTAAACATGGAATTGGAGGGAGGACATTTGCTGGCCACATCAGATTTTTTGTTCTACATCTGCAGAATCTTCCTATGGAGTTGTGACTATCAATTTAATAGCACCTATCAAGAAATAATAGAAAAAAACTTAATTACGTAGGTAGTACAAATGATATCTAACTATACTCATCGTCATAAATTATTAACCTGTTACCATAATTATAATATTTCACGCATGCATTAACCTTTACTATACTCGAATATCTTAAAATATTTTCTATAGCACAATAAATAGATAATTACACATTTTAGCTTTTGCTTTAGTCTATTTTAAAGTAAAATGTGTAAATTCCAAAGGGAAAAAATGAAACGCCCGATAAAATAATTCATGTTGGATGATATTTTCTAGATACAAAATTCGCTGTACATACTTGCTATTTATTTTTTTGCAATGAATAATATAAAATGTTCAATAAAATAAGAAGAGCAATTGTTATTTGCATCGTGGATAACTTACTTAAATATAGAGCAATTCAATATTCAGTATTGCGTGTACATTTTCTTGGTGAGCATTTTTAATTATTTATCATGCAAAATTCAATAAAATATCCAGCATTTTTATTCGCACCCAATTCCAAATTCAGTTTAACAGTGCAATTATTTTTTTTTAACTGTTTTTATTTTATTTAATAAATGTCAAAAATATTTTCCATTTGTGTTAAAAAAAAATCATCAACAGTCAATATAATACGCTACATAAAACTCTTATTCCTTAACAAATAATTCATTGAAATAATAAAACATGGCGTTTTATTAAAAAAAAAATCTGTTGTGGCCAGCACAAGACCTTCCGTCAATTCGATGTATTTTGTACAAATCCCATACCAAAAGTTCAATGTGAAAGATTCTATATATCCTATAAAATTGTAACTCGAGCACATACTATTTTTTACAAATTCCATACGGAAACTTCCTTTGACAGGATTCTATAAATCCAATACAATTATAACACGAACATACACAATGTAAATTGCACTTGACACTTCCTTCTTTCTTCTTCAGCTTTCTCCAATTTTATTAGGGATCGCTATTTCTTACTCTTCTGTTCCACTCATTCCTGTCCAACGCATCTTCTTCTTACAGTTCTTTCTCTCTCTAGTCTTCATTGAAAGTTCCAATCCTGAGGCGAGGCTGCAACTGCATGTCACTTGTGAGGAACACTATCACTTATACCACTTCCTGATCCTATACTTTCCATCTTTGGTTTTGCACACTGACATCTATCAATTAGAATTATTTGTATATATCAGCTGTTTCCATAATTATAGCAAAGCTGCCTAATTTCTTAAAATTAATCTCTTTATAATTATTTAACTCTCTAGGTATCTATTAAATATGAAGAAAAATGTATAATCAAACCGTATAAACAATAAGATAGTCTGTCATATGACAGATGATATTTTACAGCGTTTTTTCAAGAAAAACTGTTAAGAACTTCAAATAAGGGAACTTCCGATTGACCAATTATAACGAAAATCTAATCAACTCTTCATATGGATGTAAAGAAGAGGAATACGAAAGAATTTAATTTTTAAAATTGTATAATTAGAGTTATTGTCACACACAGCCAGACACACACACACACACACACACACACACACACACAGGGACCCTAAAACGTGCTTATTCATTAAAAACTCCCCACCGATTTTTTTTACCAAATACAATACCTTCCTTACCTAAACCTAAAGGTGACGGAAGGTAAAAAGTGAATGAGTAACGTATTTTTTTATTGTTTCATATGTAAAAATGTGTACTGATGTCAACGGTAAAAAATAACAATATATTAATAATATTAATAATAATAATAATAACTTTATTGACCAGAGACAACGGCGGTGTTCAGCCAAAGCCTGATCTTCCACCCAACCAGTACTTGTTAATTACAAAAAAATAACAGAAAAATCTGATGTGGCCAACACATGACCTCCCGCCAATTCCATGTTTAAAATAGCAGTGAGCTTTAAGTAAAGTATCATTACCGGTTAATCGTTTGTAAATAAAATCTAATTTGTTGTCCAATAAATAGAAAAGTCTGTAATACGAAATTTTGGATTGTTTTATTGTTTTTCCTCAAAAATTTGTTAGAGCTCCAAATTAAGTACTACATCCGATTTATCATATATGGTTAAAATCTAATATGTTGTTTCAAATTATATATGAGTTTTAAATACCAAATTTGAGAAGTTTTGGATCATATTTTAATAGGCTTTAAAGAAAAATAGTCACACACGTACATTCTTATAAAAATCAGCATCATCTTCTAGATGCTCTAAAACGCAACCTTTGTAAATTCTTCGCCGTACATGATCCATTTCGTAAATGTGTAGTTGTAAATTAATATTAATTTATAGAGCTGCAAAAATAGCAATTAGCAAATTTAAATCAGATCATCCTGTTCATCTAACATTTATGTATGATGGAAAATATATTATTTTTACAAACCCTAATAAAATATTTTACTATTATATTCTCATTAACACAGTTTCATTATTTTTAACATAATTGCTGCCTGTCAGTGACATTTGATTAAATATGTCAAACCTGTCATTAAAATTATGATTTTGTTTGACGCATAGAATAGGTGATACATGGAAATAAATTATATTATATATTCATATTTAAAGTTATTTAGAGTTATTTACTAAATGTTATTATCGTAGAATTAAAGATTGTACCATTATATACAAATTTAATAAGTAAAAGTTGCTAAAAAATTATATTCAATGAATTTTTTACAAGAAAAACTGTTAAAAGCTTGTATAAATGATACTTCCGGTTATCCGATATACACTAAAAGCTAATGAGCTCTTCCCATGATAGTATAGAATGGGTATACAAAATTTCAAATTTTTCTGATAGATAGTATTTGAGTAATCGTGTCCACATGATCCACACACACAGACACACACACACACAGACACACACACACACACAGACACACACACATACATACCTACAGACATCATTTTAAAAATGTTAAAATCGGATTCTGGGGACATCAAAACGTGCTTATTATATAAAATCTCTATATGCTATTTTTAGCACGATCCCTATACCTCCCTTACCTAGGGTAGCGGGAGGTAAAAAGTCAACATAAATACATAATATGAAAGTATAGCACAATATGCCAAAAGAGGAGATATATTTACACCATAATAATTTACAGAAAATGATTAATTAATTAATTAATTAATTTAAACAGGACAAATTTTTAACACAAGCTTTGAAAGAGTGTAAAGACAGAGATTTTACTTTATCTGGAAGATTGTTAAATAATTTGGGAGCTAGGTAAGAAAATGCATTTTTGGATTTATTTTTTTTTGTATGAAGGTACGATATATGAATTCGTATCACGTAGTTGATAATGTTGTTCTTTTAATTTAAGTTTTTCATGTAGACAAGAAGGGCAACCTGTTTGAATGATCTTATGAGTTTATATAGAATATCTGCACACGTTCGTCTGTATAATGAAGATTTGATGAAATACGAAATAAAGAAATATGGTCATATTAACGCACATTGTAAACGAATCGTAGGCATGAGTTTTGAAATAGCGTTATTTTATTTTTGTTGTTTTATGTCAAGTGTGGTACATATACACACGCACAGTAGTCTAGTATAGGTAGTATCAAGGTGTTAATTAGTCTTAATTTTATTTCAGCTGATAATAACTTTCGATACTGGTATAAATGTCGAAGTCTAAGTCCAGCCGCTATTAATTTTTTGTCAAATGGTCACGGAAGTTGAGGTCTTTGTCAATTATTATACCCAAACTCTTAATAGCCGGAGTACGATTTAAGATTTCTCCTTGCAATTTTATATCATCTGTATCACAGTTTCCAACTACTAAGAGTGAAGATTTATCTGTATTTATCTTGAGTCCATTATTAGTAGTCCAAGTCGACAACTATTCAAGATCCTCATTTATTGCCTCACATTTAAAATAAAAACGGTAGAAACTACTTCCCGGTAAACCGGAAGTGCCACTGTTTTTAAAATATTTTAGATGAAAGAGGCATGTCGGAAACCCCTGGATTTTATAAAGTAGTGTGCATCATTTTTTAAAATAAATGTCGCGTAAGCTCGTCCAGGAATACTCTATATGTATGTATTGTATACAGGTTGTTAAAAAAAGAGTAAAAAATCAAGGGACATTATTGACCAAATTTATTAAAAAAAAAAAAACTTAATGAACATAGGTTTGATATTCAACTGTTTCCGAGAAAGAGGGCATTTTGCATTAGAATCGAAGAAAAACTGACAAAGATAGTGATCGAACAAAGTTTTGTCTATTCCAGTAAATAGAGTATACAAAAAAGACAATAAAATTATATATGAAACATTTTCTCAATTTCTAATAGTTACGAAGTTATTTATTGGTTGCCACAACATTTAACTTAGTACAATTATTTGTTTTCTTTTTTAAAACAAAAGCATATCTATGATGACCTCTGAAAGGTAAACAAAAAGTCTTATTTAATCAAAATCGAAACTCTTATAGTTTTCGAAATAGCAGAGGTAAACCCCGTAAAAACTCATTTTTCATTGTCTTTTATCTCGGAAACTATTGAAGATCGAACCCATGTTAATTAAACTTTTTTTTACTCATTTTGCTCAGTACTATATGCCCTCAAAATCTTTTAGAATTTTGTATAACACCGTGTATAATTGAAAACTTTATTAAATGAGTTCTAATTATTTATATTATCCTTTTTTATTTATACCTTAAAATTTTACATTTAGAGGTTAGTAGGAAATTTTTATATTTATGCTTTCTTTGGAAATAAGTGTTACACACTGTAGGTTCTTCATAATACGTTCATCACTATTATTAATTTTCTTGTATTTAGGGCTAAAAATATATCTACTAATGATTACAATACATCTGATCAACATTAATTGAAAAGCATTATTTTTTAAGTGCTTTTTCGAAATGACTAGCGAATTATTGTAAAATGAATATTTGGACATTTTACTTGTAGTTTTCCTAAATATTTCTTAACGCTTAACCCTTAACGTTACAACTTTACGAGTAAGATACAAGATTTTGTATCACAACCTAACAAGTTCAGGTTAGTTAAGGTATTTATGTACTATCCATTACATCTAGAATCCATATAAATAATGCATCTATCAATTACTCTAAAACTCCCTGTTGCGCTCTATATTTACATGACATTGGCTCTCAGATATTGACTTGTATTATAACACTCTAGACTAAAATATGTCAATATCGGAGTTTCGTCTATAAAAGATACGAATACGAATATAAGCAAAAATTTAATGATACACAATATGATTGATTTAAGTTGCAACAATTGGAAAACTTGTTTATTATCAATCTGCCAAAAAACTGTACAGTAGAAGATAAAATGCTTTACTTAATGTGAAAGTCCAACCTTTTCTGATTTTTTTGTTTGTTATTAAGACCCGGTTTTTCCACCTCTTGATAAAGTGACAGTACATAACTTACCAGATAAAATGAAAATATTGAGTCGATATTAGAGCGTAAATTAACAAAATTATACACATGTCAATTATATGATGCGATATTTTTCTTTTATCTGGCAGATAAGTTAACTGGCACTTTATCAAGAGGTGGAAAAACCGGGCCTAAAATTTTAAAAACAAGAAATCCGTATTTTTTGTTTTCTTGAAATAATACTAATTGGGGTATATTCTATATTTTCTCATGCTAATTTTGATATCCTGTTTACATTTTTCACTGCAATGACAGTAGCAAACACTGAATCAAAATTAAAATGATGGATAATAAATTTGTTTCTATTGGTTACTAATTTTAACAGGCTGTTAAAATTAACATAGTAAGATACAAAATATACCTAAATAGTTTTCCGCTAATGTTTTGACATTAGCGTGCCTCCGGAATAAGTAAAGAGACCCGATATACATTACCATTGGTACGGCAATATGTGATAATTATTGACAGTTTTAAAATACGTTTCCGTTATAAACTATGATCAAAAATCTTACATGATTGGGTACACTGGCTTGGGAAAAAAAATCGCGTACATCTTAAAAATCAAGTAATCGCCTTTTTACCATTTTTAGCCATTTAAATAGAATTTTTTAAGCAACTGCCCATGAAGTTATCACTATTGTCACTATCATGTTACTATTTTAGCTATTGTAGAGCAAGCTCTTCATTATGTTTAAGTTCTATTAAATTACTACTCATATTAGACTAGTGGAATAACTATGAAATATTCATTTTCCACAAAAAGACTTTTTGTGTAGTATTTGTATTATTGATATTTTTATAAACCTCTTTAAGTAAATATTGACCGATTATATTACGAGGGCGGATCAAGAAGTAGCGAGCCTAACAAAAGAGGGCAGCACTAATAAAACAATTTATTCGTTTTTCAAGTTCGCAATCTGTTAAAACATTAATGTTAAAATTTGTTATCATTTCGATCGCAAGGACGCTTGTTCTTTAAGTAGGAAGTGAACTGTTTATAGCCCATTTTAAAACATGGAAAAAGTGGAATATAGATCTATGATTAAGTTCTTACTTTTGAAAACAAACTATCAAATAAAACAAAGCTGAGCTGGAGTACGTTTATGAGGATCAATCTCCATCGATTGCAACCATAAAACGATGGAAAGCAGAATTTAAACGTGGTCGGACCAGCGTATTTTATGAAGAACGCAGTGGACGCCCAAAAGACGTGAACACTCCAGATATTGTTAAAAAAATCATGATATGGTGATAGATAGTATAGGCTATACACATATTTTGTGGATCAGTGATTTCGATATTGCATAATGAATTGAAGATGAAAAAATTATGTGTAAAGTGGGTGCCGCATTTGTTAACTGTGGACCACAAACTTTAACGGGAACGACTTTTAGCACTCAATTTAGCGAAGTTGAAGCATAATCCGAAAAACTTTTGGCGTCGAATAGTAACGGTTGAGGAAACCGGGACATACAATTACACACCCGAAATGAAACAACAATCAAAGCAATGGACTGAGGCTGGTGCAAGTGCTCCGAAGAAGGCAAAGACCGTATTCTCGGCTAGAAAAGTTATGGCCAGTGCCTTTTGGGACTGCAGTGGGATTTATCTTGTCTATTATCTGCAAAAAAGCAGAACGATAACAGGAGAATACAATGCATACCTTTTAGATAAATACACGGTGCAATAAAAAGAAAAAATAACCCATTTAAAAAAGAAACAAGTTCTATTTTTTGAGAATAATACGCGTGTTCATAATGCGGTTGTTTTATCCACCATATTCGCGAGTTTTCGCTCCCTCCGTCTTTTTTCTGTTTCCCAATCTGAAAACAGCTCGGTAGAAAAAGATTTGGTTCAAATGTGGGGATAATCACTGAAACTTACAAACATTTTGAAGACGAACTTTTCTGAAAGAATAATATAATAGGCTATTCCACAGTAATCAAAAATAGTAAAAGGTTATTGAAAATAAGAATGATAATAGTTAAAGGATAAGGAAAACCATATTTCTTTTATTATAAATTATTCCTTCTAGAGGACACGGGCTGTTTTGCTTTTGACGATGCAGGACATGTGCACGAGTGTTTGAGCAAATAGGATCCAAGTATGACCTCCGATTTTGAGAAGCCCCGCCCTAACTAAGAATATACTTCTTCGGGTGTGTCGGATCTGTTCGGTTGCTGTTCGGGTGACGTTCTAATTTCTTTATTTTTATAAAATGAGAAAAAAGGTGAAATAAATTAAGTGAAATAATTTATTTTATGTCTCTAATAATGAATTATAATATTACAATTTAAATATATATTATTTCGTAATTTGTTTAACAATTTTTCGTGGTTTATGAACCACTGTTTGTTTACTTTTGGTATATCCACATTACCTACGTCACAAAGCAGATTTAATATTCGGACCTTAATATATCGTTTATTTGGAGGAATTTTTAACTCGGACTTTCACATGCGGTCTTATATTTTTATGTATTTCAAGAAAAAAAAATTATAAAAATGTCGTGGAATAGCCTATTGATTATCGGTGGGCTAATAGTATTGAGTTACAAGAAGATTGTGTTGAAAAAATAAAATATTTTTTTTGCCGATAAGTTTTTGTTTTCTTGTCCAGGCTCTCTAATTATTGATCCACCCTCGTATCTCGTACATAAATAAAAATTAGGTAAATGAAATTAATAATTTTGGCTCTTGCTAAATAGAGAAAATAATGCCATATAATTGTTCTCCTTATACGCTCAAATGCACCACACCACAATTACTTTTATTTGCACTACATTGTAAAAACATGAATTTGGAATTGGCTATTTCTGTAATAACTTAAATTAACGCACAAAATGCCGGTTTTATATCTGCAGCGAGATGAAAGCAACCGGCAAATTCTTTCAAGGCAACATGTGCCAAGGTACTTTCTTTTAATAATATTGGCCATTTATTTCAAATTATAATATTCGAAAATTGACATAATTGGTGTCGTGTATGTACTTTTCTATAATATTTTTGGTCATAGTTTTTAAAAGAGCAGACTAAAGAATAGAATATGCTGTAGAAAATGGAGTGTATTATAATATAATCAAGAAAACTAGTGGGAAGTTGGATCTAGTTTAGTATACAAGACAAAAATTAGCTGAATGCAGTTTTTGTAATTCTGGCACTTAATTGAAGTTTTCGAGTATTTTACTTCTTATAGTGTAACATGGTCATAAAGTGACCCCTGATAATGAGATTTAACAGACTTCGTATCTCTTAACGTCTTAACCAATAACCAATAGCAACAATTTACCATACCTACTACCGGAGTATTTTCTTTGATCGCGGTCAGCAGTTGGTTATGGTCCTTTACTGGTAACCAAAATTCGAATCCAACGGAAGTCAAATATTCATCACATCACTTATTATTGATGTTTTTTCCACAAAATTCACGAAGTGACGTTAACTGAAAAGCTATTATGGCAAAATATTCATTACTGACGTGTAATAAGATTAACAAACTGTGTAATGGATAAAAGCTAAAAGCTGTTATGATGCATATACAAGTATTTTTTTTTTAAACTGAAACCTTTCTATTACCTTGATTAATTGATATTCACGTAATTTAAATAATATTTCATATAGAGATATACCAGAAAGCTCTTTGTGGATTTATAATTATGTAATAATAATCCAAAACGCGTGAAATTAATAGAAACATTAATTAATTTAATTACCTTTATTAAAGGGAAACGCTAATCCCTTACTACCGTAAGCTCTTGAACAATTCTCTGATAACTGCGTAGTACACTGGAAAGAGAACTTAATATCCTTAATAACCTTTCAGTACAGAGATTTTCTTGAAATATTTCTTCATTTGAAATATGAAAGTTAAACAAATAAAATAAAAGAACTCCTAAGTAACTTGTATACTTAAGTATATAATCTAATTCATTTGAAATGTAAAATATCTTGCAAGATGCAATACAGTATATCATACCATCGTAATAAATCGGTTTTACGTTTTAACTTAATCAAAATTTAACTGCACTATAGTGCAATTACTGCTAATGGAATTACTTGCACATTAAATATTAAAAAGATATAAATGAGTTTTAATGCATGCACTATGAGGTAAACGATGCATAATTAATTATTTATCAAAATCATTCTATTTTTCTCCATTTTATGTCACATCGAATCAAATTGTTAAACGTATTTAATTATTCACATTTTAATTATATTGCGCTATAAATTCTCTTAATGCTTTACTAAAATAAATTTGGTTGATTAATTAATTATCAAAATAAATTTATTCTTGAAAATGCAAATTTGCAAATTTACTAACTATATAGTTTTATGCTTTAATTGAAATGTAAATATTGTAAGATTATGCAAACATCTGTCTACAGTTGCATTCGTATCCATTGTTTTACTACAACAACGAAATACTTCCGAAACAATTCATTTGGTACAATCAGAGACTTCATCCGTTTAACTTTTGATATCGTATAATAAAGGCCAATTTTACATACGAGGGCTACTCTAAACCCCTACTAGGCCTATTGAATATAAAAAATCAAACGAAGTTTGATGTAAAGAATAGTTACAAAAAAAAATCCCTTGTTTTGTTAAATGAACTGAGATTCATGCCAAAATATTTGCATGATTATATGAGGATGGTAGAAAATAGTTGATAAAACCACCTCCAGATAGGCAAAAAAACAATAGCAATATCGCACACACGCTCCGGCCGGTATAACGAACAGATATTTGATTCGATATCCGGTGGCCTCTTTGAGCTTTGGCCTCAAGGTAAATCGTTTTACACACTCAGGTTTATCTCAAGACGGCTTAGGCAGAACTTTCCGGTAAACCGAAGTGTGTGTAGCCGCCTTTTATAGCTAAATGGTAAACTGATAAATATTTGCCTGATACTGCGTCTTCTCATACGGTAGCTACAACATTTCAGTGTTTGGTGAAAAAAAAAAAAAAAAGTAATATAACACCGCCGCACTCACGCACTCACCTTTCGGCAATGAGCGACTTTTAGCAATTTTAAAAAAGGTAGAAGGTTTTCGTCCACTCATGATTCTTTTTCGTCATTATACCCAGTAATGGGAAATATGCTACGATGATATATATTATTTTTATTATATGATTCTTTAAAATCATTCAGAACGAAGATGAGAATTGTGAAATATATAATATTATTCATATTGTCAATAAAGTGACCCTTAGATATATTAAGTGTGAGTACAATATCCAAATTGCAGGTCTTTTTTCAAGACATTGATCAGGTTTATTACAGCTATGACGTCTCAGGATTTTAAAAATTCCCCCACTTCGAATAGTAAAATATAAAATCTTTGGCACCAGACGAAATAGGATCGTTTAAATTTTCTTTTCCCACATGTTCAAGTGGTAATGTACCTAAATAATTATTTACAAACTAGGTAGAAGACATAGTCTAGTTTCTACACGAGCGCTGATTTTAATTGCATGGCATGAGTAATGTGGATGACGTCTTCTCGCAAGAAGTTGGTATAGTTTTTTTTTTTTTTTGTATCAAATAAAATTATTTTGTCCCCATGTAATCAATGTCTGTCATATGTGTCAACGACATATTCTAAAACAGTAAAATTATAACCAAATTTTTTTTAATATTACCTGTACGTATAAATTAGTCTACAAAAAAAGAAAAAATTAAAAGAAAATATTCAATAATTATTATATTTTATATATGTTTTACGCTAAATATTAATACATTATTCAATGAGCTTAAAACCGACTATTCAGCTACAGTTTAAGCTTAAGAAGAAAAATCTCGGCCCAAGTTTTCCTAGCGTGAATTTTCTAGTTTGTATAATTAGAGAAATTGCGTAAACCACGCTCATTGGAATTTTAAATTTTTTTAAACGAACCCCTCGTTCAGAACTATAGGCGCGTTCTTTTTCTTAAGAATTTTTTACGAAGATCACTCCTGCTTATTGCTTAAGAAAATCATTGCAACAAGCAGTCATCACATAGCCAGAAAAATCAGTCACTAGTGCTATTAAAGTACTATCCGAGGTACTATATAAAATATTGGTGATTATTGGTAGTTTTGTAAGTTTTGATAGCTACATGAAAATCGCGTAAAATAATTCGAGATAACATTTCGGGGTTTTAGTAACATACTTCACTGCTGAGGTTTTGAATATAAAAACATATTTTTTTTAATTAAAAATGTTTTATATTCATGGAAGTATACCTACTTTTTAAAAATATTTCTGAAAAACGCTTGAATTCGTGGCATCATACATGGCATGTAGGCCTGCAAATATATTGCGGCTTTACAATTGCTTTCTCTTATCTGGTTGTTTGTTTATTAGTGTTAATATTTGAAGAAAAAATGTCCGTTGCACTTCCGCTATTTCAAATTCCTTTGAAAAGTGCCAGCTGTAAAGTTCAAAAACTTTAGTATTTAAGAATTTGTGTGGCATAAAAAGAGTATTCACCCGTAGAAATTCCATATGGTGCAATCGGATGCAATAGTCATAACTACTTTATGGGATACAAAGAGCATTCTAATTTATTACAAAGATAAAGATATTCCAATAACTGGACAATATTATAAGCTGGTTTGCTGAAACAATTTTATAAAAGTCAAAAAGGAAAAAAGAAGAGGAAACAATGGCTTCCCTTCCAAATTCTAAAGCAGTCTAGTCTGAAACTCCATGCGAATTTCAAAATTCGCTACTTTCGTTTCAGAATCACTAATTTTCCGCAATTGTTAAGATACAAAAATAAAAATTTTCGAGGATATAAATAAACTTTATAAAAGATTTGAAAATGTTAATAGGGAATATGTTGAAAAGGAAAATTAATAAGCTGATTACATTTACAATTCTTCCCTTTTATTCTGCCAATTTTTTTCCTCATATCAAAACGCCAAATATTTCCAATTTTAAATGGCACAAAAGTGTCCCCTGTGGTGCACTCTCCACGCCAGCTATGAGTGCCCGTGAGGTGACGCCTGGTAAGCGCCCACACAGTAAAATATATCGTCATCATTACCGATGTCTACATGTGTTGTAGATACTGGCACACCCAGAAGTGGGTAATATGCCGTGATGATATATTTATTTATTTATTTATATTTATATCAAAACGATAAACTTTTTCATCTTATATAATGTTTTTTGTATGTTTATTCTTTGTGATTTCTTATTTGCAGCTCAAACATAAAGATTAATTTCTTAAACTCGACTTCATATTGACAACGCAATCTTTTGATCGACATGAAGATAAATTTACCATAATAGCGGAAAGTGGAAATAAAAATTTACATTTCCGCTTATGTATTTTTCCGGATATTCAAATACATTACTATCATGACCTCATATAACATAATTTTTGTGTAATTAAATAGGCAGCGTATCTTTTACAATTTCCAAGATTCCAATATACTCCCTACTGGAAAACTGCATATTTTAGCATGAACAGTGGGGTCGTGGGGTCCTCCACCAAAGTAACAAATTCTAGAATATGGTTTCTTATATTAAAAGTAGACCTCAAAACTGTATGATAAGGACTATCAAAGTTTAAAAAAATTATTAGTTTTCAAAATATTTAAGTTTTTAAAGCTCTTCACCGCTTCATCTTGTCTGAATATCTACGTCACACATTATTCTATTCCAATTTTTTGCTACTTTCAAGCCTTCTGCATTTTTAAAATCGGGAATTCATTTTCAAATAAATGATTGCAGAAAATAACGAAACAATGAGAGTGAGCCAAATAACACTTTGAATTTATGATTCCATACCAAATAGAAAATACGTACGTTTGTATGAACGTAAAAAAATGTTGAATGGCATAGACTGCCAGTAGCAATTAAATCAAACCTTGGACTATACTATACGTAGTTTTTTATTAAATTGATTATTACCCACGCTCATTTCCAATTATTGACTACAAAAGTTATATTAAACAAACTTTAATAAGCAGGTACTAAAAAAGATCAATTTATGTGACTAAATATCAGCAAACACTGAACAACAAATAAGACTTTCTACAACTACACATCATTTTAAATTTAGATGAAACTGCATAAATTTTTTTTAAAAAAACTAATGGAGGACCCCGTTTGTCATTTTGAAGAATCCAAGTACGAATAAAAATAAATATGACGATTATATAGACAAACCTACTATCTATGTTCATCTTTCACCCCTTCTAAGCCGGACATCGTAGAAAAGGTCTAAGTCCCATCAGGGCCTTCCGAACTTAGATAGCATTACGGTAGTTATTAAGAATAAAATTGAGAATCTATAGAGAACTTTAGACAGATTAGAAACAAAGTACTTCGAATTCAAATATAACATCTGCAGTATACAGGTATTTAAAGACGCTAGACCACCTTGTTTTTGTACGAACTAAATAGCAGAAAAAAGTATAAATAAAACTACAAAGATGCACTTGTTTGATAAAAATAAACAAGTTTACTCTCTTGCCATGAAGATTTTAGATAGGGGTGTCTAATTTTACCAACAAACAGCAACTCCACTGAATTACTCTGTCTGCATCTTTTAGAATTTTCTTTTTAGTTTTACTTCAAATTTTTTCAAGCAGAAAGATAACAATTCACTAGGTATATCATTTGAAGGAAAACGCTTAAATAAAACTCTACTATTTCCGTCATTGTTTCTTTTTACAAATAATACAAAAATGTAAAAAATGATACGATAATTTATTAAGAAAACAGACTGCGTTAATGATAATTGTTATTACAAAGGAAAGCAGTACAATTATTCAAATTCAATTAAGGTTTTTTCTTTATTTGAGAGCTTTCATTAATTACTTTCTAAATGGAAAACATTTTTCACTTTACACTTTAGAAGGAAACCAGCAATTCATTCATGTGTTTCTTAAACCACTGATTGAAAATTTCAATGGAATATTTTGCAGTCTTACTCTTATTATCCGTCATGTCAAACAATTATACCATACACTCTAAAACAATTCCTTTGTACATAGTTTGACACATTTACTATTAATTTTTTTTAAGTTTAATGGGTTCCTCTAATAATTGAATTCACCTCCATTATAAAATATATAAATGTGTTCAAAATAAATTTTATAAATGAAAATGTTCATAATTAGCAATTTAATAAATATAACTGGTAACTTATGTCACTCAAATATCTTTCAATTTCATACAAACCCAAGTAATTTCTATCTGGAGTGGTGTCATATATTCAAATAAGAGTTATTTGGTTCATAATTGTTGGTTCGTTATTTTTCGCATTCATTTACTTGAAAGTAGACTCCGAATTTCAAGAAAGTGATATCACAAGTCTTCAAAGAATTTGGAATAAAGTATATGTAAAAGGTAGATGTCACAGCCATTAAAAAACCGAATATTTTAAAAAACGAATAACTTTTTTGCCGATTGACATTAAAATCGTGATTTTTTGACAGCTAACAGTCTGCAACATATAACTTTTACTGCCTGGGCAATAAAAATATTCAAAATAGGTATTAAAAATAATCATTAAATTAATATTCTAAAATCAGCAAAAAAATTATGTGTTCAACACAGCACTAAACACACAACTTCAACAGCATTGAAATTGCTTCTTTTAATGGTATTTTAGTGCCTAGTTAACCAAATAACTTTTTTACTTTGATAGGTCCCTATCCATACATTGTGGTGCGATAATATATGAATAGACCCATATGTACCCAAGTCGACGCTAGTTAACACTTGGACCTGAATGTATATTTTTCCCAAACTTCAAACTATTCCTGTAGTTACCGTAAGCTGGGAATTGAAAATAAATATATAGAAAGAAATGAATGCATATTAAAATTATTTAAAAAAAAAATTATTATGCGTACAGTTTAATATAAAAATTGTATATGTTTTACAATGAATATATTAACATAAAAATAAACTAGTGCTGAACAATTTCTTGTATAAATTCTTTAGAATTTTAGTAATATCTTATTTATGTTACGGTAAATTGATTCCTGGAATATTTTAGAAATCTTTTGAAATTACAAATCAATATCTTTAACTTCCATATGGAATTATATAGTACCTACCTAAAGACGTATAATTATTGTTCAGTTTAAATCAGAAATATAAGCGTTTACTATCTACCAAGAATTTTAAAGTAGAATAATACTATATAAACAAATTCGAATAGTATTCACTAGAAGTAATATAAAAATAAAAGTATTTCACTAAGAAAAACTACATAGTACTTAAGAGCTATACTCTGGTAAGAGTTTCGTAAAGTGCCATTTCCAGTTTGTCGATTGATTTGAAAAGAATCTAATCGGTTCATTGAATTTTGGTGCAGCAGTGTAAGAAAGTATAAGTAACAGTTTTCAAAATTTTCAGAATTGATAGAATTTGAATTAGAGCGCACACAAAATCCACACACACCCACATCCTCGTAAAACTGTTAAAATCAGATTCTACAGACTTCAAAATGTGCTTATTTACTAAAACCTCGATATGAGATACGTATTTAGCATTATTCCTATATACCTAACCTCTTTTAACTATTGATAACGAGAAGTAAACACTCTAATACATAGTTATTAGTTATGATTAGAATTTTTGGAAAATTAAAGTTAGTTATCAAGAAATTTCACAAGAGATTAATATGTAGTTATTTACATTACAAGCTAAGTAACTACACAATTTGGTAGAGGAGGTAACTGGTCGGGCTTAGGCGAATGTTGCGCCCTATAAACTTTAAAGTCCAAAAAAACTTATAAAGTGTGTATTGTATTAATTTTTTGCACTATCGACTATAATTTAATCAAAAGTTTGACATACCGGGTGGCGCTCGAAATCCGTTATATTTACGATGGGAAAATAATTTCTTTTTGACGTTGCTTCCAGAATTATTTTATAAAAAAAAGTCTTCAAATAAAAGTTGTAGAGCATAAATTTCTGCATATAAAACAGTAAACAATATTTATTTCGTATGTTTGACAATGCAAAATTAGATAGGAAATTTCGAACATTACAAATTAATTGTTCTAGCCATAAAATTAAAGAAAAGATAAACAAATATGAGACAAGTATTTGAACTATATAAAAATAAGTTATTATTCTGCTTATGAATTACATTCTCACAATGAAAAAAAAAAATATGGCAGATAAAATATCACACATTTGATTGTCTTTTTAATCGAAATTAAATTAATTAAATTACGACGTTTGTCCGAAATGTTAAAAAAAATATATTTAACTCAAAAAGTACAAATGACTTATGGTAGATCGTGTTAGTAAGAACGTACACCTACTACTGAATGTTAATTACGATTACATATGTTTTTAAGCAATTGAATCTACCAAAGTTTTGGTCACCGATAGCGTTATATTCTGCCATTCTTCTTGAAATTTATTGTTAAATTCTTTTTTGTTTATATTCTTGTTTCTTTCAAGAGTTTTCATTATTTTCTCTTAAAGTCCGGAGACTGTGGGCGATGATTAAGTTTATTTTCGATATTATACCGTAGCCATTGTCTTAGAAGATGCGAATGATTTGTTTTTTGCATTAAATTAATATAGCCCGGTAATCCTACTTTGCGGTACTTGCTTTAAATTTGCTATCCATGATTGGTGCAATAATTACTATAATTTTCGTACACGTGCTAACTAAATATACCCCCAAAACATAATGCTGTCACTGCCGTATTTAACTGTTACTTTTAAATGCCTTACATTTTCTACTTTTAATTATTTACTAGGTTTTCTGGTAACGAAAGTGAGTATAATACATGCATTAGACAGAAGGCAAAAATTTGTAGAAAACCTGAAATTTAAGGCATTTAAAAGTATCTAACAGTTAAATACAGCGGTGACAGCCTTATGTTTCAGGGGTATATTTAGTAGACGGGGGTACGAAAATTAGTAATTATAGTATCAATCGTAGATAGCAAAGATTACCTCGATATTTTAAAAACAAATTTAAATCAAAATGCCTAAAAATATGACTTAGCAGACAATTTTAATTTCATGTATTATAACAATTCAACTAATAATTGGCGACATGTAAGAGAGTAGCTATTGTATAATATATACAGTCTCCGGACGTTAATCAGATTGGGAAAGTACGGAAAATTCTTGGAAGTAACAAGAATAAATTACAAAAAGAATGGCATGCTAATGCCATCGGAGACAAAATTTGGTAGATTCAATGGCTCGTCGCTCAGTTACTAGTGGAAAAACCAAAGGAAATCCATCAAATATTATATTTCTTTATAAAACATAAATAAATGGGTTATTATTTAAATGTAATTGAGAGCTTCTTGACTGGACGGATGTTTGGGATATTTGAATAAAAATTCTGGATTGCAGTCAATGATAATTTATTTCAAAATCGGCCTCTACCGGTTTCGGCAACTCATTTGCCTTATTTATATATTTAGAAAATATTAATGTCATTCTGTATAAAATTTATTATTATTAAAACGAGATCACCTCCTGAAGAAGGCAAATGAGTTGCCGAAACCGGTAGAGGCCGATTTTGAAATAAATTATCATTGACTGCAATCCAGGACTTTTATTCAAATATCCCTATTATTTAAATGTTTTGGTTATCGTACGGAGACTTTTGTATCATGAAATTATGAATACTTTCAATGTTTGCCCCATAAAGTAAATAAAATATATATATATATATATATATATATATATATATATATATATATATATATAACGGCATATTACCCATTACTGACTGTGCCAGTATCTACAATACATGTAGATATCGGTAATGATGACTATATATTTTTACCGCGTGGACGCTTACCACGCGCCACCTCACGAGCACTCTTAGCTAGTGTGGATCACTTTTGTGCGATTAAAAGTCTGCTCTGGCCGAGATCGAACCCGGGTCACCAGACTAAATAATATTATTATTATTTTATTTGTTTATTTTGGATTAATAGATATTTACACACACCAAATGAGCTAAGGTAATGTTTATTCATGAGAAGAAAGTTTAGCTCACGAGTCCGTAAGGGGGAGTGAGTTAATTTCTTTGAGTAAATAAACATTCTTAGCTCACGTGGTTTGTACAATATTTTATTTAATTTTAACGAAATACTAATAAAAACCATTAAAATATTTAATTTTGACAAAATAAAAAACTGATCAGTTAGTAGCTGGCCTTGTCAACTATATAGCATGACCTTGAGATTTTCAGTTAGTTATGTATTACGACACTTAGCGCTAGTAGTGTTTCGTTCGGATTAATTCGTTCGGATGTTCGGTGATTTTAAAATCGTGGCGGCTTGGCGGCAAGTCATACTGACAATTCAAATTTGAAATTATTTTCGTGAAGTGTTACTCTTCATTATTGTGTTATTTTATTTTATATTATTCTATTTATGTTTATTTGCTTCTGCAAAATGCCAAGAGGTTGTTGTGTGCCGGGTTGTGATGTTGAAAATACAACAAAACATTATTTTCCTATTTATGAAGAAGAAATTTACAAAATTTGGATAGAATAAGTAGCTCATCCAAATAAAAGATAGAACAAGAAATGAAATGATTAGAGAACATTTATAATGTAAGTCTGTATTGGACTTCATTGAGCAGAGAGCGCTGGCTTGGTGGGGCCACATGATCAGAATGAACGAAGCTAGACCAGTTAGATAAATATGGATGACAAAAGTGGTAGAAAAAACAGACCGAAAGACAACTGGGTTAAGGTAATATTGAAGATCTTGGAGAAGAAAAATACGACAATTCAAAACGCTAGGAAGATGGCAAGAAATAAGAAGCAATGTGCGAAATTTGTACACAACTAAATGTATTTGTATGCCCTACCCCTTATAGTAAAAGGATATCTGACTATATTTTTATATTTTCCTTATGTAATTTTAAGAAATAAATATGCGTTCGATTTTTTGTTAAATATTCTGTTCTTTTCTGTTTGTTACTATGTCAATAAAAAAGAATAAATTTATTCTCAATAGTAATGCAGGATGCAGACTATCCCCGATACTACCCGCCATACTGATTTTAGTTATGTCTTACGACACCGAGCGCTAGTGTTGCAGGGCATGAATGCCTACTACTTTATCATTGCAGTTGACTATCTTAATAGTATCTGTTGTCTGTGGTTAGTAGGCTGAGCATGACAATCGTTGCTGATAGAAGTCAAGTCATGTATTTAAAATGTTTTATTGTCTGTCATTTGTGCCGTGAAAAATAATGAAAATGGCTGATAATGTCTGATAAATATTATGGTAAGTGTTATTTTCGTACCTGATGTTATTTTAATTGCATTATTTGTTGCAGAGTGAGTTAAAATTTTGTAAGGGTGGTTTAATTTTTTTTTTTTTTTAATGAAAAATGTGTTACTTATAGTTGTTGCTATGGAGTTAATAATGACAGTTTAAAACGTCAAAATTGAATAAAATAATTTTAAATATGTTGGGTTTTAGACAGCTATTTTTCCTAAAATAGATTGAAATTATTGTCGAACGGAGACTTTTTGTGTGACTCACAAACGTACGAGTATATTAATTATTAATAATTTCAGTAAAGAAACTCTGTGAAATTTATATTTCACATTCAACAAACCAAACGAAATAACCACAAATGCTTAAGCGCAAGAGCGGACTGGGAATTTAAAACGTCCCGGAAAATTATAGCAGTAAGTGGCGCTTGGAATAAAAAAAAGCTTACAACAGAATAGATTCGCTTAGTCAGTCTGTGAACCTAATATTAGCTGTCCATAAAGCCACCGGCCCACCGGAAAATGTCCCAACGTCCAGATTACTCGGTCCATGCTTACGCGTAGTAAACAAATACACTTGTCAGCAGTTCAAAATTCGGCACCAAGTGTCTCATATTTAATTTTAGTCGCGAATAGGAGTATTCAATAATCATCAGGAGTAGGTATAATAAATGCAAAGAAAGATCTTTGTATTTATTTCGTCGAGATTTGAAGCCAGGACCTTTCTATGTAATGAATGTATAATGAATGTTTTAATGCTAGTATGTATAACCGTTTCCGACTACCATTGAGACAAGTGAAAAATTCATTGAGTTCAAAAGGACTTTATGAAAGTTGCTAAAGGTAGACATAGAAAGATCCTGAGATCAAATCCCGGCGAAGACCATGCATTTTTCACAAAAATCTTTCTTCATATGGGAAATATTTCACTGTTCTTAGTTGTAAATGTGACAATAATAACTGTATGAAACCAGTATATAATATACATATTAAGGTGTTCTTTAACCAGCAAGTATTTCGTCGCGCTATCCGATAAAGTAATCAACGCTCCGAATAGGAGGGATACTTATCTCAGTCTAGCATTAAGACAAGTGAAAAATTCACTAGAAGATCCTGGGTTCAAACTCTGGAGAATTCCATCAATTTTTCACAAACATCTTTCTTCATCCTAATTTAATCGTTCGCGGCTCTGAATATTACAATAATAACTGTATAAAAACAGTTTATAATTTAGAATATGAATATAGAAGAGAATTATGAATTATGAATTAATATTATTAATTTATAAATTTTATTAAAATCTTTTTCATCAGAATGAATTAGCGGCCTATATTCTATTCCAGTTAAGAATGGATTTAGTGGAGCTTCGGAACCAGCCCATTTTACATACATAAAACTTATTAGTTTTATGTTTTGTGCAAGACGTACTTGACAACTCGAGATGTCAAAATTTGACAATTTTTAATTCGTTGGTAAATAAACAGATACTTAAAGGAGTATAATAGTACAATACATTATAATATATAATCAGAGCTTAGACTTCCGCACTGACTGCAATTCTACAATAGCTAACTGAAACGTTTTGTTACATAGTTTTCCCTATTGTAAACTTGCTTCGTGTTTAGACCAATCAAAAAGCTGGAATCGTAAGCCATATCTTAATCCTAAATCCATTCTTAACTGGAACAGAGTATAATATGCAATATTTTAATGTTTCTATACACGCCGTCAAATAAACTGTTGCTCAACTTTTTTCCTTCTCCGCACCCTATCCATACACAGGTAGTGTTGCCGCTTCTTCATAACTCCAATTTATACTTATCACTTACGAAGTCCATAATAGAGAAACTATTTTAGTAGGTTTCTGGTGATGCGGAGCATAATTTGTACATAAGTTGAAATATTTAAAATTACGTTTTTCATCTCACATCGTATTACCAAATGTTTATATTATTATAATATTTACTGTATCTTAGTATAAAAACATTAATAAAACGTTTCCAAATTTTAATATTCTTTATCCTTATAATATCTTCAACGTAATAATACAGGAAGGTAACTCCCATTTGTTATTATAAAGCTCATTACGTTCACAAAGGCTGCACGATCTAATAATGAAGGATCGTTTTTGGCAAGACATTATTTTTAATTTTCTATTTATACTCCTGTGAACAACAATGAACTTTTTGTATTACATTTCGGAAGTACTCATACTATTTTCTGAGATCCTCATTAGAAGCATTGTCATTATTTTGATGATTTTTCTGTCTTTCTTACACGTTAAACCATGCTTGTTGTACTTATGCCGAAGACTCGTAACTTGGAGACCGCTTGTATTATCAGTATCTTGATACATTTTATAATTAAATAAATATATTTATAAGATATTCAAAGTCAAAAACAGTTATTATATCGATAACATTCTTGGCTTACGCCATCGATGCCATACATAGATACTGAGAGTGGTTCATTAATTCAATATTTAACAGCTTATTGCCAAAGTTAATTTAATCCCATTGCCCAATTAAACTTTGATCCAAACATAATGAATCATCCTGTACATTTAACAATGTTAATAAACATTTGATTTAGTACAGAAATTTCAATTGCAAAGATAATTTGGCCCCCTCTGTAAAGCTTTCTAAAATTAAAAATCAATAACTTATATTACTGTGCTATGGTAGAAATGAAATGGCAGAAGACTTACGTCATCAAAAAATATCCCTAAAGTAATGACGTCATATACTACTACGGTTAAATAAGATACTAATTTATAAGGCGCGAGCAGTCATGTGACTTTGTTGGTCTTTCTTGACAAGCAGATATGGGGACCCTTGACAAAATGACATAAATGACAAATGTCATCATTTTTCATTCCAAATTTCATGATTTTCCAATTTCAGGTGGTTTATCTTCTGACTAACGGTTTGAGTTTGCGCAGTTATACGATTTTGGTCAGCTGTTTTGTTAAAAATTAACCTTGTAATTTGGAGTGAAAGCGTCATTTTCTGTTGTTATATACATACATATATATATATATATATATATATATATATATATATATATATATATATGATTGACGAATTTTCATCTGAAGAGTCGTATGAATCGGGGGAATTTTCTTCTAGTGATGAAGACAATCTGGAAATGGTTGGCGAAAATCCGAGGTCAAAGAATGAAAATTATTTAGAAGAAACAGTAATAGTAATCATGGTCATACATAGATGTCAAATGTCATTTTTCAATCTAAATTTCATGATTTTTTAATTTCATGTGATTTATTGAACTTGGCAAGTAAAGTCCACACACCTGGTGACAAAGAAACCACGTGAACTTACAAAATCTTGAAATTTTGAATTAAAATTTATGACATTTGTAAGTTATGTACATGATTACTAGCTGTCATTCTGAAACGGGTGTCCATATCTGCTTGTCAAAATTTGCTTATTTGCAGGGCATCTGTTCCTCTAAAATACATAATTTAAAGATTGATAACAAAAGAAATATTTGTAAAAAAATACCTTTTGAACGGCTTTCAACGGAATTAATGGCCCACAATTCCCCTTCGAAATAGTTCATGACATGGTTAGTTTCTGAAATTGTTTTTTAAGCTCTAGGCATTATTATGGATGTAAACTGACAACCAAGTGACAATAGTGACAGCGATGGATATTCGATCGATATAAAATTTAATGTAAACATTGTCATGCCAACGTATAGAATAAAAATAAACTACAATTAATTCAAATAATTTCAAATTCCGTAAAAGGAATAGAGATTGACTTAGAAATACTTGTAAATTTCATTAATATATACTTTTCTCAATACTAGTATTTTTCGTTCTTCTGTATTTAAAAATAAATAATTTCTACAAGTTATATTTCATTTTATATGTAGTTTTTTTCAGATCTATGACGTAAGTCTTCTGCCATTTCATTTTCACTATAGTCATGTTTTGTAGTGTGAGATTGATGTTATCGGTATCAACCTATTTGTTCCGTAAATATAGCATCTGAAAAGTAGGCTGATTTAATTGATCCGCCAAAAAAAAAATCTTAAATTTATTGTTAGGGGTTGAGATATAAACATTATTATTAATTATATATAACGGCCCGAAATATACATGTTTGACTTTTTTGTATAAAACAGGATTCCCATGTCGCGACACTTGGTGAACCTGGCTCGACACTCACCAAGTCACGCACCGTTGGAACGGTTAGCACAGCTTGATTGCATGCCATGATTTAGTTGAGCTTTAGCCTTCACTGCCTTTAGGCAACAATAGTCTAGTCGAGACCTGAGGAGCCCCGATGTATGTTCTAGCCCCCGTAGGTCTGTTCGATCTTGAAAATTTATGATCATTCTTCAATTCTCAATTTTGATCGTTCTTATCGATTGATCGATTAAAATTGATCATCAGTGATCAATAACGATCAGATCTATAAATTGATCAAATGTTGTCTGTAATCATTTTGATCGATTAATAGATCTTTTTATCAGATGGAGCACATTTTGGCAATCCTAGTTTCTCAATCTTCTCCCTTTCTTTAGACTTCAAACAGCGTTTCAGTGATGCCGCTGCTCACATGTGCGTGCACATCGCCTTGACGTGTTGTTTGGATCAATCAGATCGATTTATTGTTGAATTAATCAGTTGATTTTCTGATAAGAGCTGTCTGTTTTTCGTGATCATAAATGAAAATCGATTAAATGTTGTCTGTGATCATTCTGATTGACCATTCGATCTTCTATTTAGATCGATAACATCGATATTTTTTCGCAGCCCTAGCGCAGAAAACCCGGGTATTAGTTTTTAAAATAACACGTATAAAAACGCGAGTTTTATGCTTTATGTACGGCTTTTTAAAAAAAATCTCAAAAAATTAGTATAATTTTCCACTAAGAAAAGGTCGTGTACCTTCAGGCTCCTCATTAATCTGACGGCTAGACTCTTGTCTTCAGGCAGCTTCCTATACGCGTGGCTCGGCAAACTTAGATTCTAGCGAGCCTCAAGACGTATGAATGGGCTCTTTTGCTTGTCTCGGGCTTTCCGTCAGTTATGGGTAATTTTGACACAAGTAAAAGGCAACGAGCCGATCGATTCGTACAATCTTTTCAACGGTCCAGCATAATATTCTTGATTCGGGAACAAAAATTGTACGTTAAGTTTTGTTTACGTTAGTTTTTGTCGATTATACATTTTCAATCTACAAACCACCCTCCATTATTAGTTTGCCGAGCCACGTGTCGCGGGAAGTTTCTTTATATCAAATTTATCGACATCTAACGAGGAACCCGAGACAAACCTACGAAGTTCGAATTAACCCTATTCACTCCGACCGAGCCGCGAGTCATAAGAAGCTGGCTGTATAGGTTCGACAAGCCACTCGTAGTGAGAATTCGGCTTTAGTTTAGATTTAGTTGCAAATGAAAAATATCCAAATATTCACTAAAACAATGACAACTAATAATCTTGAACGTTTTGGCGGACAATTACTAGTGCCATCTTGAATGAAAATATTAGAGCATACTCGTACACAAATATTGTCGTATGTCATATAGTGTCAAAATGTTTAAGTATGTACGTCATTCCATGTACATAATAGTTATTGTCGTATTTATCTTGCCCTTAAATATAGGATTTAGAAAAATATTCTACTTCTATGAATTTTCGTTGTGAATATACTGGAGCTACTTCTTGGAGGCTAAAGAGTAAGGGTTGGTTTATGATGAATTTAATTTATAAATTTACATTTAGAAATTTTGATTTAAAATTTATAATTTTCTCTCTGGTTTATGTTCAATGACTTGTCACTTATCACTGCTTGTTATTTGACGTTTCACCAGTTATCACTTCAGATTTTAGGTTACAAATATATTTCAGCCATGAATTTGTTAGACGATAATGAACAAGATTATTCTTTAATAATATCGGGAATGTTTCTTGTTTTACTATTGTTGATTTGTATAGTACAGAAATAAAACAAACACAAACTTAAAAATCGCAGATGGTCGGTCTGTTAGGTCATGATTAGGCCTATGAACACATTGATTTGTTAACGGACAGTATCATAGTTTGTTTCTGAAAGTGAACTAAGATCATAAACAATTCTTGAAATATACTCGTATGAGTGTACATATATTCAAGTCCTTGCCATCCCTCGTTGCATTGAAACTACACAAACGTTTTATTTTTGTAAAATTTATTTGCTTTGTCGTACAAATTACGATGTTCGCGAATACTGATTATCAACAAAAAACAAAATATCAATTTGTTCATGTGATACCAGGTTCAAAATGTCAACAATTCACAAACAGAAAAGGAAGTTGACAGATGAAGCAAAGTTATACCTTACCGCCATGTTTAATAGTTCTCTCTTGTGATTGGTCGAATTTGAAATTTATATTTGAAAATATAAAATATAGTTATATTCCAAATCTAAATTTCAAATTTCTAAATTTGTAAATCATTCATAAACTATCGTATACGTTTTACGTGAGTTTATATTTTAAAATCTAAATTATAAATTGTAAATTTGTAAATTAAATTCATCATAAACCAGCCCTAAGGTAGGTGCGAATCATACAGCACAGGCTGATGTATGATATACTTTAAAAAAAATGGTTTAAATATTAGTTTTCCTCTAATGGAACAGCATAAATATTCATTTTACTCTATTGGAAAACCACATACTTTAGTATAAAAATGCAACAAGTTATTTTCACATCTATGAACTAGGCATGGCCTTATGATATTCTAACATAAATTTAGTACGAAAAATAAGCAATTTACCTTGCAAATATCAGCTTCTAGACTTTTAATTCTGCTTCATTGTCATTTGTTCAAAACACATCTCAAAATAAATATAACAATTTAATACTTTAGAAAACAAAAAACAAAGTCCACACAGCACACACTACGCAAGCGATGAACGACATCTTGAAAACAATTAATGAATATTATGAGTAATGTAGTTGCATGTTGCTTGTAAAGGTTGATTCAGATCTCGAAAAAGAACAGCTGATATTTGAATTTGATTATTAATTATATTTTAAATTAATCGTAAATTAGATAATTTGTTGTTAAATTTATAAATATGATCAGAATTTTCAGACAGCAAATTAATATTTCAGAAATTGTGAATATTGAAGGCTAATGAGAATATCAATTTTCTCAAAAACTTGAAAACTTAAAGAGATAGCGAATTTCTGTCTCTAGAATTCATTTCAACAGGGTTAAATCTATAAACATGATTGCAACATTTCAGAGAGTAAATACAGATTTCAGGAACCGTGAATGTTGACAGCTACTAAGAAACTATCTGATGTCACGGATCATATAAATAAGAGTGCATTGTTGTTCTTACCGAGATGAAAACCTCCTCGGCTTGTTGCAGGATGGCGACGCGGGACCAGTTAAATTTCTTCATGAGCTTGATGCGCGTAGGGTTGTGTACCGTAGCGGACGGGTGCGTGCGAAACAAAGTTGGGAAGCGGTTACGGTCCGACAGGGCTGGAGAACTCGCGCCGTAGCACAGCTAGAACAGTAAGTCACTTTTATAAGCACATTACAAGATAAGGGTGTGTAAATATGAATATAAATGTGAGAATTTCGGGAAACATTGGATGTTTATATTGTGAGATCTCAGTTTATCTTGAAAAAACGTTAAGCAAAAAAGTAATTGCAGCGAATTACAAATGTTAAACATCTCTAAAAATACAGATAAGGAAGGCGAGAAAAGTTCATTCTCATCTGGATTTTGTCGGATTTTGTAATTATATTCTATCCCATCTTAAGAATAAAACACTTCACTAAATAAAGATTACATTTCCGCGTCGGTGAGTAGCTAAATGGCAATTTACTTCGTCGTTTGTATATTTAAATTATAATTCTAAAGGGACTATTAATTTTTACAAGTTTATATACAGATGTATACTAGTTAACATAAATATGCTTTGGGATCTCAGAAACTACGAGAGATACGAAGTCGGTTTAATTTAGTCAAAAGTTGTCCCATTAAAGGACCAATTTAGGGGCATATTTTATTTTCTGGTAAAAATACGTAGGTCAGTAGTTATAAACAAAAATATTACAGTTTTTTTTATCACCCGCAATTACTGGCAAGGAAGATATAGGGATCGTGTTAAAAATCGCATATCCAGTTTTTGACAAATAAGCACGTTTTAGGGTTCCTACAATCCGATAATAATATTTTTTCGCAAAGATGACTGTGGATGTTCGAGTCCAGCATAATAATAGTTCGGTCAGTTTACATTTTCATCAAACAAATTATAAATCCTACGCAAATGGTAAGAAATTTCTATCAATTGCTTTCAGCTAGTTTAAAATGCAGATTTTAAATTTACAAAAATAATATGTTATTCAAGAACTCTACCATTTAATTTTTTATTATATCGCCCTTTCCAGTAATTACCGGTGCCGATCCCCGAGAAAATTCTATCGACTCGTGAACATATTTGTGCGAAATGACCAACAGCAATCATCTCACTAAAATTCGTTATAATATTATTATTATTATTACAAAATATATTAATTATGATATGTTTTAAGATTATAATCAAATTTACTTATATTATTTTTATGTAAATTAAAGTATCAATAAATAAAAATATATCTTTGTCATACATATTTTTTTTATTGCGGGTCTTTATGTTATATTTTTCAGGTATTTTACCGGTTTGAAATGAAAAAGGTTGAGAAACTCTGAACTAAAGTGTTGTCCCGTTTGTCTTCCAAGATAGGTTTTACATTACGCACTGGATTTTAACAAAGTTTTTCAATATTATGCCAAAAGTAAAAGATCTCTGTAAAAGATGAATCTGGACTAGAAGATAACGCTTTAAATGTCGGTCAAACTATTATCACCCGTCATTTGACCAAAGTTTTTATAAGTTTTAAATCTATATTTAAAGTAATCGAGATAATTGTGTAGAAATTACCAAATTACGCAACATTTTTGTAGATTCTATAAATTGTTGAAAATGTAAACCGCCCGAGCTATTATGAGCCTGGACTGGTATGTAGATTTTCTAACTCAAATATTACGTCGGAAAATTTATAAAATATTATATTTCTGCTATATACTAATAAGGAAAAACTCACTCGATTTTAAACGTAAATTTGATAACCGCAGTGGCAGTTTACTTCAAGTTATAAATTCTTTTCATAGAAAAATACATTTAAATGTATTTTTTTGGATTTATTTAATAAAAATGGAAGATTATAAAATATGTTTGCATTGATACTTGATTGATATTTTATAGATAAATTTATAAAATAATTTATATAAACCCGGCAGCCTAAAATAGACACAACTCCTCAGTTACGCAGTTAAGTACCTACTCAAATTTATGTAATTGATAAATATTATCAAAAATGCAATTTTAATGAATAATAGAAGGTTTCTAAGAAGAGAATATGAGAAATATGAATTAGTAAACTACGTAAAAAAATACAGCTGTTTTTATTTATTTCAATTAAAAATTAACTTTCAATTTTAAGAAATCGGATCAAACTCGTCGATTATTTATTGCTAACGTTATTTTCTTCATTTTTATTACATTATTTTTCTTGAAAACTATTTTTAATATCCTTCTTGATTTGTATCAAAGCCAACTATAAGATCGAGAACAAGAAAAATGCAAAAAGTATATTTGACGTACATACGAGAATATCGGTTATATATTGTAGCAGTATAAATCGACCGTAAATGTCAGACCTGTTTAATTAATTCTTATGGTGGAATAGGGTATAGATTCAATTATAATTTGTAACTAGTTACAGAAATATGTTAATTTTCAATATACAGTGTATTTTCCTTCAGTCTAAAATAAATTATCTGTTTGCGTCATTATACATAGTATTACGATAAAAATATTACACAATTAAACTAATTTCTTTATTGGGCGACCTTATAATACGAGAAATATATCTCTAAAGGTGAGACTGCATGATTATTTATTATGCTGGAAGTTGCAGATATCGTTGTTAGTAGACCACTTTGTTAACTACACACTGCAAACGTAACATGGATATGGCAGCTTATCAAAAATAGATTGATATACAAGTGTTAGCAAAGTTAACATCAGCGTGATTATTATAGTCAGAACACAGTCTTAAGGTGTTTATTTGATTTTAAACCAACGTTTTGATCATGCAATGATCCTCCTCAGGGTTAATCAAATCAGAAAAAAATATTTCGACAAACATGGATACAACTAATGTGAAACACGATATTTTTTTTCATTTAAATGGATATGCAAAAATGATATTTTAATAAAAATACCATATTAAATAAATCTTTTATTTTCATTTTAACATTTTAATATGGTAATAATTTACATAAATAAGCCTCGAAAATCTGAATCCAAACAAAGTATGGGGATAAAAATTATATTATTCTTGTCTCGAGAGTTTGACAAATCTCTAGAAGATATAGTTTTGGTCACTCAAGAGTCCATTTGTTTAAAAAATTAATGTAATTTTGATATAATAACATGACTATCATGAGAACATTGCATCATAATATAGTAAAAATTCATTTTCATCTTCTACGAGATCATTACAAACAAAATGAATATAAATGTAGGTACTTATATCCAAGTAATTGCAGACGTTTGGAAAAATTTCTGAGAGAAAGAAAAAAACATGAAAAATCAAGCTCTCAAGCCACTTACAATAATGTAATTATTATTTAACATCCTAATTTCCATTACACATCGAATTTAAAAAAAAAAGTTTTTTTTTACAAAGTAGTTCCCTTTCAGCCCGACACATTTTATCCAACGATTTTCAAGATATTTGATCCTGTTTATACGTATTTCAAAATTTGCAAAATGGGAAATTGTTCTTCGTATAATTCAAGTAGTGGATCTGTTTAGATTGTTTTTCGCTTCGCTATTATGGAACAATACAAAAATTCTTAATACTCTAAAGCGTGCTTAGAAGTTTCTTGAAATTTTTTTCATATATCTTGTGATTCATCGGCCTATTATTTTTTTAATAACCCGGTCACTTAAAGTATTATGGAAACAAATTTCAAAGAAAGTTTATTTTAAATTAAAATGTTCAATTTTTACGCAATGATGATAATAATAATAATAATAATAATAATAATAATAATAATAATAATAATTATTATTATTATTATTATTATTATTATTATTATTATTATTATTATTTATTGTTCCTTTGGACTAAACAGCATAGAAAAAGTCATTACAAGAAATGTGTGCAATAAGAAAAAAACAATATAATATATCGTAACTATATCACATATTAAGATATTCATTTACGGAATAGAATATATTTTCCATTAAAAATAATTTTAATTTTTTTCTAAACAATTTAAAATCTAATACGTTTTTTATATTTTCAGGTAACTTGTTTTACAAAGTGATAGATACGTAGTATGGATTAGATTTAAATTTGGTATGTATGTGTGATTGCATACGGATCAGTGAATTTTCCTGGTATTGTAATTATGAATATCACTCTGCGTTGTGATGTTTAAATTAAATTGTCTTATTAAGCAACAAGCATGTAAAATATACAAACAAGGCAGAGGTAATGTTCCTAATTCTTTAAATATTGGCTTGCAGTGCGCATTATACGGCGCATTTAACATACTTCTAACAGCTTTCTTTTGCATTTTAAAAATTCGTTCATAATGTGGACTACTTGCCCAACACAGAATGCCATAGTTTAGAATTGAATGGCCGTGTGCAAAGTAAAAGGTTTTCAGAACAGAGATATGTACTAAACTCCTTAATTTCCGGAGGGCAAAGCAATACTAATGTAACTTCATATTTTCAAATGAAACACCTACAAATTTATACAAATTTGAAAATTATATCAAACTTGCTATCCAATATTATAAAATCATATGTTATATTATTAAAAAATTCAATGGTGAATAGGTAATTAAAATATTAAAATATTACATTTTATTTTTTTAATTTTAATTTTTTATGGGGTCCCGTGGCTGCGTGCCTGTGTGTCTGGTCGCGAATCTGGGGAACCGGATTCGATCCCTACCGACGCCAAATATTTCGAATTTTAAGTGGCACAAAAGTGACTCCTGTGGTGCACTCTCCACGCCAACAATGAGTGCCCGTGTGGTGACGCCTGGTAAGCGCCCGCACGGTACAAAAATGTCATCATCATTACCGATATCTCTAATAAATCAGATTTGCATACCCAAAAATGAGTAATATGCCGTGATGATATAATTATTTTTACTTATTTACATTCTTATTAAATGCAGAAGGCTTGACAATATTGTTTTTTGAGTTAGACTTATTCTAATAATAGTAAATAATATTAGATATGGGATTGAATTAGATGAAATGTATGATATATTAATTAATTTCCTTTAAATTCCTATTTGTAATAAAATTGTAATATTTAAATCATTCACCAATCTCCATTGTATTTTTTAATAATATAACATATGATCGTTTTTTACTGTTGGATAGCAAATTTTCAACATATACTATATATTCTGCAGATATATACACATTTTAATTTAAAATTAAATTCGTTTGAATTTTTTCCATAATATTTAAAATAATCGAGTTTAAAAATAAAACAGACCGATGAATCATCCTGATCATGTGGTAAATATTTGCCGAAATATATTAAGATTGTTATGAGAGCTGGTTGATCAATGTTGCGAGATAAATTAGCAACAGGCTCGAGTAAAGCAATCAGAAATTTTTGCCAGGATAAAATTTAATCACGAATTATTTCCAAAATAAAAATTCGTGAACAAAAACAAAATTTGACAGGTATATAAACAATATGCTCGTAGCAACTCTTAAAAAGTAAAAAGAAATAATTTATCAAATTCACTTGTAAATATAGCTTCTTATTGACTCAAAGGATGCGAAAATTTGTTGTGAAGTTGTTTGTCGAAATAAAACTTGGTAACAAGGTAGAATCCTATTTATAATTTATGAGTGAAACAGTCATTTGTCATTTGTAATGCGTAATATTATATACACGGTCATTTACGATGCCCACGCCCACAGTCTCAGAAATTTTGCACATCTTTTATCTTATATCGTTCATCTCATATCATAATTTTTATCCAATATTTTCTTCTGAGGTGACCTTAAATGGATAGAGTATCTACAGCTTTGAGCATAACATATACTCTTTCGGCCACCTCGAAATTCACCGAACCACTTATAAACCGTCATAATCAAAGGAGCAGATTCAAAATAAATTGTAAGCTTAACTATAATTTTCTTCGCCTTTTTGCCTTTCAAAAATAGATTATCACGTTGAATGACTGTCAATGGGAAAGTTTAGCATGGTAAAAATTCTGCATAACATACTATTTTCTCACAAATATAACACAAATGACTGCTGAAATTGAAATTAAAAATTAAAATTATTGCTCCCCTTTTTTTATAATTAATATTTTTTGGGTAAACTCTAAGTACGTCACAAGTCAGTTATGCGCAAACTCAGACAGAACGGTGAAAGCAAACCACTTGAACGTAGGTCGAACAACACCTCAGTCTCAAGTGACTGGTAACCACAACCGCGTGCGTCAGTGTATAAGGGACATACGTTGTACCAAGCCTCTACCGACGTCATCACAGCTTAAAATCGGCTTTTCCGGAAAATCTGGGCATTTTTGAAAAAAATAAAACATGTTACATCATTTTACAAGTCATTTCCCATGGAATAAAAGAATTTAAAAAATCGCTAAACTTCCCCATTACCTACTAGCTAACAAACTCGTATTTGTTTACCTTTGTAAAAAATAGTATGTGATCCTTTATAAGTTGCTAGATGCTAAAATAATAAAAAAATTGTAGTGCTCCATATCTATCATTTTGGGCAGACTTATCAAACAGCCCTCGTATAATGATTCTATTTTTGATAAATACTAATACTGATAACATGAAACCAATTAGGAATCATGAACGTTGCTTACTCATACAATAAATTTTTCAATTAAATTTGTTAAATAAAACCAATACAGGTGCACTGAAGCTGGTTGTTAAAAATATTGAAAAACGTTGAGCATAACAAGCTTATAGCATTGTGCACCGTAGCGAAGTGTTATTAAATAATCAACTTTTTGTCAATTTTAGCAATATTCGACAAACAAAAATTATTAAAACAGAAGGTTTAATGAAACATGACTTTTATAAAATTATATTCTTGATAATTTTCATATGCTACTATTGACAGTATGACAATTATCAGACGAGTATTATAAATTTTTAAACAGGACTTTGATTGACTACGATGGCACACATTTAAGGATGCTTTACACAATTATTGTTTTAGGTCAGTATTAACAATTTCATATTGTACAATGTCATTTTGATGCCTTATGATATGAGGCATTTACATTGGACGACGCGATATCATTTTTTATTAATTTACTGTGATGGTCTGTAGTAGTAGTAGTGTATAGGCAGAGAACTATCTTTATATGTATATGTTCCAATTTAAAAAATAAATATTTCTTGTGCACCAAAAAATATACGGAATAATTTTTATTTTTATTTTTTCTTAGTTATTAGTTTACGAAATATTATCTCATTATTTGAAACTAAACTACCCTGTAACCCTGCATATTACAAGCGAATAGCCTGATATGCTTCAAACGTGTAAAACTGAACCATTTTTTTCAAAAATTAAGTTTTAAAAATTTGATGAAAAGTAGATTCAATTATTTAATAATGTAAAGCCACCTTTAGATTAAATGCAATACTTTTCATCAATTCTTTGTGGTCTTACGATAGAGTAGATAGATATGTAATTTTTGCAAATATTTCAGAGCAAATATAAAATTTGTCAGCTCGTACAAATTAGATATTGAAATTTATATCAGCAAGGTTTGAGGACATTATGGACCGCTACATACGTTTTTGACTTTTTTACCATATAAAAAATATTTTGTTTCACATGTACAGGCTGTTCATGCGAGAATGATCCAGCAAATATCTCTTTTGTAACCAAATGTAGGTACAATAGATGGATATAGACTGTAACTATCTATGTTCAGAAGTGTGCAATTACTTCCGGAGTATGCAATAGTACCTTCAAATACATTATACCGAGATACTAATTTTTTCTTCATTTTTGGATTGAATTATTATTATAATAAACAAAATTGTATTTCATTACAAATTTCAATACTAAACTGATTACTGATAACTAAAATAGATATTTTAAATTGTCTTCTTTTCTTCAGTAGTTATTGGTAATCTTATCCGAAAGTTTATTAAGTGGTTTTCCATTCAAAAGTAACTTCTCTGATAAATGTTGCGTATTTTATTCGTAAAATTCAGCAAACATTGAAACAAAATCCAGGTGGATTAGCAGTAGCGCTATCGCTTCACGTTCCAAAGGTTCCGTGTTCGAATATGTATGTCTTTCATAATTTCATCCTCATCAACAAAGTGTAAAAACTGAATAGGTATTTAAAAAAAACTACAAGGAAATACTATTTCATACCCATAAAATCGCCGCTTATGAAAAAGCGTGTAATAAATATGAAATATATAATGTTTTGCCTTTAGGCACCGTACGCCTGCTAATTTATATTTTATAAAAAAATGATTTTTTTTTCAATTCCTGGCATAATTTTACGCCCCCTATAATATTGCGGGCTTCAGCCATAATACACCACTGCTGACTGCTCACTAGATAATACAATTTATAATATTAAAAATAGTATTCTGTGAAAATATAAACAATTCCACAAGTCTCCAATCTTGTATATTCCATATTCTTATGGCCGGTTGCACCAATGTAACTTAAATATTAAACATGATTTAAATTGACAATATTGCATCGAAATGAAATGTCGAATGAATTATAATATATTGCTGTCAAATTTTCGATTTTCATTTTTTTGTTTAAGCCTAGCTTAAAAATTAAGCCTTGTTGGTGCAACTGGGCATTAGTTAAATAATTATTAGGTGAGTATTTTCTATTTTTTGTAAACTACTATTGTCTCCTAAAATATAAAATAACCGTGTTGTTCACCATTTTTTATCAAATAATTGTATTTTATTAATATAGTAGAAATATATTTTTAGCATAAAATACACGTATGTTTATCTGACGTTTGACATATACATACTTGTAATATACACAGGAAACATCGCTTTTGTTATGTTTAATAAATTTTTATTGGTTGAACATTCTAAAAGGGAAAGATCACATGAACGTATGCTACATGAATTAACGCTGGCGTTTATTAGCGTTCCACGTTCACGCCAGAGTTTCAGAATATCAGTGTAACGCTGAAACATGTTATTGCAGCTTCAACGCAAAAATAACGTGCACTTTAAAGTCACGTGACAGCCCGAGTGCGCATGCGTACTAATAAGGTTCACATTATATGAATAAGGAGAAAGGAGACACGTTATGTGCAATGGAATAGCGAGCGTTTATCGTCACACGTTCTGTATCTTTTGAGGTTATGTTTCGGTGAACATTGTGGATGTAACGTCGTTTGTGTTGCTTTTAGCGTTAACATTAGCGTGAATTTACTAATTAATTGCGGTAAACATTGAAAATGAAAGTCCTTTATTTCTAAAATAAAGTGTTCTGTACATAAAGTTAACGTTTACGTTCTTTCATCTTAGAAGTTGCAATAACTCCCTACTAACGTTACTTAACTCCGAACATTATTTAACGTTAGTTTCAGAATCCCACTGCAAACCTTTAGTGGTATTATTATCGATTAAATTTTAATTAATAAATTTTTTTTTAAAATCTGATGTGGCCAACATAAACCTCCCGCTATTTAATTTTAACATGCATACATACATACATACATACATACATACATACATACATACATACATACATACATAAAATCACGCGTTTCCCACTGAGTAGGTTAGCAAAAACCCGGAAACAATAGTAACAATAAGAAAAGGGATAAGAAAAAAAGCTCAGCTGACTCACTTCACTCTTTAACAATATTCTTCTTTCGCCTTGTCCACAATCATCATAGCATTCATACATAAGAACATATTAAAGTGACCGATTTTCGGTAGCGAATAACCGCATCCGGACCACAGTAATAGTTACGCAATAATCATCCTTCGCCACACATTCCTATCAATTTTTATTAATTTAAATACATACGTATTTACTAACGCTGCAAACTGTTCCATTGCATAAAACTATTGATTTATTTACTATTTTCTTTTTAAAATATCACTATTATTAATATGAAGTGATTAGTTTTTTGACAGTGACATTTACTGTCAGTTGCATTCATTTGAAATATGAACTGTGTAACAAAGGAATTGTGTTTATCTTAGGCTTCGGGACTAATAAAAAAAATTATTTTTAAATTTATCTGCAAAATATATAGAAAAATTATTAATGTATTCCTGTAGAAAATTCAATAATCTTTAATTTTCATAAGACATAAAATGCGAAAAAATGGCATTTAATGATATTTTTTGAAGAAAAACCATTATGAGCTTCAGGTAGAGTGCCATTTCCGGTTATCCGATTTACACCAAAATCTAATGGCTTCTATTCATATTAGAATAGGATAGAAATACAAGGTTTCAGAATTTTCTGAATGATAGTATTTGAGTTAGAGCGAAGACAAAATCCCTACACATACACACACACACATACATATATACATACATACACACACATACATACACACACATACACACATACAGACATCATCATGAAAATGCTAAAATTGGATTCTAGGGACCTTAAAACGTGGTCATTTACTAAAATCTCGATATGTAATTTTTAGCACGATCCCTATACCTCCCTTACCAAGGGTAGCGGGAGGTAAAAATGACCAAATGCAACGCGATTTTTTGACAACAACGATTTTAATGTCATAAGAACATGGATACCGATTCAAATTAGTGCATTTCATTAAATTTACTTGATAATCATATCATAACACTTATTTACAATGATTATAAAGAAAATTTTACGTATTTTTCGAAAAGTAAAATATATATCTTATGTTATGTTAGAAATTTTAATAGTAAGTAATAGCTCACTTAAGCTAATACTACCCTGCAAGGTGGGTAAGAGAATCTTCCACTGTAATAAGACCTGCCATATTATTAGTGAAATTAATTCAGTCTACTATATCCTGAAACAAACTACATATGTATGTACCTACACAAAATGTAGGTAATAAGAAACTGCCCTCAGGGTTTCCAAGCGAACTAGTTTTGGAAACACGTTTCTAATTACGAGTATTCATGTACTAAGATTTAGAGTTTATTATTAACAGAAGAGTTTCTTCACAATCTACAACATAATCTTAATTAATAAAAGTAAAACATTATACGTGGTGGAATAAACAAAACTGTATAAAACAAGTATATAACAAAAATTTTAAATCATATATGCGTTAAGCAAGCATGAAATTTATAATTTGAGGATATAATTTTGTTTAATTTTATTCGCATCAAAAGTTTGGAATTTTTAATAGGTACGTTAAATTTAATTTTAAATGTTCTGCAGATATTTTAAAATATTATAACAACTCATTGAAAATGTAAACTGAATAATTAACTTCCATAAAATTTTGCTGCGGTAAAAACTTTGAATTTAATACACTGAACTTATAATGCGAATTTTAGCATGTATCCTCATTTAGTAATCTAAAAGTCGTAGATTCATATCCTACACAAAGGTGCATTCAGCATTCACAAATAAAAATTAGAATTATATGTTTAAGGCTATGTTCAAGTTCCCATACATTGGACCAATGACCAATGTAATCAAATGAAACCATAAGGCCCAATTCTTCGAAGTGACATTTAGTGAAATTTTATCACTTATATTGTATGTATTTACCTTCGAGCATATACTGATTAGAGGCCGCCTTACGGAGTTTGTTGTGATCGGAACATATGTGGAAGCCATGGTGTATTGCGGGCTGCGTATTATTTTAATATTTGTACTACCTTTTTTACAAAATAATGACTAATTGCTGCTTTTGAAATATGTAAATCACCTATATTTCCAATAAATGGGGGATTCCAGTTCAATCGAATTAAAGGAAAATAGTAAAAAAATACGAATGTATATGCTGAATAACGAATATTAATAAAAAAATCTGATGTGGCCAACACAAAACCTCCCGCTATTTAATTTTTATTAATTTAAATACATACCTACGGATTTACTAACGCTGCAAACTGTTCCATTGCATAAAACTATTGCTTTATTTACTATTTTCTTTTTAAAATTTCACTATTATTAATTTGAGGTGATTCATTTTTTGACAGAGACATTTACTGTCAGTTACTTTCATTTGAAATATGAACTGTGTAACAAAGGAATTGTGTTTATCTTAAGCTTCGGGACTTGTAAAAAAAAAATATTTTTAAATTTATCTGTAAAATATATAGAAAAAGTATTAATGTATTCCTGTAGAAAATTCAATAATCTTTAATTTTCATAACGACAAAATGCGAAAAAATGGTATTTAATGGTATTTTTTGAAGAAAAACCATTATGAGCTTCAGGTAAAGTGCCATTTCCGGTTATCCAATTTACACCAAAATCTAATGGCTTCTTTTCATATTAGAATAGGGTATAAATATAAGATTTCAAAAGTTTCTGAATTATAGTATTTGTGTTAGAGCGAAGACAAAATCGTTACACATACACACACACATACATACACACACACATACAGACATCATCGTGAAAATGTTAAAATTGGATTCTATGGACCTTAATAAGTGGTCATTTACTAAAATCTCGATATGTGATTTTTAACACGATCCCTATACCTCCCTTACCAAGAGTAGCGGGAGGTAAAAATGAAATGGTATAATTGAGATATTTCGGAAATAAGGGGTTTTTTGTTACAGCCTTCGACACGTATATGAAATCTATATATAATATTTTGATTGGCGACCGAAAGACTGCCAATACATGCATAACAAATAGCGTGTTAGGAGGTGGGGGTTACTACCAATGGAAGTTAAGAAATTCAAATTCGAAAGGAGGGGCTAACATTCCTGTACAGCAGTTTTCAAACAGTTTTTATTTTAACATAAATTTCTTACATTAAACTTAATAATTTAAATACACCTGTAATTATAAAGTTTGTAGACTTATATAGTTAATTTATTTTATGTAATTTTACTTAAAATAGCATATATTTCAAGAACATTTAGGTCCATGATGAAAACAGTTTGACATAAAAATACATAAGCGTGACGTCACGTCAATCTTTTCAAAATTCGGGAGACCATAACTCGCTTATTAATAGGAATTTTTTCACCGGATTTTCATCAATAGTCTAAGTTTTCCTAATATTTTCAGATGAAATTATAAAAAAAAATGGTGGAATCGCCTATTTCAGTCTCGATACTATTACGTCATTATCAGCAGGAAACCTAAAAGTTACACTTCGTTTAATATATTATTATCCTTAACATAAATGTTAAAGTCAAAAGGCAAATAATTCAAAAATTCCAAAATAAACTTTCACTAAGAAACAATATGTGCCTTTTTACACTCGTATGATTGCACAGCACGCCTTCGGCTCCCATTGCAAACTCCACTCCCGTGAAAAAAAGTCAGATTCGCGCACTTGTTCAACAATTCAATTTCCTTTAACTCAATAACTAAGGTTTCCTCTATATTTTATTCATAAATTGTAGGATTAAGAAGATAGAAAAACAAAATAAAATTTAAAATTGTAGTGCGAAATAAATATTTAACAATGGATTGCAGTTACAGTGTAGAGCGACCATTACATATTAAACATTTCTGGGGACGTAAATAAATGTAAGAGTATTTTTAAACTTTGTTGAATATAATGTAAGGTAAAATAATCAATAAATCGACCTACACCTTGAATTATCGTTTACTATAATATATGACTTCTTACCTGAAATAGAATCTGATAACAGAGCACTTGACACTTGAATTTTTCATTAGTTCCTACTGAAATGTTGGAAAATCGTTGAATTTTGTGCTAGGAATTTTTATTAGCTGTATTCGTTACAAATATTTGCAACAAGCAGTATGATGAGATATGAGATATGAAATAATAAAGAGTAGAAGCAAAGAAAATATATTTTCAAAAAATATTAAATAAGTAAATATTATCTATTTAAACAAACGTATTAACATATTTTATTCATTTCTGAATATAGAAAGGTATAAGCAATAATATTAAAGATAACATTTTAGTTATGGAAAAATTTGTATATTTAAATTATTAAAGCTGCGAACACGTGACATAGCAAAATATAATTGTACATAAATAAATACAAGACCGAAAGTATTTGGCAAATTTCAAATTTGGTTAAATTTTAAAAGAGAATAGATAGATAAAAATACGCACACGTGTGCACCCACACATACATACTCATATATACATACATTATCGTGAAAATGTTAAATTTGGATGGGAACCTAAAATCGTGTTTATTTACCGAAAACTCGATATCTGAGGAAATAAAATTGTAAAAGAAATAAATAATTACATACAAAATCTTGCAGTCTATATAATCAAATATTACTTTTTGACAGATGTCATAGCCAACTGAACTTTAATAATACGTTCTTGTAATAATTTTATTGGTACCTATGTAATATTGGTCATCCTTCTCTCTGCGATTTTGTTTTGAATAAAAAATTGATTGATAATCTCCTGTCAACGCTGATATGATATATTTTTCATTAACTAACATTAATTATATTGCTTACAACAGTTAAAACACTGATTAAATTTATCAATAACTTTCATTATAACCATAATAACTTTTGTGTCAGTTATGTGAAAGGGTGACATTATTAATTTATTTAGTGAATTTTCTTTACTTCTCTCTGGAGTATAAAACAAGAATTATGGTGACAGAAACTAGAACAAATTAAATTACCTTTTAACCTCAACATATTTTTTTATCAAAATTAAATACGTATTTTGAGAATTAAGTTCTCATCATTAGTAGGACAAATATAAAAAAAAAATTAAACAGAGTAGCTAAGATTACTGAACATGTTATGTTAACCATGCCAGAGATCTTTTACAATTCCTAGCATAAAAATAAACTAACCTAACTTGACACATAAACCGTGAAACACTTGTTAATTTATGTTTCGCTATTTTCGCGATGATTTTAGAAATTTTCGTACCTAATATATGTCGTTAGAAAGCACGCAAAATTAATTTTTTTACTGTACCTACCTATAAGGATTGTGGCCCTTAAGTCGAAATCCAGATTCTAATCTAAACAAATAAAACTAATTTTTCATATTAAAGTACGTAAGTATGATTTTATATGTTAAAGTACTATGTTCAAGCCTATACCATCTTTTATAAAGGTCAACACGAGAAACCATGACATATGCATTTGACATGGGAAAACAGTTTTCCTCAAATATTATCTGCATAAAGATTTAGAGACTAAAATTTTTAAATGCCAAAATTCTTAATTTTGCTCTTTTGGAGTCATCCAAGTAAATCTAATTTAGATATAATAAAAATGGATTTAGTATGCAGTATTTCAAAGCCGAACGTCTTGGAAACGTCATATCATGTAATATGTCAAAAAATAGCTACATATATGACAGTTTATTGATCCTCATTTCTTAAAATAACTCTTACAAAACATGTTTTTAATTCGTTTTCAAATTAAGTTGACTTGGGCATCAAAAGCATAAATTTAAAAAGTTTGATATGCAAAATTTCAGAATGAGTTTGTAAAGTATGTCTTTTTTTAACACAATAAAAGTGTGAAAAAGGTGCACTTTTTTTAGCGCAACCGAGCGAAATTATGAAACGTTATGGCACTTTTCTTCATACTTTTATTGCAGACGTAAAAAAAACTGTTGTGGCCAGCACATGACCTTCCGCCAATTCCATGTTTAAAATAGCAATGAGCAAATTTTGGATTATATGTAATTACATATCTCCTTGAAAATCACTTCAAATTAAGTGCCATTTCCGGGTTATCATGTCATCCAAATCTAATATGTTGTTTCAAATTATATACAAGTTTTAAATACCAAATTTAAGAAGTTTTGGATTATATTTTAATAGAAAACATCGGCATCAACTTCCTGGTGCTCTAAAACGTAATCTGTGTAGATTCTTCGGTGTACATGATCCATTTCGTAAATGTGTAGTTGTAAACTAATATTTGACACTTTGGTTATTGACAGCTGTTTAATTTATAGACCTGCAAACATAGCATACTTAAATCGGATCACCTGTACATAACATTAATGTATGTTGGAAAATACATTATTTTTACAAACTGTAATTTCATTAGATTCAAATATATTACTACCACATTCTCCTTAACACGATTTCATTTTAATGTAATTGCTTCCTGAGAGTGACATTTGATTAAATATGTCAAAATTGTTATTAAAGTATTGTGTTTGTTTGAAGCATAGACAAGATGATGTATAAAAATAAACTATTATATAAATTTATATTTTAAGTTGTTTATTAAATTATTTTATAGTGGAATTGAAGATTGTACTATTGTATTCAATTTTTATTACTAAATGTTGCTGAAAAATTATATTGAGTGTATATTTTTCAAGAAAAACTATTAAAATCTTGTATAAGTGATGCTTCCGGTTATCCGATATACCTACACTAAAAACTAATGATCTCTTCCCACATTAGTATAGAATGGATACACAAAATTTCAAAATTTTCTGATTGATATTATTTGAGTAATCGTAAACACGCACGCACCCACACGCACACACACACACACACACACACACATATATATATATATATATATATATATATATATATATAAAATACAAACACACACACACATACACACACACCTAGGGTAGCGGGAGGTAAAAATTGTATGCAACTCGATTAAAAAGTGTCTTATTTCACTCATAGGATTTGACGAACTCGCTTACAGCTCGTTCGATCAAACTTTCCTATTCATGCAATAAGACTATACTGTTTACTCTTGTTGCATAAAAAACTATTAATATATTTTTACCTCCCGCTACCCTTGGTAAGGGAGGTATAGGGATCGTGCTAAAAATCACATATCGAGATTTTAGCAAATAACCACGTTTTAAGGTCCCTAGAATCCAATTTTAACATTTTCACGATGATGTCTGTATGTGTGTATGTGTGTGTGTAAGTGTATGTATGTGTATGTATATGAGTATGGATTTTGTCTTCGCTCTAACTCAAATACTATCATTCTGAAAATTCTGAAACCTTGTATTTCTAATCAGGGTGAACCTAGCGACAGATTCGTAGCGACAGATTCGAAACGAATGAACGGCTGGACAACCCTGCCGTTCGCAAGCGTTCGGCACAGTTCGCTTCGATTCTCTCACCATATATTCTCTTTATTCATACGATAAAGTGCAACCAATGGTACATATAACCCATTTTCAGTTTTATTACAATAATAAATGAATTTATTTAAATAATCAGGGGATACTCGACTGAAGAATAATTATATTTATCATACGTACATTTGTACCCGAAATATTAACCGTTACCGTTTCATATTTTCACATACTGCAATATGCGAATAAAATAACACTATAATTGTATAAATAATCAGAGAATAGGGCAATGCAAAAAATAATTGTCGTTAGGAAATATCTTTCAAAAATTAACCCCCTCCCCCCCCCTCTTAAACCCCCCCCCCCCCCCAAAAAACCGTGACAAATTCATACCTCCACATACTGTGTTTTCTAGTAAAATAGACACGAGTAAAAAACCAATATAATTGTTTAACTACTCAGGCGACGCATCGATAATTTTTAAGATTTTATTTAAAATCTGAAAACTAGAAGCCGTGACAAAATTATTTATAACAGAATAAATTCCTACATCCTTCATAATAAACCTCCATAAATATTATTAAAATATTCAGGGGATGAGGGTGGCTTATATAAGTCAAAAGACAGAAATATCGAAAATATCCAAGTTTTTATTTTATATCTGGGAAACTAGAAGCAGTGACATAATTATTTTAATGGAAATTAATTACTACTTTCTGCCTAATAAAACTCCGTAAATATTGTTAAAATATTCAGGGGTTGAAAGTGACCAAAGAAGAAAGAGTCAAAAAATTTATTTCTCTACAACTAGAAGCCGTGACAATTTCTTTCATATGGGAATTAATTCTTACTTCATCTCTAATAAACCTCCGTAAATATTGTTAAAATATTCAGGGGACGAGGGTGACCAAAGACGGCAAGTCAAAAATTACCAAGTTCTTATTTTATTTCTCTAAAACTAGAAGCCGTGACAAAATTATTTATACGGGTATTAATTCCTACTTCCTCCCTAATAAACCTCCGTAAATATCGTTAAAATATTCAGGGGATGAGGGTGATCAAAGACGGCAGAGGCAAAAATTACCAAGTTCTTATTTTATTTCTCTAAAACTAGAAGCCCAGACAAAATTATTTATACGGGAATTAATTCCTACTTCCTCCCTAATAAACCTCCGTAAATATTATTAAAATATTCAGGGGACGAGTGTGATCAAAGACGGCAGAGGCAAAAATTACCAAGTTCTTATTTTATTTCTCTAAAACTAGAAGCCGTGACAAAATTATTTATACGGGTATTAATTCCTACTTCCTCCCTAATAAACCTCCGTAAATATTATTAAAATATTCAGGGGACGAGGGTGACCAAAGACGGCAAGTCAAAAATTACCAAGTTCTTATTTTATTTCTCTAAAACTAGAAGCCGTGACAAAATTATTTATACGGGAATTAATTCCTACTTCCTCCCTAATAAACCTCCGTAAATATTATTAAAATATTCAGGGGACGAGGGTGATCAAAGACGGCATAGGCAAAAATTACCAAGTTCTTATTTTATTTCTCTAAAACTAGAAGCCGTGACAAAATTTTTTATACGGGTATTAATTCCTACTTCCTCCCTAATAAACCTCCGTAAATATCGTTAAAATATTCAGGGGACGAGGGTGACCAAAGACGGCAAGTCAAAAATTACCAAGTTCTTATTTTATTTCTCTAAAACTAGAAGCCATGACAAAATTATTTATATGGGAATTAATTCCTACTTCCTCCCTAATAAACCTCCGTAAATATTGTTAAAATATTCAGGGGACGAGGGTGACCAAAGACGGCAGAGGCAAAAATTACCAAGTTCTTATTTTATTTCTCTAAAACTAGAAGCCGTGACAAAATTATTTATACGGGAATTAATTCCTACTTCCTCCCTAATAAACCTCCGTAAATATTATTAAAATATTCAGGGGACGAGGGTGACCAAAGACGGCAGAGGCAAAAATTACCAAGTTCTTATTTTATTTCTCTAAAACTAGAAGCCATGACAAAATTATTTATATGGGAATTAATTCCTACTTCCTCCCTAATAAACCTCCGTAAATATTGTTAAAATATTCAGGGGACGAGGGTGACCAAAGACGGCAGAGGCAAAAATTACCAAGTTCTTATTTTATTTCTCTAAAACTAGAAGCCATGACAAAATTATTTATATGGGAATTAATTCCTACTTCCTCCCTAATAAACCTCCGTAAATATTGTTAAAATATTCAGGGGACGAGGGTGACCAAAGACGGCAAGTCAAAAATTACCAAGTTCTTATTTTATTTCTCTGAAACTAGAAGCCATGACAAAATTATTTATATGGGAATTAATTCCTACTTCCTCCCTAATAAACCTCCGTAAATATTGTTAAAATATTCAGGGGACGAGGGTGACCAAAGACGGCAGAGGCAAAAATTACCAAGTTCTTATTTTATTTCTCTAAAACTAGAAGCCATGACAAAATTATTTATATGGGAATTAATTCCTACTTCCTCCCTAATAAACCTCCGTGAATATTGTTAAAATATTCAGGGGACGAGGGTGACCAAAGACGGCAAGTCAAAAATTACCAAGTTCTTATTTTATTTCTCTAAAACTAGAAGCCGTGACAAAATTATTTATACGGGTATTAATTCCTACTTCCTCCCTAATAAACTTCCGTAAATATCGTTAAAATATTCAGGGGACGAGGGTGACCAAAGACGGCAAATCAAAAATTACCAAGTTCTTATTTTATTTCTCTAAAACTAGAAGCCATGTCAAAATTATTTATATGGGAATTAATTACTACTTCCTCCCTAATAAACCTCCGTAAATATTGTTAAAATATTCAGGGGACGAGGGTGACCAAAGACGGCAGAGGCAAAAATTACCAAGTTCTTATTTTATTTCTCTAAAACTAGAAGCCGTGACAAAATTATTTATACGGGAATTAATTCCTACTTCCTCCCTAATAAACCTCCGTAAATATTATTAAAATATTCAGGGGACGAGGGTGATCAAAGACGGCATAGGCAAAAATTACCAAGTTCTTATTTTATTTCTCTAAAACTAGAAGCCGTGACAAAATTTTTTATACGGGTATTAATTCCTACTTCCTCCCTAATAAACCTCCGTAAATATCGTTAAAATATTCAGGGGACGAGGGTGACCAAAGACGGCAAGTCAAAAATTACCAAGTTCTTATTTTATTTCTCTAAAACTAGAAGCCGTGACAAAATTATTTATACGGGAATTAATTCCTACTTCCTCCCTAATAAACCTCCGTAAATATTATTAAAATATTCAGGGGACGAGGGTGACCAAAGACGGCAGAGGCAAAAATTACCAAGTTCTTATTTTATTTCTCTAAAACTAGAAGCCATGACAAAATTATTTATATGGGAATTAATTCCTACTTCCTCCCTAATAAACCTCCGTAAATATTGTTAAAATATTCAGGGGACGAGGGTGACCAAAGACGGCAGAGGCAAAAATTACCAAGTTCTTATTTTATTTCTCTAAAACTAGAAGCCATGACAAAATTATTTATATGGGAATTAATTCCTACTTCCTCCCTAATAAACCTCCGTAAATATTGTTAAAATATTCAGGGGACGAGGGTGACCAAAGACGGCAAGTCAAAAATTACCAAGTTCTTATTTTATTTCTCTGAAACTAGAAGCCATGACAAAATTATTTATATGGGAATTAATTCCTACTTCCTCCCTAATAAACCTCCGTAAATATTGTTAAAATATTCAGGGGACGAGGGTGACCAAAGACGGCAGAGGCAAAAATTACCAAGTTCTTATTTTATTTCTCTAAAACTAGAAGCCATGACAAAATTATTTATATGGGAATTAATTCCTACTTCCTCCCTAATAAACCTCCGTGAATATTGTTAAAATATTCAGGGGACGAGGGTGACCAAAGACGGCAAGTCAAAAATTACCAAGTTCTTATTTTATTTCTCTAAAACTAGAAGCCGTGACAAAATTATTTATACGGGTATTAATTCCTACTTCCTCCCTAATAAACTTCCGTAAATATCGTTAAAATATTCAGGGGACGAGGGTGACCAAAGACGGCAAATCAAAAATTACCAAGTTCTTATTTTATTTCTCTAAAACTAGAAGCCATGTCAAAATTATTTATATGGGAATTAATTACTACTTCCTCCCTAATAAACCTCCGTAAATATTGTTCAAATATTCAGGGGTCGAGGGTGACCACAGACGGCAGAGGCAAAAATTACCAAGTTCTTATTTTATTTCTCTAAAACTAGAAGCCATGACAAAATTATTTATATGGGAGTTAATTCGTACTTCCTCCCTAATAAACCTCCGTAAATATTGTTAAAATATTCAGGGGACGAGGGTGACCAAAGACGGCAGAGGCAAAAATTACCAAGTTCTTATTTTATTTCTCTAAAACTAGAAGCCATGACAAAATTATTTATATGGGAATTAATTCCTACTTCCTCCCTAATAAACCTCCGTAAATATTGTTAAAATATTCAGGGGACGAGGGTGACCAAAGACGGCAAGTCAAAAATTACCAAGTTCTTATTTTATTTCTCTGAAACTAGAAGCCATGACAAAATTATTTATATGGGAATTAATTCCTACTTCCTCCCTAATAAACCTCCGTAAATATTGTTAAAATATTCAGGGGACGAGGGTGACCAAAGACGGCAAGTCAAAAATTACCAAGTTCTTATTTTATTTCTCTAAAACTAGAAGCCGTGACAAAATTATTTATACGGGAATTAATTCCTACTTCCTCCCTAATAAACCTCCGTAAATATTATTAAAATATTCAGGGGACGAGGGTGACCAAAGACGGCAGAGGCAAAAATTACCAAGTTCTTATTTTATTTCTCTAAAACTAGAAGCCATGACAAAATTATTTATATGGGAATTAATTCCTACTTCCTCCCTAATAAACCTCCGTAAATATTGTTAAAATATTCAGGGGACGAGGGTGACCAAAGACGGCAGAGGCAAAAATTACCAAGTTCTTATTTTATTTCTCTAAAACTAGAAGCCATGACAAAATTATTTATATGGGAATTAATTCCTACTTCCTCCCTAATAAACCTCCGTAAATATTGTTAAAATATTCAGGGGACGAGGGTGACCAAAGACGGCAAGTCAAAAATTACCAAGTTCTTATTTTATTTCTCTGAAACTAGAAGCCATGACAAAATTATTTATATGGGAATTAATTCCTACTTCCTCCCTAATAAACCTCCGTAAATATTGTTAAAATATTCAGGGGACGAGGGTGACCAAAGACGGCAGAGGCAAAAATTACCAAGTTCTTATTTTATTTCTCTAAAACTAGAAGCCATGACAAAATTATTTATATGGGAATTAATTCCTACTTCCTCCCTAATAAACCTCCGTAAATATTGTTAAAATATTCAGGGGACGAGGGTGACCAAAGACGGCAGAGGCAAAAATTACCAAGTTCTTATTTTATTTCTCTAAAACTAGAAGCCATGACAAAATTATTTATATGGGAATTAATTCCTACTTCCTCCCTAATAAACCTCCGTAAATATTGTTCAAATATTCAGGGGTCGAGGGTGACCACAGACGGCAGAGGCAAAAATTACCAAGTTCTTATTTTATTTCTCTAAAACTAGAAGCCATGACAAAATTATTTATATGGGAGTTAATTCGTACTTCCTCCCTAATAAACCTCCGTAAATATTGTTAAAATATTCAGGGGACGAGGGTGACCAAAGACGGCAGAGGCAAAAATTAACAAGTTCTTATTTTATTTCTCTAAAACTAGAAGCCGTCACAAAATTATTTATATATAAATTAATTCCTACTTCCTCCCTTATAAACCTCCGTAAATATTGTTCAAATATTCAGGGGTTGAGGGTGACTAAAGACGGCAGAGGCAAAAATTTCCATTTCTTATTTTATTTCTCTAAAACTAGAAGCCGTGACAAAATTATTTATTGGGAATTAATTCCTACATCCTCCCTAATAAACCTCCGTAAATATTGTTAAAAAATTCAGGGGATGGGGGTGACATATAAATAAAGACAGAAGTATCGAAAATAACCAAGATTTTATTTTATTTCTGGGAAACTAGAAACCGTGACAAAATTATTTATATGGGAATTAATTCGTACTTCCTCCCTAATAAACCTCCACAAATATTGTTAAAATATTCAGGGGACGAGGGTGACCAAAGACGGCAGAGTCAAAAATTACCATGTTCTTATTTTATTTCTCTAAAACTAGAAGCCATGACAATTTCTTTTATATGGAAATTAAGTCTTACTTTCTCTCTAATAAACCTCCGAAAATATTGTTAAAATATTCAAAGGATGAGGGTGACCAAAGACGGCAGAGGCAAAAATTACCATGTTCTTATTTTATTTCTACAAAACTAGAAGCCGTGACAAAATTATTTATATGGGAATTAATTCCTACTTCCTCCCTAATAAACCTCCGCAAATATTGTTAAAATATTCAGGGGACGAGGGTGACCAAAGACGGCAGAGTCAAAAATTACCATCTTCTTATTTTATATCTCTAAAACTAGAAGCCGTGACAAAATTATTTATATGGGAATTAATTCCTACTTCCTCCCTAATAAACCTCCGCAAGTATTGTTAAAATATTCAGGGGATGAGGGCGACCAAAGACGGCAGAGTCAAAAATTACCATGTTCTTATTTTATTTCTCTAAAACTGAAGTAAATTCCATAATATCTGAAAATCAGATGGGTACTAGAAGAGGATGTCAAGGTGCGAAGCAGCAAGCTCTACTTCATAAAGTACTGAATAAGAAATATCGAAATGAATAGTATACTTCGTGGATTGATAATCAATGGGCCTTTTATAGTGGAAACATAAATATTTGATTGATATAGTGAATAGACTGGAACTGCCGAACAGCGAACATTAAATATGCAGCAAACTAATTTAATACGTGGTAAAAAAAGATTTGGTCGAGTTAAGATCGAGCAAGGATTATTACATGGAGATATGTCCTATTTTCACTAAAGGAAATATATCGCCTCAGTCAGAACGTATGTTTACAAAGTTGCAGGATCGAAATCTTTACTTCGGAAGCTCATTTACAAAATGTCCCCATTGTAAACAAGGACCGAAAAGTGTAGAACATCTCGCGGCCGAGTCCAATTTTGACTATAAAAAACGTTATAATGAAGTTGTAAGATGCCTGCATTTTTAAATTTCAAAGAAATTCGGCTTAAATAAAAGTAAGAAACTGAAAAATTCAAAATGTAATTTTAACTGAAACGAGAATAAACAATAATAAGCCTGACTTGATGATTCATGACCTTACAAAAAAAGAAATAACGTTAATTGAAGTTGGAATTACAAATAATATTTTGCCTGGGACCTGAGAAAATCATGGAAATATGAACCACTGGCAAATGAATTTAAATGTATCCATCCAGGTACAAAAGTGAATATAATGCCAGTTGTGATGACATAGGACGGATTGTCAACGAGATATATGAAGCAGCTGCAAATTAAAAGTAAGCTTCAAGCTTACATTCAAATAGTGGTAATTTTTGACTCTGCCGTCTTTGGTCACCCTCGTCCCCTGAATATTTTAACAATATTTGCGGAGGATTATTAGGGAGGAAGTACGAATTAATTCCCATATAAATAATTTTGTCACGGCTTTTAGTTTTAGAGAAATAAAATAAGAACATGGTAATTTTTGACTCTGCCGTATTTGGTCACCCTCATCCCTTGAATATTTTAACAATATTTTCGGAGGTTTATTAGAGAGAAAGTAAGAATTAATTTCCATATAAAAGAAATTGTCACGACTTCTAGTTTTAGAGAAATAAAATAAGAACATGGTAATTTTTGACTCTGCCGTCTTTGGTCACCCTCGTCCCCTGAATATTTAAACAATATTTACGGAGGTTTATTAGGGAGGAAGTAGGATTTAATTCCCATATAAATAATTTTGTCACGGCTTCTAGTTTCCCAGAAATAAAATAAAATCTTGGTTATTTTCGATACTTCTGTCTTTATTTATATAAGTCACCCTCATCCCCTGAATATTTTAACGATATTTACGGAGGTATATTAGGGAGGAAGTAGGAATCAATTTATATATAAATAATTTTGTCACGGCTTCTAGTTTTAGAGAAATAAAATAAGAACATGGTAATTTTTGACTTGCCGTCTTTGGTCACCCTCGTCCCCTGAATATTTTAACAATATTCGCAGAGGTTTATTAGGGAGGAAGTAGGAATTAATTCCCACATAAATAATTTTGTCACGGCTTCTAGTTTCCCGAAAATAAAATAAAATCTTGGATATTTTCGATGCTTCGGTCTATATTTATATAAGTCACCCCCATCCCCTGAATTTTTTAACAATATTTATGGAGGTTTATTAGGGAGGATGTAGGAATTAATTCCCATATAAAAAATTTAGTCACGGCTTCTAGTTTTAGAGAAATAAAATAAGAACTTGGTAATTTTTGACTCTGCCGTCTTTGGTCACCCTCGTCCCCTGAATATTTTAACAATATTTACGTAGGTATATTAGGAAGGAAGTAGGAATTAATTCCTACATAAATAATTTTGTCTCGGCTTCTAGTTTTAGAGAAATAAAATAAGAAATGGAAATTTTTGACTCTGCCGTCTTTAGTCACCCTCAACCCCTGATTATTTTAACAATATTTACGGAAGTTTATTAGGAAGGAAGTAGGAATTCATTTATATATAAATAATTTTGTCACGGCTTCTAGTTTTAGAGAAATAAAATAAAAACATGGTAATTTTTGACTCTGCCGTCTTTGGTCACCCTCGTCCCCTGAATATTTTAACAATATTTGTGGAGGTTTATTAGGGAGGAAGTACGAATTAATTCCCATATAAATAATTTTGTCACGGTTTCTAGTTTCCCAGAAATAAAATAAAATCTTGGTTATTTTCGATACTTCTGTCTTTATTTATATAAGTCACCCTCATCCCCTGAATATTTTAACAATATTTACGGAGGTTTATTAGGGAGGACGTAGGATTTAATTCCCATATAAATAATTTTGTCACGGCTTCTAGTTTTAGAGAAATAAAATAAAAACATGGTAATTTTTGACTCTGCCGTCTTTGGTCACCCTCGTCCCCTGAATATTTTAACAATATTTGTGGAGGTTTATTAGGGAGGAAGTACGAATTAATTCCCATATAAATAATTTTGTCACGGTTTCTAGTTTCCCAGAAATAAAATAAAATCTTGGTTATTTTCGATACTTCTGTCTTTATTTATATAAGTCACCCCCATCCCCTGAATTTTTTAACAATATTTACGAAGGTTTATTAGGGAGGATGTAGGAATTAATTCCCATATAAATAATTTTGTCACGGCTTCTAGTTTTAGAGAAATAAAATAAGAACTTGGTAATTTTTGACTCTGCTGTCTTTGGTCACCCTCGTCCCCTGAATATTTTAACAATATTTACGTAGGTATATTAGGGAGGATGTAGGAATTAATTCCCCCATAAATAATTTTGTCACGGCTTCTAGTTTTAGAGAAATAAAATAAGAAATGGAAATTTTTGACTCTGCCGTCTTTAGTCACCCTCAACCCCTGAATATTTGAACAATATTTACGGAGGTTTATTAGGGAGGAAATACGAATTAACTCCCATATAAATAATTTTGTCATGGCTTCTAGTTTTAGAGAAATAAAATAAGAACTTGGTAATTTTTGCCTCTGCCGTCTTTGGTCACCCTCGTCCCCTGAATATTTTAATAATATTTACGGAGGTTTATTAGGGAGGATGTAGGAATTAATTCCCATATAAATATTTTTGTCACGGTTTCTAGTTTCCCAGAAATAAAATAAAATCTTGGTTATTTTCGATACTTCTGTCTTTATTTATATAAGTCACCCCCATCCCCTGAATTTTTTAACAATATTTACGAAGGTTTATTAGGGAGGATGTAGGAATTAATTCCCATATAAATAATTTTGTCACGGCTTCTAGTTTTAGAGAAATAAAATAAGAACTTGCCTCTGCCGTCTTTGGTCACCCTCGTCCCCTGAATATTTTAATAATATTTACGGAGGTTTATTAGGGCGGAAGTAGGAATTAATTCCCATATAATTAATTTTGTCACGGCTTCTAGTTTTAGAGAAATAAAATAAGAACTTGCCTCTGCCGTCTTTGGTCACCCTCGTCCCCTGAATATTTTAATAATATTTACGGAGGTTTATTAGGGAGGAAGTAGGAATTAATTCCCGTATAAATAATTTTGTCACGGCTTCTAGTTTTAGAGAAATAAAATAAGAACATGGTAATTTTTGACTCTGCCGTCTTTGGTCACCCTCGTCCCCTGAATATTTAAACAATATTTACGGAGGTTTATTAGGGAGGAAGTAGGATTTAATTCCCATATAAATAATTTTGTCACGGCTTCTAGTTTCCCAGAAATAAAATAAAATCTTGGTTATTTTCGATACTTCTGTCTTTATTTATATAAGTCACCCTCATCCCCTGAATATTTTAACGATATTTACGGAGGTATATTAGGGAGGAAGTAGGAATCAATTTATATATAAATAATTTTGTCACGGCTTCTAGTTTTAGAGAAATAAAATAAGAACATGGTAATTTTTGACTTGCCGTCTTTGGTCACCCTCGTCCCCTGAATATTTTAACAATATTCGCAGAGGTTTATTAGGGAGGAAGTAGGAATTAATTCCCACATAAATAATTTTGTCACGGCTTCTAGTTTCCCGAAAATAAAATAAAATCTTGGATATTTTCGATGCTTCGGTCTATATTTATATAAGTCACCCCCATCCCCTGAATTTTTTAACAATATTTATGGAGGTTTATTAGGGAGGATGTAGGAATTAATTCCCATATAAAAAATTTAGTCACGGCTTCTAGTTTTAGAGAAATAAAATAAGAACTTGGTAATTTTTGACTCTGCCGTCTTTGGTCACCCTCGTCCCCTGAATATTTTAACAATATTTACGTAGGTATATTAGGAAGGAAGTAGGAATTAATTCCTACATAAATAATTTTGTCTTGGCTTCTAGTTTTAGAGAAATAAAATAAGAAATGGAAATTTTTGACTCTGCCGTCTTTAGTCACCCTCAACCCCTGATTATTTTAACAATATTTACGGAAGTTTATTAGGAAGGAAGTAGGAATTCATTTATATATAAATAATTTTGTCACGGCTTCTAGTTTTAGAGAAATAAAATAAAAACATGGTAATTTTTGACTCTGCCGTCTTTGGTCACCCTCGTCCCCTGAATATTTTAACAATATTTGTGGAGGTTTATTAGGGAGGAAGTACGAATTAATTCCCATATAAATAATTTTGTCACGGTTTCTAGTTTCCCAGAAATAAAATAAAATCTTGGTTATTTTCGATACTTCTGTCTTTATTTATATAAGTCACCCTCATCCCCTGAATATTTTAACAATATTTACGGAGGTTTATTAGGGAGGATGTAGGATTTAATTCCCATATAAATAATTTTGTCACGGCTTCTAGTTTTAGAGAAATAAAATAAAAACATGGTAATTTTTGACTCTGCCGTCTTTGGTCACCCTCGTCCCCTGAATATTTTAACAATATTTGTGGAGGTTTATTAGGGAGGAAGTACGAATTAATTCCCATATAAATAATTTTGTCACGGTTTCTAGTTTCCCAGAAATAAAATAAAATCTTGGTTATTTTCGATACTTCTGTCTTTATTTATATAAGTCACCCCATCCCCTGAATTTTTTAACAATATTTACGAAGGTTTATTAGGGAGGATGTAGGAATTAATTCCCATATAAATAATTTTGTCACGGCTTCTAGTTTTAGAGAAATAAAATAAGAACTTGGTAATTTTTGACTCTGCTGTCTTTGGTCACCCTCGTCCCCTGAATATTTTAACAATATTTACGTAGGTATATTAGGGAGGATGTAGGAATTAATTCCCCCATAAATAATTTTGTCACGGCTTCTAGTTTTAGAGAAATAAAATAAGAAATGGAAATTTTTGACTCTGCCGTCTTTAGTCACCCTCAACCCCTGAATATTTGAACAATATTTACGGAGGTTTATTAGGGAGGAAATACGAATTAACTCCCATATAAATAATTTTGTCATGGCTTCTAGTTTTAGAGAAATAAAATAAGAACTTGGTAATTTTTGCCTCTGCCGTCTTTGGTCACCCTCGTCCCCTGAATATTTTAATAATATTTACGGAGGTTTATTAGGGAGGATGTAGGAATTAATTCCCATATAAATATTTTTGTCACGGTTTCTAGTTTCCCAGAAATAAAATAAAATCTTGGTTATTTTCGATACTTCTGTCTTTATTTATATAAGTCACCCCCATCCCCTGAATTTTTTAACAATATTTACGAAGGTTTATTAGGGAGGATGTAGGAATTAATTCCCATATAAATAATTTTGTCACGGCTTCTAGTTTTAGAGAAATAAAATAAGAACTTGCCTCTGCCGTCTTTGGTCACCCTCGTCCCCTGAATATTTTAATAATATTTACGGAGGTTTATTAGGGCGGAAGTAGGAATTAATTCCCATATAAATAATTTTGTCACGGCTTCTAGTTTTAGAGAAATAAAATAAGAACTTGCCTCTGCCGTCTTTGGTCACCCTCGTCCCCTGAATATTTTAATAATATTTACGGAGGTTTATTAGGGAGGAAGTAGGAATTAATTCCCGTATAAATAATTTTGTCACGGCTTCTAGTTTTAGAGAAATAAAATAAGAACTTGGTAATTTTTGCCTCTGCCGTCTTTGGTCACCCTCGTCCCCTGAATATTTTAACAATATTTACGGAGGTTTATTAGGGAGGAAGTAGGAATTAATTCCCATATAAATAATTTTGTCATGGCTTCTAGTTTTGAGAAATTAAATAAGAACTTGGTAATTTTTGACTTGCCGTCTTTGGTCACCCTCGTCCCCTGAATATTTTAATAATATTTACGGAGGTTTATTATGAAGGATGTAGGAATTAATTCTGTTATAAATAATTTTGTCACGGCTTCTAGTTTTCAGATTTTAAATAAAATCTTAAAAATTATCGATGCGTCGCCTGAGTAGTTAAACAATTATATTGGTTTTTTACTCGTGTCTATTTTACTAGAAAACACAGTATGTGGAGGTATGAATTTGTCACGGTTTTTGGGGGGGTAAAAGAGGGGAGAGGGGGTTAATTTTTGAAAGATATTTCCTAACGACAATTATTTTTCGCATTGCCCTATTCTCTGATTATTTATACAATTATATTGTTATTTTATTCGCATATTGCAGTATGTGAAAATATGAAACGGTAACGGTTAATATTTCGGGTACAAATGTACGGATGATAAAATATAATTATTCTTCGGTCGAGTATCCCCTGATTATTTAAATAAATTCATTTATTATTGTAATAAAACTGAAAATGGGTTATATGTACCATTGGTTGCACTTTATCGTATGAATAAAGAGAATATATGGTGAGAGAATCGAAGCGAACTGTGCCGAACGCTTGCGAACGGCAGGGTTGTCCAGCCGTTTATACGTTTCGAATCTGTCGCTACGAATCTGTCGCTAGGTTCACCCTGATGTATTTCTATCCTATTCTAATATGAAAAGAAGCCATTAGATTTTGGTGTAAATCGGATAACCAGAAATGGCACTTTACCTGAAGCTCATAATGGTTTTTCTTCAAAAAAATACCATTAAATGCCATTTTTTCGCATTTTATGTCTTATGAAAATTAAAGATTATTGAATTTTCTACAGGAATACATTAATACTTTTTCTATATATTTTACAGATAAATTTATTTTATTTTTTTTATTAGTCCCGAAGCCTAAGATAAACACAATTCTTTTGTTACACAGTTCATATTTCAAATGAATGTAACTGACAGTAAATGTCACTGTCAAAAAACTAATCACTTCAAATTAATAATAGTGACATTTTAAAAAGAAAATAGTAAATAAAGAAATAGTTTTATGCAATGGAACAGTTTGCAGGTTTAGTAGGTACGTAGGTATGTATTTAAATTAATAAAAATTAAATAACGGGAGGTTTTGTGTTGGCCACATCAGATTTTTTAATTATCAATTAATTTTAAAAGTGAAAGATATTTTAAGAAAAATAAATAAAAATATATGCCTAATGCAGACAATGCAGGTACCCCTCGAATTAATTGTTTGAGAAGCATAACCAGCTCGGGACTATGACGTCAGAATACATTAAAAAAATTCATATCTCGCTTACTAATTCGAACTTTAACATCGCATTCTCATCAATACTCATAGTTTTATATATATATATATATATATATATATATATATATATATATATATATATATATATATATATATACACTGGCGAGCAAAAAATTGAGGTCAATTATTAATTATGATATATTTTTGGAATGTTTTGTTTTAAGCTCATGTTTGTAAATTGTAAATCATAGAAGGATCTTAATAATTTATTTTTTGAGAAATATCATCTGTTTTCTTTTGTTATCTGTCATGTAATATCACTCTTTTTACAAATTTTATGAAATAGCGTGCATTCGCGGTAATTGAAAATTCGCATTTCGGTGTCTCTTTTCGGTATAGCGTTGATTTCTCTTTGTAAAATGTATCAGTTACACGGTGTAGTACTCGTATTGTGTATTTAGCAGTTCACAATGCCTGTAAATCCTTTTGCTGCGGCAAGAATTGTAGCGTTGATACAAGATGGCCGAGGACAACATGAAACTGCAAGAATTGTTGGTCTGAGCCTTTGTGCTGTACAAAAGGTGTATCAGCGCTATGAGGAGACTGGCTTGATAACCAGAACACCAGGATCCGGGCGTAAAAGAATCACTAGCCGAAGAGATGACCGATTTTTGGTGTCCGCAAGTTTGCGGAATAGGAGAGCTTCTGCGGTTTTGCTACGAAATCAACTCCAACAAGTTAAAGATGTAAATGTTAGTGAATGGACCGTTAGAAGAAGGCTTCATGATGCTGGATTGTCTTGTAGAAGGATGGCTACAGGTCCACCATTGCAACGCCGGCATCGAATTGCAAGATTGGTTTTTGTCCGAAATCACGCGGCATGGAATGGTGAGGACTGGGACAGGGTACTTTTTCCGATGAATCGCGTTTTTGCCTCAATGGATCAGACGGACGTCGACGAGTATGGAGAAGACCCGGAGAAATATACGCTCAAGTTTGTATTGACGAGCGACTTCCATTTGGCGGTGGGTCGGTTATGGTTTGGGCAGGAATCTCTTTACAAGCACGCACAGAGTTGGTTTTCATACAGAATGGCTCCCTGACAGCTCACAAGTACATTACGGAGGTTCTAGAAGACCATGCTATGCCTTTCTTGATCACTATGGGCGAGCGTAGCATTTTCATGCAAGATAATGCTAGACCTCACGCAGCCAGAGTTGTCAGAGAATATCTGGATGAAGTGGGAATTAGACGGTTTGATTGGCCAGCCCTCAATCCGGACATGAATCCCATCGAACTTGTCTGGGATAAGTTGGGACGGCGTATCCGAAAGCATACACCAGCTCCAAGAACTGCCCAGGAGCTTAGAGCGTTGCTATTGCAGTAGTGGGATAATATTGACAAGAATATGATCCTTAACTTAATTCAAAGTATGCCTCGTCGAGTTCAAGCAGTAATTAACGCAAGAGGAGGAAATAGGCAATATTAGTACTAAGTTTTTTAAATTTTTTTCGTTCCACATAACTCCTAACAACAAAAAGTCAAACTACGTTTGAAATGTATATTTATTGTTTTTTCATAATAAATTATAAAACCAAAAAATATGCTTTGCGTTTCAATATTGAATTATTAATTTAGCCTATAAAATACAGTATAATGGTTTTCAATTTACAAAAATAAGCTTAAAACAGAAAATTAGAAAAATACATAATAATTAATAATTGACCTCAATTTTTTGCTCGCCAGTGTATATATATATATTATTATTATTATTATTATTATTATTATTATTATTATTATTAGAAAAAATATTTAAAAAATTAGTAGAATACCCCATTCAAATTAAATAGTTCTGATTATAGAGTCTACTGTACTGTAGTCTATGTTCATTCTTCATCTGGATAGGATATATTTGCTTCTTCCCTATATGCGTCTCCCTTCTGATGTAGAGGAATTAGGTATATGCCAATAATTCATAAATTGATATTGAAGAAATCATTATTCATATTATTATATTCTTCTTTCTTTTTTTATCAGTTGTCAATTGTGCAATATTTTTTAGGTAACTCAGTCATGTAATAGTTATTTACGTATAGAGGGGGCCGAAAGAAAAGGTTTACGCCTGCGGACGAAGTTTGATGGCCGAGGCGTAGCGGAGGGCTTTTATTCGTCCAAGAGTGTAAACTACTTTCGATCTGAGGTATGTACAACGTTTTAAATCAAATTAAATGTTTTTAAATAAATTTCTAAATACATTCAAAGCTTGCTGCTATGTATAAGTATTACGTCGCCAGGTTAACCATATTTTGTTGTTATATTATAAATAATTAAAGAAATACTTCATTCATTGAAGTAAATAAAGGTTAGAATAATTTTTTTATGCAAATTATTGAGTTAGTAGTTTTCATTTTCCCCTAAAATTCTAGAAACTTTTTGTGTTTGAATATTACTCACTTTTGTTAACTATTTCCTCTTTTGGCATTTCATTTCAATACGATATTCTCAATTTAAAGGAACACAAAATGTAAGTGTCAGCTGTACAATCAGGCATTATAGTTTCAATGCCAAAGTTATAGTGCCATTTTTTTGTGTGAGCAGTGCAAAGTGAATGAATGAAAAAGCAAATACAAGTTTATTTATTTACATATTTTCTAACAAAAATATGTCGTGTCAGCTGTACAATCAGGCATTATAGTTTCAATGCCAAAGGTGTAGTGCCATTTTTTTGTGTGAGCAGTGCAAAGTGAATGAATGAAAAATCAAATACAAGTTTATTTATTTACATATTTTCTAACAAAAATATGTCAACCATATCCCTATGACATTGACGCCAGATTTTAGAACGGAACCTTCAATTATGCATAAATACATAAGCTCATTCACAGCTCCGAAAATAAAAATAAAATTATACATAAAAATAAAAATAACGATATAAACAATAGATTCTTATGAAAGTGTTCACAGCTCTCGAAAATAAAATTAAACATAAGACATAAACACAAGGATTTACAAATGTTAAATATTTTATACAAAAATAAGCACATACATAACAACTGTCATTTGAGCTGTCAATTTACCTTCCGGCAAAAAGATTTGAATTTAAATGTAATCTTAAAAAGCTGTTTCAGGACGAAGGTTCGCATATATGATTGCGTACAGTGCTATAAAAGGTATGAAGTTGTCATTATTGCTTGTTAGTTATGAATATATTAAATGACAGTTGATGTTAATTTACGTTTTATTTTCGAAGCTGTGAACACCAACCATAAAGTCTTATTTATAATTTTATTTATATTTCTTATTTTCGTAGCTGTGAATGAGCAAGGAATTTCCTAAATTTAAGAACTGCCTAAACTGATACTTATCAATTTTTGATTTCACCAAACAAAGTAATGCCCAGCTAGGAATTACTTACGTAGGCATCGGATTATTAATTACTTTTGTGATATTATATTTGCACACTGGAAATAAATGAATAATTTTTATAATTTATGACATTTGTCAATTATATTTGTCAACATTGACATTAGAAATTATGTGTAGATATTATTAATATTACGTTAAGGTATACAAAATAATTAAATTTTTAAAGAAATTTTCTTTACATACATATTTATAAATTTGTAGGTATTACAGAAGTGGAAAATATAAATGAAACAAAGATGAAAATGAACAAGAAAAAAAAATGTAAATGGCAAAATATAGAATAAATACATAATACAAAAACAGAAATCGAATCCCATGATTTCAAGTAAAAATTTAAAATATGATAACAGGCACGCAGATTTATGATATTTGACTATGGCATTTTTGAAGAAATTATGAATTTAATTATATGGGAATACACATTGTAATTTCCCAAAATATAAAATAAATAATAAAAACGATATATCTATGTAGTTACTAATTAATTTTATATGATATATAAAATTCTGTTTTTCTAATGAAATGGACATCTTTTCCAAAAGTATTTTTCGTTACAGAATTCAAAACAATTTGTTCTTTCTTTTCTATCTTGTGCATATCTATTTCTTCGTTATAACTATCAAAATATTCAATAAAATTGTACAATTTTCATTTTGAAGTGTTAGCTGTCAAACGTTGGGTAATGCTTAGCGATTTGGGCATCGGAAGACAGATACCTAGCTAAGTAATTCCTAAATCGAGATAGGCAATGCTTAGCGGTTGGTGAAAACGAAACTTTGCTAGGTAATGCCTATGTGGTGCACATCGGGTACATAGGCATTACTTAAATTTTAGGAATCGGTGGTGAAATCGGCCAATAGTCCCACATAACACAATTTCATGTTATACGAGATTTTCTAAGAATCTAACTACAGTGCTATATGAGGAATTACTGCTCTTCATGATTATTGGCGATATTACGGTATTGTTCTCTTATAACTAACCTCAAAGGACCAACAAAAATAGTTCGTTGTAAGCGAAGTTAGTTTTAAGTGATGAGTGATGAATTAGAAATTACTATGTATTTGAATAAAATGTATGTATTTATCTCATTAAACACATATAAATGCATATGCATTCAAAATAAGAAAGGTGATAAATAGTTTTATGGTAGTAACAATAATCTTACTTCCCTGACTTTAGGTAAAAAAACTTCAAATAAAAGTTATGGAGCTTAAAATTCTACATCTGAATCAATAAGCACAATTATTTTGATATGCTTTGTATCGGCAGAAAACGGTATAAATATGTAGAAAATCATCCCAAAAATAGCATTAGCCATGAAATTAAAACAAAAAATTACCAAATGTTAAACGGTTTATTTCTCAAATTAGACTAACTTATTTTAATTTTTATTTGTAATTTATGTTCAAATGAAGTCATATATGTATTTCACTTATTCGGGGAAGTCCTTAGTTTTCTATTTTTAAGTTCGTTATAATTGAAAACAAATACTATATTGGAAATAAGTCCGTTTTATCCGAAAGTTCGTTATAAACTAGTTCCTTATTTGCACATTACACACGTTTTTAATTAGTATTCTCTAGATTGGTTCGTTACAACCGGAGGTTCCTTGTAAGCAGATTCGTTATAAACGGAAATTACAGTTTATATTTTTAAATTTCTGTTGCTTTACAATGTAAACGTTGGAATTTTCTTAAATTTTCACTTTCTGCGAATTTTATTGACACAAATTTTCATTACAAATCTCCTCTGAATTACTGATGGATTTTATATTTTGAATAAAAATTGAGTGAGAAATTGATTAAAAACCTCCTGTCGACGCAGATATGATCTGACATGAGTTGGTTTGAGTGTTCAGGACAGTTTTCTATCCTTGTAATCTACGCATAATCCGATGCTAATGGCACGCTTCGTTTTCCGTCAGAAGTCAATACGGTTTATCTCTCGAGTACTATGTACCTCACCCAGATTATCTCACTTCTTCCTCCAATTGTCAGCCGAGATTTTTCCACTGACTCATGCAATTATCATGCTAATTTGTCACTAATTATACTAATCAAATTTATAAAGTTTTCTCATTTCTAAACGTTCCATTTCTGTCGAGGAAATTATGAAAATGGAATTGCCGACAGAAATAAAAATTTAAATAAACCGTTGTTTTGAAGTAATCACTACCGAGATTTAAAATTCTAGAAAAAGAATAAATAATTGGTAGCCTTTGCCAATTTTGCTATCTGTTGCTCTAAACTGTAGTTTAGAGCAACAGATAGCAAATTAAATTCACAGTAGCTACCAAGCTTTGTGTTCGAACCACTTTTATGCGTTGTAAAGGCCCATTTATAATAAAGTAACGTTAAACGTAACGAAACGACGCAACATGACCTTAACACAAACACAAAATCTGTGATTTATAATAAACGCCAAAGATAGCACTTCTAATCAATCAGAAGATGTCGGTATATTTCTTTTAAATTCGGCTCACTTTTATTTATTGTCTTTATATGACATACACAAGTATAAGGTTAGTTATAAAATAATTTAAATAGAAATGGACAGTTACGAAAATATAGTATTTATTTTGTAGATGTGACAGTTCATGAACATAATATAGATTTTTATAGTAAAACTGAAACTCTAAATTCTGTTTGGCTAGCGGTACAACAGTAAGGTTGAAATATGAGAATTGGTCATCCTCTGCGATGCGTTTATTACGTTACTGATTGTGGCGATGCGTTACCGCTTGCGTTACTTCATTATAATAGGCCTTAAGTTATTGTAGTTCCATAATAGTTTGAAATAAGATTGTATGCAATCTGTATAACTCTTTTCATAAGGATTCTAAAACCAATGTAAACGTACCAGTACATGACATCACACATCTAGTTAATTTTATTCAATTTTTATTAATGACGTGCATCGGCTACTTGACCGATTTGGGTTTACTAAACTTTTCTCAAAAAGTCGACTCTGGAATGTGCAAACGATTTTGCACATCATTAATATTTTCGGAAATGAGACACCTGTATATATTAATAAATATACATAAATATAAAAATGAACAGTTATTTTCCTTTAATCGTTTATTGAGATTTTTTTAATTTACAGGGTCTCCAGGATAATATGTTCATTATTAGGGATCTTAAGAAATATAGAGATACGAAATCTGTTAAATCGATAGGTAATACTTGTCACATTATAGGAGGCCTTTTTAGAGGTATATTGTACATCTTGAAAAAGTCACAGATTGTCAGATACAGGCAAAATTGTAAATTGTGCAGTATCTTTTTTTGCTCTTCTTTAGAACCCTTTTTATGCTCATTTTTACCTCCCGCTACCCTAGGTAAGGGAGGTATAGGGATTGTGCTAAAAATCGCATATTTTAGATTTTAGTGAATAAGCACGTTTTGATGTCCCCAGAACCTAATTTTAACATTTTTACAATGATGTCTGTGGGCTTGTATGTGTGAATGTGTGGATCCTGCGGACACGATTACTCAAATACTATCAATCAGAATTTTTTAAATTTATATACCTCTTCTATACTAATATGGGAAGAGCTCATTAGTTTTTAGTATATATCGGATAACCGGAAGTATCACTTATACAAGCTTTTAACAGTTTTTCTTGAAAAAAATACATTGAATATAATTTTTCTGCAACTATTACTAATAAAAATTGAATATAATGGTATAATCTTTAATTCTACAATAATAGCATTTAAAAAATAACTCTAAATAATTTTAAATATAAATTTAATATAATTTATTTTCATACATCACCTTGCCTATGCGTCAAACAGAAACATAATATTTCAATAATAATTTTGACATATTTAAACAAATGTCACTGACAGGAAGCAATTACAATAAAATTCATAATGAAACCGTGTTAAAGAGAATGTAGTAATAATATATGTATTTGAATCTAATAAAATTAAGGTTTGTAAAAATAATTTATTTTCAAACATACATAAATATTAGAAGAACTATTGATTTGCTTCATTGTCTTGTCAATGATAAAAAAATTTCGCACCACAATTCGAAAGAGTATAAAGAAATCCAAATAAAAATCCTTTATTATTTTATACATTGAAGTTGTTTGCATAAATAAAAAAAATACATCTTTATCTAATTAAACGTCTTTATATATCTTATAGTTCTCGAAAATTCCTTGTTAGACAGTTAATTCTGCAAATTATGTATAGAAAATTGTTTATTAATGACATCGATTAATGAATGATTTTGATTATCTATTACTGAACGATTTTATTATAAGTAACATAGATACATCGATCTTTAAACTAATAGATGCAGCGTACGAGCAAAACGCTTGTCCCGCCATAACGGTGCAGACACAGTATCTCTATCCTTCAATAGTACGGAAGTTAAGAAAACGCGGCAAAATAAAAAATTTGATTTGCCCCTAACTTGTTATATTTGGCGCATAATCGCTAAGAGTATAGATTTAATTTTTTTGTGCATAATTAGTTTTATTATATATTTTTAATACAAAATATTATATACATATTATATTGTAGGGGACAAGTAATAATTAATAAGAACTTACATATGAAATGACACAGCTGAACCGCGTACGTACTGCTCACTGTACGAAATACACCGTTTCCCCATTATTTTGTTGCATACCCACCTCACAACACATATACGTATATATTGTCAGAAATAATTGTAAATGTTCTCCAAAAAAAGTAAATAATATACAAACAGTCACGAAACGTCAAATGTAGCTTTTGACAACTAATTAGTAATCAGTGATAGAGAGCGATGTATAGAGGTTTACATATGGCTGAAAAAGATGTATAATGAGTACGAAAGCATGCGCAGTATACTTTAACTGAGAACTTCCGTACTGTTGAAGGACAGAATATATATCTCTATCCTTTTATGTTGGAGCAATATTCTAACAATAAATTAATAGGAGACACTTGGTCCATTAGTTTAAAGGTCGATGCATAGATATCACTGCTAAACAATTAAACTCGTTACCTAGGTTACCAACTTCAAAAATTTGATCGAAGAATAAAATTAGGTTTACTCCAATTTAAAATCGTAAGATCAACAGAAAATATTGAATTTAACAACTGTGCTAATCGCTTATTAATAATCTCAGCAATGATAAATAACTATCACCTTAAAAGTGATTAATTAATTAATATTATTAATCGCCAAAACTGCACACGTCAGTTTTTTTGTTGATCGTATCTTATTAAATTGGTGATTATCTAATTTTATTCAATAATAAACAATTTTCTAAGCATTTGACACCCACACAGCCATAAATAAACGATCAACGAAAAAACATTAATATTCAATGGCATATATAATTAAATTAATTACAGTGTGAACCGGTGTCCCTTACTTTATATATTTAATGATTATTTTGATTACTACAATTAAAACTTTGATTATCATCAACTTTGATTACTACTGTAATTACTTTTGTGTTTACTGAGGTATAATAAATTAATTATTATACTGTGAAAATGAAATAAAGGGTGACACCGTGACACTCACAATGTTAATTTATTTTCTTAACTCCTTCTTGGAACAAGAAAAGACAAGAATATTGTTTGAGTAACAGTTTCCATTGTATTAATTAATAATTTAAAATTTTAGTTTAATTTAGTTTAGTTATTTTTTTATATTCTTATTACTTATTTGAGAATGTTTAAAAAGTATTTCAATGAATGATGCCTTATACAGAAAATGATATTTTAAATAATATTATCCTATCCCTTGATAATATCGGTGGTATATTCCGAAAAAAAGATGTAGTTAAGCTCAATTAAATTTATTATCTTTATAATAAATAAAAATGAAATTGAAATAGAATTCGTAGTCGGAACGTGGTGGAATATAATGAATAATTTAATACGGTAAAAATTAAAACACTTGATTTTTACACAAATTAAAAATATATGCATATCATCATCAGGACTTATTCACCCAATTTTTGATATTCCAATCTTTTTTTTTAAATAATGATAATATATTTGAACAATTGTGCAGTTAAAATTGTTGTGGAGAATGAATTACTATAGGGATACTTTTGTGCTATTTGAAAATTAGGAAACATTTGCAATTTTATTGTGAATTAAAGCAAATTTAAACCACAAAATTAAACATTAAATACTTTCAGTCATTTTTTTATTTATGAGGTTCACGCTAGAATTTTTGAGAATAAGAAAATCATAACATAATTTTCAATTTCATTATAAATACTTAGTACATTAAATACAAGTTTCGTAAGACGTAACTTTAGCGCCGTGTGTATTAGGAACGGTTGCCGCGAGTTTTATAAGGGACAAGTGCGCTAAAATGTCTTATAAAACGTGTATTTTATACTATTTTTCCTATTTTGGTTCTTTTGACAAAATTTTTTTAAAAATATTTCAATATTTCATTTTCTAATTTGTGAACATTAATTAGGAATATTTTGATTCTTAATTGATTGTTGGTAACAGTGATTGATATTTACTTTATATTACTACTTCATTTCAATAGCAGGTCTTCTAGAAATAATATTTACATTAAAATGATAATTGTCTAAAAGTGTCGTTACCAACCTGACAGAAATTCGGTTTGAGTTCTTTTAAGAATTTTATGACATCCAAATGTGTTTCATATTAGACAATCAAAATAGAAAAAAGGTATTTATTTATCACTTGAAATTAAGTTGGGGCAGTTAAGTTAGAATTTATTTAATCAATTTTTTATAAAGTATCGTCATGGGTGAAAATATGGATTTACCTAATCGGGCATCATTTTCGAAAAAATAATATATTGTGAATATGATGTCAAAAGATTTAAGATTTAAGTTAATGAGCGCAAAGAAAATTTAGATTTAATTGTTAATGATTTGCAATTTACCATTTTACCGATGGTATAAATTTGAACGAAAAAAGAGTGCTGCTCAGCATTAAAAAGGTGCAGAATATCCTCCTACAGCTGTTATCAAAAAGAATATTTCTGCTTTTAATAAAATAATCGAGGATGACTATATAGCAACAGCGATGAATTCCATTTCAGTCGAAGACAGACTGAAGTTTGTTTTCTACTTGCCCATATGATTGTCGAAGTACCTAATTTAATCATATATCCACTTGTAGATTTTCTGTCTTCAACATTTCCACCCCAGTCAGAATAAACATAAACGTTTATTTCTTCTGCGCCTGGATTTATGTGCAATGTCAAGTTTTCCGTTTCTTTAAATATCGAATTACCTGTTTCACTGCAGTTCAATCTTTTTGAGTTGGTTTGCTAACTTTTCTTGATATATATCGACAGCTGTTGCAATATCTGGTCGACAAATTGTTGACAAATATAAAAGACTTCCAACAAATTCCCTAAAGAGGTTGTTATCAGGTAATTCAGAAGATTTTTCTGGATTTTTAAAGTACTTTGGAATACTAGCATCTTTAGCTTCCTTCATACCATATCGTTCAATTAGCTGTTTAATATTAGTTTTATGGCTTATCTTAAAACTTCCACGTTCTTCTCGTTCAATTTTATTCCAGCGTAATTTATAATTTCTCCTAAATTTATTATTTCAAATTTCTTACAAAACATTTCAATTTTGTTTTCTATTTCTTTGTAGTTAGGGATAATTAATATATCACAAACAAACATATAATAATAAATAACTCCATTCTTTCTTTTCTTTACATATGGACAAGCACGGATCTACTTTACTTCTTGAGAAGTTATTCTGCAAAAAAAATATTGATTGTTTCATTCCGAGTTTTAGCCGCTTGTTTCAACCCATGTAAACCTTTCTTAAATTTGTATACTTTGCTTTCTAAGCCATCTTTTACAAATCGTTCAAGTTGTTTTACGTATAATTCTTCATCTATTACTCCATTTAAAAGTGCAGTCTTTATGTCAATATGTGTAATTTTCACTTACAAGTTTCAAAAGTTTCTTTACAGTCTTCACTTGACTTCTGTGTAAAAACACGTGCTACTAATCTTGCTTTATATTTTGAAATTTTACCATATTGATCTCGTTTTGCTTTAAAAATCAGTTAATTACCAAACGTGTTTTTCTTTCATTGAATTTATTTCTCCTAGTGCTGCATTAATCCATATCTCACGATCTTCTTTTGGTAAACTTTGCATTTATTTCTATGATCTAGGCTCTTGAACTTCTTCAACTTCTAATTTATATGAAGAAATACGTTCAGGTGGTTTATCTTTATTTACTCTTTTTATTAGACGTAGATTCTGAATTTCGTTTCTTTCATTTCTGTTTTAGGTTAACTGTGATTCATTTACTTCTTTCTTCCTTTCTTCTGTCGTCTCATCAATATCAAGTATGATTTCATTTTCGGACTCTTTCATATTTATATTTTCTGAATTTTTTTTTTATATTATCTTCAATACATTTCATGTTTCTTGAAATTATTACCTTGTTCGTTTCTTTATCTATTATTAAACCTTTGGTGTTATTTGCATATCCTATAAAAATTCCTTCTTTGCCAGGATTGTCTAGTAAATAATAAATTACTTCCAAATATCTTCATATGTTTTACAATTCTTTTATATCCCTACCATTTCTATGAGGTGCCTATTTCTTCTTTCTGCTACTTCTTTCTGGGATGGTGAATATGGTGCTGTCATCTGATATGCTACACCTTTGGTAAGTAAGTATTGGTTTAGTTCGTTATTTACAAAATCTCCACCTCGATCTTTATGTGAAATTTTTGGGTTTCTTTCATTATTTGTACTGGCGTAATTGAAAATTTTTATAATTTTCTTTGTGGCTTTATTTTTATGTTTGAGCAAGTAGGTTGTAAGATATCTTGATTTATCATCAATTAATGTTAAGAAATAACGTTTTCCAGTGGAAGTTCTTCTGTGCAAAGCTCCGCAAATATCTGCATAAAATATTTCTCGTATTTTCATTGCTTGATATTCACTTCTTTTAGGATATGGTTCTTGAGTAATTTTTGCTTTTAGACAACACAAATGTTATTTTTTGTTCACAATTATTAATTTGTAAACCTTCTACTAATTTATCTTCATTCAGTTTAATTATAACTTTAGAATCGCGATGACCAAAAATGCCATGCCATTTGTGAATACAGTTTTTTAATTCTTACTACAGTCTAAATCAGGTACATAAATAATAACATCTCGAATTTTTATTCGGTGAATGTGGCCATTTTCTAATTTATGTTCAAATATTCCATCACCAATTCCTTTTATGACGAGTAACTGGTCATTTGCTATTTTTACTTTTCCATTTTTCGGTTTGATATGATCAACGTAGAAAAATGTTATTTGTCATGTACGTTGACGCTGCCGAATCGATATACCAACTTGATTAATCTTCTGATGAACGAATTTCGAAACAGTGATGAATATCTCCTGTCGTTTCAGGAATTTCTTCTTATTTCAATGTTTCTTTGCTTTATACACATTTTTATTCTGTTCATTCTTCCAAATATAACAAAACTTCTTTTTGTGTCTTATCTTTCCACAATGATTAAGTACAACTAACATTCGATTTTATCGAATTTCCTATTCTATTTCTTGTCACTTTTTGGTATTTCATCAATGCCTTCATCGCATTTTCTGAGTCATTTAACTGTAAATTTTCTTGCCTTCTTTCAAAATGTTGCCATTAATTTTCTTTTACGTATTCTAATGTTAATTCTGATGCTGGTCTTCCTTCTAAACTAGTAATTAAAGCATCGTAACTATCGCTTAATCCATATAACAAAATCGCTACAATATCATCATCAGAAATTATTTTTCATATTCCTTTCAACTTCCACTTCCCAATTTCCATAATCCGTGAGTGTAATCACACATTTTCACTGATTCAGTGTATTTTAAGCTGTATAATTTCCTTTGTAAAAATAGTATTGTATTTAAATGTTTCCTTTCGTAAACTTGTGCTAATTTATCCCACATTTTCATTGCAGTTAATTCATGTTTGGCGTAAATTAGTTGATTATCGTCGATGCATAAAACAATTTCAGCTCTTGCTGAACGATCCATCTTATCCCAAGATTTCTGTTCAATTTCTTCCTCTTGTCGTTCTTGTGATTACTGTGTCCCACAATTCTTTATCTATCAAATACATTTCCATTTTGAATTTCCAAACGTTGTAGTTATTACCATTTAACTTCGTAAATGTCAGTTTTTCATCTATTTTTGAATTCAATAAATAATGAAGTCAGTATTTTACTTTCTCCTTTTATTTACAATGTACCTACTAAATCTGCTAAGCTACTTGAGCCCATCATCATAACCTGTTAGAAATTACTATATTCTTGTGCAGTGTAGATTTAATAGTAGAAATAAAAAGTAAAAATACACATCCAAAAAATATAAATTTTATTGTCTGACATACATCAATCAAATCTATTTCTAAAAATTGTGATTTGTTGCTGTCATAAGTATTAAAAATAAGTGTCAATTGCAACTGACAGATTTAGGTTATAATTTAAAATTGATTTACGTGTGAGCAAAAAATAAAATATTGTACATTACACATCAGGTAACTATTTTGCTGCCTCACGACTCGTCAGTCGTTTCCTCCTTTAAGCAGCAAACACCGTTTTACTTGCCTTGTAATGTAAAATGCTATAACTGGCCGTTAAATGAACAAAACCGAAACGAAATGAACTGTCAAATGACAAATTTATAATTGTTTAATGCTATCAATAATCAAATTTAATATTGATTATTTAACTGGTAGTTAACAGGAAATTGTGCCTTAGAGAAATTTTCAAACTAAGTTCTGATCCCGACTAGATGTCTCATTTATTACGACAAAAATGGCATATTTCTCTAACATAATAGCAATAATCTAACCTGGCGCACAAAACTTGGCCCGAATTTTCCAAGCGTAACTTGTGTGCATTAGGTTAGGTTGTTATTATTTTAAGGCCCAATCTTACCATCTCTGGTTAAAATTTTAACTGCCAGTTAAATAAACAATATTAAATAGGATTATTGACAGTAATAATAAATTTGTTATTTGACAGTTCATTTCGTTTCGGTTTTGTTTATTTAACTGGTAGTTAAAATTTTAACCAGAGATGGTAAAATTGGCCCTTACAGAAATATATCTACAAGGTAAGTAAGCTAACGGTAACCGACGCCGGATTCGGAGACACTGCTTTAAATACATGGTCATTTGTATTTCAAAAAAGTTGTCTGGTTATATTTTGGACGTTTAAAATTTGCGTGGTAGATGGTGTTCGTCTGAAGAAGAGATTGACGCTGCAAATCAGGGTAATTTTTAAAGTATTGCAAAAGAAGGTTTGTTGAAAGCTAAAAAATATCAACCATTTGCCTTATTCTCAACAATTCTAGCGTGACCCTCGTATTTAAACAAAATATTTTCGTATATGTCATATGACAAAAAGTCCTGTGATTTATGACGTCAAAAAATATACTCCATCAGTGGCGCCAAGAAACTCTAAATTTCTATTACTTTTTATTTTATACAAATGTCGCAACAAAAACTAAACAAGTAAAATATTTCTAGTGTTACTTATAATAATAAAAATGAATAAACTAATACTGCATTCTAGCTAAATGTAAAAATATCTCAAAGAATAACCCGGGCAAGATATATTTCCAAGTTCCATCTGACCCGATAAATAGAAATTTATAGTTTCATATTGCATTTTGTTTGTCATAAGAAAGGAAAGAGCTTCCTGTTGTTGACTGCCAAACATGTGCGATGTACTTTTTCACGTCACAAGAATTGGTTGGAAATAATTCTATTCAAAAGATTTTGGTGAAATTCTTGTTTCTTTAATGTTTTTTATTACCATGTATTAATAAAATGCAAAATTAATAACTCTTACTTTAGTAAATATTAACATAAGTTTAAGAAAATATGGAAATAATCTATCGTGATAAATCAGTGGAATTCATTTTTAAACAGTAATGCAGCGGGTATCTCTTGTTAAAAAAATAAATTATAGAATTATCATAATTCGTTCGTAGCAATAGTTCCAAATAAAAGAGTTTTACTTAATTATGTAAGAAATTAATACACATTAAACGAAAAACAATTGAATACCTAATATATGGATATTATTAATGTAAGAAATTTTGATGAAAGGGGGTAGTAGCCGACAATGTACAATCAAAATATATTTTTACGAAAAATATTATTTAATATGCGGAAATACAATTAAAATTTAAGTGGTCCTTAAATTGACAATATCGTATCGAAACGAAATGTCAAATAAGTAATTGAATGTTGCTGCCCAAATTTCGATTTGCATTTTTTTGTTAATGTAGCTTAAAATTTAAGGGTCAGCGATGCAACTGGGGATAAGACAAATAATAAAGCGATTTATGTCATTATTAATTGCATTTGCATTGCATTTCATAATCAAGTACAAAAATTTATTTAATTTACCATAATAAAAGGCCCTAATTTATGAAATATCTTGTACTGCAAAATTTTTCTTACACGGACTATATACATTTGCTATAACGAAATGAAGTACACCATTTTCACATTTAATTAAAGTTGACTTTATCAAATATTATTTTGATAAATCGATCAATTATCTTTCTCAACTCATCAACAAATGAGTATATTCGAACTCTTTTTAATAAATAAAATATCCCAAGAATTTAGTATTGGTACCCGATGTTCCGATGTATACTTTTATAGGTATGTATATTAATAAACAATTTTATTTTATATTTTGGATTACAAAAGGATTGTGCACTAATAAAGTACCTATGTACGAGCCAAAACCCATATTAGTTCGACCGGTTTACATTTTCAACAAACAAATTATGAAACCAACTGACGAGAATTTTTTTAAAATTTCTGTCATCTTGTTTAGAATATAGATTTTAAACTTATTCAAGTATTCCACCATTTAATATTGGGTTACATCTCTTTTATTAGTAATATCAGCAACACTGGATTTTTACGAGGTTGTTTTTCATTGTGCCAAGAGTAAAAGGTCTCGGTACAAGCTAAATTAGGACTAAACATTTAAGTCTATATTCAAAGTAACCGAAAGAATCTTATATTTTTTTTAACCATTTGTGTAATTTTATAATTTGTTGAAAATGTACACCGGTCGAATTATTATGAGTTTATGCTCGTGCATACAAATTAGTGTCTTTCTAAAGAAATGTATTAAATAATTTTTTTTTTGTGTATGAGGGATTAAAGCTTTAATGACCCATGTATTGTTAGAAAAAAGTATGTAGCCATTATAGTCCGAAACGTCCTTAAATATTTTTTTAACAACACATGGATCATTAAGGCCCCTTTATACCTGCAAGACATATTTCAACTTGATCCTTCCAAAATGAATCATATAATTATTTTTCTATTTATGACGACGAATGTTCGTAAATTAATGTACGTTGGGAACTAAATTATTTATAACTCAACTCAACTGCATTTTGTCAGAATTAATAGATTACAATTGTTCACCAGTAATCATCTCCTGAAGAAGACTCATATGGATTCAAAACCGATCCAGATAGATAATATAATTTGGCTGATATCCAGGAGTTGTTCATATGATTAATATTATTGTTGAAATTAAAAGTAGGGGTAGCCGGATGGATGGGGATAAAAGTAACCAATCATAAAGAATGAGTCTACAGATATAGGTCTGCCTCCTTGCTACTCGCCACCGCACATCTACGCCTCTCTCTAACTAAAAGAAAATAAGCTAAGGGCGCCTAGGCCATATTCACATCGGCGACATAGATTGTATTAGAGAAAATATTATCTCGTTGTAAATCTTTATGCGGTGCTTTACATTCGTACATAGAAAATTAAAGAATTCTGAATTTTTGCTGCCATAATTTTAAAATTTATTCATTTCGTGACCGAATAAATTTAATCTAAAGACGTGTTAAAAATGGATTTAGTATGCGGTTAAACTCGCTCATTTCTTCGAATAATATCAGCTGTTACCATGATAATAGCAAAGCTGCCTAATTTATGAAAGTTAATCTCTTTATAATTCTTTAACTCTATATCTATTGTATATGAAGGAAAATGTATAATCAAACCGTATAGATATTCATTAAAAACTCACCACCGAATTTTTTGACCAAAGACAATACCTTCCTTACCTAAATTACCCCCGAAGCTAGGTACGTTTATAATTTATAACTCATATCATATAAACAAAATATGTGAAAAGTGATTGCCTTTTTCGACTAGATTCGATTATTTACATCTTGCCATGGGTATATAAAATACCTGATCACGTGCCATCCAGTACCAAGCAGTAAAATTATGTCGGGTACCTACCCGTTATCTAAGTTTTTAAAAAAATTAAATCCGGGCAAAAAAAATAATTACAAATAGCAATATTATATATTTTTTACACTTTACAACTTTGCATTTCTCAGACTTTATGTGTAAGTTTAATCATAATAAACTTTCCCACAGCAATTGAAGAATTTGAATCCACAATCCTTTGCACACTAAACTTTGTGATCCATTGAGCCACCACAAATATAAAATTCTTGAAAGTGCCTAAGGCAGGAAAACTCTAAATCCTTGTATGGATATATAAAGTTTCTGTTTCTGTTGGAATTGTGACATGTTACCTCCGATTTCTTTTTGTTTATTTGAGTCCAAGTGAAATTTTAAGTTTTGTTGGTGCACCCAACCATAAAACAAGCAGACTTGGCAGTATAAAGCAAACTCGCTCGATCCGTTTACCTACCCACATCTTCTCCTAATTTGATTTACAAAATTGTGCCCAAAAAGGAAATACAAACACACAGGATTCTGTCCTGAAAATCAAGCAAACAATATGCATAAAGAATATCGAGGGAAAAATAGAACCATTTCGAAAAACGTAGCATCATAACAAACAGAAAAATAATTCACAATAGCCAGCTACGAAAATACGCGAAATAAAACGTTGCTGCGAAGATTTTCTCTCATGAAATACTTACATAATAGCAATAGGGTCACGGCATTTTCAATGTTTAGCTCCTACAAATTTATTATAAATAATGAACTACATATACAACAATTCAGTTTTGTTTATGTTTTCAATAATATAAAAAGTTTGAAAATATTCAATTACTTTTACTTTATACAGTTTTATTCCGGACAGCTATTATCAAATCCATTTTGTTCCAATACCAACATTCACTTAAGATTCACTATAGTTGACCTATAGAACAATGAGGAAGTTGTTAATCTTATTAGTTCGTAAATGCCTGGGAGTATATTGAACAAGTCTGTATTTAAGTTATAATTTGCATATTAAATCCTAATTATTACGAACTTGGACTTAATGGTCTCAGTTTGTACGTCCGCGATATGTTGCTTTATTAACATTATCCATTTTGTTTAAATACAGGATGTCTCATTTTCAATGTTTTGTAGGGTATCTCGGAAAATATTAATGTTAGACCAAAATCGTTTGCAATGTCTGGGTCAACTTTTTTTTTTAAGTTTAATAGTCACCACAATAATTTTCTATCATCTTTTGTTTCTGAGCTACAGACAAAAACTTATTTTTCGCTCATTTTAAATATCTCATATTATCTTATTTGTTATGGTAGTTAGAAAAAAATTGTTTTAACAAATTTCGTACTGTTTTCCAGGTAAAATAAAATGGCGAAATTAGATTTTATGAAGTCTTAATAATTCTCGAGATATAACACAAAATTATGATTTTTGAAATGGCAACTTATGTTGAAAATAGTATCATCTTTTTGCTTATTTTATAAGCTTTTCAATGATATAACTAAAGAAAAACCCCTTAACCTTAAAAAAATATTTTTCTTTTTTAAGAAAACTATATACGTATTTCGAGAACTATGTTCTCATCATCAGTAGAAACTACAAAGTAAAAACAGAGAAGTTAAGATTACTCAGCATGTAAACCATGCCAGAGGTCAAAACAGCTCTGATGAATAAGGGAGAGATCACGGGTTATATAGGCACAGGAGTCATAGGTGAGTGGATACTTAATCTTAGTTAGCCAATTAAGTATCCACTCACTTATGACTCCTGCCCTATTTAACCCGTGTTCTCTCCCTTATTCCACAGAGCTGTTTTGACCTTTGGCATGGTTTACATGCTGAGTAATCTTAACTTCTCTGTTTTTACTTTGTAGTTTCTACTGATGATGAGAACATAGTTATCGAAATACGTATATAGTTAAAAAAAAAAAATTAAGGTTAAGGGGTTTTTCTTTAGTTATAACTTTACCTTAAGACTCCATTTTAGTTTTTCATAATTTTCAATGATATATCAAATGAACATTCTTTTTTTACACATGAATAAAAAATGAATTATTACCGTTCTGGGGCGACAAAATTGAAAATGATTAAGAAACAAATGAAAAAATCTATTACAGTTCATCATTTGTTTATTTTAATCTCAGATTTATCAATTATGCTCTCAAAATTAATCCAAACCAATTATTTTTAGATTAGTTAAATTATTATTTATCGAAGTCACCAGTTAGCATTGACACAATAAATTGATTTAATATGCTTTTAAAGTAAATAAAATGAAAATATGAGTAAAACTGAAACAAATAATATTAGAAATAAAAAAATAATGTAATCGATTTTTCATTGGTTTCTTAATAATTTTCAATTTTTCGCATCAAAAAATTAATAATTCATCTTCTATTCATGTGTAAAACAAAATATATATCACTGAAAAGCTTAAATAAGCAAAAAGATGATAGTATTTTCAACATAGGTTGCTATTTAAAAAATCATAAGTTTGTGTAATTTCTCGAGAATTATGAAGATTTAAAAAAAATCGAATTTCCACTTAAAAACGATACAAATTTTGTTAAAACATTTTTTCTCTAACTATCATAACAAATAAGACATGAGATATTTTTGAAATTAGCGAAAACAAATTTTTACCTGTAGCTCAGAAACAAAAGAAGATCGAAAATTCCTGTGGTGACTATTAAACTTTTCTCAAAAAGTTGACCCTGGAATGTCTAAACGATTTTTCTCTATTATTAATATTACCCGAGACACCTTAAAAAAAAAAAACATTGAAAATTAGACACGCTATACATGCTTAATATTCACGATGCGCCAACAAATGGGTCATAATATTTTTGTTTTTACAAATGTGTGTTCCAACACAACTCTGCATACTTACTAACTGCTAATTTAGTCATTAAATATATGTATTTATTAATATTTGTTTATACATATATCGTAATACTCTCAATTCTTATTTAATTATCGAAATGTTGCATTATAAACTTTTATGTTAGTTATCTTTAATGTATGAATAATAAGGTTACCTTTTTAGGATTTAATGCTTCGAGTTCTTTGTCATAATTAATAATAAATAAATTTGTAGAGAATACCAACTATGTACGAACTTCAGACTACTTCAGAGCATATCTCTAGGTACTGGTTTTATCAAACTATAATTCTGAATATGATTTTTTTTATTAAATAACTTATTTCAAATGTTTTATTACTAAATTGTAATAACAATAGTTTCTGAATTATTTATTCAATATGTTCCTTGTTATCTCAAATTTAATACATTTAAGGGAGATCAAAACGGTAGGTATGTAAAGTTATTTTGTATATTTTAAAATTTATTAATTTTTGTGTAATTTTTTTATAATTTTCAAAGTTAATAGCATTGACATCAGCTGTCAACCATTGTAATTGTAAATATCTTTTTATACGTTTGCAGATCTGACGAAGAAAGTCAGCGGTCTTCTGATTGTTTTGCCTTATCCAAATTCTGACCATACAAATTGTAGTTATTCCTTACTAAGTAAAAGAAAATAATTAGTATTATTACTATTTTACATGTAGCAAATTTTATTTTTACCTAATCTAAATATAGAAATCAAATTTTATCGGAAATAAAATCACGCTATTTCTCGCGGTTGTTGGCATGAATAAGCTGGATTTCCACATAATATAATCGTTTATTTACATGCAAAGATTATTGGCGCCATTTTATTTGCATACAGAAACATGTAAATTCAATTGGCACCAGTTGACTGATACACTAATCATTGTTGTACGTATACACGCCAGTATGACGTCACTAGTAAGCTGCTAGGAAAGAGAAGGAGACCTAAATCAAATCGTGCTTTGGAGATAATATTACATAAATAGTTTGTATTACAGCAACTTGTTATTCTCCCCAAATTTCTTTTTAAATTTCCATAAATTTGAGTGGCCGATGATAGCCAAGTGGGGTCAAACATTTGGATAATAAAAAAATATTACAAAATTGTGAGTTTGGTTGTGTTATATTTAGAAACTTAAGACACCACTTTTAACTAATATTCCTGTTGCAAAATAATTCGCCAAATTTTGTATTGCTACGCGTGCACAAACTTTAAGTTTCTGAAGTCCAAATGAGACTCATCCAATTAACCATCGTCCAAATTGACGTGAACTATTTTTATTTTATGGTCTGATATTTCAATTTTCTCCTTGTATGTTATTCTGAGATACCCATTAAGCAGGTGACTAGCTATATACATATGTATACAGTGTGTCCCATTTAGAGGTGCCACCATTGGGATCTCGAGAACTGTAAGAGATACGATGTCGGTTAAATGGAACTTTTTATGTGCCTTTGGGAGGCCATCTCAGATGTGCTTTTATTTTTCCAAAAATTCTCATAGGGCACTAGATAATGACGAAAAACTGAATATTGTTGATTTTTTCTTTTTCAAATAACTTCTAAACTATTAATAATTGAGAAAAAAGTTTCAAATATAAAAGATAGATATTTTTATTAACTAACCAGTGGCGTACGAAATAAATTTTTATATCTGTAAATTTTTGAGATATAACACAAACTTATATTTTTTTAAATGGAACTCATATCTGATTTTAGTCTCAAAAAAATAAATATTTTTTTCTCTTTTCAACGATGTAAGGGTTATTATATTTTATATTTGTTTTGCCTTCAAAAATTATTATTTTTTCCTTATTTTGTATTAAATTTACAATTATTTTGAAAATATTGGTAGATTTCTATTTAGAAATACTCCTTGTATTTAAATAATTTATTTCCTTAAAAATATTTGCTCAAAATTCGTAACAAATTAATTTTTATAATATTTTGTATCAGGTCGCCCTTGGCACATCATAGTGTAATTGTAATTATGAGTCTAGAATAAAAATATTAAGTAATAAAGGCATAAAACAAATTATTTTGATCAAATACAATATAATTAATAAAAATAATAATGTTTTTTTGGGAAATAATTAGAAAATTCAGGAAAATAAAGAGAAAAATTAAATTTTAGGAGCAAAGCAAATATAAAACATAATAACCCTTACACCATTGAAAAGAGAAAAAAATATTGATTTTTTTGAGACTAAAATCAGATATGGGTTCCATTTAAAAAAATATAAGTTTGTGTTATATCTCGAAAATTTACGGATATAAAAATTTATTTCGTACGCCACTGGTTAGTTAATAAAAATATCTATCTTTTATATTTGAAACATTTTTCTCAATTACTGATACTTTAGAAGTTATTTCAGAAAGAAAAAATCAACAATATTCAGTTTTTCGTCATTATCTAGTGTCCTATGAGAATTTTTGGAAAAACAAAAGCACATCTGAGATGACCTCCCAAAGGTGCACAAAAAGTTCCATTTAACCGACATCGTATCTCTTATAGTTCTCGAGATCCCAATGGTGGCACCTCTAAATGGGACACACTGTATTCTTAAAGTAACTATAGTTTAATTTTTTCAAAAGAAACCCGATCACGGACATCTGTATCATAAAAGAATAAAGAAATTGGCATACAGTTATCTCTCATTATTTGTAATGGCAAAAAGCGTGTGCGATAAGTATGGATATAAAACGCTTGTCTTTCAAAGTTTAATATTGTTTCGACTAAGAACATTACATTTTAAAAAGCTGCTCGCTGTTGACAATACTTTCGCTGTAAGGTATGGTCAATTATTAATTCGATATATTACCTTGATCCATAGCCGTGCGAAGAGCGTTATTTTCGTATCGCTGTCTTATTTTCCGCATATTTGGTTTCACATTTGCTAATAAACTTACCAGTTGACATATTTTTGAATTTTGAATATATATAATATGTATAAATAAAATAAAATAAATATATCATCACGGCATATTACCCATTTCTGCGTGTGCCAGTATCTACAACACATGTAGATATTGGTAATGATGACGATATATGTATGGTAAGAAAATCATAATCACATATTTTTTTTTTAAATCTTGTCTACAATCCCTGAGGACCATGTTCTGAAATGATTGATTCATCGTATAAGATTTTTATCAGAAGTAATATCACAAGACCTTCTGATTTTCTCGATAAATTTTATTTTGCACGATTTTTTTTGCTTAGCAACAAACACGAAAGCAAACTGCATGATAAATCCCGACTCCGAAGTAGTGTTGCCAGAAGTCGAGACGAGACGAGACTTAGGGCCGGTCTTGTCTTGGTCTTGACTTGGTCTCGACTAGAGTGGTCTCGTCTTGGTCTTGTCGAGACGAGACTTGATGTCAGTCTCGTCTCGTCTCGAGTCTCGACAAGACTCTCGACTTTGCTTCCATTAACATTTTTTTATAATCCCATCTAATAGAACATAAAATTCTAAGAACAGCAGTACAATCGCGATTCAAAAATTCCAAATAATATTTGAGATATTTATTATTTTTTCTGTAAATATCATCAACTTGATACTTGAGCTCTTGAAATAATTAATATGAAAATATACATACATACCGAGTGTTGTTTCTTATTAATAAACAAAATATATAATTTCAATTCCTTAGCTACAGAATAAATCACAGCAATGCATTTCTATTATTAGCAATAGTTAAATAGGTATGCATATGTTTAAATGTAGCAGTAAGTAAATCGACAAAAATCCCGAAAAAAAAAAAACTTCTTTCGCTATTTTTTTTATATTTTTCTAAATAAATGTTAAATAAGTAGATAACTAAAACTTAACCTTTCGCGTATCCCCTAGTACGCGTACCACAGGTTGAGAACTTCTGCTTTATATAAAAATTTTGACGAATAAAAATATAGTTAGTCATATATTTATGTTATTTATTTGCCAAAAAAAATACTCTTATTCCAAAAACGTATTTAGAATAATAATGGTATATTCAATAAAAACTGTAGGTAGTTACATAAACACAATTCTCTAACAAAAAAAAAAACACTTATTTGAAAAACAAATAAATTATAATAAACGTGCTTAAATTTATAAAATTAGTAAAAAAAAATAATAACTAAGAAACTTTAATAATAACAGTTGTACGGTTTAACGAATTATAAATAGATTAACTTTCCAAAATCAGTCAGCTTTACTATAATCATAGAAACAGCTGATATATTCAAAAAATTGTAATTGACAGATATCAGTGTCAAGTACAATATAGGTACATAATGATTGTTCGTGTTATAATTGTATTAGATTTATATTTTTTCCAAAGAACGTTCGGTATGGAATTTGTAAAAATAGTATATGTTCGTGTTATAATTTTATGAATATATAGAATATTTTCTAGAGAACTTTTGATGTGAGATTGGTACAAAATACATCAAATTGACGGAAGGTCTTGTGCTAGCCACAACAGATTTTTATGTACCTACTAAAACTTCTTTTACATGTTGTAGAAGGTAGAGTTAAAAATAAAATCAAGCCATGGAGTAAAAATGGATAGAATTTTTTGGAGATATCTAATAATTCTTCATATGGTATTTCTTTCTCAAGAGGTTCCTCTTTCCACTTAAGAAACCATAATGATGATTCCTCATAAAAATTGTCTATGTTATGTTTCATTTAATTCTTTATCATACGTTTATACTTTTCTTTACTACATGGTTTTATATTTTTAGGATGCAAAATTGTTAGATTGACTAAAGTATTGTATTCGGAAATATTTGGATTTGGGTTGGGCAAATCTACCTACTTTTATTACTAGCAGATGTCTAAAAGTGGTTGTTATTGTCTGGTAATATGCAGCAGTTATAGCAAAGGCTGTTGTAAAATTTATTGTTCCATTATTGGATTTTTACAATAAAAGAAATGTTGTGTTATTTTTTACCCATTTTTTTAAAAATTATATTATATTAGGGAATTGGAAAAACAGTTTATTTCACACATTTGTGCATACAAAGTTTTAAGAAAATTGTTAAAGAAGGGCTTGTACATTACGACTTTTATATTTCTACTTTTCCTTAAGGCTTTAAGTAAACGATTAATGTTTTCAATTTTTTTCATATGAATGAATTTATACAATGTATTTTAACCCCCCCCCCCCCCCCCCCCTCACCTGGGCACTGTATACGCCTATGGGCACCGGGCGAGTGTACTTGCATTTTGCATGTGTTCTTACGAGAAATGCTTAATACCAGTTTCTTAGAATATCTGATACCAATTTTCCCAAATTGTTATACCTGTAACTACATATTTTAACAATGTCCCTTACATTTCACTTTGTTGAGATAAAGTTTTACTTTCATTATACTTTTATTTTTTGAAGCACATATCTTCCAATTTTTTTTTTTTTACTAAATGATACATTATGATTTTTTTGTTAGTTTTTATTGATAACACTAGAAAATGTTTTATTTTCATTGGTTGGAAAAGTATTTTTACATAAATTTTTGTGTGCTATTTGAAAATTGGAAATATTTTTGAAGATGTAGTCAGTATTTCATATACCCAGTTGTACCAATATATTAACTGAGAATTAAACAAAAATTAAATTAAAATCAACATGTGTAGTATAACATAAAGGTTGATCTTAATTTAATAAAAAATATTGGTGCATTAAAATAACATAAGAATTCTAAATTGATACTTCTTTCATTTCATCCCACTTACACTGTAATTTATATTCATTTAAAACTTATATTTGGATTATTTAGATGAATAAGGAATACATCATATTTACATAAATTAATGTTTCTGGGACACAATTATGAAAGTAGAAATACAAAATTTGAAAAATTAATATCTCTCTTATTTATTCGAATTTTCAATCAATATTTACAGCAATACTCTCAGTTTTTGAAGGACTTTTGGAATAGATATATGTTTAAAAAAATACCTTTGATCTGAAGTCGAGAGTCTTGTCGAGACTCAAGACTTTCTCGACAAGACTTGATGCTAGTCTCGTCTCGTCTCGACTTTTCTAGTCGAGACCAAATGATGGTCTCGTCTCGACAAGACCAAGACGAGACGAGACCAAGACCAAGACTGGTATTGGTCTTGTGGCAACACTACTCCGAAGGAGGAGTGGTTTTACCTAATGTCAGTTTGCTTGAGTGATTTTGCTTAAAAGTTTATCTGAGAAAATCTGAGAGGTCATGTGGTATTTGGTGAGATAAATTAAAAAGACAACGCAAAATGAAACTTGAAACATTAATTGTCACACTGACAGTTATAAACAATAACAACTGCTTATTTACTTGGTAGCGGAAAATTATCGGGGTAACGAGGTTTTATCAGTATAATACTGTTCCCATTGGTTGAATTTTCAAGTGTTTTGCATCATGATTGGTTAAAAACTAGTCGTTGGAATTTATCGCTCATAATTTATTTTCCAAAATAATTTAAAAAAATTATTTCATTTTTATTTGAACAACTCACTCGGACTGATAACCAATCTAAGCGCACCATCCATGCTCAGTTGTTATGATAGTTGAAAAATTATTGAGAACTATAGAAATAAACGGATGCCATTAATTTTGGCGCCATAAAAGTTGGCATATTTCCGGCGCCAATAATCTTTTCATGTGAAATCAGAAACTTATGAATTCCATTCATGCTACAATCATTCTTCACCATACTTATTTCGATTTATCTACAGGATGATTTACAGCGAGTGCAACAAACTTTAACTGTTTGTTGGGAAAATTCATTTCGAGTAAAATATATCATATAAACTTAGGTCCTATTACTTTTAGATACCAAAGTATAGGACGTCAAAGTTTCATAAATAACACTTACTTTTCCAATTTTGTTAATCAATATACTTTCGAAAAACAAAACTTTTATACCTTGTTTCTTAAATTGACATATTCGTATTTCACATAAGTACTTTTAGTATTTCTAAATATGGTATGGTTTCATTTATATATTTGGTGATTGGTGATAGTAATGCGAATATATTGCCTATTAGCACTATACAAATCAAAAATTATTGTCCTCGCTCTGAATTTTTCCGCTGATTCATATTTATTTATCTTCAATATATCATATCATATTCTGTTCCATTACAACTCGACATTACTTTAAAAATCAACTGTTATTTATAAAATCTTGACTTGTACTTTTGCAACGAAAAGGAATGGAACATAAGAGCGTGACTCAAAACGTTTGCGGTAAGAAGATATTTTGAGGTTATGTACCAAATATTAACACGTTTACATCATAATATTCTTCGACATATCGCCGTAAAGAAAATTCGGTGTTTAGAAAAATTGCAAGTATGGGAAGAAATCTTTACAAGGGCTCTCGCCATGGGACAAGCATGATTAATAAAGGGTACAATCTTTTTAAACAACGAAGAGAAACTTATAGACAGTCTCCATACGGGACAGCCGTTGAGGCTACGTCAGAAATTAACAAAAAAGTGCCGGGCTGAATAAAAAGTAAATTGCAGAATATGTTGGTATATCACTTACAACCATTTTGAACATCTTTAATTAAAATGTTGTCAAAAGCGATAGCGTGTCGAATGTTCTCCACTGTTTCGCAACACAGATAAAGTTTCGATCCGGATTGTCACTGGAAATGAAACTTGGGTTCATCATTTCGAGCTTGAGTCGAAGCAGGAGTCCATACAGAGGCACAAGAAGGACATATCACCCCCAAAAAAGTTTAAGGTATCACAATCGTTTGGGAAAATAATTGCTATTGATTTTTGGAATGCAGATTGTATTCTGCTAATTCAATATTAGAAAAATATTACGTTAATCTGCTGAAACAATTAAAAGAAGCCACAAAGGAAAAAAATGAAAATGAACCAAAGACTTTTACAAGACAACGCACCCGGTCACAACAGCAATGTTGCGTTAAGAGCTAACGACCTTGACTTCAAAACTATAATTCCGAACCGGCATCGTTCGACTATTATTTATTCTGAAAACAAAACAAATAAGGATAATGAAGAAGTGAACGCTGCAATTTAGAAATACATTGAGAACACAAAAAACTAATATATCGATTAAATTTACAAATCATCCTTTTTATTCCCCGAATTTTTAGACCTTCCCTAATATGTTTCAAGAATTTTTTTCTAAAGAATAACTTGTTCTAACTATAAATCGTTTTATAGTGGGTGTGCCAATCTGCTTTGTAGGTACCTATGTCATCATCATTACCGGAATCTGTGTAAAAAACAGATTAACATTTTTAAATGTTAGCACTCTTCATTTCTCACAAGGAACACACTATTCACATATTGAACTTATATTTCACAATGCCCAAATACATATTAATCCTAATAAATAATAAATTTTTACGACTTTAAAATCATGGAAAAAACTAGCTTAGTTTTATGTAATCTTTCAACACAAATTTAGCATACATGGAAGAATACGGGATAAGGAATACGTTGCTAAATTTTTGAGCACCAATACTTTTTCATACTGTTATCTATATATTAACTGTATAATATTGAGTTCATCTAGAAAAACATTTTTTTATATTTTTTTGAAAGAACGCAATTGGTTTTTTAAAGTTAAAAATATTATTCTTATGTATATTCCTAATATTATTCACACAATCTCATTAATTCTTTGAAACTTCCTGTCTTTCAGCAAATAATTAATTACATTTCTCTATTTTAATGCATGATGTCAATAACCATTTTAAAAATTACTTCTATTATTAATTAAATTCCAACTCAAATTTTCAGGTTATATTGAATACAATGACAATTATTCTAAATTAGTAACGAAATTATGATATGTAGTGTTACGATTGCATACATGTAATTTTGGAAGTAGCTTAATGAAGGTACTTACTTAGTTTATTACATTAACGTAAACCAAATCTAACTAACCCGTAAAGGTGACCGTGTTAATTAAGTTCTATTACCTTTGATGTAGGTCCAAGATGAACTTAAACCCTAATAGATTACGAGAATCACTATTTTAGATAGAGCCATCTACTTTAGACACATATTTGTTTAATACGTTAGAATAGATAGTTTTGAAACAACATTGCATTGTAATATTTCACTACAAATAGTTTAATTACTACTCAACATCTAGTTTGTATGTAGTGAGAATAAATCAATTCATAAGTATTTTTTATCTTACATAAGGTTTAAAAATATCTACTTTCTTTAGTTCTTTTTAATTTTATATCATTCTTCCTCTTTTTTTTCATTCTTGGAATAAAACATCATTCTAAAGACACCGAAATCATACAATAAATATCTGATGTGGACACCACATGACTTCCTTGTACACCTGTTACACTACAGAAACCAAAAAGTACATAATTTTGAAATTTACATATCTCGCTTATACAAAGAGGTAATTTAATCATACTTGATGTTTTCGACGCAGAATTCAATTTGAAGCATTTAATATTAAAATTAAAATAACACCATTTTTTACAAGAAAAACTGATAACAGCTTCAAGTAAAGTATCACTTCCGGTTAGACTATTTTAACCAAAATCTATTGTGTTATTCTCATTGATATAAAAGTATACCAAATTTGAAAAGTTTGGGATTATATTTTAATATAGTTTTTCATTAAAATCTATTATAGGCTTCAAGTAAAGTACCACTTCCGGGTAGACCATTTTAACTAAAATCTATTATATTATTCCGATTGATATAAAAGTCTTATATACCAAATTTGAAAACTTTTGGATTATATTTTAATATAGTTTTTCATTAAAATCTACTATAGGCTTCAAGTAAAGTACCACTTCCGATAGTTATGTAATGACCAAAAAGGGAGGTGCACAACTAGATGTTATAAGAGTCTTAAATACAAAATTTTCACTTTCTACGGCTTCCCGTTTTTCAGTTATGCGAGATACGTACGTACGTACGTACAGACGTCACGACGAAATTAGTCAAACTGGATTCAGGGATGGTCAAAATGGATATTTCCGTTATAAATCGACGTTTCGATAGAGAAGTACAATACAATACTTATATAGCCTTATTTGGAAATGGCGAGAGATCTTGTGCTGGCCACAACAGATTTTTTTTCCGTGTAAGGCAAGGAAGCAAGGAACTAAAACAACTAGGTTATTTTTTAATTACTTCAAAATAAAATAATTTTATTAAAATATTACCTAATTTTAAAAATTGATCAACATTCAACATTATCAGTTTTTAATAGCATTTCAACATTATCAGTTTTTAATAGCATTTTCCATTCCATTTGTTTAGAGCGTTTCAAAACAGTGCAAATATTAAAATTATATGTAGGTATTCGTATGTAGAAAATTAATTTATTTTATCGTAGAGGCTTGTTAATTTCGTAACGAAGATTCACAGTGCTAACAGGATATGGCAGCCTGTAGTTACTTTGTTTTTACCGATGTCGTATATCATATCGTAATTTTTATAAGCTATTCATTGTAAATATACGAAAATGTATTGCTCAATATAATGCATCATGTTTAGAATTTAATTCTCTCGTTAATGATATAAATTTAATATAAGAAAAGTGTTTGTGGTTATTTGAAATAAGTAGCGCTGGAGACAGAGAATCAATGAATGGGGTATACAAAACAGTTGAGCAAAACTGTAGACTCGGCAGAGGGCAGACCTAAGTAGGTACGTCAAAAATTTATATTTTACAGGGCACACGAAAAAACTTAATAACACAGAAATGTCGGTATAATGCGTGTTTATGTACTTTATAAGATAAGTCAACGGTATGTAACGCTTGGTAACCGAGCTAGTGGTGTTCTTGGTCACATACATAAGTCAAATTGTGTGCTTTAATACGTCTAAACTTATCTGACATTAGTGAAGGTTGAAAAAGAACGTGTATGTTTTTCGTCGGTCAACAGGCGAAGTTGCCTTACTTATATACTTCAGTCTGGTTGTGACTTTTTAAAAGGCGGGCATGTTTGTTTACCTTTCAGAGGTCATCTTACATGTGCTTTTGTTTTTTAAAAAGAAAAAATCAAATAATTGTATTAAAACAAATGTTGTGGCGATCTTGGCCAATATTAAATTTTCAAATAACTTCGTTACTATTAGAAACTGATAAAATGTTTCATATAAAATTTTGTTTTTTTTTTTTAATCTATTTAATGACACAAAATCGATCATTATCTTTGTAGCTTTTTTTCGATTCTAATACAAAATGGTCTTTTCTCGTAAACAATTGAAGTTCAGACCCATGCTGAATAAGCTTTTTTTACTGATATTGGTCAGTACTATTCTCCAAAGTTGTTACACTTGTTTCTTAAAACCCTGTATTTTATTGACTATAAAGGTAATTCAAAATTTCGTTCAGAAACTTTAAAGGCATAATACTACTGACTAAAATGAGAAAAAAAAACTTAATCTTCATTATTTTCCGAGATACAAAGTAGTGAAAAATGAGTATTTACGAGATATAACGCTCTTATCTCGAAAACTATGTAGTGTGCCTGCTGTAAGCGGGACACCATTGCTAACTTTCTTATTTGAAGAGATAGAAAGACGATTAAATGGACAAAGTTGGGCGATATTTAACGGTGGAAAATACAAAACAATTGCGAATGCGATATTGAAAATGGTACCATTTAAAAGATTTTTATTATCTGAATATAAAAGTTCATTATCACTATGCCTCTAAAATTAAAAACAAAAGAGTTACTTCAAGTTGAAATTTAAATATTTTATTTCATATTTTAATACACATATATCATTGTTGCTATGGAAACAACAGAAACTAACAGTAAACAAAGAACAATTGACATTTTATTGATAGATGCTGTCAACAAAATGGAAAAATATACTAATGATGAATTAATTGATATGCTTTTTGTTTATGCAAAGTGCAATAAAAATTCTGTAGCCAGTGCGTAAAAGTATTTAGAACTATATCCTAATAGACCTCAACCCAATAGAACATATTCTAGGAAAATTGAAATCCGCTTAAGAGAAACCGCTAAATTACGTGAAGAAAAAAGAAAACGTGATTAAGTGACAGAAAACGAAGAAAATGTAGAAAATGTTTTGGCGTATACTTACCACAAAATGGAAAATACTGAAGAAGTATCATTACGGGAAATTGAAACTAATACTAACGTTAATAAAAATTCGGTAAGAAAAATTTTGAAGAAAAATAAATTCAAACCATATAAATGTCGTAAAATTCATCATTTACAAGATCGTGATTTTGAAAGAAGGCTTGAATTTTGCCAGTGGATATTAAACGAGCATCGACGGGATTATAGAATTAGCCATCAAATATTATGGTCCGATGAATCTTATTTTTCGCAAAATGGCTTCTTTAACAGTAATATTCATATAATTATTTAAACACAACACTTGATTATTCCACAGATTTTATTTATTATGTAACGATCGTTTCGTCCTTTCGGACATCATCAGACAATAATATTACATTAAGGAGACAGGTATTTATATGTTCCAAACATGTTGAGTAGGGGTGAGTTGCTTACATCTAATTCTTAGAATTAACGGCTTTCCTAATTTCTAAATTCTCCAATAGGTTTAATATTAATCCTTTGTCTGCAATATGCAGAATATCAAAATTTCCGTTAAAGTTGTGATTATTTTCTATGCAGTCTTGCGAAAAACCAGTGGCGTGGCATTGTTTTTTAATCGAATCTTTATGTTCTTTAATCATGTGTTTAAAACATCTGCCGCTTTGTCCGATTTATAGGGCATCACAGTCGTCACAGTTAATTTTGTAAATCCCATTTAATTCTAATTTTGAAGGATTTTGTTTATTATTTGTTAATATTTTGCCTAAATTGTTTTTGTTTGCTGATATTGTTCTAATTTCGTGGATGGTTAACTTTTAAGATATTTTTTATGTTATTCCAGGAATATAATTTAAATAATGCTATTGCAACTCACCCCTACTCAACATGTTTGGAACATATAAATACCTGTCTTCTTAATGTAATATTATTGTCTGATGATGTCCGAAAAGACAAACGATCGTTACATAATAAATAAAATCTGTGGAATAATCAAGTGTTGTGTTTCAATAATTATATTCTAAAATGTTCCATCAAGTACCGATTACAAAAACCCTAACAGTTAGTAATATTCATTATCGGTGGAGTGATAAAAATAATTTTTGGACCCAACAGACAAGTTTTCAAGGTCATTTCAGTGTATTAGATAGATACATATTTGATTGGCCCTTATTTTCTTGAAAGAAGTTTGACTCAAGAAGTATATTTACATTTTCTTCAAGATACTTTCGAGAACTATCTTGATAATATGCCATTAAACGTTGCACGAAATATGAAGTTCTTTCAACAGGATGGTGCTCCAGCACACAATGCGCTAGCAGTGAGGCACTATTTGAATGATAGATTCCCTCAAAAATGGATTGGCACATATGGCCCTGTTCCGTGGCCAGCACGGTCACATGACCTTACGCCCCTAGAATTTTTTGTCTGGGATTTTAATAAAGATAAAGTATATCAAAGACCAGTGAATACGGTTGATGAATTAAAAAACAGAATTACTGCTGCCTGTGCTCTAATAATCAAAAAGGATGTTGACTAAAACAATGAAGTCTGTGATAAAAAGAGCACACATTTGTCGTGAAAGAAATGGTCAACATTTTGAACAATTTTTTTAAGTTTACTAGTTAATAATTAATTTCGTTATTTGTTTTTGTTCTTTCCATAGCAACAATATTGTATTTGTATCAAAATATGAACTAAAATATTTAAATTTCAACTTGAAATAACTCTTTTGTTTTTAATTTTAGAGGCATAGTGATAATGAACTTTTATATTCAGATAATAAAAATCTTTTAAATGGTACCATTTTCAATATGGCATTCTATTTAAAAAAATGTTATTTTGTTGAATAAGTTGCGTATTTGATGTTCAATTGTTTTGTATTTTCCACCGTTAAATATCGCCCAACTTTGTCCATTTAATCGTCTTTCTATCTCTTCAAATAAGAAAGTTAGCAATGGTGTCCCGCTTACAGCAGACACACTGTACAAGAGTTACGACTTCAATTAAATTAGAATTTTGTTTACCTTTGAGAAGCCATCTTAGATGTGTTTTTGTTTTTCGGAAAAAATCAAATAATTGTACTAAGTAAAATATTGTGACGACCTATTTTCAAATAACTTATTTATTAGAAATTGAGAAAAATGTTTCATATTAAATTTTGTTGTATTTTTAGTCTATTTACTGGCATAGACAAAAATTTTGTTTGACTGTCTTTGTCAGATTTTCTTCGCTTCTAATACAAAATGACCTCTTTTTCGGAAATTGTTGAAGATCGGACCCAAATTGATTAAGCTTTTTTTACTCATTTTAGTCAGAACTATAAGCCCTTAAATTTTGTTTACGAAGTTGTGAATAAGGTGAGATGAGAGAATCTATTTTTAGCAAATTCAGGAAAAATAATCTGATGTGGCCAACACAAAACCTACCGCTATTTAATTTTTACATGCATACATACATAAAATCACGCGTTTCCCACTTAGTGGGTTAGCAAAAACCCGGAAACAATAGTAACAATAAGAAAAGGGATAAGGGTAAGAGCTCAGCTGACTCACTTCACTCTTTAACAACATTCTTCTTTCGCCTTGTCCACAATCATCATAGCATTCATACATAAGAACATATTAAAGTGACTGATTTTCGGTAGCGAATAACCGCATCTGGACCACAATAATAGTTACGCAACAATCATCCTTCGACACACATTGCTATCCATTTTTATTCATTTAAATACATACTTACGTATTTACTAACGCTGCAAACTGTTCCACTGCATAAAACTATTGATTTATTTACCATTTTCTTTTTAAAATGTCACTATTATTAATTTGAAGTGATTAGTTTTTTGACAGTGACATTTACTGTCAGTTACATTCATTTGAAATATGAACTGTGTAACAAAGAAATTGTGTTTATCTTACGCTTCGGGACTAATAAAAAAAATATTTTTAAATTTATCTGCAAAATATATAGAAAAAGTATTAATGTATTCCTGTAGAAAATTCAATAATCTTTAATTTTCATACGACATAAAATGCGAAAAAATGCCATTTAATGATATTTTTGAAGAAAAATCATTATGAGCTTCAGGTAAAGTGCCATTTCCGGTTATCAGATTTAGACCAAAATCTAATGGCTTCTTTTCTTATTAGAATAGGATAGAAATACAAGGTTTCAGAATTTTCTGAATGATAGTATTTGAGTTAGAGCGAAGACAAAATCCCTTCACATACATACACACACACACATACATACATACATACATACATACACACATACACACATACACACATACACACATACACACATACACACATACAGACATCACCGTGAAAATGTTAAAATTGGATTCTAGGGACCTTAAAACGTGGTCATTTACTAAAATCTCGATATGTGATTTTTAGTACGCTCCCTATACCTCCCTTACCAAGGGTAGCGGGAGGTAAAAATAGTAATTCACACATATTCGAATGAAATGAATCAACATCAACAATTGAATTTAATTCTTGCTTTTGCATGTTAAAACGATTAATCAGATCATACAGATACTTACCTACGTCTAAATTATTTCAGAGGCAATGAATGCTGTACCTCTTTGCAGAAACCTCCGCTATAATATTCAAATAAATGTTCTTACCCCAGCAGGTAATTGAAATTTCTACCCATATTTTATAACCGAAATAACGAAAGCTTTATTGTATTACTTGACATGTTTAATGGTTAAGAGAAAATTCATGATTTGAAATCCAGTTCCAGAACTATATTAACCAAAAATACTGCATTGAAGTTATTCCTAAGGGGGTATTCTAATGATTTTTACCTCCCGCTACCCTTGGTAAGGGAGGTGTAGGGATCGTGCTAAAAATTGCATATCGAGATTTTAGTAAATGACCACGTTTTAAGGTCCCTAGAATCCAATTTTAACATTTTCACGATGTGTGTATGTGTACGGATTTTGTTAGTAATATGAATTTTTGAATTATGCTTAAAAATTTTAATTATAAGATATGACGTCCATTTGTTTCATGACGTCATGGCGTAGAGAACTGAAATCAGCGGTGCCTAAGAGTTGTATATGAAAACACTATGACAGCTGTCAGTCGTATCGTAAAATATTTTCAATCAGTACGACCGTTATTAATAGTAAATTGTCTATATAATTAAGTTAAATTTAATTTAAAACTTGTAAAAACTCTAAACAACAAACACTTCAAAAAAGCATCAATGGCGGGCGCACTGCTTTTTCTTACGTCATTACATACGTCATATAACTAATGGACGTCGTACGTATTGTATGACTACCATTCATAATCTTTTCCGCGTTAATATAAAACACATGGAAAATCATATTAAATAAAACAATTCTGAGTTTATCAGAATTCGGTCATTTTTCAGAATTATTAATATTATAATGTTTTTCCTTTTAAATTTTACTACATTAGAATACCCAATTCCTTATTAATTATGTTCTTTATACCGGTTTTAAAGGAATAATGGGAATAACCTTTTTTTCAATTTTGAGGTTGGACTGTCACTAGAAAATTATTAAAATTTCTGAAAAATTCTAAAATGTAATTTCTTTCAAACTTTTAGATTGGGGATCGAGGTAGGCGTATTTGAATGGGAATTAAAGTAATAAATTTTCAATTGAGTATTGGTGTTTTCAATTAAAGATGCCTTTTATATCATACTGCAGGAAAATAATGGGAGCTTTCGCGCAAAACTATTGTAGATGGCAGTAGCTTGTCAGTCCCACATATTTTAATATTTAATATATGCAAAACTAGACACTGTTATGAGAAAAGCTTGGTTTTTGTTGTTGTGCGCATGTGGCGCACATGCGTATTGTGTCATTTCACACGTGAGTTTCAAATACCAAAACATTTGTGGATTGTTTGCTGCTTTTATTACTGTTTTATTATTTTAATTCTTTAATACAGAATTTTAAAACTTTATATAGGTTATTTTCAACCGCCAATACATATCTGACATTTCAACGTCATATGGTGAGGGTAAAAAAATTTACTTTAGGTCTGGAACACTAGCGCCACTGTAAGCTCCCATTAAAGGAAATTACAAATCAGAAGGACTGAATTCAAAATTACCCAATTAAGATATTTGTTTCGAAAAAAATGCGCATTTATGATGTCCATTTTTTATGAAAATTAATTCACAATGGCATTATACCTATAATGCTGTGATTATTTGACAAATTTTATTTATACATTTTAATTTCATCTTTTGTCAGCTCAACAAAAAGAAAAAATAACAAATGTAAAAATATAATGTTGTTTTGAAGATAAAGTTATTGGAAGTGGTGAACACCCCTGTGAAATATGAAAATTAATAACGAGCATTTTCGAGAAGTAATTTTCTACAAATTCAAACGAAGGGTAAAACCGCCAAGAATGTGTTGATTAACTAAAGGTATTTAGTTGTAAATTATGTTCATTAGCTACCGTAAGAGGTTGATACAATGGATTTCGTTATGGCTCCAATCTTTAAAAGATAAACTTCGAGCAGAATGTCCAAAAACAGCTGTCCCTAACGAAAACATTGCGATTATACGAGGCACGAAAGAAGAAAACAGTCATATTACAGGGCGTTTGATTCAAGCAACCCCAAACATTGACATGAAAGCGATAAAGACCGCCTTGCAAAATCATTACTGCTTTCAAAATTATGTAATAGATAAATAACTCAAAGCAAAATAATACTATATTACATCCGAGGTGGGAGATGTTTCATTATAGCCTAGGGGTCGCGTAAATTACCGAGAGGCGAAGCCTCGAGCTTAGATACAGCGCGAGGATATATTAAAACCATTTTATTCACAATCATCCTATTTTCAATCAATACTTTTCAAAATAAATAATTGAGTTATAACCTTTAGTTTTATTAATATTTTTCCAGTTCTATTAAAATTTGTTTAGTCTACTTTATTATAGGGATCTATGATATTAAATAACTCTTTAGATGTATTTCAACGGTGAATTTCTGTAATTTAATTACTATGAACATGTGTTAAGTGTTCAAATTAAATTGTATAAATATTATAAATAACGAAGACAGATTTGTGAAAAATTCATGAATCTCACTCGGATTTGACCCCAGGGAATTCCGATATCTATTCGGACAGTCTACCAACTGAGCTATGAGACACCCATGACTAGATATCAAATCCCAGTGAGATCCATGAATTTTTCACAAATCTGTCTTTGTTATTTATAATATCTATGACAATGTTGCTAGGCAACCCTATATAAACATTTCCCACCCATTAGATGGAAGCGTGATAGGTCATTTCCCACTCAAGAGATTGTGGTTCTAGTGAGGAATAACGTACTTCCCAACCTTTAAAAGATTATGAATCAACATATTACAATATTGATTGTGAATAACAAAAATACATTGTATTTCCTACAAAACAGATTTTATAAAATCTTCTTATAAGAAGACACCCGGTATAACGTCCAAGAAGTTGAATGAGCTTGTTAAGTGATAAGAGGGCTGTTCACTTAATTTCGACGCTTCATCGCAAAACGCGATAATTCTTTTTGAAATTTTTACATTTTGCCCATTACTATCAATACATTTTTGCATTCAAAGTAATCAACTTTCAAAACATTTTTTCATTGGATGAAGTAAGGTAAAACATTATCGAGGGAAAAGGCCAGAAATGTCGAAAATTATTTTGTTGAACTCATATATACACCGTGTTCAAAATATTGTTCGGTTTTAAAATTATTAAAATAATAACTAAATTTATTTTAAGTTAAAAGAAAGAGGCAGTAGAACACGATTACTAATAGAATTTACAACAAAATTAAAATATGTAGTAAGTTACAAAATGAAAAGTATATATTCAATCACAGTTTCTCTAAATCAGCAAAACTAGGCATACAACCGTTGTGTTGCAATCTATCGATATGTTTGTTATTAATTTTTTTTATATATTTTATTTTCAAAGTAAATAAAACAATAAATTAAGGATTGAATACAAGATTAGACTTAGAAATTTTGTTTTTAGACCTCACTTACTTATGCGGTACAGTACCGATACCACAACGATGCAAAATCATAAGATTCGATCTGTTTCATTGTTATTTAATAGATCCATTTACATCTGTTATCGATACGATCACAATATAATACCGCTTCATTTCTATATATAAAAAAAATGTATTGTAGCAAACGTTTGCGTAAATATTTGTTATTTTCATTTCAACAAATTAACAATCAAAAGTAGTCAAAATAAGCTAGAATTGAAAAATATTTTTCAGTTGTCCGTGTATTAATACGTTATATTAATGTATAGGAAATCATTCATTAATGACCCCTATTAACGCATGATTTTCATTAATAAACGATTTTAGTACGTAACCATAGATTCCATATACCATTGCTGAACAATGGGCTACTTGCGTGGTACTGAAAATCCGATTTCTGTCACTATATACGTAATGTTATATTGAAAACATATATAAAAATATAAATTTTATTTTGAAATAATTATTTGATTTATATTGCTGAACAATGGGCTACTTGCGTGGTACTGAAAATCCGATTTCTGTCACTATATACGTAATGTTATATTGCAAACATATATAAAAATATAAATTTTATTTTGAAATAATTATTTGATTTTTACTAAATTAAGAAAGAAATTTTTCTGTGACGTCTTTATATTGAACTGGGGAGGGGAAGCATGTTATCAATAGATGGCATGACGTGCGAGAAAGTTTTAATTTGAATTTGACATTAGTTCATTTTTCTCTCTCTCTGGTCTCTCAAATACATTAATTACTTAATAAAAATTTTGTCATAAGAAAAAATATGGGTAGCAAGTTTTTACCTTCTCTTCAAAAATATTAAATAAAAAAAAGGTACGCAAGTAGCCCATTGTCAATCATTAACACATGAGCACATAAACCCACAAATAAAGACATGTGTCAGACGTTACTAAACTAATTTTTTTTGTTATGGAATAAAATTAGTGAGTTAATTGGCGATTACTGATCTCAACAATTAAATGTCTCAATCATTAATCAGGGTGATTAACACACTTCATAGTTAAATAACTATAAATATTATTGTAAAATGGCTTTCTGATTATGACAGAATGTGGTAAATACTTTACATACCATCATAGTTATTTGAATTAGTGCACTAGTCTAGAAATCAACTTTTGCGAATGTGAGTATATTTTAACGCCGAACTAAAGTCAATGCCTTAAGCTTCAACCCCACTAGATCGGCTTTGCCATTCGGCCCGGCCGAACGATCTTGCATTTCCATTTTATCTTTAAATTCACCAAAGAAAACCGTAATTTCTGTTAAACTGTCGTGTCTCTTATGCCCACCATATCATTTGTATTACTAAAGTCCCAAAAAGCGATACATAAACAACGCAGTTTCAGGATTTTAAATGAATTTTATTTTTTAGTGTAAATATTAAATAATAAAGTTTTTATGTTGGTGTTGGTGTCAACAAAAGATTTAAATTTCAAATGTCATGGATATAAACAACTTGAAAAATCAATAAATATTTTTTTGTCAGTTTTCCATTGTAAGTTCAAATATACTTGCTAACATTTAACTTAAAATGTGTTTATATAAGCAAAAATTAACAATTTAGTCCTAAATTTGCAAACAATTCGCTAGTTCTTGTGTTGAAAATACTCAAAAATTAACAGTTCACAATAACAGCAATGCCAAATTATAACCATAATAATCGAAGCGTATAGGTGCAAAAGCAGACATTTGACATTTTGTAATAAAGTGAGTAAGCCATGTATTCTTATTAGAAATTGATGAAGAACACGAATTTTTGAACTTCAAGAGCATAAACATGCATTTCAAACTGTTTGGCGTCTTAGATAAAAGCAGACATTTGCGTATGGCATGCAAGTGCAAAAGCAGACATTTATCTTTGGACGAATCAAGGTATGGTTCTTCATTAACGTAATCATGTTGAGAGGATAATAATATAGTAAACAAATTAGTATAAAAGATGGACAGCGAAATTACTATCAGACGCATAAGAAGACATTTTCAAGTCTCAGCAGCAAAACCAGACATATGTTATTTTTTAAAGAAAATATCTTTTTAGTAATAAATGAGACATTTCAGTATAAAACATCTACTTTATTAAAAATAATAAACAGATAATTTCTATGAAAACTGCAAGGTGATTAGTTAGCTTTTAAGGTCTTGTTAGGTTTTTTACATTTTACTCAAAACTAGTTATGTGTCAAATGTCTGCTTTTGCATCTATACTCTTCAATTATTCTAATAACTACAATTTTACTATCGTTTTTTTTTATAACAATATAATATAAATATATCATCACTCAACTTCACCCAATTTTGAAAAGTGGTATGGAAATTTTGATAGGTGATATTTTAGAGGTAAAACGTTATTCGAAACAGTGAGAGCTCCACTATGAGATGAGAATTTTTGCAAGGTGAAAGAGAATTGACCTAGATTTTAGATGAATCCCAAGCTGCCCATCTACACCTTGTACTTATCACCTTACGCGTAAAAGCGTAAGAGTATTACCTAGGGGGTGATGGCTTAATATGGATAACACAAAATCTCCAACGAAAACATGATACTCTTCAGACAAAATTCAGACAAATTATGTTGAAGAGTAAAGGTAAACCAATTTGAAGTCTATTTCATGTTTACTTCAAATATGTTGGGTTCAAATTTCGGCAGTAAAGGTAAAATCTGGTGTCTGTTTTATAAAGCAGAAACAGAATACACTGCTGTCATACTAAATATTTTCTATCAATTAAAATCTAGCAACAATATACAATGTAAAATGTAATTGTCAATTTAATATGAACAAAATCATTTTTACTGCATTTTAATTTTAATGTGAAAGTATGAAATCTTGACATCTGTCGTTTACAAAGCAGCATATAATAGTCGTATTCACAAATCTTGTTTAATTGTTTGTTATATGGTAACAACATTTTGTGCTAACAATTGTAAACAATTTGAGATAATTCGGTAAACAATAATTTAATTTAATGACGTGATATATTTGCAAGATATTATATATTTTATGGCTTATATTAAATCTGTTTTCAATTCCTTCAACAAATATTCATTATAAACAGAGTACCAATTAATCAGGTTACATTAAATTGAAGACCAAGATGAAACAAAGATCAGATGGAATATTCCATATACTGGGGACTGTGCTACAGTTTGTTTTGATGCAGACATTGCAAACACATAGTTAAGGGGATAGGTGACTACACAAATGCAACTCTCTTTGCAATTGTACACAATGCCGACACGCTCAAGTTGTATCTGTTTCACAATAAACACTAACATGCTCAGTCTAATTTATATGCCGTCGTGTGAATATGTAGACTTATCTTATAAAGAAATAGCATATAGTGCTATGCAGCTATGCTATGTATATCACATAAACCGTAAAAATAAAACAAAAGTTCAGAGTTGAAAAACATGTTTGATAAATTTAATATTATATCACAGTTTGTAAATAGTTTTATAAATTAAAATATTTATTAAACTACGACTCAATTCCACGAAATATTGTTATCTGTGCATTTATACTAACTAATAATAATAATAATAATAATAATAATAATAATAATAATAATAATAATAATAATAATAATAATAATAATAATACTTTTATTAGGCAAAGTTCAGCTTACAGCTGCTCTTCCACTTAACCTTGAAATTAATTACAAAAAAATACATAGAGCATACATAATATAAAAGAACAACTCAATATACAATGGTATCATATCCGCATTAATGAACATACAAGATATAATATATTAAATACATGACAATGTGTGTGATTTTAATTAAATTGAATTAAACATATCCATAACTATTTTTAAAGTTTTAATATCTCTTTATATTTAAATTTAAAGATTGGCAAGTTATAATATTTGATTTCATGAGCAATATCATTATACAACTTAACTGCAGAATAAGAAAATGACCTCTGAAACATAGTGATGAGTGTTTGGGTATAGATAGTTTATTTGGAAAACGTAGGCTAAAATTGTGTATACTTGCAGAAGATTTTAATTTACTATATAGATATGCAGGTGTTTTGGTTAACAGAATTTTATGTACAAAACAAGCTAGATGTAATTTCCTCCGCTTAGCCATATTTAACCAATTAAAATCAGAAAATCTATGTGAGATATGATCTCTCTTCCTAATACCCAACATGAACCTTAAACATGAATTTTGTAATTTCTGAATTCTTGCCTGTGTAATTGAATCCAAACAAGGACCATAAATTACGTCACCATAATTAAATTTTGAAAGTACTAGAGAATCAATTAACATTTTCCTTAAATTACTACTAAGAAGATTTTTATTAGCATAAAGAAATTTTAAACAAAAAAAATGCTTTCTGGATAATAGAGGTAACATATTTTTGAAACCTTAATTCAGAGTCTACATATATTCCGAGAGTTTTTATACTATCAGAAGTAGTGATTTCCATATCAGAAATTTTAACTTTGCAATAATCATTTAATGTTACTTTATCCTTCTTTTCACAAAATATAATCATGGCGGACTTACTTGGATTTATTACTAATTGATGCCTTTTAGAGAAAGAAATTATAGACTGAAGATCAGTTTCCAGGGCATTGATACTTTCAGCTAAACTAGATTTGTCAAATGAAATATAAATCAACATATCATCTGCGTATAAATGATAAGAACTAAATTTTAATTGTTTATGAAAATCAGCAGTATAAATATTAAATAATATGGGCCCAAGTATGGATCCTTGAGGTACACCCGTTTCTAGGTTTGTACGAATTGTAATCAGGAATACACAATAATATAATTATTGTTAACTATGCTTTATGCAACTTGATCAATATCTATAATTTTAATTAGTGAATTAATCATTATATTCTCTTTTAAGGCCGGTTTATCAGTTTTCTCTTAGATACAATTCATCTTATCTTACGTTTCGGTACACATTTCCACCTTCTTCTCGATAGGTAAGATCATACACAATATTACATCTCATGCTCTGTTGTCGATTTTGAGAGCAAACTGATGTATATGTGCTCTTTATGAATTTTTGTACAATGTTGTAAACCTGAATGTGAAGAACAAATGAATTTTGTGTTGTGGGAGAATAAATGCTATATGATTGAGATTTCGAGTAATTGTTAAATAATACCTTGTAGGTCATTTTCACCAAGCTCAGTCATTCATCATTTATTTTTAAGTTTAAAATAACCAAAGCAATACATACATAACTACAATTTTTTTTATTTCATCAATCTCAGTTACTAGTTGATTACGATGATCGACTCATTGCAGAATGGAACAATTGGAAAATAATCAGACACGCAGTCACGTATAAATTATTTATTTCCTGGCCTAAAAAAATGACCCGATATATCATATTTATTTATTTATTTTATATAATTTCACCTGGACCCCAATGGGTCGTATAGGGAATCCACATGTTAATTTACATAACTGACTATTTCTGTAAGTAATGTTTAAATAAGAAAGTAATATAATAATTGTATTGTGTGTTCATAAATTAAAACTTGTACCTTGTTTATAATTATATTTTCATGTTGTAATGACTCCATGTCTACTTTTAGAGCCCTGAAGAAGACTGATGTCACAGTCAGAACGTAGGCCAGGAAATAAATAATTTATAAGTGATAACGTGACTGAGTGTCTGATTATTTTCCAGTTTTTCCAATCTCAGTTACGTTTAACCTCTGTATATATGATACGGTTAAATTAATTCCCTCAATTCTGTTACGGATAAATTAATTATGGGTTTGACAGATTACAATAAATTGACAGTTCGTATATTTTTGTATAAATAATATAATTTACTATGTTATAATTCAAACAGGTGTGTACATTTCTATTAAAATTTGTGTCCAATTGTACATAAACTTAAACTTAAAATATTTTTTGTCATATACTCCGGTTAGTTTACTTGTTCAAAACTTGGTTGATGAAAGGTGGAATTAATTTATTTCACAATCATTATTGTAATATTTCGATTAATAATCTTGTAGAGGTTGGGAAATACGTCATTCCTAACTACAATGACAATCTCTTGGGTAGGAAATGACCGATCACGCTTCCATTTCATGGGTAGGAAATATTTATGTAGGGTTGCCCAGGAACCTTATGCCCGTGTTCATAGTCGATGCTCAATCTTGTACTTGAGTATTACTTCGCCAAGCATTACTCCGGTCGTTCTCGACCTCAAGCACATCATATGTTTCATAGTCGAAACTTCGTGAATTCTCGGTTTTCTAGGGAGGATTTTAGAGAATTTGTAATAACTGTGTTGGTATATTTATAAATTTTAATATTTTTCTCTCAAATCGTATATTTGACATCTACATATATGTCACAGTTACAGTTACATGAGTCATATCACGGATATATCTCCTTGAAGCAACCATTTTTCATCGTTATTATTAAGGTTTCTTCTGCTCTGTCTATAAATTCTAAAAATTGTTGTTTATCTTCATGATTCATTGTTTAACTTAGATGTCATGTGATGGAAATGACAGTTTGACAGTTTTTTTTATATGTTGATCAAGTCTACCTATTTTTTTTTTTTTTTAAAGTATCAATCATTACTTGAGCATTACTCAAGGTTACTTGGAACTCGCCTCAAGTAAACCTTCGATCGAAGTACGAGTGAAGAAACAAGTACCGACTATGGAACGAAATCTGGTACTCAATACATACTCAAGTATGAGTCGAGGCAAAGTACTGACTATGAATACGGGCATTATTTTAGATCCTTATAGTAAAGTATGCTAAACAAATTTTAATAGGGCTGTCAAATATATTAATAAATTAAATATTAAAGGTTATAACTTATTATTTATTTTGAAAATTGTTGATTTAAAAATAGGATGATTGTGAATAAAATAGTATGCATAGCTCGGTGAAAGTTGCATCACAGCCGCACGCTAAATCTGACCAAGAGGCTTCGCCTCTCGGTAATCAACAAAAGCCCTCGACTGTGATGGAAAATCTCCCATCCCGCATGGTCGCATGTAATATACTATATTCTTTCGTTAGCTAATCTGATATATCGTTACTTTAGTAAAAACGGCCCTAAATAATATGGCTGGTATTCTGAGCTCACAACTAAGCCCGACTAAGCAAATGACTAACTAGTCACCCGACTAAAGTATATATTGGAACATTATGATAATCGGACGACTAGCTAGTCGCCTGCTTAGGCGGGCATTCAGAATACCAGCCTATGAATTTAACTGCAGCTTCACAGAAAATTGATATATCGGCTTTAGATGAATTAAATGTAATTAAAACAAATGGAATTTGCTCAAAATATTCCACAAAAGAGGTAAAAAAATTATAAATAGGAACAGCAGTAATATATTGTAAACGAGTATTATAAAAAGCTCATTTTAAGGATAAAATTCAAAATCTTCCTTCTATGATCTATGAATCCCGGGCTCCACATCACACGTGACCATTTTTCCTGTGGCCAATCTAAGATTGGTGTATAATTGTCACTTTGGAGGTCAAATGTGTCAGATTTATCATTCACATAAAGTAAATTTTTGTCCTAATGGGCTACTTGCATAAAAGATGAATTTTAAAAAATATATTTTTCAAGTTTACTCAATTACATTATTTACATTATAAATTTTTCGAATAAATTGTATTATTATTTAATAAATTTAAGTTAAATATATAAATCTTGTATCTTCTCTCTCTTGATGACGACCAAATAACTAGCATTTGATTTGTTAATACGAATGGGAGAGATGAAGGAAAAGTAGCCTATATCTACATTCACTATCTCCTTCTCTGTCATCGCAAAGTTAAACTACAGAGCTAGGACGTACGTCACGTGTTGTGACGTCACAAAATGAAAATATTTATCTTTAGCCGTAAATGGCAAAATTTTGAAAAAAATGACGGGTCTTTTATTTTAGATATATTTTTCAAAAAAAAAATCTTAACATCATGCAAGTAACCCATTATTATCAAAAAATATGCATAAATTTGAAACTTAAACATCTTTATTCTTAACAATATTTAAATAATATTTATTTCCATTGAATTCAACTGGCATAACGATAACGATTGTTGCGCATTGGTACTAAAGCAATTGGCTGTAGTTGAATTTAATTTTATAATTAGATAATTTAAATATCTTAAAGCATAATGACATTTAACTTTCAAATTGAAGTAGGTATATTTATTTAAAAATAATTAGGAAAAAATGAAAATCTTCAAAAATTTTAATTATGTAAATGATACGTTTGACGTTTTTGATCTCCAAAGTGACATTCACGAATCTTTGATTGGTTGAAGTAAGAATCACGTGTGAGCCCTCTATGGATTGACTTCTCGAGGAAGCGAGATAAACCTCATCTGTTGTAGCAAATAAAAATTATTTAATTACATAATACATGAAAAATAAAAAATTGAATGTCCCTGAATTACTTTTCTTCAAATCGCTCAGTCCGTTTTGATTTATCAATTCGATTCTGATCTATAATTCTAATTAATTAGTGATACCCAAAACACAAATAAATATTTCATTTTGACATTAAATTATAGTGACATGCTCTTTACACTGGCTGCCAACTACTACTTTTCGTTTTTTGTATTATTTAGAAGTTACGACTTTTTTACTCTCCTCTGACACCAAAGAAATTAAATTTTTTATCCGATCTACATTCATCGACAAATATTTGTTTACGAAAGACGCCAGCATCAACAAAACTACTATACAGGCTGCCTCTGAAATAGGAGGACATATGGCTCAACCACAGATTCCTGGGCTCAAAATAAACGATTTAACTCAACTTACCTACATCCAGTGTCGTATTATCCTATACGCCCATGAAGCCCGGGCTTGTTACACAAAATTTTACGGGAAGCGCACTTGGCGTAAGAAATATTTGAACCATTTAAACTAAACTAAAGCCATTAAAAAGTTATGGATTAATCATGGTCGTGATACTAATGATTCACTAACAATAACAAATATCATCTTAAATGATGATCTATATCATCTTATTTTAAGCTCAGGAATCTATGATTAAGCCATGTCCCCTTTTTTAGAGACACGCTGTATTTTACGAGTATGTTCGTTAATAGGTTAAGAAATTATTTTTAAAAAACTACTGTAATTCGTTTCAATTAACAATGAAGCATATAGCATTTATGAGCGACCATTCTTACATGTAGATGTGTTAAAGTCCTACAACTATTCATTTACAAATACATTATGTAGCCAACTCTAAATGCAATATCATATTGCGCTAGTGAGTGGAATATGAAGTATTCATATTCCATTATAAGACTTTTTTAAAATAAATATGTTACATTGTATTGCTGATACTTTTATAAACCTCTTTAAATAAATATTGATTGATAAATTTTAAATATAATAGTTAAACTTATTAATAAAGAAATCAGTTACTCATCTCAACATTATGACATCAACATCTGACATATCATTGTAGTTACGTCTGTAACATAACCACACAAAATATATTTATTTTATATTTATAATCTGTTAAATTGATAGTTGTAGATAAAGTATAGAATTGACTCGCATATAATGGCTATATTATTCTCGGATGATTATAGCACTCGCATACGGCTCGTATTCTAAACTTTATCCTCGTGTGGTAGCCTACAAGCGTACATTATGTTTGTTAAATAAAAAATCTGATGTGGCCAACACAAAACCTCCCGCTATTTAATTTTTACATACAAAAACATATGTACATAATATCACGCGTTTCCCACTTAGTGGGTAAGCAAAAACCCGGAAACAATAGTAACAATAAGAAAAGGGATAAGAGTAAGAGCTCAGCTGACTCACTTCACTCTTTAACAACATTCTTGTTTCGCCTTGTCCACAATCATCATAGCATTCATACATAAGAACATATTAAAGTGACCGATTTTCGGTAGCGAATAACCGCATCCGGACCACAATAATAGTTACACAACAATCATCCTTTATCACACATTCCTATCTATTTGTATTAATTCAAATACATACTTACGTATTTACTAACGCTGCAAACTGTTCCATTGCATAAAACTAATGATTTATTTACTATTTTCTTTTTAAAATGTCACTATTATTAATTTGAAGTGATTAGTTTTTTGACAGGGACATTTACTGTCAGTGACATTCATTTGAAATATGAACTGTGTAACAAAAGAATTGTATTTATCTTAGGCTTCGGGACTAATAAAAAAAAATATTTTTAAATTTATCTGCAAAATATATAGAAAAAATATTAATGTGTAGAAAATTCAATATTCTTTTATTTTCATAAGACATAAAATGCGAAAAAATGGCATTTAATGATATTTTTTGTAGAAAAACCATTATGAGCTTTATGATTTACACCAAAATCTAATGGCTTCTTTTTATATCAGAATAGGATAGAAAAACAAGGTTTCAGAATTTTCTGAATGATAATATTTGAGTTAGAGCGAAGACAAAATCTCTACACATACACACACACACATACATACACACACACACATACACACATACACACATACAGACATCATCGTGAAAATGTTAAAATTGGATTCTATGGACCTTAAAACGTGGTTTTTACTAAAATCTCGATATGTGATTTTTAGCACGATCCCTATACCTCCCTTACCAAGGGTAGCGGGAGGTAAAAAGAATATACTATTAATTCATGTAACCAAACATTAGTCATACTACACATTTTGTATTAAATATTCAGAATTATAGAAACAAATAAGAAAAATGATTAATTATCAGTTACTAGCTGACCCGTCCCGGCTTCGCACGGACAAAGCTACAATAACGATTAGCTACACGTGTACCAGTAATTTTTCACATTTACTTCGGAGACATGCGCTGCGTAGGGAGCCGGCAACCTGCCTCGCATCGTACATGTAACAGGCTCCGCCCACTGCCCCGCACCGCATCTAACAGCGCTCTTTTCTAAACATGTCTCGGGTACTTTTACTTATGTACATTATGATGCAAGCTATCTCTCCGACAAATATCGAAAATCTGCTAATGGTTAAAACAAAGATAAAAAAATAATTGAAATCATCCCCTATTGTACCGCCTTGAGACATCATTTTTCAAAAACGAAAAAACACACTTTATTTCTTACCAAAAGCATAAATAAGAATTTTTATATCCCTAACTTGAGTTATGATGGGTTCTCCATATAAACTTTCATTTTATTTTTGGTAGCGTATGTGCTTCTCCAAGGTCCAATCTATCTTTACACCAAAATTCATCAAAATTGGTTCAACGGGAGAAATGATGGGTTCTCCCTATAAATTTTATTCCCCTATTTCACCCCCTTCAAATTTTATTTTCGCGGCAAAAGGTAGCCTATGTCCTTCTCCAAGATCTAATTTATCTCTATACCAAAATTCATCAAAATTGGTTCAGCGGAAGAAATGATGGATTCTCCATACAAAATTTCATCCCGTATTTCATCCCTTCAAGTTTTACTTTCGCGACAAAAGGTAGTCTGTGTCCTTCTCCAAGGTCCAGTCTATCTCTATACCAAAATTCATCAAAATTGGTTCAGCGGTTTAGACGTGAAAACGTAACAGACAGACAGACAGACAGACAGAGTTACTTTCGCATTTATTATATTAGTATGGATTACAGTAGATTTTTATTTCTTGACTGACTGTTGGCAATTTTTTCGTTACTGTGAATTGGAGTTGCATTTCAACAAATTAGAAGGTAGATATTTTAGCCCTATCTAAACATGTAGTCCAAACATGTCTTAAACAAAGTATTCTTCTGTAGCTTAATTCAAGAACAACTAATATCAATCTCAACCAAAATGAGATTGATTGTGTAATCCTTTAGTCAGTTAAAAAACCTACAAGAACAAAGTCTAACTGTAAAGGAACCTATTGAAATCGGCATCAATTCAACCAATGCCCTGTTAGGTAAAACAGAAAAATACTTATTACAATAATAACTAATGTAGACATGTGGCATATGTAAGTAAAATTTTCAAGAGTGTTAGTACTATAAAGCAGTTTCATTGACGGAACGAGATATGTGACACTGATTATTTAAAAAAAGTATTTATTTATATATATATATATATATATATATATATATATATATATATTAATATAGAGTTAAAAGTCCATATTTTAAAAAATATATATTAATAAAATTTGAAATGGAACACCATTAAAACTTCGCAATAGTGACATGACAGATTTTTTAATTCCGTTTTCTCGAATTCTAATAATACTTAACAAATTTTAAAAAATACGGGTATATGTATTAGTTTTAACATTAATAAGTAACATTTGTGATTTGTAATCAAGATTAATATGTTAAGATTCACGGAGTTTCTCTCAGTATTGTTGACAATGAAAATTTCTTTTTGATTTTAAATCACTTTTTCCCAAAATTACTACATGTTAACATGAGTTGTTCTCGCATTAAACCATAGAGTTATATCTTAGCTCGTATGATAAGAAAACCTCCAAAAAATCTTTGGCAGTTGATGTTTTTATAAATTATTTCCTTGTAAAATGAACATTTCTTGTAAAAAATAGTTCTACATTATTGTATTGTTCAGAATTCAGATTGAAAATTCAGTACTTTATATTTAATAAAAATATACTATTATAGTAACAGTATCTTGGGAGGAAATTCATACCACCGACATCGGAACCTCAGTTTCAATAGTAAGCATAGTATTCATAATTGATGTTTGATAAGCTCAAATGATCACAATCTGTATCCAAGTGATTTCACATCATATCCGACTAGATTATCAACCGGGAAACCGTGTACGAGAATTTCAAATTAAGTACAATTACAATGCGAGTGAAAATGATGAGCAGTTGATGAAATTTCTGCTCCATATTCTGCATACATGTCAACAACCAATTTATTGTGTATTAAGTATTAATAGTTCATCAAGAAGTATCAACCTAGATATAGAACCAAATTTGATTACGCAATATTGTGCTTACGTTAAATTTCCAACATTAGTCAAAATTTATATGAATCTACATCATTATATTTTCGGTAATCCTATACTTTCTGCTTCTATTTGAGAGCTGCACCTACAAGTAAAAAGTATCTCATTACATCCAGAATAAAACAATATATCATTAGTGCGATAACCCTATGTGAGTATTTAACGTATAGACCTTAAAACAAAACATAAATGTTAATAACAAACGAAACATTTATGATTCGACTAAGCATAACTACAATTATTATTATATATACTCGTTTTGTAACCGCTTTGTACTATAACCTGTTTTTAAATTAGCAGAAATAAATTCAAAATTCAAATTTACAGCAAAAAAAAATCTGTTGTGGCCAGCACAAGACCTCTCGCCATTACCATATTAGGCTATATACTTAACTATCGAACCGTCGTTTTATAACAAAATATTACAGAACTTTACCCAAATATTGTTTTTTATTGTATTTAACATGTCTTCTGCACACATATAATTGTAATTATATCTATTTTTCATTGTATGAAGAAGTTCCTAAATATCACAGATTCTTCCAATTCATTAACCAGATTGGCGGTATTTCTGATGGATATATGCATATTACCTATAATTTAAAATATTTAATTAATAAAACAATAAGAAAGATTAAATGTACTTCCCAGAAAAAGCTATCAAAATGTCACTAAAACTGTTGATTTTTGACACTGAAATCTGTCATTTACAAATTATGTTATACACATTTGAATTTGTCAACTGGTTTCCTTAGTGTAGTTTCGCCTACTCGACTTGGTATATCCTGATATTCTATATATTATAGCGTCTTTATCTCTAAATTTATAGAAGATATAATAAAAAATTTAAATGTAGAATTTTGTTCTTCAAAATTAGTAATATCAAAAATTTTCTAAAATTAATATTTGGAAGAATTTCTTTTAAAAGCTACTACTTCCGGTTGTTCAATTGTTACCAAAACCTTTTCAGCTCTTCCTAGGAATGTCAGATTGAGGAATTCATAGTTAAACAGGTCTTATGTCTTATAGTTTTTGAGGAATCGTCCGTTCAACATCCAACCATACACACACACATACACATACACACACATCCACACACACACACACACATCATTGTAAAAATGTTAAAATCGGATTCTAGTGACCTTGAAACGTTCTTATTCATTAAAATCTGGATATGTGATTTTTAGCATGATTCCAATACCTCTCTTAGCGAGAGGTAAAAAAGGAAAAAATATTTAAATCATACACAAATTAATAAACTTTTCTGTTGATTGTTAATTATTGGGTTTCATTAATGTGTAGAAAATCATTTATTAACACTATTGCATGATTTTGTATTAATAAAAAAATTGTGGGTGTGTTAAATACACGCAAATTGGCATATATTACCAGCGCGAAGTTGTAGCAAAATGCGAGACAGAATTGTGTGACATGATTTTGATACTTGGTACCTGGGTTATAAAAACGTTTTCAGCTTAGGAAAATTTAGTGCACACTGCATGCACTGTGCGATGTATACTTCACTGGTTTGGTGAACAATGCGCACCAATCAGATGACAAGCGAAAAAGTTCGTAATTCAGTTCACATTTATATAAAAATTTCATTAGATATTACGGTTATGTTCATTGTATTTGAATATTTTATAAAATAACAAAAATACTGTACTAAAAAAGTTTAGAGATAAGAGTTCTACGGTAACATAAAAAATTGTATTGTTACGTTTGAAATTAATAATGGAATACACACGATTCTGTTTTATCATGCACTAATTCTGCCTCTTAAAACACATATCAGATGACGACGACATCGAAAAACGTTCTTCAAAACGTGATACAAATGTAACTTTTTTTAATATAACGCTGTCATATTTGCATTGAAACTGTTTCACTTTTCACTTGCTGCAATAGTCGGTCCGATAATTTCGCACTCAATGTGAGTAGACAGTGCACTGAGTGCGATTTCGTAATAAGCGGAAAACATAATACCGCAAAAGTTTGTACTGAAGAGATAAGTGGAGAACGTGGTAACGAAAATAGCGCCAAAGGTGCGCACTAAATTGGTAAGTGGAAAACGCTATAATATTCATGTAGCAAACGGAAACAATTGATGTCACCAAACATCAAAACTGACACGTAAAACTTTACCGACCTAAAATTTCTGTTACGGGATAAAATTGAACTTTTTCCAAATTTATCATTTGATCAACAGAAAAGTCAAAAGAGAAAAAAAATCTATTTGAACATATGTAAATAAGACTGAACTACTGCTTTCTAGCCAATGAAATGCATAGATCGTTCTAGAGAAATATTGGATTTATTCCTCTTCATTTAAAACGAGGGTATAGTGCAGTTAATTCAACCATTAGTCTGATTAAGAGAACAGTTGAAATAGGTGACACTGATTTTTCTCTAACGTTTCTGCTGAGTATGTGTTTAACGGTTACTTTACCTTCTAAATGCAGAATTTATACTCTGCATGAAATCACGGTACTATTCTAATCTAAAGAGTAGGTACTTGTACAGATATACAGGGTGGGGCAGAAAAACCTATCCGATTTCAAATCCCTTTTTCTCAAAAGAGGGAGCAGGTAGAGTAGTGGGGTAAAAACCGTTAGAAAGCCGGTTTTATGCCATTTGTCAGTAGTCAACATGCCTTGGTCTGGTGAACATCGTGCTTTTGTTATTGAGCGGTTTATCGAATTTTCACCTTTGTGGTGCCGTTAACAGGCAGAATTTTCGATATTGGAGTGACGAAAATCCTCGAGAAATCCATCAGGAACCCCTCCATAGCCCAAAAGTGACTGTGTGGTGTGCTCTTTCCCGCCTAGGCGTCTGGGGGCCTTACTTTTTTGAAGAAAATGGGCAAACCGTAACGGTCAACAGCGAGCGCTATTGTTTCATGCTGGAAAATTTTCTTAGACCCAAATGTAGTAGGTATAAGTACACTTGAGAAGCAAAACTACTTTTTACCATTCTCATCAAATTATTAGTTAAAATATGTTATCATTTATAGGAATGATGAATGAGAAAGAAGAAAATATATATATATAAAATTTTTATCATTCACGGATCACTTCTTCTTTCTCATTCATATGGTGTGATATCGGCTTTGATGGCATGTTTCTCATGTTAGTATTTATAATATCAAAGATATCTTCCAGAAAGTAACAACATTTCAAGATTTTATTTTTTATTTACTTATAAACATAGTTATTTTAGTCATATTATTGCAAGTAAAGATATTTTAAACAATATTGTTATGAACATAATGTAAAACTAATCTGTCTTTTGAAGAAAGTTCAATTTGAAATCTTCGTAGTTTTCAAGATAAGTGCCTATAATCTTTTTAATTTCCTGATCCATACCTTGGAACTATCGACATTTGTACCTTGCTTATTTTTTATATAAACACAGTTTCGTTTGCACAGGAAATGGTGATACTGTAAATTATTAATAACGACGTGCACACAGGTAGGTTTACGGCAATAATTCTTACTCATACAACAACCTTACATGTGGATAAATTTGTATATATAAAGATACAAATAATATAATGTACATGTCAATTTCAACACTATGTTTCAAATTTAAACTTTTATGCGAAATGCGATACTTACATTTGATACATACATTGCCCCCCTTTCATTTAGGGATATATCAATTTTTACCTCTCGCAAAGAGAGGTAGTAGAATCATGTTAAAAATCGCATATTCAGATTTTAGTGAATAAGCACGTTGTAAGATCCCTAGAATCGGATTATATAATTTTTGCGATGATGTCCGTGTTTGCGTATGTGTGTGTGAATGGATGTTGTAACTACGTTTTCTCAAATACTTTAAGACTGAAGACATGTTTAACTATGGACAAATGGACAACCGGAAATAGCAGTTTCTTAATAAATTTATGTATTATTTTTTTTAATTTACGTTATTACAAATAATAAAGTACATTAAATTCTAAATCTGATAAATTAATTTTTATATTATATGTTCCATAGATTTAGAGATAAAGAATATAATAGAATAAAATGATGTAGTAAATCACACAGTCCTAACTACTACAAGGAAACCAATTGACAAATTCAAATATTTGTAACATAGTTTGTAATTAACAGATAAATGTCAGTGTCAAAAACCAAAGTTTTAGTGATATTACTGAAAGTTTTTTCTAGGAAGTACATTTAATCTTTTTTATTTTTTTATTATGCTCGTATATGTATAATTATAATCTTTGTATAGCTAGATAGCGTATTTTTGTTTTGTTTACTTAAAATAATGTATATAATTTATTATTATAATATTGTTTATAATTATCCTAAATTTATTTTCTACATATATCAAATTCAACTAACATAGGTCCGTTTTCATTGCATATATCATATTTACTTTTACTACCAGTTATGCTCTTGATATGATTTTCCCTTCATAGAAATTAATTTTAAGGTCCAAACCTTTACTTCAGTTAACATATTTACATTCACCATACTTATATTCCTATATGTTCCTCTTAGGCTCAACAAACAAATTCTTGGCTTGAAATCTATTACTAACGTCTTCATTTTTTCACATTCAAGTGTAACATATTATATGGACAATTACACTACTTTTAAATCACATGTACTAATTGTGTGTGGGGGACTAGAATAAGTTTAAATATTATTTCAGAGGATCATTAGTTAGATATTTGAATACTGAGGTACATTTACAATTTTTCTAATTATCCACATATACCTTTGCTTTGCCCTATAGGTAATTCAATGGCCAAGAAATCGACCTTCTAGACGTTTATAATTTTTTGTTCGTCAAATAAATGAAAAATTTCGCAACAAAATGGAAAGACAGATTATTCCAATAACCATTATTACAAATTACCCACGCTGCGTGTACCAATCTACTATATGCACAGATCACGGTAATAATGATGACATATTTGTACCGTGTGAGCGTCACCGCACGGACACTCTGCTGATGTGGAAAGTGAACCACAGGGATCACTTTTGTGCCAATTCGAAATAATTTTGGAGTCGGTTGGGATCGAACCCTGGTGCCCATATTCGTGACCAGATGGCACACGGCCACAAGACTCCATTAAATAGGTTGAAGATTTAGAAAGATTAAAGTTTCAGTAATGACAAATGTAATAATGAGAATGTCAGAAAGAACTAAATAAAATCGCTACTGCCGGGACAAAAGGTCATACGTCGACTTTTGCAATTATTGCGCTTGGATTAAATTTGGTACCTAAAATGTGCAACTTTCCCCTTCAATCGTATTTACGCATGCCCATAAACTTCCAAGACTTATAGCCTTGTTCTCAGACAAAATTATATACGTTGGCACTCCAACCAAATTTAATCCAAACACTATAATTGAAAAAATCAAATTACGACCTTTTGTAACGGCAATAGCGAAATAATGCTTTACGTTCAATTATTTTCCTTCGTGGCTAGATAGATTCTAAATCAGCCAAATATATTTATTGGTGCCAAAATATAAATTAAGAAGTCAGGAAAATAAAGTTACCTACACATTATAAAGTATTCCAGATTCGATAAAAAATCAAAACATGTATAATATCAGAGCTATAATGCTGCTCTCCACAATATGTGGAAGAATAAATACTTATGGGAATAACAAGAAAAGAAAACAAACACAATTTGTGGAAAACAAACAAAGCTTTCCGTATACGGTAACAATATTGTTTATTTGTTGATCTTACCACAACAAGATTCCACATCTTGGCGGCCTCTGCCACCGTGGTGCACACGGTGCTGCAGCCGGCCAACAACATCAGCTTCTGCGGTGTGTTGTACAGCAGGTTGTACATGACGCTCGCACCCAGCCCTGGTTCACACTGAAACAATAAAATACAGTCAATTAGTATTATTATACATGTAAACAAGCACTATGCAGTTAAAAAGTCATAAATGTAATGTAGCGTGAGTAATCTCGTTTTCCTCGCAAACACGTGATTTAATAATTGCAATACTGCAAACAAGTTTTATGGTCAGAAAAATATAACTTTTAGTTTTTAAGGTAATATAAGTATTAGTTCATGTAAATACTAGGTCTGTCCAGAAAATTCGTAAACAATGTAAATTTCTCGTGAACTGATAGTTTCCAAGAAGTCCGCTAGATGTCAGTACGTTACTCATAACCTTAGGAGTATTTTCCCTCTTTTGGATTTGTTTTTCCTTGCCTAGTACCGTCGTAGTTTCTGTGATATCTAATCCGTTCTGCGAATTTCGCATTTGCGGCAAATTTTTGTCATGTCAAGGGCGATTTGAGTTAGGTATATAAAAAAAAAAGTCGGCAGAAGCCCGTCGTGGGGAGTAGGAAGGTTAGGGAAGTACAGCCATACAATTTTTTGTACAACACTCATGGACTAACATCGCCAAATGAGAGGGAGCGTTATCCATGATAAAGCAACCATGAATTGTTTCGTCAAAGTTCTTAGAACATTTTCTCTATTTAAAAACTTGGAGTTAGTAATGTTGATTTATTGTGCACAATGTCGTTGATTTTTGAAATGTAATGTACAATGCCTCCCTAATCATTCATCGTCGTCAATTGATTTACGGCCGTTTTTGAATAGTTTCTACCACTTGTAACACCAGGTACGATCAAAGGAATCACTGTCGTAGCCTTGTCTGATCATGCATTTCTGTGAAAGTTTTTCCCAGTTTCACACTCACTGCTACACCTTACTCAAGATTATCACTTATCGCCAAATTCGCAAAATGAACTAGAGTTCATTTTACGTAAATAAACAATGCGTGAAGTTGGTAAAGTACACAAAACAGATCCGAAAGAAGGAAGTTCCTCGTGAAATTATGAGTAACGTAGTGACATCCAGCATACCTCTTAGAAACTAGTTCGTGCGCAATTTATATTGTTCACTAACTTTTTGAAGAGACCTCGTATAGAGTCTGCTAAAAATTACATTTCAAACCTTTATTCTACAAAAACAGTACAAGATACAGAAAAAAATAGTGTAACACACGAAAGGGTATATAAAATAGAGTTTTTATCGTTTTCTTTTTTACCTCTCGCTAAGAGAGGTATTGGATTCATGCTAAAATTCGCATATCCAGATTTTATTGAATAAGCACGATGTCTGTGTGTGTGTGGATGTGTGTATGTGTGTGTGTGTATGTCTGGATGTTGTAGACACGATTCCTCAAAAACTATAAGACTTAAAAAATATTTAACTGCAGTTTCCTCAATCTGACATTCCTGGGAAGACCTGAAAAGGTTTTGGTAACAATTGAACAACCGAAAGTAGTAGTTTCTTAGAAAAATTCTTCTAAATATAATTTTTTGGGAGTTTTTTTTATTAAATATTGAAGAACATAAAATTCTCCATCTAATACACTTAAAAATTTTATTATATCTTGCATAGATTTAGAGATAAAGATACTATAATTTATAGAGTACACAAATCGCAGAGGTTAAGGCACTAAGGAAACCAGTTGACAAACTCCCATGTTTATAACATGACACATGTCATTGTCAAATATCAACAGTTTTAGTGACATTCTGATAGCTTTTTCTGGGAAGTATATTTAATTTTTCTTATTGTTTTATTAATTAAATATTTGAAATTTTAGGTAAAATTGTGGTAAAATGCATATATCCATCAGAAATACCGCCAATCTGGTTAATGAATTGGAACAATCTCTGACATTTAGAAACTTCCTCATACAATGAAAAATAGATATAATTAGAATTATATGTGTGCAGAAGACATGTTAAATACAATAAAAAAAAAACAATATTTGGGTAAAGTTCTGTAATATTTTGTTATAAAACGACGGTTCGAAAGCGAAGTGCAGTACATTACTTATATAGCCTAATATGGAAATGGCGAGAGGTCTTGTGCTGGCCACAACACATTTTTATTCATATATTAATGGTGGTGGCCGTCATTAACAATACCCTCCTCGGAATGGTTTCTGAATGTTCACATAACTTATTCCGTCATTTATGAAAAAATGGTAACGATTTCCCGGCTTTAAGGCCCCACAAAAAAGAACCTCTGGCAATTACCAATTATTAACCATTGCGCGAGGTCCTTTGTTAGACTATAATACCTTGTAATTCTCTGTCGTTAGTTTGATTTCAGCAGAATAAAGCAACAGCTCATATGGCGCGGAGACGGAGATCTATGTAAATTTTGCGGGCAATGTTTCCGGGTAGCTTATTTCTCTGCGCGGTGATGCCGGGTCATCAGCGCGTTCGCATAACCCTACATCCTGTGATTTATTCTTGTGGCGCTATCTAAAATCAAAAATTTACACACACTGACCTCAGAATCGCTGCAATTTCCCCAGAAATGACCGAATGGCTGGGCTGCAGCCACCACCTTGGACTTTTATAATAATAGCGTTATTATGGAGCACGGTTCTAGATTGTATTCTTATGAGATAAACGTCACTTTTAATAAAAATACTCTATAAAAGTGGCTTGGTAATACGAGCTATTATTTTTAAAAACTCTGGAAAAGAAAGTGCCGTTTTTGGCACGGCGCCGTGCAAATTTGAGAACGCGCATTTGAACAAATGGGGAACACAAATATATACACGGTGCGCTATCCGCCTCATAATTATCCATTTCTCAACTTTATAATTAGTACGCGATTTGTGAAACTTGTGGTTAATTTTACCAGAATAAAGTAAACTTTTTTTATGAAATATTACATATGTATATTTTACATCAATCAATATCATTAAAATATGAATAAAATTCGTAGACTACTTCATCAATAAGGCCGCTTTCACACAATCCGATTTTTTCCCGTGCGCCGTGTCCGGCACCTAATAAATATTTCAATGTTTTATTTCTGAAATTAACTGATGTATGACATACACTTGTCACATTTCATAAAAAAAAAGCGTCTAGAAATATACACGCTTACTTTATTCTGGTAAAATCAGACAAAAGTTTTACAAAACGCGCACTAATATTATAGTTAAAGAAATGAAAAATTGTGAAGTAACCGACGAGAATTTGAATGACAAGAGTAGAACAACTGTCATTGTCAGGATCGAAAACACGGCGATAAACGCGCCGTGTATATTTTTGTTTTCACCGATTGTTTAACGGCGTGTTCTCAAATTTGCACATGCGTCGTGACGGAAACGACGCACAGCGAAAAGCCAGACCATGTGAAAGCGGCATAACAGAAATAAAATATTGAAAAATTAGTCCGGCGGACGGTAAAATGCCGGCATGTATGAACGCAAGCATTTGACTATCTGTACTTTTGCGCAGTGAACGGCAAATTGCCGTGCCGGATTGAAATGGGAGCTGCAGGAACAACGAAAGCCGTACCGGCTTTACACCGTGGACGGCGTCGTTTGTATCTTGTGAACACAGGTATGAACAACGGTGCCGCAGAAAATTCGGATCGTGTGAAAGTGGCCTTATACTTTCTGGCACAGACAACATTTTTATTGGACAGTTTTTAATAACACAGATTAAATATTTTAGAATTTTTAATATAACGGACCCCGGTAATGCAGTGGACAACGTAGCTTGCTCACGTCCCAAAGGTTCCGGGTTCGAATCCCGGGTAAGATATGAATGTCTGTGGGTGTCCTTTCTTCATCTTATCTCCATTGACGCATCGTGAAAAATTGTAATGTTACAAAAATATGTAAAATTGACTTATCCCCATCACAGTGTAAAGGTATTACAATTACATAGTTTTTACTCAAGCAAAAGTGGCCTAATAATTTTAGACAAAAATGCTTCAAATAATTGTTATAGAGAATTAAATTCTGTATCCAATTCCATTATCATATTTCTTTTTCCATGTTTGGAAACCGAGCAAATTGAGTTTTAAATTTTATAAAAGTTACTTCCTTATGGTAATTAAATAAAATCTGAAACAAATTTTATGACATTTTACCTATTAGAAATTACAAAATATAGTTTTTATCAAAATAATACCACTCAATGATTCTCTTCCTGTGAATAAATATAAATACCCCATTTTCAATAGTGCCAACTCTGACAGGTAAAAATACAAACAAATATAATGACATTTTACCTGCTAGAAACGTATCTGTCAGATTATGACATATTTTGCCTGTCAACTGTCAAAAATGCTCTGTTTGAGTTATAATGATTAAAAATGGAGATTTATTCAGTGGAAAGAAGATACATATCATTTGAGTAGCATTATTTCATGAAAACTACATTTTATAATTTCTGACAGGTAAAATGTCATTAAATTTGTTTTAGATTTTATTTCACTACCATGGCTAACACTATAAGAAAGTAACTTTTATAAAATTTTAAACTCAATTTGCTCGGTTGCCAAACACGCAAAAGCAAATGTGATTATGGAATTGGATGCAAAATTTCATTCTCTATGACAATCATTTGAAGCATTTTTGTCTAAAATTAATAGGTCACCTTTGCGCAAGGAAAAACTGTTTTCCCATGTTAACGCCTATGACTCGGTTTACGTGTTACACCCGGTATATATGTTTATTGAGCAAATTGTAGTATACAACACATGCAAGAAGTTTCATGTATTGTTACAAAATAACCATTATGTACCCTTTCTTGCGATAAAATAATATTTTTTGTATCTTTCACTATCTTTTTAAAAGAAATGTTTGAAATGTGGTACTTCCTTTTGAGTCACATGGGGAAAATATTCACCTCTATTCTGTAACTCAATACTCAATCGTTAACTTTTATTGATCGATAATAAATTATAGCCAATAGGATTTATTTCAAAATCAAAAACTATGAGAGAGATTTATGGGGGCGCTAAGAATTTTTGAAGTCTAAAGTGAGTCGCGATAATAAAAAGTTTTGGAAACAGTGCATTAGAAGATTTTACTGGTAAAATCGATAGTTGCGCCCCGGCAGAAGTTAGAGCTACGCTGACAAGCAATGCCATGTGACGTGACCAGTAAAACTACTTATAGCTACTAGATAAACCACAGCTATTTCGTCCGCCATTTTGGAACCCACTTCAATCATTCAATATCAATGTTACAACCTCATTTATCATAGAAATTATAAAATATCCACAATACCTGGTTATTCTGCTCTAAATTGTGCAAATCATTCGAGAAATGGTTATAACACAAATAAATACTTTAATGTGTTTTATTAGGTTTTTGTGCAATACACATATTTTTTCTCTAACTTCAAAAATCTTAACAAAGTGTAGAATCAAATAAAAGAAGTATTTAAAAATAAGAATGTCAAGTTACCAGTCGAATATCAATAATCGCAAATTAAATCTATTTTTATTTATCTCAAACTATACGTTATGAAAAATACTTTAAATAATTGCTAAATGCTCTATAAAATTAGAGTCACAAAAATAATAATAAAGAATTAATTTTCGATGTTACATTTCTATGTTATTTGTTTTGTTTTCGTTTTATATTATTTCATTTCAGAAAAACTTGTTCTCCATTCAAAACCTCTAGAACGATGTTGTTTCCTACAAGTATGTAAGGCTGGTTGCCAGAATTCTATCCCTTGTTGAATATATTTGGCTCCCGGCATATCCAGGATTTACTTTCACTTTTATCATTGCGTCAGTATACTTCTCCAAGGATTTAGTTTTACGCTGTATATATCTTGCAATAACTATATGCTGAACTGACAGACAGTGTTATGGAAATGCAAGTAATGTCAGTGCAACAAATAGAATTCTTATTCTTTGTGACGTAAAAAAAAAAACTCGTATTTCACAACTGAGATATAATTATAATAGTTCATAAACTGTTCTTTTTGTGTTCCATTTGCTGAACTTTTATAAAGAGAGCTTTTTAATGGAAATGTTAACTTCTCCTCGTAGTTGAAGAATCAAATATGATGATTTCTCTAACAACGTTTGCACTGTTTTCAAGAATATGGACATTAAAAAATACAAAATAAAACATAAAGTAAAGTTCTCGTATGTATACAGTGTGAACACTGAAAACCGAGACATAGGCGTTTACTATGGGAAAACAGTTTTTTTCTAATATTATCTGTCCCGCAAGTGGGAGTTTTTGATATGGTTAGAAAGATTATTTAATTTGGCATCGAAGAGTATCTAAATACTCCTAATTTAATGCCTTATTATTGAAATATTTACAAAAGTATAATCCTACTTGACAGTTATTACTTATAATTTACTAAAAACAGTAATCATGGAAACGTATTCGGTAGCTGACTTGGTTCAATCAAGGCTCCATGAAAATTTTTCACTAGTTCAGATCCCTCCCGGTTCAAGTTAATATTTTTATTATTTTTATATTTATTTTGTACAATGTATTATTAAATAAATTACAAAATTAAAACAAATAATTTTTGGTACATCAAGTATTTTATTGACTGAATGTACAAGAAGTGAAACAAATATGTAAATTTAAGCCAAATAAATAATTAAGTTTAGTTTTATGTTCGTCATTAACGCAACCGGTTTTTTCAAATTTTAAAATGATTCGTCTAGTTCGTTCATGGGATGCAATTTGTCTATCAGGATATATCCTAGCAAAAAAATCTCGAATTTCTCCCTTGATTGTAAAATTTAATTATACTATTTTTTTCTTCTAATGAAAAATCTATTGGAAAAATGACAATAAAAGTCTAACACAGGACAAACCTGTGTGAGAGTTTATTTATTATTGATTACTTTTTGTTTTTTGCTTAATACTATTAAGAGTGATATAACAAAGAAATAGTATAGTAAATTCAAGAAAATACTTGACGTACCAAAAAGTTATTTGTTTTAATTTGGTAATTTATTTAATAATACATTGTACAAAATAAATATAAAAATAATAAAAATATTAACTTGAACCGGGAGAGGGTAAACGCCTATGTCTCGGTTTTCAGTGTTCACACTTCACACTATATATATGCCTGTGTGTCTGGTCGCGATTCTGGAGACTCGGGTTCGATCCCGACCAACACCAAAATTATTTCGAATTTTAAATGACATAAATGTAACTCTTTGGTCCACTCACCACACCAGTAATGAGTGGCCGTGGGGTTATGTTTCCAAACGCTCGTACGATAAGAATAAGTCACAATCGTTACCGACATTTAAAGAAAACTGGCACACTCAACAATGGCCAATAAGTAATATACCTTATGATATTATTTTCCACTTTTACTAGCATACTTTGTACAAACCAAAGTAATTTGTTTTTATAAACAAACAAAAATTAGAATTATTGTATTATAGAATTATGGTTCTAATAAGTAAAGTACGAGCATTGGCGTAATCAAACTTTGGGAAATTCATTTTAGAAAAATCAGTGTTACAACGCATTATTTTTTACTACTGTTATTCACGAGTATATTTTTGTTTAAATGAAAAATAATGCATGAATAATAAAGTGTTAACAATTACCCCAAATCTCAATCAAATAGCATTATTAATATAATACATACAAAATAATATGGACATTAACACACTTATTTTGTATATATTATATTGTTTTTATTAAATGTTAAAGAGCCTGATGAAGGTGCAGTGTTCACCGAAACGTAGGTGTTGTTAACACCTTATCTATACCACAGTCGAGAAATTTGTCCACATAAATTATAGAATTACATGTACATACATTATACATTAGGATAGAACTTTTTTTCGCAATACTAGAGTGATTTAAAAAAAAAAGAATCTGTGCAACCTCAACTCTGACTAAGAACCGTTGCTTTAACCATTGAACCACTGAATTCGGCAAATTATTATTATAAAATGAATGTTTTAATACGGAACATCTAAAAATTACATTTTATAATTTATTCTACAGTGTAACAATAAAATTACGTAAAATACATGAACATTAATATTTTCAGTACAATTCCCAGGAGTAGTTAATTAAAATAATAGCTTCTAGCTCTTTCAATATCAACCAATTCCTTTGAGAACATTTTGTAAATTTAAAATACTCTTTAGATTACTTACACGATATTCGTATTGTAATTTTATTTTACATGAAACAGAATGAAAAAAAGAAAATAATGTTTTAAAAAAATAATAGGGTTGCGTCTGAAAGGAAACTACTACACCCCTGGGGCTATCCAGATTGTTACTTAGTTCGAAGAAATAAGATATTTTATCAAAAGTACAAATCTAGGGAAATGAATCTTTGAATAACAAACATTTCAATCTTCTGAAACATGAGAAAAACACGAAAGCAGGAAAATTTTTGTTGACAGAATAGGATATCTTTATTTATGTAGTCCACTAATGTGAAATAATGTAGTTCAACTAAAAGATAAACTTGAATAAAAAGTATATAAAATCGCAATTCTAGAAAATTCTGTATGAGTTATAAAACTAGATATTTTGTAAACTTTCAGTAGAACATATGTATGTTATAAAAGATAAAATCCATATATCGAAATCATTGTTTCCAGATTTTATCGAAAATTGAATTCATGGTTTTCTTTAAGTTTTCAATGAATAACCATATGTAAGCATCTCTAAATCAAAATACGATTTTACTATTTACATCTGTTTGTGAACCCTCCGGAAATAGCGCCCTTTCCTTTGACAAAGAAGGTGGCGCCAGGGTTGAGAGACTCAATTATTATTTACGTGCATTTCATTCGCGAGAAAGAGGCAAAACAAAAGTTGTAATTTTTAATTAATTATAATTATATTTTTCTGAGACAATAAATGCATCACTGATTACAGTAAAATATATTTTTCTAATTTGGTTGTTTAATATATTCTCATTTGGATGTCATAAAAACCTACTTTGAAATGAAGTAATAAGTAATTGTCATTCACTGTTACGAAAATTAAAAAAAAAAATTAAATATTCCTAAATCAAAGATCATAAATTAGAAAATGAAATAACAAATATTTTTAAATATTTTTTGACAAAAGGTCAAAAGTATTAAAATAGAAAAAAAAAATGTATAAAGCACACGTCTTATAAGACATTTTTTCGCACTTATTTAATGTACTATATAATGAAACTCAAACTTTACTACTGTTTAATATTTTTGGTCTATTTCTCATGGGAGTTTGTAAATAGCTAAAAATTATAACTTTTATTTTGCCTCTTTTACGAATGAAACGAGCATAGACAATATTTTTTAACAATAAAATAACCTTTTAATTTAATTTCTGTTTATTTTAATTTAAACCCAATATTTGAGCGGCAATACTGCTGCCTCCTTCAGGGAAAAACATAAAATAATAATGATTCAATGATAAATAAATGCTGTTTCTAATTCAGAACATTTATATTTTTGTAAATAAAGGAATTTCTGGATATCAGCCACTAAAATTTATTCAGTCTCGACCGTTTCGACCCCACATGGGTCTTCTTTAGGAGATGAACTTTGTAAACCAGTAGCAATACATGTAGTGTGTAATGTAGTTTAAAAAATAAATAAATAGTTATTTATTAATTTATTTATTTATTTTTTAAACTACATTACACACTACATGTATTGCTACTGGTTTACAAAGTTCATCTCCTGAAGAAGACCCATGTGGAGTCGAAACGGTCGAGACTGAATAAATTTTAGTGGCTGATATCCAGAAATTCCTTTATTTACATTACCATTTCCAGCCAAGAAATAAACCCTTTCTCATTTATATTTTTATTCTATAATTAATACAATAGAACTTACAGCCATATGAATATTTTACCATTGTCCACAAAAAAGAAAACACCCAATATGCATGTGTCAAAGTTTCTACAAATTTTTCTTGAAAAAATATGTTTAAATATCCAAAATTACGTATTTTTTCAAAAATATTACTTTTTTTATATTTTACATTTAGGTGGTTGTACCATACCAATTTAGTTTTTTTTTTTTTTAATATGTTTAAGTACGAGTATATTTACAATATTGCTCGGAACCTGAAAAGCTGAAAGTGTTAGCCACGCCTTGACTAAACCATGATTTTAACTTGGTAATACAAGCTCCGTCTATCGCACCACATCAGTTAGCCTACCCGCTTGATATAGTTAATATAATAAAAATACTGATGTGCCCAACACAAAACCTCCCGCTATTTATTTATTTTTATTAATTTAAATACATGGCAAGAATTCAGAAAGACCATATCTCACATAGATTTTCTGATTTAAATTGGTTAAATATGGCTAAGCGGAGGAAATTACATCTAGCTTGTTTTGTACATAAAATTCTGTTAACCAAAACACTTGCATATCTATATAGTAAATTGAAATCTTCTGCAAGTATACACAATTTTAACCTACATTTTCCAAATAAACTATCTATACCGAAACACTCATCATCTATGTTACAGAAATCATTTTCTTATTCTGCAGTTAAGTTGTATAATTATATTGCTCATAAAATCAAAGGTTATAACTTGCCAACCTTTAAATTTAAATATAAAGAGATATTAAAACTTTAAAAATAGTTATGGATATGTTTAGTTCAATTTAATTAAAATCACACACATTGTCATGTATATAATATATTATATCTTGTATGTTCATTAATGCGGATATGATACCATTGTATATTGAGTTCTTCTTTTATATTATGTATGCTCTATGTATTTTTTTGTAATTAATTTGAAGGTTAAGTGGAAGAGCAGCTGTAAGCTGAACTTTGCCTAATAAAAGTATTATTATTATAACTATTGTTTATTTATGATTTTCTTTATTATTTAATATATCAATATTATTAATTTGAAATGATCAGTTTTTTGACAATGATATTTACCTGTCAGTTATATTCATTTGAAAAATGAACTGTGTAACAAAGGAATTGCGTTTATCTGAGGCTTCGGGATTAAAAAAAAAGATTTTTAAATTTATCTGTAAAATATATAGAAAAAATATTAATGTATACCTGTAGAAAATCCAATAATCTTTAATTTTCATAATGACATAAAATGCGAAAAATGGCATTTAATGGTATATTTTGAAGAAAAACCATTATGAGCTTCAAGTAAAGTGAATGATAGTATTAGTATTTGAGTTAGAGCGAAGACAAAATTCACGCACGCACGCACACACACACACACAAACACACACACACAAACACACACACACATACCGACATCATCGTGAAAATGTTAAAATTGGATTCTATGGACCTTAAAACGTGGTCATTTACTAAAATCTTGATATGTGATTTTTAGCACGATCCGTATACCTCCCTCATGCCGCTTTCACACTAGGTGATAATGATAGGATCGTAATGTTACCCGGTCGTAATGTCCTAGTGTGGACGCATGAAATCGCACATTATGATCGCCTGTAGTAATGACGGAAATCTCTGTCATTACTATCGGATCTCGTGACACTTGTGACGTATCAGTACCAACAGAAAAGTTTATAAACTGTCGTCTGTCAACGCAAGGTTAAAAAAATTATAAATATGGAGTTTGATGATATTTACAATTATTTTTTACAAATATTTGGATTGTATCAAATATATAAAAACGTGACAAGTCGTATAAAGATTATTATGCAACAGATAAATCTGACAAAGTATAATATTAAAGTGATTAAAGAAAGAATAGTTTTAATGCAAAATATAATAAAAAGATATAACTTGGCGGTAAATACAATGAGCGGTAGTATTTACTATTAAACAGGAGTGATTAAGCGTTGACTAAAGTAACAAATTCAGTTGTTTTTTAATATCCCCAATGTATTTCTAAATGGTAGTCATGGTAATTAGTTAGTCAGATGACTAAAATTTTGAGTAAATACTACCAGTCAATTTAAAAAATTCAAGATTACCAACTTTTAAATAAATGTAATTCATTACAACTGTAATAGATGGCAGTAGCTTCTAATGTGAACAGGCAGCTATCATTACGACAGAGTATCATAACGACAGTATATAATAATCATCTAGTGTGAAAGCGGCATTACCAAGAGTAGCGGGAGGTAAAAAAATGGTGTATCGTAGTTTTCTGTGCACATTAAGTATAAATCTGGACGATTTTACTTGACAAGTAAAAAGAATGTAGTTCGATTCATTAGTCCTAAGATACGTTTTATTAAGTAAATACTTTTATCTGAAAACGTCACTTGTCTTAGCAACATTGCTAAAAATTATAACAAATAGGAAATGTAAAGGCTGTCATTTTCATGTTCTATTCTGTGTTCGCTATTGTTATTGGTTATTTACTATAAGAATGTTCCTAAGCCTTAACAACTTTCTTACAGAATTGGGGCGAATGTATAATAGTATATTTATACGCAAAATGACGAAAATATGTACTAGAAGAATGAACCAAATAATGCCGATGAATAGGTTTGAGACAAAACACATAATTTTGAGTGTTCTTTACCATAACTTCAATATCTGAGGTTAGCAACATTGAATGTCATACTGACAGATTATTTTTAACTTAGCCTATAAAATAAATATTCTTACATTTTCACAATTTTTCGATTTCAAATAAAATTTAAGCACCTCGGCACTGAATTTCCTTTTTACCACTCATACGGTTTATTTTCCTCAGCCCTGAGGACCTCGGCAAATAAATTCCACATTCGTGATAAAAATAGAACTTCAGTACCTTGATACATAAATATTTCTTAGATGCCGCACTGCGTTAAAAAGTGTATTGGCATTTTATTCACTATTTGCCGTAAAACTACAGTCACTCTTCAATTCTTTCTTAAATAAACCTCTACTTTTACAAAGTAGTTTCTTCGGTAACCATCTTTGATTAACGTTAGTAATTTTAAGTATATTTACAGATCATAAGTAAAAACTATATCTAGTTTACATAGTACTGTTGTAAATATTTTATTATAAATGTGTATATTGAAAAAATAATTTTACTACTTAATTTAAAATTAAAATAAAATTAGTTACATGAGATATTTTCTTTGGTATCACAAAGATTTCCGTTAGTTTTCTATTTATTTTTTGCACCCAAAAAAACACGTAGTAAGTTACGTGAAAGACATCTTCCGTGTGGGTGTTTGTGTAGCGTAGAGCGATTACAAATTGAATGAGTTAAAAATAACATGATTTCCTGCTTTCGATAACGGTGTCAAACTTATAAGAAAACCTCCCCGTGATTGACTTAGGACGGCAAGGCTGATACGCTAGTAACCTTGTTTCTCCTATTTGTCAGGTACCGGTCTCTGGCGGGGTTTACACGCAAACTACAATTTACAACCCCTTTAACGACTGAAGATGCTCTCACACACAACGAGTACTACTTATAAATTCAGCACACGGAGTGAAAAACTTACATTTGTATAATGAGCAGGAAATGTTTTTGTTTCAAGAAAAGAAAGTGGAAAAAATCTAAAACTTATACAAATAAATATATCATCACGTCTTCTGCCCATATTTTACAATGTGACAACTTGACAGCTCTATTTTTAGGCAGATTGCGGTATGATATATGTTGTCCTAAGAGAGATGTTATCAGGAATATCAAAGACATTTACATATAAAAATGAAATATTTGTTACCCGGAAAAAGATTTTCTTTCGTAGGCACTTAATTATGGAGAAGTATACAAACCTAAGCCTACACGTGACAAAAATTACTATAGGTATACAGTTTTCAAACTAGATTTATAGCAAAACAAGAGTCTGTAAGTCTTAAAGATCTGTAAATCTGTAAAAATCTGACAAAAACGCATCTATCTTTGTTGATTAACATAAAATTAAGTTTACATTAAGTTGGCAGCTTTCGTTGGGGTTTTGTTCATAATTTACATATTTACAGATCTGTAAAGGCTCATTCACACCACTGAAATTATACTTAGAAATTATAATTGTAATTAAAAAATATAATTAAAAATTATACTTAAAAGTGACCGTCTTAAAGCATGTTAATTAGATGTTCACTTATAAATACAATTTATAATTTGTATTTTTTGACATCTACAATATTTTTGTTTCTTTTTATAATCTGACATAATATTGTCAACGTCACTTAAGATACAGCATAGAATATTTATAGACATTGTTCATTTTGATTTTTTATCTCCTCTCTCGTCCTTGCTTTCGTGGAAATGAACATGAGTATGGAAGAATTTACTTTATGTATAGTAGAAAATTCACATTTATGGAATAAAAAATAAAAAAATTTTAAGGATACCATTAACTCGGGAAAACGTGGAGTGAAATTGGAGCTAAATACAAAATGACGGGTAGGTAATTTAATTGGTAGGCAAGGAAAGCAATGAATCGTCCTTTTAATATATTTAAATTATTTATGTTCATATTGATGAAATTAGTGTCAAATTTGACGTGACGATTGTATTTGTAATTTTTTGTTCAATCTGATTGGCTAATTTTATTTATAATTATAATTATAAGTGAAATATATGAAGTTTGCATAAAATTATTATTTTAAGTTATTTTAAATTAATTTCAGTACTAATTTGAAGCTTTCGAACGCTGACATTTGAATGCATTGACATAAACTTATATTTATAAATATAATTATAAATACTAATTATAATTTCGCTTAATTTCAGAGTTGTGAATGAGCCTTAAGTCTTACAAATCTTTAAATCTGTAAAAACTGACAAAAACGCATCAATTTTTGTTGATCAATATAAAATTATATATGAGAGTGACAGCTTTCGTTGCGATTTTGTCCATTATTTACAGATTTACAGATCTGTAAGACTTACAGATTTGTTCAGAATAGAGCCATAAAATTATTTATCTGTCAGTGTCAACAATAGGATATAACACAATTCTCTTTTACATGTACTATTTTTTACTTCTCGCTAAGAGAGGTATTGGAATCATAGTAAAAATCGCATATCCGGATTTTAGTAGATAAGCGCGTTTTAAGGTCCCTAGAATCCGATTATAACATTTTTACGATGATGTCCGTGTGTGTATGTGTGTATGGATGTTGGAGCCACGGTTTCTCAAATACTATAAGATTTAAGACATTACTGGGAAAAGCTAATTAGATTTTGGTAACAATTGGACAACCGGAAGTGTTAGTTACTTACCAAAAAAATTCTAAATATTATTTTTTTATTATATCTTCTATAGAGTTAGATATAGAGAAAATAATATGCTGCAATGAATCTCGCACTCCATGGAAAACAATTGGAAAAATTATTAAAATGTTTGGAATTGACAAATGATTGGCAGTGTCAAAACACCAGAGACATTACTGAAGACCTTTTCTGGCAAGTACATTTAATATTTCTTATTATATTATTAATTCAATATTTATAATTTTAGATACATAATTACATACACATATACCCTTCTGAAATACCACCAATCTCATCAAAGAATTGGAAGAATCTCGAACATTAGAAGTATAAGAGGACACTTGTTCATAGAATGAATTAAAAAAAAATCTGTTGTGGACAGCACAAGATCTCTCGCCATTTCAATTTTATGTTATATAAATATTGTATTGCACTTCGCTATCGAACCGACGTTTTATAAAAAAAAAAAAATAACAGAACTTTACCCAAATATTGTTTTTTATTGTATTTAACATGTCTTCTGCACACTTACAATTCTAATTATATCTATTTTTCATTGTATGAGGAAGTTCCTAAATGTCAGAGATTCTTCCAATTCATTAGCAAGATTGGCGGTTTTCTTATGGATATTTGCATTTTACCTACAATTTTAAATATTTAATTAATAAAACAATAAGAAAGATTAATTGTAGTTCCCAGAAAAAGCTTTCAGAATGTCACTAAAATTTGATTTTTGACACTGACATCTGTCATTTACAAACTATGTTATAAACATTTGACTGTCGACTGGTTTCCTTAGTGCCTTAGGCTCTCTCTGCGATGTACTACATTAAATTATTCTATATGTATATATCAGTGCCTTTATCTCTAAATCTATACAAGGTATAATAAAAATTTTAAGTGTATTAGATGGAGAATTTTATGTTCTTCAATATATGTAATAACAAAAATTTCCAAAAAATTATATTTAGAAAATTTTTTTAAAGAAACTATTACTTCAGGTTATCCTGAAATATTGTAACAAATGTAACAAATCAACATATCATATTTTTCCCAACGAGAAAAATTCATTTTTATTACTCGTAATAATCTACTATTGTCAAGTAAAATTCAGAAATTCAATTGTTGTACTTTTTTGTTGTTTGTTGTTTCCATAGCAACCTTCGATTTACTTTTTTCAATTTAATTTTAGTATAAATAACAATTTTTATTAATTTTTCTGTTAATTATAAAAATAAATTATTATTGTTTTATATCATTGTAAAGCTAAAAAAAATCTCTATTTAAAAATGTCATAGCTTAATATGACCTCCATATGAAAAATAAAAATTGCTATCAGTAACTCGTAAATGGTTAGATATAAAAAAAAATTGAGTACTTCTGCAAATTCACCATACAAAAGTGCCTTAAGAAAGTGCAAACCAGAATCTTGTATTATTTCATATAACAAAGTTATAAGCAAAAAAAGTAAATCGCGAAATTTACATTGTATCTAGTGACCTATGCATTTTTTCGCAAATAACAAAACACCATTAAAATAGCCTCCTAATGGGGCAACTTTTGTCTAATTTAACCAACCTCGTAGCTCTTACGGTTCTCGAGATACCAATGCATTCGTACCTTAAATGGGACACCCTGTATAGTAACGGTTTTTAAATTCGGTATAATAGTTTTTTACATTTTGTTTAAATGTGTTTTATCTAAATTTTGCAATACATGTTGATTTTTTTATACATATATTTCAGTAAGTTTTCGGTGATATTATTAACGTTCGGCTTCTTTTATGATTCTTGGGATTTAGTGATTCGTCCTATCGCTTGTGTAGTATGTGTAGCGTAGAAATTCTTCTATGGTGTGTCTTATTGTTGTGGTGGATATTGCAATGGGTATACTTTTGTTCCGTTTAATTAAATATATGGATGTGTGTGACTTTTGTGTGACCTATTCTTAATCTGGTTAATACTCTTTCTTCTTTCACTTTTTCTTTGATCCTATTGTTGGACATAGGTAAGTAATTCTACATCTTCTTTTCTTTCTTTCAGTTTGTTGTTATTAGTGTTTCTCCATTTTGCTTGTCAATTTGCTTTTATTTGTTTCTTTTTTATATATTATTCTTGATTCTTAATTTAAAAGGAGATTTTATAACTGAAAATTATTACTGTGCCCACTTAGTTTAGAAGTTGCGAAAACCTCATATCTCTAGTATAGCAATATTTAACATGTACAATAAATAACAGGAGACATTTTAAGGCGTGAATAAAACAAGAAAATAAATAAGTATATCTACGCATACCACTTATTATTGCTTTATTCGTTCTACTCCGTTATATGCGCGTACCTGTCACTCAAAGCAAAACACGTATGTAGAGTAACTTTCATGCGATTATAAATTCAGAAATAATATTCAAATTTGACTTTATTTTGATTCGAACTTTTTAAAACATTGCATTACATATTTATAATATTTCAGCATCTAAAATAAGAATATATTTTTAATATTTCGGCGTCTAAAATAAGAAAATACCTTAATATAAAGCAATAAGTACGGAATTCAAGCCTTGCCATTATTTTCGACCCCGATCCATGTACATGTTTCAAACGACTGTAGAGCTCGTACCAATAGAGAAGGAAAAAATGAGGGCAGAAGAAAGTTTTCTAGCAAACCGAAAAATCATAATTATACAAAGTTCACATGCAACGCATACCTAAAACAATACTCTAACCAATTCTTTTTCGAGTTTGCACTCGACTGGACACAATGCATTTCCCTTCTCTTTTGGCTCTATTTCAGAAAATGTATTTATTTACGTGTTTTTTTGTATACAAGGTGTTTCAAAGAAAATGTAAAAAATTTTAAGGGCATATAGTACTGACCAAATTAATTAATAAAAGCTTAATCAACATGGGTCCGATCTTCAGTACTTTCCGAGATATGATGCAATGAAAAATGAGTTTTTACGAGGTTTACCCCTACTATCTTGAAAACTATAAGAGTTGCGACTTTAATTAAATAAGACTTTTTGTTTACCTTTCAGAGGTCATCTTAAATGTGCTTTTGTTTTTTTAAAAAAATCAAGTAGGTAATTGTAGGTACTAAGTTAAATGTTGTGGCGCAATTGGCCAATATTTAATTTTTATATAACTTCGTAACTATTAGAAACTAGGAAAATGTTCATATAAAATTTTATTGTTTTATATAGTCTATTTACTGATATAGCAAATATTTTATTATATCACTATCATTGTCAGTTTTTTTTTTTTTCGATTTTTCATTTATCTCGGGAGCAGTTGAAGAACAAACTTATGCTGATTAAACTTTTTTTTACTCATTTTTGTTAGTACTATATGCCCTTAATTTTTACCTTCCGTCAAAAGGAAGGTATTGTCTTTGGTCAAAAAATTCGGTGGTGAGTTTCTAAAGAAAAAGCACGTTTTACGATCCCTAGAATACGATTTTACTAATTTTACATTGATGTCTGTATGTGTGTGTGTCAGTGTGTGTGTGTGTGTCCGTGTGTGTGTGTGTGTCTGTGTGTGTGTGTGTGTGTGTGTGTGTGTGTGTGTGTGTGTGTGTGACAAATTTTCCTCCGACGATAACTCCAAAACTACAATTCTAAAAATTATGATTCTTTCGTATTCCTCTTCTTTACAACGATATGAAGAGCTGATTAGATTTTGGTTATAATTGGTCAACCGGAAGTACCCTTATTTGAAGTTCTTAACAGTTTTTCTGGAAAAAACGCAGTTAAATATCATTTTTCGGCATTTTATGATCATTAATATGAAAGAAAAACTTATTCTCTATACGATTTAATTATACATTTTCCTTCATATTCAATAGATATAGGAGTTATAGAGAGATTAAGAGAGGTTAACTTTCAAAAATCAGTCAGCTTTGCAAAAAATATGGAAACAGCAGATATTTCAAAAAAAAATCTAATTGATAGATGTCAGTGGCAAGTGCAAAACCAAAGTGGAAAGTATAGGATCAGAAAGTAACATAAGTGACAGAGTGTCCCTCGTAAGTGACTTGCAGCTTCAATGCCGGGAGTACGAGGAAGGCCAAAGAGAAGATGGAAGGACTGTGTAGCAGAATATTTGAGAGAGGAAGAACTATATTGGATTTATAGAATCTTTTCCAATTAACTTTCGATATGGAATTTGTAGAAATAGTGTGTTCGTGTTACAATTTTACAGGATATATAGAATCTTTTCCAAGGTACTTTTGGTATCGGATTTGTACAAAATACATTGAAGGTTTTGTGCTGGCCACAACAGATTTTTTTGACATGTTCTGATAAAATTATGGTATCTTGCGTTTTTGTGATATTTGTGGATCATTTTGAACATATGAATAACCACATAGAATTATTTCATATAACTCTAAATATAGATGCAAAAAATAATTTAATAATAATAAAATCATTTTTAATCAATAATACAAAAATTCAAGTGTCATTTAATTCTCACTCAGGTATTATAAAAACTAGTACCTCAGAAAAAGCGCCCTTTTCGTATCTAAGGGTATGTTAACAAAAAATTTGCACAAAGTTTAATTTATTAATACTATTTAAAACGTAATATATGTGGAGCAACAAGCATTTTGTATTAAAGTTTCATTAGACCAAACATAATATATTTTTTATGATTTCTTTACAAAAACTAAAATAAATCTCTCGAAAGGAAATGATCGCAGACGACTTATTGGCGATTTTTATTTAACACAAATATTATAGGAAAAATTATTCACCGTCAACCATTATGTTATAATGGGGGTATCACGTCAGACTAAGTATTGATATAATTAAAAGAGTTCGTAAAGGAAAATCGCTAGAAAGAGCCAAAGGTGGTTGTAAATAGCTAGAAAAATAATGAAAACAAGAAAAAGAAGATTCACACGGAATCTGTTTCGAAAGATAGACAATTTTTAAGAAAATTTAACAGAAATCAAAATTTCACATATATGTATACGTTAACATGTACATTATAAGAAAGAAATATAAGAAACAGAAAATCTGTAACAAAGTATAGCAAAATACAAGCGTTAATAAATACTTGATTGCGAGAACTGCATCTCAAACCTTAGAATAAAAATTTTGTAGATACTGATGCCGAATTCTACGTTAGATGGTGGTAATTGTACAGAAAATAAAAGATATTTTTATAAACAAGGCATGCATGGTCATGCATTATTTAAATTTAATCCACATATGAAATTTTATACGATTTAAAAATAAACTTCGCCACTTCAAAAATGAGAATATTTTCACAATATTAGCTGGACTTTCAAAAATAAATAAGATTAGCGGTGGATTTTTATGCAGATATTTTATTTAGGGTTGTTTTAATTTGTTGACATTTTTAAGTTAACTAATACATTTATAAAATATGAGCAGATTTCTTGTTAACACACCCTTATTATAACAAAATAACGTTCTAGTGTAACTAAATGTCGAACTTAATTCGCCTACTCAAGGTGTCGAGAAGAGGGATAAATCATGTTCACAATTCTCTTGATTTTAACATTTATTTGGACGTTTCGGAGGTCCAAAAACCTCCGTCTTCAGCATTTTACATTATTTTTAATTTTCTGTATCAATTTAAATTTGAAAGTGAAAAAATTCAAACCTGTCACCATGTGGTCGAGGTAATAAAAGTGTCGTTCACTTTCATTATTTAAAAAAAAAATTCTATTCAAGCCTTAATCCCTCAAAAAACAGGTAACAAAAAACAAATTTTAAAACTTTATACGCTTTATTAACAATTAATATGTAGGATGGAGGTGAAGATCAACCCTCTTATCAAATTTACGGGGTTTTTGTAAGAGAACACATCTTACCACAAAACATCAAATGTAAAAACTTAGGTAAGTTTTTGTAAAAATATTTATTGATAAAAAATAACAATATGATACAGAAAAATAAAAATAATGTTTATAGACAATAATGTAAAATGCTGAAGATGGAGGTTTTTGGACCTCCGAAACGTCCAAATAAATGTTAAAATCAAGAGAATTGTGAACATGATTTATCCCTCTTCTCGACACCTTGAGTAGGCGAATTAAGTTCGACATTTAGAATCTTCATACAAGGTACCAAAAATTAGAAAAAAAAAAAAATCTTCTAGTATAACCTTGAATTTAAACGTCAAATGTATATGTAATGAGATCTGGCGCTTTCGTAAAAGCTTCGAAAATCGCATGGCTGTGATATATTTGTGACGTCTTTGAGCTGATCCATCGGATAGCTCAATTATTGACCTGATCTCTTTTTTGAAGTAAAGTCTTTCTTTGAAAATGTCCTCCTACTTGCTTGTTGCTTGTACTCTTTTGTCCTCCTAATGTTTTTAGTCTTGAATAAAGTGGATTTTTGTTATTAATATCAAAATTCAGATTCAATAATATTTTTTGTGTATTTCTTATAATAAATGAAATATGAGGTACTTTCAAAATAAGCGAATAACAAGTTTTAACCTGCAGCTCAAAAACAAGAGACAATAGAAAATATCTGTGGTGATTTCAAAAAAATTACCCTGAAATGTGTAAACGGTTTTGCTTTATAGTTAATATTACTCGACATCCTCTAAAAATAAAAATATTGAAAATGAGACAGCCTGTATACATAGAAAAGTATAGTTTTATTTGTTTATAAACGTGTAAAATTAATTATTAACACAATATTTAGATAATTCTAGACTTTTCAGAAAGATGTTGCACTATTCACCGTAAATATAAATTCATAGTTAGGTACTATCTAATTCATTCTTCCCATTATTATTTATAAAAAAATCCAAATTCTACTTTATTTGGTATCTAACTTTTGCTTCCAGCTTTGATAAATGTTTTCATAATGACTATTTACAAATTTTATTAAGGAGTCTATTGGGACCCGCAGAATAGCATGCGACTCCGGTGGAATTTTATGGAACTAAATTAATGGCTGCTATTAGGATCTGTCAAATATATACACATCAAAAAATATCTTTCGTTTAACAGAAAAAGAATTCTCATGCTTCGATTATATAATATCGTTTGAAAATATTTGAAAAATAAGCGAATTAAAGAAAATGAAAATAATTTAACATCGAAAAATACTGTGCTAAACGGTGCAAACAAAAATCTGAGAAAATACGTATCATTCTGTAATTATTGGGAATTTAAATATATCTCAAAAGTCTTGATAAATAAATATGAAAATATGTCTGCTTTTTGCATTTCACAAAGAATGATTACAATATATGTAATTTTGCAGGTATGTACTTTTAAACCAGTTACTAACAGTTATTGAAATGATATTCATAGTTTCATAGATTTTGATATTATTTACCCCTGTGAATATTCTACGTGTGTGAAACTGTTATTAAAACAGACTGCAGTTCCAAGTCCGAATAGTTCTTAGTCGGGTTATGCGACAAGTACGAGTAGTAATTAATCTGGAATTTATGACTAGCGCTACAACTATATATCTTGATGAAGTATTTAACATTTATTCAAACATAAAAATCGTGTTCAGTTGAATTCTTAACATTTTTTTGTATCATAAAGCACTCATTTAAAAATGTAAATAAATCTGACTAGGAGCCGTAACAAACAAGTAGGTCAAGGAATTCTACGGATTCCAATTAAAAAAATCTATTGTGGCCAGCACAAGACCTCTCGCCATTTGCATATTAGGCTATATAAGTATTGTATTGCACTTTGCTATCGAGCCGTCGTTTTATAACAAAATATTACAGAACTTTACCCAAATATTGTTTTTTATTGTATTTAACATGTCTTCTGCACACATATAATTCTAATTATATCTATTTTTCATTGTATGAGGAACTTCCCAAATATCAAAGATTCGTTCAAATCATTAACCAGATTGGCGGAATTTCTGATGGATATATGTATGCATATTATCTATTATTTCAAATATTTAATTAATAAAACAATAAGAAAGATTAAATGTACTTCCCAGAAAAAGCTAACACACACACACACACACACACACACACACACACACACACACACACACACACACACGCACAGAGAGAGAGAGAGAGAGAGAGATACATCATTGTAAAAATGTCAAAATCGGATTCTAGTGACCTTGAAACGTGCTTATTCATTAAAATCTGGATATGTGATTTTTAGCATGATTCCAATACCTCTCTTAGCGAGAGGTAAAAATTCAATGACTTTGAATCTATATAATTAAATTTTTTAAGAAATATTACATCTCATTCATATATTTGCAGCAGTGAACTAGTAGGTACATTAATATTTCGTCTATATTCCTAGCTTTAGCAAAAGCTATTCAGGATATAAAGGCAACTAATACGTGTAGAGTAATGTAAATATGTAGAACATGGCCTAGTTGCATAAAGCATAGTTAACAATAATCACGTTGTTAACTTTGACAACGGCTGTACCCAATGTATTTTTAATACGTGTTACGTAGCCAAGGAATAGATACATACATATTATCCTTTTGTGACGTCATAATTCTGAATGTATAGTGATATGTGTTCACCTATGTTAAAAGCTTTTTATATAACCTGGCACCTGTCGAACAAAAAAATATACTTTTATAACAAGTGGAGTCAAACAGGACAGACAAGGGAACTGTAGATTCTTTATGTGTAACAGGGGGGGGGGGGGATGTTGATGCTTCTAATTACCCCAACGATGACTCTATCTCTACTAACTGGTGGACGCTTGCTGGTTTGTCCACCACTATACTGAGGAGGAACACCCTTTTACACTCAGCAGTTTCACTAAACACTCGACACTTGATGATAGATTGACGATGAACATATTATGAATGGATGGCACACACACAATATTTTATACTAATTTTAACTTTATCTAATTTTATTTTACACATATTTTTACATTAATACTAAATTATTATTAATGATTACACTAAACTACTATTGTAAACCCTAATTACGAGTCATGGCGTAAAACGCCCAAAAACTAAACACAGACTACATGTCTGAACTGTCTGAGCCCTAAATCTCGACTGACTAAATACAAAAGGGTTATCACTTCAACAGGCATATCTGATGAAGGGTGCGAGGGTGTAGCCTCCATAGCAAAATAACAAGACTTCACGTAGTCTAGCCAATAAGTTATACAGTTAATTGTCAAAACAATAAATGTCTACTCGGTTGACATCTAGACTAAACATATATATAAGAAAATGATGATTATTATTTCTAAACAGAATTTTGACTTCCAAAGATAACAGAATTAAAATGTTGATATTGAAACTATAATTTAGAAGAGTTTATATTAAAGTTATTTACTTGTTATTTCACTATTCCTACCTTGTTACACTCTCCCTTCCTTAAGACATAAATATATCCCAAAATTGATATATTTATTCTTAATACCTGCTCACTGAAGGATAACCAACTCCTGAAAGCACAAAACATAATGCACGAAACAAAGCACATACATAAACAAATGACACATTAAACATATGTCGCAAATACATAAAACATAATGTACAAAAGCATGAATCAATGATAAACTAAACATAAAACATATGTTGCAAATACATGAATCAAAATCCAAATGAATGAAAAACATAAATCAATGATACATAGAACATAAAAACATATGCTGCAAGCATACATAAACATAATGCACAAGAGCATAAAATACAAATCAATGTTACATAAAACATATGTTGCAAACATATGAAACATAAAACACATTGCAAATATTCAAAACACGAAACATGAAATTGCAAAAACATGTAACGTCGCTAACGTATACAAAACATAAAAACTGAGATATTCCAACAAATACCAAATACAAATCTCAAGTACAAAATAATTATCTTCTACAGATAATTATTGCTAAAAAAGGAAAAGGGTATATTTTATTTCCTGAACTAATGAACATTACTATTCTAACATGCTACTTAATGTTCCTAAAACCTTATCTACCGACACAAACTAAACACTAACAAAATCATCACACAGTTGTCATAAAAAACAAGGGACACTGCACTATCACTGAGGGTAGCGGGCGGGGGCTCCTCGCACCACAGGGGTCTCTGACTCGGCAAAGCAAAAAACTTAACAGGGATGCGTGTGATGTCAGGGTAACTTAAGACGATCTCTTCAGTGGCGTGCTCTCCATGGACGCGGCGAGAAACTTGCACGATTTCCTCATCGGAAACCGTGTCCATGACGCCATCCACGATGTCCTCTTTGTAATCCGTTTGCAGGTCCTTGTCGTGCAGATTGTTGTCATATATTGTGCCATCCTTATGTTCATCATTTACGTAGCTGTGTCCTTCAGCTACGTCGTCTTGGTGTTCGTCCTCAGCCTCATTCTCAGCAGTTTTCTCCGGCAGGCAATCCTCTTCAATTATTTTCCCTTCCTGTACGCCCTCATCGTCACTCGCTGTGAAGGCTGTTGTCGCACTTTGTCGACCTTGTGGACGCGGAATATCTACCACCGCATGCCTATCCTCTGCTGCAAGTAGCGACTCAATTTCAGCTAAACTGATCTTCGCCACAGGCAGCGCTGGTTCTCCAAGTCCAACCGAAGCGTGGCCACTTGCCAGCGACGCATATCTTGGAGGCTCTGATGCTGCATACGGTGTGTAGACCTGCTGGTGCGTCCACGCTGACCCATAAAATCTTGGCGTACAAGACGGGAAAAACGATGGCGGTAATATGGTGCGTCCTGCATAGGTTATTTCTAACCAACGCACCATCTCTGTTCCAGTGGAAGGCTGCTTATACAATGGAATTGCAAAATATAATTCCCTTGCCTTACCACTGAGCCTAAACGCCATTGCGCTGCCGAGAAAAACTTCATCCCAGCCGTATCTTCTGCTCGCTGAAACCATGTTGTGGATGTATTCTTCCACTCTGCCATCACCCAAAAACGTATTTATTGCCAATAATACGTCAAGCATATTTGGTGACGGCTGATACGGCTGTGTCATCGCTGGCGTCGTGGTCGAATACGGATACATCTTCGCGCTGACTTCCCTCTCCACGGTCACAAACTAATAATTTCTAATTGATGTAGGAACTTTTCGGATAAATAAAGTTAAACAGTACTTTATATTATCCTACCCGAGACTGCGCCAATGTAACAGGGGGGGGGGGGGGGGGATGTTGATGCTTCTAATTACCCCAACGATGACTCTATCTCTACTAACTGGTGGACGCTTGCTGGTTTGTCCACCACTATACTGAGGAGGAACACCCTTTTACACTCAGCAGTTTCACTAAACACTCGACACTTGATGATAGATTGACGATGAACATATTATGAATGGATGGCACACACACAATATTTTATACTAATTTTAACTTTATCTAATTTTATTTTACACATATTTTTACATTAATACTAAATTATTATTAATGATTACACTAAACTACTATTGTAAACCCTAATTACGAGTCATGGCGTAAAACGCCCAAAAACTAAACACAGACTACATGTCTGAACTGTCTGAGCCCTAAATCTCGACTGACTAAATACAAAAGGGTTATCACTTCAACAGGCATATCTGATGAAGGGTGCGAGGGTGTAGCCTCCATAGCAAAATAACAAGACTTCACGTAGTCTAGCCAATAAGTTATACAGTTAATTGTCAAAACAATAAATGTCTACTCGGTTGACATCTAGACTAAACATATATATAAGAAAATGATGATTATTATTTCTAAACAGAATTTTGACTTCCAAAGATAACAGAATTAAAATGTTGATATTGAAACTATAATTTAGAAGAGTTTATATTAAAGTTATTTACTTGTTATTTCACTATTCCTACCTTGTTACATATGTATGATATAATAAAATGGCAACCTGTACAATTAATATTTTAAAAAATATGTTAAAGTAGGTAAATTTTCCTTACCTTGATATACTCTTATGTAACAAAGTTCGAACTTGTAACTTTTATTTTATCTAATCTTGTTGGGTGATTTAATATATAATAATCACAAATATATAACCAAAGTAACACTCTTTTGTGATTGGCTAGCATTATAGTTTGAAGGTTTGACGGAAGACTCTTAAAATATTTGCATTGGCTGTGGTGGGTCTTAAAGCAACGGCTCTTAGTCATGAACACACACAAGGGGTCGCGGTTTCGAATACCGTTAAAGTGTGGATGTTTGTATCATGTGGACCCACTCTGTAATTGAGATTTGTATTATGATCAAAGTCTTAAGTCTGTAAGTAGTGAACAAAATCGTAACGAAAGCTGCCACACTCATGTATAATTTTATATTAATCAACAAAAATAGATGCGTCAGTTTTTTTACGGTTCCATGCCTATATTCATAAATATTCGGAAATTTTTAAACGGTTCGTTACAATTTTTATCCAGTAAAAACAGTCGACACTGAAAGAAAAATCGAAATGTAATTGGTCAAGTTTGATTCTATTTGTCAAAAATTGTAACGCGCCGTTTTAAAACTTTTCGAGTGTTTATGAATATGGGCATTAGACTTACAGTTTTACCACAATATGGTCCATGAATTCTAATTATATTTATTTTTCATTGTATGAGGAAGTTTCTAAATCTCATACATTCTTATGAGGTCCTGTGGCCGCGTGCCTGAGTGTCTGGTCGCGAACCTGGGGGAACCGGGTTCGATCCCGACAGACGCCAAATATTTCCAATTTTAAATGGCACAAAAGTGACCCCTGTGGTGCACTCTCCACGTCAGCTATGAGTGCCCGTGAGGTGACGCCTGGTAAGCGCCCACACGGTAAAATATATCGTCATCATTACCGATGTCTTCACATGTTGTAGATACTGGCACACCAAGAAATTCATTAAACAAATTGGCGGTATTTCTGATGGTTATATGCATTCTACCTATAATTTCAAATATTTAATTAATAATACAATAAGAAAGATTAAATGTACTTCCCAGAAAAAAACTATCAGAATGTCACTAAAACTGTTGATTTTTGACACTGACATATGTCATTTACAAACTATGTTATAAAAATTTGAATTTGTCAAGAGGTTTCCTTAGTGCCGTAACCTCTGCGATTAGAATATTATATATATATATATATATATATATATATATATATATATATATATATATATATTATAGTGTCTTTATCTCTAAATCTATACAAGATATAATAAAAAAAATTCCAAAAAATTATATTTAGAAGAATTTTTCTAAAAAACTACTAATTCCGGTTGTTCAATTGTTACCAAAACCTTTTCAGCTCTTCCCAGGAATGTCAGATTGAGTAATTCATAGTTAAATTGGTCTTAAGTCTTATTCTTTTTGAGGAATCGTCCCTCCAACATCCAGACATACATACACATACATACATACATACATATATACATACATACACACACACACACACACACACACGCGCGCACACACACATCATTTAAAAAATGTTATAATCTGATTCTAGGAACCTTAAATCGTGCTTATTCAATAAAATCTGGAAATGCGAATTTTAGCATGAATCCAATACCTCTCTTAGCGAGAGGTAAAAATAAATTTATTTTCTTATAAGTAATGTGGTATAATACAAAGAGTTGAAAACATCATAACTAAGCAATGACAGAAATGATTTAACTAACCACCAAATTAATCACAATTACAGAAAAAAATTAGTACTCGTTGTAACTAAGGCTGTGTGCAGTCACAATGTTGTGAAACTAATGCTTATTTTTTTAAATTTATATGCATTCGCTAAATGACAAAGTTATTTAGAATATTAGGAATTAGATTTTAGGGTTTTGTTGGAGCATATTACGATTTGAAGTTGCTAAAATTTGTACTAAATGTCAAATTTATTGTCGAAGAAAATCTTCTTGGCTTCTTTTTATGAAATATAATATTAATTTCGTTTATTTCGCTTGAGGCATACGAAATACATTATTTAGTTTCCAAAGGTTTACCTATTATGAATAAACAATTAGATATTTTTAAATCCAAAATTATGAGTGATGTATTACAACTTTTTAGAAAATTAGAAGTATTATTATTATTATTATTATTATTATTAATAATAATAAAATATCTAAATTTTTCATTATTTAACATATTTTTTATTATTAATATTTAAATTCATTTTACATATTATACTTTAATTATATTTTATTATATTTATGCCCGTATTCATAAACACTCGTAAAAATTTTAAACGGTTCGTTATAATATTTATCCAATAAAAACAGTTCACATTCAAAGAAAAATCAAAATTTTATTTGTCAAATTTGATTCTATTTGTCAAAAATTATAACGAGCCGTTTTGAAATATTACGAGTGTTTATGAATATGGGCATTAATGTATTAATATATAATTTTGGATTTCTTTTATTTTATACCAACCAACTATGTATTATATATAAATTGCATTTATCATTTGTTATGTCAAATATTTTATGTTTATGTTTATATTTATAATTTTTTCAATGTATTTACTCTGAAGATGGTTGAATATAACCGAAATCGATAAGAGGATATATATGTTTTATTTTAAAATAAATATAATTATTTAATATTGTGGTACATCATCAAGAAGATTATTAATATATATTTTTATTTTTTTATTTATATAATATTAATATTTAATTTTGAACAAATCAAATTGAATACGTTTAATGCATTTTTGTTGTTTCAAAGAATTCCCTTACAAAACCAACAGACGTCATTATGCGCCATTCGAAGTTGTATTTATGAGAAATAAGCCTAAATCGTAAAGTGTAACTCCTTTTATCTCAAATAGAAATTATATTTTGGATAACACAAAATATATTCAAGATGACATTTTATATATTTAAAGGTTTTAGTCAGCTCAAAAGTTCCGGTTTGACTTTTCAAAATCTTAGAAGCCTAATTATACCGTCGCATAGTTACGATGTATTTAACATAAAAGGAAACACTTTGATTGGAATTGAATGAACATAACTTTATCATAATTCAAGTTAGCCTAATGTTTTAGGAGTGCAATAATACATTTTTGAAAACCGAAAAAAGTTAAAAATATGTGCATTTATTACATCATTCATTAGCAACGAAACCGTTTTTAGAGATTTTATAAGACTTTACGACTAGTGCGATAAAGTATAATTTCTTATTAAAAAATTATCTAGAAAATATTTATTTTCCCGACGGTTGTATACAATAGTTTTACTAATTCTACTGTAACATCGTAAACATGATTCCCATATAAAAAAATCTGTTGTGGCCAGCACAACACCTCTCATCATTTTCATATTAGGCTATAAATATTGTATTTAACATTTCCGGTACATACAAAATATTTTAATTACATATATTCTTTATTTTCAATTCATTATATGAACAAGTTTCCTCCTACTCTTCTAAATGTTCGAGATTCTTCCAATTCATTGCCGAGATTGGAGATATTTCCGAAGAGTATATGATGAATTATATGTATTCTAAGCGCGTATTTAGTTGACATGATACTACATACTTTGGCTTATAAATGAATTCCCTTTCTTTTTATACCAATTTTAGATGTTGACGGACTCTTCTCCTCGTTATAACAACTAGTCCAGTCATTAGGTATATTTACCCTGCAAAAGGTCGGGTATTTCTGATTTTTTGATATATTATATATTTAGGGGTCCTAATAAAAAATGCAAATTTTCCCCCTCGGGGGCCTTCGGGAAGCACCGCCAACTTGGGAAAAAAGGCGCAAAAAAGCGTTTTTTCTAAATATCTCTTCACCTATTTGCATTAGGGCAAAATAGCTATTTATGAATTGGTTGAAAATAAAATTCCCTACAACTGTCTTCTACTACATTTTTTTCTATAACCAATAGATAGCGAGCTACAGCGCTTCAAACAGAGCAAATTTTTAAAAATTTCCCTAATGCTTCATTTAGATCATATTTCATTATATATTTTTAATATTTTTTTTCAAATTACTTATTATTATTCATTAATTATTATTATTTAACTACCATACATACATATTAGTTATTTTTTATTGTTTGTTTTTAATAACATATCAAGAATTTTCGGATATCGGAGTACGGGAACCTCCCGCCAATTGGGAAAAATGGCGGCATATTTATGTTTTTGGCCATTTGCTTAAAACAATTATGAAAGATATTAAAATTACTTAAAAAAACAAACAATATTACATATTTAATACATAGTCTAATAGGTTTCACTATTTATAACAGTTTACATCCGGCGTGGCATCGAAAGAAGTATATTATTTTATAATAATTGTCAATGTTTTCCTGCAATTTTTTATTTTTTCATCCATCACTCTAATCTTGTTAAAGATACGAAAACACGGGTTGAAAATTTGAATTTAGCATGAAATTCTCTTTCATATCAAGTATTACACAAATTTTTCCAATGAGCAATTTGCGAGTTACAAATTAAACTCACATGAAAATGTGCCGATTTTCAGATGTTTAAAATTTTAGAGGAATTTGATGTGAGTTTTATTTGTTAGTAACTCGCAAATTGCTCACCGGAAAAATTTGTGTAATACTGAAAGAGAATTTCATGCTAAATTCAAATTTTCAAACCGCGTTATCGTATCTTTAACAAGATCAGAGTGATAGATGAAAAAATAAAAATTGCAGGAAAACATTGACTATTATTATAAAATATTTGATGTGGCCACCACATGACTTCCTTGTACGCCTGTTACACTATACATATTTTGATAATAATTACAATATGTATTATAACAGACCCAATAATAAAATTGCACATATTTGCATTATTTGACATAGACATTAAATTCTTTATTTTTTTGTTATTTTTGTCCTAATTCAAAGCAAACTTAATTACAGACACCAAAAAGTAAATAATTTTTAAATTTACATATCTCGCTTATACAAAGAGCTAATTTAATCATACTTGATGTTTGCGACGCATAATTCAATTCTATAAAACTTTTATTTAAAGCATTTATTAAAATCAAAATAATTTTTTTCAAGAAAAACTGATAACAGCTTCAAGTAAAGTATCACTTCTGGTTAGACTATTTTTAACTAAAATCTATTATGTTATTCCCATTGATATAAAAGTATTATATACCAAATTTGAAAAGTTTTGGATCATATTTATTTTAATATACTTTTTCATTAAAATATTATAGGCTCCAAGTAAAGTACCACTTCCGGGTAGACCATTTTAACCAAAATATATTATGTTATTCCCATTGATATAAAAGTATTATATACCATATTTGAAAAGTTTTGGATTATATTTTAATATAGTTTTTCATTCAAATCTATTATAGGCTTTAAGTAAAGTACCACTTCCAGGTAGACCATTTTAACTAAAATCTATTATGTTATTTCCATTGATATAAAAGTATTATATACCAAATTTGAAAAGTTTTGGATAATATTTTAATATAGTTTTTCATGAAAATCTATTATAGGCTTCAAGTAAAGTACCACTTCCGGGTAGACCATTTTAACCAAAATATATTATGTTATTCCCATTGATATAAAAGTATTATATAACATATTTGAAAAGTTTTGGATTATATTTTAATATAGTTTTTCATTCAAATCTATTATAGGCTTTAAGTAAAGTACCACTTCCAGGTAGACCATTTTAACTAAAATCTATTATGTTATTTTCATTGATATAAAAGTATTATATACCAAATTTGAAAAGTTTTGGATAATATTTTAATATAGTTTTTCATGAAAATCTATTATAGGCTTCAAGTAAAGTACCACTTCCGGATAGACCATTTTAACTAAAATGTATTATGTTATTCCCATTGATATAAAAGTATTACATACCAAATTTGAAAAGTTTTGGATTATATTTTAATATAGTTTTTCATTAAAATCTATTATAGGCTTCAAGTAAAGTACCACTTCCGAAAGTTATGTAATGACCAAAAAGGGAGGTGCACAACTAGATGTTATAGCAGTCCTAAATACAAAATTTTAACTTTCTACGGCTTCCCGTGTTTCAGTTATGAGAGATACGTAGGTAAGTACGTACGTACAGACGTCACGGCGAAATTAGTCAAAATGGATTCAGGGATGGTGAAAATGGATATATCCGTTGAAATCTGGAAACCGAAATTTTTCGCGATTACAATACTTCCTTTACTTCGTACAAGGAAGTAAAAAGACATCAATAATTTACTTTTTTCGATGCCACGACGAATGTAAACTGTTATAGATAGTGAAACCTATTAAACTATGTATTAAATATGTAATATTGTTTGTTTTGTAAGTAATTTTAATATCTTTCATATTTGTTTTGAGCAAATGGCCAAAATCATAAATATGCCGCCATTTTTCGCAATTGGCGGAAGGTTCCCGTACTCCGATATCCAAAAATTTTTGATATATTATTCAGCGCATTTTCTGGATAGAATTCCGTTTAGAAGCTTTTCTTGTAATTACATTCAAGTAAAATCATAAATTTTCTGGACTAGGTATATAAAACGTATTTAGAATGAAAATAAAACAATAAACAATAACTAATATGTATGTATGGTAGTTAAATAATAATAATTAATGAATAAGTAATTTAAAAAATATATATATAATAAAATATGATCTAAATGAAGCAATAGAGAAATTTTTAAAAATTGCTCTGTTTGAAGCGCTATAGCTCGCTATCTATTGGTTATAGAAAAAAATGTATTATTTTTTGCCCTAATGCAAATAGGTGAAGAGATATTTAGAAAAAAAAACACTTTTTTGCGCCTTTTTTCTTAAGTTGGCGGTGCTTCCCGAAGGCCCCCGAGGGGGAAAACTTGCATTTTTTATTAGGACCCCTAAATATATAATATATCAAAAAATCAGAAATACCCGACCTTTTGCAGGGTAAATCTATCTAATGACTGGACTAGTTGTTATAACGAGGAGAAGAGTCCGTCAACATCTAAAATTGGTATAAAAAGAAAGGGAATTCATTTATAAGCCAAAGTATGTAGTATCAGTGTCAACTACATACGCGCTTACAATACATATAATTCATCATATACTCTTCAGAAATCTCACCAATATCGTCAATGAATTGGAAGAATCTCGAACATTTAGAAGAGTAGAAGGAAACTTGTTCATAGAATGAATTGAAAATGAATAATAATAAGTAATTTGAAAAAAAAAATATTAAAAATATATAATGAAATATGATCTAAATGAAGCATTAGGGAAATTTTTAAAAATTTGCTCTGTTTGAAGCGCTGTAGCTCGCTATCTATTGGTTATAGAAAAAAATGTATTAGAAGACAGTTGTAGGGAATTTTATTTTCAACCAATTCATAAATAGCTATTTTGCCCTAATGCAAATAGGTGAAGAGATATTTAGAAAAAAACGCTTTTTTGCGTCTTTTTTCCCAAGTTGGCGGTGCTTCCCGAAGGCCCCTGAGGGGGAAAACTTGCATTTTTTATTAGGACCCGTAAATATATAATATATCCAAAAATCAAAAATACTCGACCTTTTGTGGAATAAATCCTTATTTTTCTACCAAATGACTGGACTATCTATATCTAACTATAATTTTAAATATTAAATTAATGAAAAAATAAGAAATATTAAAAGTACTTCCCAGAAAAATTTTCAGTAATGTCTGGATTTTTGACATTGACATTTATGTCAATTACAAACATTTTAATTTTTCAACTGGTTTCCATAGACTAATTGATTCATTATAAGTAGAATGGATTATTTTATATATTTATAATTCAATCTATCTCTAAATCTATAGAAGACATAATAAAATTATTTAATGTATTGGACAGAGTATTTTATATTCTTTAATATTTTATAATAAATTTTCAAAAAATAATATTTAAAAGATTTTTATTTTTAAACAATTACTTCCGGTTGTCCAATTATTACTAAAATCTAATCAGCTCTTCCCAAGAATGTCAGATTGAGCTAAATATTTTTTAAGTCTTATAGTATTTGAAAAATCGTGGCTCCAACATCCACACACACACACACACACACACACACACACACACACACACACACACACACACACACACACACACACACACACACACACACACACACACATACATACATACACACACATATATACATCACCGTGAAAATGTTATAATTAGATTCTAGGGACCTTAAAACGTGCTTATCCACTAAAATCTGGATATGCGATTTTTAGCATAATTCCAATACCTCTCTTAGCGAGAAGTAAAAAATTTGTTGTGGCCAGCACAAGACCTCTCAGATATAGAATTTTATGTTCATCAATAATAGTAATAACAGAAATTTTCAAAAAATAATATTTAGAAGATTTTTTTAAAGAAACTATTACTTCCGGTTGTCCAATTGTTACCAAAATCTAATCAGCTCTTCCCAGGAATGTCAGATTGAGGAAATTGCAGTTAAATATATTTTAAGTATTATAGTATTTGAGAAACCGTGGCTCACCACACTCACACAGACACATACACACTCACACAGACACAGACACATACACACACGCACAGACACATACACACACGCACAGACACATACACACACGGGCACACATACACACACAAACACAAACACACATCCACACACACACACACACACACACACACACACACACACACACACACACACACACACACACACACATACATACATACATACATACATACATACATACATACGGACAACATCGTAAAAATGTTATAATCGGATTATAGGGACCTTAAAACGTGCTTATCCACTAAAATCTGGACATGTGATTTTTAGCATGATTGCAATACGTCTCTTAGCGAGAGGTAAAAAAAATAATAAAAGACGTAACTATTATTTATTCCAGAACTTTAAGTATCACCTTCTCTTGTGTAATGGAATATAGCAGCTATTTTTTACATAAATTGCGGTAGAAGGTAGATGATATATTTTTGCCTTGAAGCGCAGTTATCATCCGACATTTTGAGTCATTTACGTACGGAAGTAGAAAGAGTGCTGCACTGAAATATTAGGAATAGTTAATAAAAAGCATATGACAGCAATTTATTCTCAGGGCCATACTGTTTCAATCTTCTAAACATATTTCTTCTAAATTTAAATCTTTTGATGTCGTCTGATTCTATTACCCTTTGAAATTTAAGAAAATGTATTCAAAAGTTATTTATTGAGCAAAATCAATCGGTAAATGATTTAGCAGGAACAAGAAAGATAACAAGTTTATAATTAGCTTTCAGACTTCAATCTGCTCCTTGCAAAATAGAACTGCTATTCAAGTTTTTCAATCTCTTAGATAGAAATTGATTTTTTTCCGCAGTTAGAGATTTCTGCCGGGTCATAACTCCGGCCGAAAACAACATCCTGCGAAACAGTTTTATATGAAAACAGAATTCCTTTTATCACAGACGCAGAACTACTATACGGCCCCAAGTCAAAAGAATTCTATGTGAAATTACATATGGATGAGATATTCTACTACTAACATATGAAATATTGTTTAATAAAGAATACTAGAATTTTTATTATAGAGAACAATAGAGACGGTACCAAATTCAAATACTGCGTCCAACAACTATTAAACTAAATGTATATTGGATATCTCCAAGTCCAATTACATAACATGAGCTTAAGAAAAGCTGGGTAAAGCTTGCTTTCAGTAGCTTATCTTCTGCTACTTGCAAGCAGCGGCTTGACAGATGTGCCTCGCAACGGAATTCAAGTCAGTTACCATTATATAAATAGATATTTTTTGCACTTTATATAAAATTGATTTATTATTTATAAGCATTGAGTTAATAGTAAATTAAAACAGATCGCTCAGAATTTGGCCTTTATGAATTTAAAAAATAGAAAAAGTAACATTTAAGTCATTACTAGATACAAAAATATAGTACTTTTTATTAAATTACTGTTTCAATTGACCGTGTATTAATAGGTTATATTAATGTATAGAAAATCATCCATTAATGACCCCTATTAATGCATGATTTTATTAATAAACAATTTTAGTACGTAACCATAGATACCATATACCGTTGCTGAACAATTGTCAATAATAAACAGAGGAGCTCATAATCACATAAACAGCGAAACACACAAACAATGACATGTGTCAGACGTTACTAACTTAAATTTTTTCAGCAAAATACGGTCAAATATTGTAACTAGCACGTTGTTAATTGGCGATTAATGATCTCGACAACTAACGATCATTAATCACCCTCATTAACACATTTGATAGTTAAATAAAATAAAATAAATATATTTATCATCACGGCATATTACACATTTCTGGGTGTGCCAGTACCTACAACACATGTAGACATCGGTAATGATGACGATATATTTTATCGTGTGGGCGCTTACCAGGTCACTTTCTGGTTAGTGGTTAATAGAAATAGCCAATCACATCACCGAGTAGAATATGTTTTGACATTTTCCGAGCCTCTTTGACAATTGTTGTCTGAAAATAGTGAAATCGAAATGAATCAAAATCATCTGCAAATGAAGAAGAAATTATTACTTAGTTTGTTAACTAATTCTGAATACGTACGCATTTCTTGCCATTCACCTTCTTTCAAAAATGCATGACTTTTATCATACAAACATTTCTTTTCTGCAGTGAGGATTATAAATGCTTTTTCCATCATTATGTAATAATTACACGAATATCCTAATTTGTTAACACCACATGTAAGTACGAAAGACGGAAAAAAGCAGCTCCAACCTCCAAAACTTTTTTCTAAGTTTGTGAGATCTGTGATAATTTTGAGGATTACCCCAAATTACGAATGAAGAATGAAGCGTGTTAACTACTAACACTAACCACTAATTTCTTCTTGTGAATGAGGCTTAACTGAGGTAGCTCAGAATCGATCAAAATATAGAAAGTGCAGCTCATTAATGTTCGCTGCTACCGCTATCTATGGTTATATGTCACTTATATACGAGAGCGGATCAAGAAGAAGTGAACCTGACAAAACAGGACAACAATATTACAACAATTTATTTGTTTTTCAAAGTCGCAACCTGTCATAATATTATTGTAAAAATATGGTATCATTCCAAGTGCAAGGACGTTTGTTATTTAAGTAGAAAATGAACTGTTTATAGTCGATTTTTAAACATGGAAAAAGTGGACTATAGATCAGTGATTAAGTTCTTATTTTAAAAAATCTATTGTGGCCAGCACAAAACCTTCCGTCAATTCAATGTATTTTGTACAAATCCGATACCAAAAGTTCCTTGGAAAAGATTCTATATATCCTGTAAAATTGTAACACGAACACACTATTTCTACAAATTCCATATCGAAAGTTAATTGGAAAAGATTCTATAAATCCAATATAGTTCTTCCTCTCTCAAATATTCTGCTACACAGTCCTTCCATCTTCTCTTTGGCCTTCCTCGTACTCCCGGCATTGAAGCTGCAAGTCACTTGCGAGGGACACTCTGTCACTTATGTTACTTTCTGATCCTATACTTTCCACTTTGGTTTTGCACTTGACACTGACATTTTTTTTTTTTTTTTTAATTGATTTAGACCTTTGTTTTTCTTAACAATTGGTCAGGAGCAATGTATTTTTAGGTTTTTAAATTTCTAAATTGATTGCCTGAATAAATGTCACAATTAATTTTGTTATTTTACATTGACACTGACATCTATCAATTAGAATTTTTTTGAAATATCTGCTGTTTCCATATTTTTTGCAAAGCTGACTGATTTTTTAAAGTTAACCTCTCTTAATCTCTCTATAACTCTATATCTATTGAATATGAAGGAAAATGTATAATTAAATCGTATAGAAAATAAGTTTTTCTTTCATATTAATGATCATAAAATGTCGAAAATTGATATTTAACTGTGTTTTTTCCAGAAAAACTGTTAAGAACTTCAAATAAAGGTACTTCCGGTTGACCAATTATAACCAAAATCTAATCAGCTCTTCATATCGTTGTAAAGAAGAGGAATACGAAAGAATCATAATTTTTAGGATTGTAGTTTTAGAGTTATCGTCGGAGAAAAATTTGTCACACACACACACACGGACACACACACACACACACACACACACACACACATACATACATACATACATACATACATACATACATACATACAGACATCAATGTAAAATTAGTAAAATCGTATTCTAGGGATCGTAAAACGTGCTTATTCTTTAAAAACTCACCACCGAATTTTTTGACCAAAGACAATACCTTCCTTTTGACGGAAGGTAAAAACAAAACTGTCAATTTAATCAAAGCTGAGCTGGAGTCTGCTTATGGGGATCAATCTCCATCTATTGCGACCATAAAACGATGGACAGCAGAATTTAAACGTGGCCGGACCAGTGTTTTTGATGAAGAACGAAGTATACGCCCAAAAGCACTCCAGATATTGTTAAAAAAAAGTTCGTGATATGGTGTTAGAGACCGTCGAATAAAAGTGCGAGAAATAGCAAAGGCTTTAAACATATCATATGGATCAGTGATTTCGATATTGCATAAGGAATTGAAGATGAAAAAATTATGTGCAAAGTGGGTGCCGCATTTGTTGATTGTGAACCACAAACGTGAACGGGAACGACTTTCAGCACTCAATTTGGCGAAATTGAAGCATAATCCGAAGGACTTTTGGCGCTGAATAATAAAAGTTGATAAAACCTGGATACATAATTACACACCGGAATTGAAACAACAATCGAAGCAATAGACTGAGGCTGGTGCAAGTGCTCCAAAGAAGGCGAAAAGTGTATTTATGGCCACTGTCTTTTGGGACTGCAGTGGGATTCTTCTTGCCGATTATCTGCAGAAAGGTAGAATGATAGCAGGAGAATATTATGCATCCCTTTTAGATATACTGCACGATGCAATAAAAAGCAAAATACCCCGATTAAAGAAGAAACGAGCTCTGTTTCTTCAGGATAATGCGCGTGTTCACACTTCGGCCATTTCAATAGCAAAAATATATGAAATGCATTTTGAACTGCTTCCGCATCACCATATCTGAAAACTTGGCTTGATGGAAAAAGATTTGGTTCGAATGAGCAGAGTATCACTGTAAATGACAAATATTTTGAACAGTTTGATAAAACGTACTTTTCTCAAGGAATCAAAACACATGAATGTTGGTAGGCTAAATGTATTGAGTTACAAGGAGATTACGTTGAAAAATAAAATATTTTTTTGGAGAATAAGTTTTTATTTTCTTGTCTAAGCTCACTACTTATTGATCCACCCTCGTACAAAATTTTAGATATTAGAATAATACTTTTAAATTTTTCTACGAAATAGTCTTAAATTTTACTGCGTAAGCGCAACTTTTTATCTATAGTTGCAGTAAGAGGCCGTAACTAACATATGGCTAATACTGCCATAAGCCCCAATTTAATAAAAAAAAAAAACCAACACAGTTTTAGTCCTCAAAAATTTTATAAATATATATACTGCTTGTTCAACTTATAATAATAAATCAGTTATGCATGCAAACATTTGACAGTCTTTAAAGTCTGTAACATAACCACACAAAATATATTTATTATGTATTTTTAATCAGTGAAATTGATAGTTATAGATAAAGTAAAGTATCTGACACATAATACCTATATTACTCTCGGAGGATAACAATACTCGCCTATGGCTCGTATTCCAAACTTCATCCTCGTATAATATAACCTACATTATATGCTCATTGAATAATATAATATTTTTCTATAAATCTATTGTTACTTTGGTATTGACGAATGGAACAACAAATTGGCATTTTTGACATATTATATCGAAAAATAATTAAGAAATACAAATTTAAATGAAAAAATACTGTTTCTAGAAGAAATAATGTATGATATACGTGATAAAAGTGATTTATATTTTCTCTCAAAATAAAATGTCACTTTTAACAAATATCATAAATAACTATAATCAAAGAGTATAAATATAATAAATAATAATAATATATACCGGGTGTCTACTTTTATTTCCGAACATAGGAAATTAAATGATAAAATTTTGATCTGGTGATATCTCTTTACCTATTAATTTTAGAACAAAAGTGTAAGCAAGAAAAATGTTCAGAATGAAAAACTGTATCAACGAGATCCAATATTGTTGTTCAATTGTTTCTTATGGACGAGTTAGAAGCAAAAGAAAATACGTCATTTAAGGCAATTATATCAGAGTGCCATGGGAAAAAACAATAATTTATATTTCTTGTTTCTGGCATATTTGACAGATTTGACATTTCTTTTTAATTTATTCTTATTAGAATTAGTGATTATTATTTTTTTCTTCCAGATTAACACTTCCCATTATTCTAGTAATAATAATATAACAAGATATGTTAAATCTGTCAGATATACCAAAGACAAGAAATATAAATTATTGTTTTCTTTTTCATGGCACTCTGAAAATTGCCTTAAATCGAGTATTTTCTTTGGCTTCTAACTTATACATAAAAACAATTGAACAACAAACCTGGTACTCAACCAATGCAGTTTTTCACTCTGAACATTTATCTTCATTAGACTTTTGTTCTAAAATTAATAGGTAAGGAGATATCGCCGAATCAAAATTTTAACATTGAATATCCTATGTTCAGAAATAAAAGTAGACACCCGGTATACTCCTTGCTATAATACAATTCTCTTAAAAAATTGGTTATGTTACAAACTTATTAAATAAATAAAGTGGAAACAAAATTTGCTAAAAACAAATGTATGTTCACCCACAATATCCATTTGTAATTGTTGACAGTAGCAGTAGCTTGTTTGTGTATAGTAGGAATGACGATGGGTACCCGGGTACTTGGAATCTACCCGATAATAATGTACCCGGGAATAAAATTTCTTACCCGATTACCCGAAATATACTCGCTGCCCGTTAATTACTCGACACCTTTAATTATCCGAACATTTGCAGCTGCCGGAAAAATTGTATCTAAAGGAAGAGCTTTTTAGTACCATACCATAATTAATACAATTTATGTTAAGTTTTTTATAGAGATGCAGTAGGTATATTATTTATTTGTATTACTTTTTATTTAATAAATATATGTAAACAACAATAATAAATTTTATAAAAAATAAACTGCTAATGTAAGGGTAACTGGTTATTAACAAATTACCGAATTATATATATATATATATATATATATATATATATATATATATATATATATATATTAAAGGATAACGAGTAATTAAATGGGATCTCGGGTACCAAAATTATCGAAATTCGACATTCCTAGTGTATAACATTATAGTTTTTTGATATTTTTTTAGCCTGAAGCTACCAACAACTTGCGCTAATGAGGTCGTCCACCATGGAAACAAATTAGAAAATGAGTTACGTATTTATATTAGAGACGTTAAGATTGTATGTTAAGAACTACCAAAGTTTAAAAAAAAAATGTGTGTATGCTTAAGACCGCACGTCCGAAGTGAGAACATCTATTTTATTGTAATATTTCATACAATTAATGACAGCTCATAAACATAATAACAACTATGTTATGTTTCATATGTACTTCATATTTTATTTAGGATTGATTACGAATGTTATTTTAAGAGAACAAAATGAGCTTTATATTTACACGTCATAGAATATTTAAAAAAATATTACGGCTTACCTAATAAAAACTTTCTAGTACTACAAATCAATTTAGATGAAGTTTTTTAAAAAATATTAAAAACTAGTGCTGGTCTCCATTTGTTATCCCTTTTCAATCTCACCCTAAATATATTCCTTATATTTAATAATGTATTATGCACGATTTGAAATATCAACATACATAGTCATACCTAAAAGAATATTTATTTTGAAGTTGAATGGAAACTGGATACGAGTCAGAGTTACTCAATCCGCAATTTAGCAGGGATAAAATTTATTTAGCGAAAGGAAAAATGATGACTCACCATCGGTTCGTTTGTGAGACATATCAGTTTCGTCTGTGTTTATTTTGTGGGTCAACAAGAGCAATACTGAAGTACTCGTATTTCGTGGAAAATAATGTAAAACCAGCTAATACGAAGTATTGATTTAATTCGGATTAAATGGCATATATCAAATCATTTACGTCATTCACAGACCGATGCATCGTTGAAATTTAAAATTTAATTTTTATTGATGCCATTTCTATTGAATTGTGCAAAATTCCATACAAAGAAATTATTTACAATCGGGAAATTTAAAACGCGGTCTAGTTTCTCATTACATTTCATTGCTCATGTAGGTTCATAATCATTGAAAATTGTATCCTCATTTTCTGCAGGATACCTACCAAATATGTAATAATTACAATTAATAATGTATTTAAATATACACAGGTCAATATCACAAACAAAATTAAATAGAATTATTATTATTATTTTGCTGCAACCGTTGGATGAATTATTAATAAGTACATATAATATTATGTTACTATTTTGTTCATACCAAATTTTAACATCACCATATTTAATTATTACAATTTAAAATTTGTAGAATTTAAAAAAAGTTTTGATGCATATTGTTGTCTGTGCATATGTTTGTCTCTCCGTTTGTGGTCTGTACCACCCGTACGTAAAAGAAAACTTGATACAATATTGTGTATGTATGCGCAAGCCCAGTTCATTAATATATCAACTTGCTCAATTTTATGTAAACATTGGCCAACCGGAAGTAGTAAGTAATCCTTTCTGATGACATTTACGACGGAAATTTAAAAATTAAGAGACATTTTTGTTTTCCAGATTAAGTAGATGCCATTATCAAAAGTATCTTTGTGTGTTTAAAGTACAGGTTTACTATTATTTTTATTATCTGTTATAGTGATTTTTATTTCAATTCAACATGATTGCGCCGTTACCGTTATCATAGTCGTCAGTCTAAGAAGCTCGAAGATACACGATGTCTGTACCGAGCGCTTGCAAAACTCGGGTGTTTAGATTAGTTTTTAAAATAAATTTAAAAACAAATATGAGGGTGCGAGTTTTGTGCATTAGGTCAGGTTATTGTCTTTATTTTTAGAAAAATGTTCTTAAAAAGGTAGGTAGTATATTTTTTTCACTCGGAAGATATCGTATATCTTCAGTCTCCTCATTGGTCTTCCGACCAGATTCTTGTTTACTTCACCTTATAATAATAATCTAGACTACCTAGAGCTTATTCGCAGAATGCAACAGTAATAGAGGACTTGTCAAAGTTGCAGCAAGATATATGAATAGATAAATCGTATTACAAATGGGCACATACAGTATCCATATTCATATTCATTTATTTAACCATTTTACAATTTTATAGTAATTATTTATGGCAAGTCAGTACGTGAGATTACAATAAAGTTAAAATACTTGTATGTTATAATATCGGTCATGTCTGTCAGACTTGGGCGCCTCCTCCGAAGGGTTAGTTAAATTATCGATGATTTTGTGGTTTATACATTTCCGTGCATCCGTCATAATTTTAAATAATTGCGTGGATTTATTAATATTATTATTATAAATGCAGATCAAGGTGTTAAAGTATAATTAAATAAATGTATGTAGCCATAGAAATAAATTTAGAATAAAAAGTTATAGTTGACTATGTTAATCAATATATATTGTTCTGTGTGTTTGACAAATATATAAAAAGAACATGTCATATATCTCTTCTGTACAAAGTTTAAATAAAAGGACACTTCTATAGTAAAGGTCTACGGTTTATTTAAAGATATTTAAATCTAATTATTATTCCTTGCAATATTTTTGTGATTGGTTTCCAAAAGGTTTTCAGTTGTATTAAAGAATAGTTGCGAGTTATAGTCACATTTACAAATCGGCTCATCACTCTTTTTGAATGAGTTCAGCATGTAATTCTTTTTCTTATTATGTATTACACGTTACATGATTTTAACGAATGAGTGGTTCTTCTATACCAAAATTATTCATCCACTACTCCCGACACCGTTAAAAGACATAACTCGGTTTGAATTAGACAAGAATTTTTCTTTCCTATCATGTATTTGCTCACAATTTTTTCTGATCAGTGGTTAATAGACTTAAAGATGTTTAATACATTACAGAAATTTCTTTGGAATTGAAATGTGTTTTATTTTTTAACCATTCCCTTAATCGTGAATTACATAATAAGAAAAGAATTTAATGCCGAACTTAAATATCGAAACCACGTTATCACTGGCGTATTAAGGTATTTTGGCGCCAGACGCCCTTGAATTTGCCCCCCCCCCCCCCCCTCAACATGAATGAAAAAAAAAAGAAATATTTGAAATTTTCTAGTAAGAAACCAATAATTATAACAAGTAATTAAATATGATAACTGACATAGAAAGATTAATAACCAGTGATTCGAAAAATGACAATCATACGTAGATGGGAGTTTTTTATTAGTAAAATTCAGCAAACATTGAAACTAAACTTTTATTTTTAATTAGAATAGTATAATGACAAAAATATAATGTTTTGACTATAGGCACAAACTTGTACGAGTAGGATAGCTAAAATAAACTATTTAGCATCTTTTTACGCTGTAATGTCCATCTCATTCCTGCGCCTGCTAATGTATATTTTATTTAAAAAAATGTTTTTTTTTTAATTCCTGGCATAATTTTGCGCCCAGTATAATTTTACGCCAGAAGCCCGGGCTTCTCGGGCTTCTGCCATAATACGTCACTGCACGTTATCCTATTTTTAACCTTGTGAGAATTATGAAGGAAAAAATGAGTAAAGAACCGATTTGAAATTTTCTATAATTCGCAAATGCGAGTAGTTCCCTGGTCTTTAATACAAATATTGGAAACCATTGACAAAAATATTGCGAGGAATAATATTGATATTTCCAAAGACTTATTTAAAATTATAACGATATTAATAATAATAATAATAATAATAACAATAATTCCATGCCACAAGGAATGCAAGTTATTATAAATAATTATTAAATATGTAACACTGTTTATTTTTTGTCCAATTTAAGTAGATATAAGATTTGTATACCTACAGTCGCCCTATTTTTGTCGCACATTACGTCCGTATTCAAATCTATAAGTACTTGTGAAATTTAGTACGATACGTTTGAATTATTCATTTCACGTCCATAAGGTTTTATGAATATGTCACCTTTACATTATATACGAAGTTTCGAGATATATTGAGTATTTAAAATGTAGGGGAGTATTTTTATTGGTTTCTACAGAGTCGCTCTATTTATGCCCGATACTGTATCTCTCTCGTAATGAACGATGAGTAACAATTCACATTTTCAAATTTGCAATATTGCACATGGATAGAATACTACCCAATGCTCAGAATTTTCAATTATGCACCGCTCAGCATTTTCAATCATCCACGAACAAATAAATTTTCCAAAAGTTTGTGCTCGTCCTCAAACTGTTGGAGCTCCCTCTATAAAGACCTGACTTGGCGTCAAGTGGTCACATCCATGGTCTGTTGAAAGAAAAGCTTCATGGTCGTTGAAGCGATACGTGAGTAGCTGCCCACGAAACCAATAACTTTCTTCCAGGGCGAAATTCAAAGCTTGTTAAGAAGGCAGAATTAAGAGGAGATTATTTATGTAGAAAAATGATTTAAATCAACACGAAATTTAATATGTATATCTTATTTATTAGTATTCTACTTAACCGCGTACCTGAGTCGCGAATTTGGAGAACCGGATTTGATCCCGACCGACGCCAAAAAGACATATTCCGAATTTTAAATGGCACAAAAGTGACCCATATGGTACATTCTCCATGCCAGCAATGAGTACCCGTGAGGTACCGTCTGGTAGATCAGTGTACAAAGCAAATTAGCACACCAAGAAATGGGTAATACGCCGTGATATATTATTATTATTATTATTATTATTATTATTATTAATTTTTAGAAATCATCGCCCAGAAGTGATGTTTCATTTTTATTGCTAATATATTTCTTATCACATTTGCATTTCAATTTTAACTTAATTTATAAATTGTACAAGTTGGAACAAATTCGAGTTCCTTATATGGAAAGCTTTCTTATTATGCATGCAACAGAAAAATAATGGTCTACCTTTCTGAGACAACTTTAATAGGCACCACAGGAATTTTCGATCGTTTTTTGTTTTTGAGCTGTAGGCTAAAACTTGTTTTTTCGCTTATATTAAAAATACCTCCTATCTCGCTTATTTTGAGCAATACGAAAAATATTTATATAATTTTTACTGCTTTTTACATAGAATAACGTGGTTTAATTAGATTTTTTCAAAACAATAATTCTCGAGATGTAATATAAACATATATTTTAAATGTATATGCAGAAAATAGTCTCATCTGTTTACTTATTTTATGAGCTTTTTAACGATGTACAAGTCTACATTATTTTGTATTAAACATGAATAAAACATTAATTTTTGGGTTGAAAAAAATTAAATTAGTTAAGAAACAAATGAAAAAATCATTTGTTTATTTTGATTATACATCTATTAATTATATTCTAAAAATTCTTTTTAGTATTTTTTTTCGGATTAGTTATTTTATATTTATCGGCGTTGTAGTTGGCTTTGACATGATTCCTAAAATGTGGTAAATATGCTCTCTGAAGTATATAAATTAGGAAAGTAAATAAAAGTAATGAAAATAATATTAAAAATAAACAAATCATTATCTGTATTGATTTTATCATTTGTTTCTAAACAAATTTTATTTTTTCACTCCAAAAAATTAATAAATCTAGTTTTATTCATATTTAAAACAAAAGAATGTAGACTTGTTATACATCTTTAATAATAAAAAGCTTATAAAAAAAGTAAAAAAATAAGACTATTTGCAACATACGTTCCCATTTAAAAAATATGATGTTTGTATTATGCCTCGAGAATTAGTAAGATTTGAAAAAATCTAATTTTACCATGTTATTCTACGTAAAAAAAAATTATAAAATAATTATCTAAAAATTTTTTCTATATCTTTCATAATAAGCGAGATATGAGGTATTTTCTAAATAAGCGAAAAACAAGTTTTAGCTTGTATTATATCCTTGACTGAAAATTCGATTAAGAAATTAATTGTCTCTACACGCACAAAACAAAAAATCACTGCACATAATGCAACAGCAATTAAATCCTTATTTAGCTGAACGTTCAGTCATTGTAAGAAAACAGGCCAAAATCTTTCTACTAGTAGACAAATGATAAAAATAAATATATTATCAGTTTTTTTCCCTATTAGTTATTTCAAATCCATGTACACTTGATTATTTATATTTGTAGCTCATTTGCATATAATTGTGTTAGCTGAGTGCATAATTAAATATATATTTACTTCTAACCACAGCTATGTATCAAAAATACATTAGGATACAAACGTTGTTTATGTTAACAATGTTATTATTGTGTTTTATGTAGAAAGACCTATAAATTTAAGCCTTACGTATCTCCAAGCAGATAACTCGAAAAGGGTACCCATTTGGAAAATGGATATTATATTATCCGGAAACTTAGAGTGAAACTAATACGATGTGCAATAGACCAGACAGGAATTTAGGATCCTAGTTTAATTTCCCTCCCCTTAACTTAACTAGTTAATTTCACTAAAACTCCAAGGGTAGGCATAAAACCGAAAATTATAAATTCAGTAGTCTTAAATTATTTGTTGTTTCACTGATGTATAATAAAATTATTGACAACGTTTTATTCCTATTCAATATATGAAACAAAACAATTGATGGAAGAGTTTAATCCTACGAATTAAAGAAAAATTCAAATTGAAGAATGTACTCGTACAAGTCCAGAACTAGAATAGATTTAACCTGCAAAAGATCGGGTATTTTTGATCTTTGGAAATGTTTTATATTTAGAGGTGCTAATAGAAATACAAGTTTTCGATCTTAGTGCACATCCGGAAGCACCGCCATCTTAGAAAAATGGTGCACATAATCAATTTTACGTTGGCTGTGGAAGTCAAAAATGCTGTTTTTATTTCGGTGTGGCATTGATCCCCGGAGCCCAATAGCAAACTTTCTGTATATGCGGGCCTGGGATCCCGGCTACCGGTGATGTTTGGAACATAAATTGCCAACTTCTGGATACTGTATTAAAACTGAGTTTGTCTTTACAGAAATCTGTTACTTGATACATTAGTGCCCGTATTCATAGTCGATGCTCATTCTCGTACTTGAGTATTACTTCGCCAAGCATTACTCCGGTCGTTCTCGACCTCAAGCACATCATATGTTTCATAGTCGAAACTTCGTGAATTCTCGGTTTTCTAGGGAGGATTTTAGAGAATTTGTAATAACTATGTTGGTATATATCTTCTTGAAGCAACCCTTTTTCATTGATATTATTAAGGCTTCTTCTACTATGTCTACAAATTCTAAAAATTGTTGATTATCTTCATGATTCATTATTTAACTTAGATGTCATATGTGATGGAAATGACAGTTTGACAGTTTTTTTTAATATTGATCAAGTCTACCTAATTTTTTTGAAAAAAACATCAATCAGTACTTGAGCATTACTCAAGGTTGCTTGAAACTCGCCTCAAAACCTTCGACCGAAGTACGAGTGAAGAAACAAGTAGCGACTATGAAACGAAATCTGGTACTCAAGGCAGACTCAAGTATGAGTCGAGGCGAAGTACTGACTATGAATACGGGCATAGGTCTGTGACAAGAACGGACACCGGAGTCCGGAACCGCAACAAATAAATTATTTCTTTTTTTGCGAAAATTTTCGATATTTAAAATTTAATTAATTTTAATTCTAAAATAGCATAATTGTATAGAATTGTTTGAAATACAATATACATATTTATAAAGATAGATTATTATTTTAGGTAAATTATTCACATTCTAGTACATTTGGTTTTATGGGAAAAATCTTGGCTTACAAAAATAAAGGCAATTGCAGTGCAACATTGGAAATAAATATTCGTTGTATTTAACAGGAAAATAAACAAAACTATTGAATATACTAGAATTTTTAGTAAACCTTATGCAATTTGCACATAGGATACCGGAGACCAATGCCGCACTGAAGTAAAAATTATTTCAGTGCTGTACTGGTCTCCGAAGAACGGTATCAAATTTATAAAATATATGACATATACTTCTAGTATCTACTTTTAAAATATTTGTAGGACCTTTAGTTAAAAAATATAACATCCGTAAGTTGGAGAAGTGAAAAATGGTGCCACTTGAGAAGAATGCAAGTTATAGGTCCCCGGCGGCCAGTGCCGCAGGCAACGTGTTAAATTCTGTTCAGATTTATTGACCTTGACAAATAAAAGTTCGGTTTTATTCGGGTTTCGGTTCAGGTTCGGGTTCAGTTTCAGGTCTCTGATTATCAGTTTTCTAGAAGACAAAATTCCCTATATCTTGAACTTGAACTTTTTTTATATAATATAATTTTATAAATAACTTCAAAGTATGAAACAATACTTAATTTATGTTTACACTTTTTTTAGGGCACTTTTCTATTTCCTTTCAAATGGCGATTCTCAATTTTTTTATCATTGTTACATTTTGAATTATATCATGAAAGTCAGAATTTTTATATAGACGATATAATAGATAGTATAAACACTGAAAAGAGGATTTTTTGAGCTTTTGAACGATGTATAATTTGCCCATGTTCTTTTGGTTTAAACAGCTATTATTGCATTAATAAGACAACTATAATTAAAGTTGTATTCTTGCTGTTTAAACCAAAGAACATATGCGAATGATACATTTTTGAAACAAAATTCAGCATTGTTTCATAGGTCGAAGTTAATTGCAGGAATTAAATTCAGAAAATTTTCACAATATCCACTTAATTGTTTCAAGCGCTGTAGCTCGCTATCTGTTGGTTACAGAAAAAAATGTTTTAGACCAAAGTGGGTTGTGGAGAATTACCTATATATATCTTCTACAAAATTGATAATAATTATTTTCGCTCTAATAGCTACTGGTGAGGAGATATTTAAAAAAAATTGATTGAAAGAAGGCGGTGCTTCCGCAAGTGCACCAGGTCGAAAACTTGGATTTTATTAACACCTCTAAATATAAAATAAATCAAAAAAACATAAAATACCCGACCTTTTGTAGGATAAAGCCTTATTTTTATATCCCACGATTAGTCTAATATAATGTAAACTTAGTTCACGAGCACCGGAAAATTCCCACAAGGAATTTTTTTATCCCCGGATATTTCTTCAATGACGATTTGTGGGAAAAAATATCTTGACCCGAATTTTTTTTTTTTATTTTTTTATAAAATTTTATACCTAGATGCCATTCTTTTGCTTTGCATGTTTGTGCTTTGTGTCTGCCTGTTACTTACCCCTACTCCGTCAACAAACATGTTGGTGCTTCGCAATATTTGAAATTTGTCGGGAAATTTTCGGGAATTTTTGGTCATTATTTAAAACTACCTTTTATAAAATTTTGGGAACTGGTCATCACTAATTGCACGGGATTGTTCAGTTATTTCTCGACTATTGGTGTATATTAGGTTTTAACAATTACTTGAAATTTCAGTCATACAGTATATAAACGAAGTTTCAGTACAGGGTGTCTCAGGACGAGCTTACGCTATCTATATTTTAAATACTATTTAATATAATTTAACGAAATTTGGTATCTAGGGGTTATCCAACATGCCCGTTTTAACTAAAATATTTTCAAAGCAGTAGGATTTCCGGTTTGACCGGAAATTGACCTCAACTTTCTTATTTTAAATACGCTATATTTTATTTTACCATTGAATGCAGCGGAAAATTTTACATATGAAGCAATAAAAACATTTTACTCATAATCAACTACTTCCGGCGTTATTCAACTTTTTTGATTTTTTGTCTGAAATCCGGCACATTTTCAAAACTCTGTATATCGGGAACGAGATCGAATTTTTATAGTCTGAAAAAAGTCTTTTATAAAGGAGCTACATTATCCATAGAGGAATCCTCGATTATTTATAAAAATGTGACGGGTACGTTACACCAAAATTACAGTTGACAAACTTCAAAAAAGACAATTTTTTTAAATGGAACCCCCCTTTTTACCTCCCGCTACCCTAGGTAAGGGAGGTATAGGGATCGTGCTAAAAATCGGATATAGAGATTTTAGTGAATAAGCACGTTTTGATGTCCCCAGAATCCGATTTTAACATTTTTACAATGATGTCTGTAGGTATGTATGTGTGTGTGTGTCTGTGTCTGTGTGTCTGTGTGTGTGGATCATGTGGACACGATTACTCAAATACTATCAATCAGAAAAATTTGAAATTTTGTATATCCATTCTATACTAATGTGGGAAGAGCTCATTAGTTTTTAGTGTATATCGGATAACCGGAAGTATCATTTATACAAGCTTTTAACAGTTTTTCTTGTAAAAAATTCATTGAATATAATTTTTTAGCAAGTTTCACCAATACAAATTAAATATAATGGCACAATCTTCAATTCTACGATAATATCATTTAGTAAATAACTTGAAATAACTTTATATTATATTATAAAATAATTTATTTTTGTACATCACTTTGCCTCTGCGTCAAACAAAAACAATACTTTAATAACAAATTTGACACATTTAAACAAATGTCACTGTCACGAAGCAGTTTTCATTAAAATTAATAATAAAACCGTGTTAAGAAAAATTTAGTAGTTTAAATATGATTCTAATGGCATTAAGGTTTGTAAAAATAATATATTTTCCATCATACATAAATATTAGATATCCAAGATAATTCGATTTAAGTTTGATGTTTGCAGCATTACATATCAAACAGCTCTCAATAAGAACGTGATTTCTAAGTGTCAAATAATAGTTTGCAACTACACATTTACGAAATGGATAATGTACGGCGAAGAATTTACACAGATTGCGTTTTAGAGCATAAGGAAGTTGGTGATGATTTTGACAATAATTGTGTGACGATTTTTCCTTAAAATATATTAATGATCCAAAACTTCGCAAAGTTGGTAGGTATTTAATACTCTTATATAATTTGAAACAACATATTAGATTTTGACTATATATTATAAACCGGATGTAATACTTAATTTGAAGCTCTAACAGATTTTTCAGGAAAAAAATAATAAAATATAATCCAAAATTTCGTATTACAAACTGTTCTTTTTATAGTAGATTTTGTTTACAAACGATCAATCGAAAGTGAAACTTTACTTAAAGCTCATTGCTATTTTAAACATGGAATTGGCGGGAAGTCATGTGCTGGCCACATCAGATTTTTTATTACATAAATGTGTACTACGACAAAAAATAAGGGTACTTTATGTAACATGTCCTATGTTGAAAGTTGATAGAATTTCAGTAAATTAGAAAAACATGTAATCTGGGTATAATTATTTTATTAATACGGATAAGTAAGCCATGGAAAAAAAAAGTTTGTTTTTACAAATTCATCTACTTGATATCTTAGATACTTTCCCGTTGGATCAAAGGAATTTAATATGGTACCAGCATGATGGCGCTCCACCCCACAATAGCCATAGAATAAACACTTTTTTGGAAACAATTTTTGAAGATAGGTGGCTGGCAAATAATGGACCACATAGGTGGCCTCCTCGTTCACCCAATTTAACTCCACTTGATTTTTTTGTTTGGGGTTACATTAAAAACGTCGTCTATCGTCTATTTTAGTTAAAACGGGCATGTTGGATAACCCCTAGATACCAAATTTCGTTAAATTATATTAAATAGTATTTAAAATATAGATAGCGTAAGCTCGTCCTGAGACACCCTGTATACACTGAAACTTTCATGAGGGTCTCATCTCCAAACCTTCAAACGTACAGCATTATCCACACTTAAGTACTATAAGGTCTTACAGTTATTCAAACATCATGTACACACAAATACATTCATTTACACATCAGTTTACCAAACTTCGAACAGAAATTCGCAAAAACAGACATACACATCTGTTTGCTTCCAAAGTCAGCAAAAAAATATATGGAAAATAGCCAGAATTATCCCGCGATCGTTGAACCAGGTTCTTCGGTCACATCAGAGATACAATCTCTTACTGGTGGAGGATAAACCAAGATTCTATAATTTTATCCCAGAATAAGACGTAAAAATTATAATAAATTTAATTAGGCTTCAAATTTGCTTTTTCTTTTCCGAATTTTTAGTAAAGCCAAAATCTATATATATTACTCAGAAGTACCTTATATTTTTTGGGGAAATTTGTTTTTCTTCCACAATATAGAAGTTAATCTTCTTCTTTTTGGTACAGTACTTATATTAGTTATTTCCAAAAATAAATGCTTGCAAAATAGTAATTATACATAACGATGTATTTAATTGTGAAAGAAAGAATAGAGTAGAGTAATCACATAAAAATAAACATTTTAGTAATATAATATGGTATAACAGTCCTGGTAATGGCATAGTTGCAAGTTCATAACACGTCGTATACTAGTGCAGTTAGCGTCATTAATCCATGCAACAGCCGTTGATTATTGTTGCGACTACACTAGCAACGGAGATTCTCCATTACATATATTTAATGCAAACAACCTGGTCGATAAGTCCTAATTTGATAGAATGTGAAATGTTTTGTACAAAACACTGGTTGAAAATATTATAAGTTTCTGGAAGCACAGTATGATCGCTGCTCGCTGCAGAGGAACAGTACAGTTACGTCATATTGCGTTATAATTTCACTATGGTAACTACTACGTCGTTTACGTTGATTTAAATATTTGATGACGGGTGGAATTCAGCGGTGTACATTAGCGTGTTTTAAACTAAACTGTCTTCTACCAAAAATATTTTGGCAACATTGTAATTTCTGTCAAACAGCAAAGAAAAAACAATTATAATTTTGAAAATCGTGTGAGAAAAAAATGGAGGACCAAGAGATCAATTAAAATAAAAATACTGTTCAAAGTACTAATGTATGTTTATTTCAATATATGTATTCATAAGTGTAACCATGGTAAATAATACAGCTTCTTAAAACTTAAATATTAAACTCGGCTTAAATTGACAATATTGCATCGAAATGAAATATAATATATTGCTGTCAAAATTTCGATTTGCATTTTTTTTTGTTTAAGCCTAGCTTAAAATTTAAGCCTTGTTGGTGCAAACGGCCAAGGCTTGAGGCGATTTCGGGCGACAATTGTTCACTTGCGGTATTATGTTGTGTTCAGGTACATTTACACAATTGACAGCTGGTATATATGCTTGGATGAGTGATGACAGATGAAAGGATCTGAGAGCTGGGTTACCTCTTCGTTATTATTTCTATCTCTTTTTATTATATTGTCGTCCTTTTCTTTGGAAATATCAAAATCAGAATAATTTTATTTTATAACAGAGTCTAAATAATTATTCGATTTAACACTAGGGTATTTCACTCCATCCTCCATAGCAAAATATAAACAATTTGATTTTATATTACGTGCATTTTTTTGGTAAAGAAACTAATTGAGACAGTTTTAATCATAACCAGCAAGCGAACCAGACGATTTTTTAACGACTCTCAACTATAACTCTGAAATATATAAATTTGACAAATGGCATTTCATATATTTTTAAGCTATAATTTTATCATGACGATTAATCTCTTATTTACTCGTTCTATCAGCAAATAATATTTCCTCATTTAACTAGTGGTTATCTTTCTTTTTGTTTCCCGAGGGAAATTTTCACATTGCAAGTGATTTCCAATTGACGTTTGACGGGTGTGACAGATTTTACAATATTACCATATGCCTAATATAAGCCTTAATTACAGACCCACTGAATTCCACCCCGATGATTGAGCAATATTTAAATATGCGATCAGGTATGGCAGCGCTCGCTATTTTTGTACACGTACATAGAACATACTGCCACTATGGACATGGACTTAACGATGATATACGTGTTATATTTGGGTGATGGCATAAAATAGCGATAATGTTGACAATGGACGGCTAGAGTCTCAACACACGAAAACTTTTACATAGCCTTCTTCAAATCACGTACCGAAATGCTCAAATCTTGAACACACCGTTCGACAAGTACGCTCCGGAGTACAATTTATAAATAAAAATACTACTAATAACTCAACCTATTCTGATATAGTTTGTACCCCAGATTGTACTTGTCAGTCATCTTTGTCGAACGGAAAGTCAAGATTTGAGCATTTCGGTACGCGCCAAGTTCATGGGCTAGATTTGCAAAGTCGAGAAATGAATAAGTCGCTATTTGAAGAAGGCTATTTAAAAGTTTTCGTGTGTTTCATGCAATCCTCAATGGACTAGTAAAACCTTTATTTCAAAATGACGACGAAGAATCGGCAAGAACTATAGATAAGATAAGAGCTAATTCGAAGGATTTGCTGAAAATTCATCATAAGAAAGTTAATCGCAGAGAAAATTATCGCATAAAATATTCATGGCAAAAAATAGCCTAATCTAATCTAACCGATGAAATTTCCCTGCGATTAATTTCCTACGATGAATTATGAATTTGCCGGACATGTATGCGCAGCGATCAATGGATAAAATTGGGCCAGTTTAGATTATTTAGCCGCAAATGCTCGCGCAAATGTTTAGAGACGACGCTATAGATGTAAAAGATGATGTTCTAAAAGGAACGATAGTACCTACGTAATTCTTGCAGGAAATTTTTCAAGTATATGTCCCATAATAGATTCTGTTGAGTAACAGGTGAGAGTGGCACTGCTCATAATAAATAAATTTATATAGATTTTCTTATATTGAGTAATTTATGTCAAATATTATACTATTCTTAAAATAAATAAATAAATAAATATATCATCACGGCATATTACCCATTTCTGGGTGTGCCAGTATCTACAACACATGTAGACATCGGTAATGATGACGATACTATTCTTAAGATAAATAAATCGTCCTTATTTATAAAAGTATAGTTATATTCAACAGTTTCCGGTGTAAATTCAAAAATAAATAAAGTCCTACTGTGCCTAAATAGTAAATATAGTGGATTTAAATATTCAGTGCACTGTTTACTAATAGTTGTTAATTAGTTGTAGTTATACAATTGAAACATTTAAATTTTAGTTAACAGTCAATTATAAGAAAAATATGAAAAATAAATTACAGGGTATTAAAAAAGGGTAAACTATTTGGAGAGTATATAGCACTGACAAAATGTGTAAAAAAAAAGTTAATCGACATAGGTCTGATCTTCAACTGTCCAGGGGCCATTTTGTATTAAAAGCGAAGAAAAACTGACAAAGATAGTGATCAAACAAAATTTTGTCTGTCAGTAAACAGACATTAAAAAAAATAAAATTATATGAAACATTTTTCTTAATTTCTAATAGTTATAAAGTTATATTAAAATTAAATATTGGTCAAGGTCGTCAGAACATTTAGCTTAGTACAATTATTTGATGACCTGAAAGGTAACTGTGACGGAGAATGCTAATGGACTGTGTATATATATTTTAGGATCCTCGCGAATTGTTATGAGGTATCAAACGCTCAAAGAAAAGAGTACTGATCTTGGCCAAATGGGAGACAGGGAATATTCAAGGGAAGGCAGGAACTCGTCAGGGCAATGCTGATGCGCAGATCCAACTACTTGCAGCAGGATTTGCAGATGAAAAATAGGGTCCTCCACCATAACAGAAAATTAAGTAAAAAGTTAGTTATATTGAACGTAGATAAGATAAAATCATGATTGAGACGATAAAAGTTTTTTAAAAATTGTTAGTTTTTGAAATATTAGTGATTTTAAGCATCTATACATCTACGTCACAACGATTGCTATCTTTCTCGCGCAGCCTACTACAGAAACTGGTGCGAGAAAAATAGCTATAGGTTTCTTTAAAAATCAAATACAGTTGAACTAAAAACAATTATGACTTTTTAATACTACAAATTGCTTCAAAATTAAACAAACTTTCATTTAAAATTAGAGTGGAGGACCCTATTGCTTCTTGAAGAGGCAGTCGAACAGATACTCTCGTAGACTTGAAATGGCGGAAAATTGATGCATTGCGCTAATATACCTACTAAACTAGTTTAATAGGTATATTATTGCGCTAAACCAACAACTTTAGTGGGTACTCTGGCTCGAAGAATCAGTTGTAGGTTTTAGGATAATTGGCAAAAATTGACCCGTTGTTTTGTTGACATATAAACACAATTAAATCACAACTGCTAATACACTTTCACTATCCCTGAAAGATGAAAATTCCTCACTATACAAGAAAAAGTGACGATTTAAATTCAAGTAAATACATTTTATTTTTTTCAAATGTTTAACCAGAGATGATAACATAGCCAAGCCCAATTATACAAAAATAGTATGTGTAAAGCTAAGACTAAATGGAAATAATTTTAAGTACAGCGGGTTTTATAAATAAACCAACACAAGCACTTCAATATTTTGACTCATACGTTGTGGAATCATAAATTTTATTATGTACTTGAATAGAATGAATAAGAATATTGAAAAGAAAAAGTTGCGTTTCGTAGTAAACAGTGTTTATAATGACTTTAGAATATAAAACCCGGCATTTAAATTCCTTTTTGCCCAATCGGGTTTCTCTTAATGTATTAATGTATGTATAAGGTATTATTTACAAATTACTGATCGGTAAGTGACTGTGTGTTTACAAATCCATCAGGAGGCGAGGCAGTAAGTACATAAAATCAACGATCAAAGCTTACTTTAAAAATCACAACTAAAAATTTTGAATATGTCAAAATAATTTTCAAATCTTATTACCTTCCATCACCTTTAAATAAGGAACGAATTGACTTTGTTCAAAAAATTCGGTGGTGAGTTTTTAATGAATAAGCACGTTTTTGTATCTCACAAAAATTTCTCCGACGATAACTTTAATACTATAATTCTAAAAATTATAATTCTTTCTTATTCCTTTTCTTTACATTCATATGAAGAGCTATTTAGATTTTAGTTTTAAATAATTAACCGGAAGTTCCATTATTTGAAGTTCTTAACAGTTTTTCTTGAAAAAGCGCAGTTTTTGAATTTTATGTGATTATCAATATAAAACAATATCTTATTGTCTATACGGTTTGATTATTCATTTTCCTTCATATTCAATAGATATAGAGTCAAAGAATTATAAAGATAAATATTTAATAAATACATATATTTAAACATAGGAGTATTGGATAACTCGACTCGGTAGGATTACATCTTTCAATCATTTACTTTTTAAAATATTTTATCTCATTAAATATTTTCATTAATTCAATAAATTTTAAAGTCATTTGAACATGGCTTCAAATAAAATCAATTGAGGGGTTTCTCACGGGTAAATATAAAATTTGTACAAAAATATTATTTAAAAACGTTGAAATATTTTATAAGTTACGTAATACATTTGCATGTTATTGATTTACAAGATAAACATTTCAAAATTTACTTTAAATCTATAACAATATTCTTGCATGTATTTGTACGCAAGTGTAATACGAATTTACATAATTCGAACATACGTGTAGAGTCGCTTTTACTTAGAAATCAGTGGATGTAGTCGTAGACTGAAAGAGCTGTCACTATAGCTGACATCTTAAGGGCATTCACTTTTGGAAATAGAGGATGCACAACCCGGAAACTTTGTTTGAAACTAATAGGAAGTGCAGTAGACCGTATTCGAAATTGAGTTGCCCGATCCACAATCTAATAATCCTTTCCACAATGCTCTTTAATCTTCCTTTTCAGATGTTCATATCGTATTTCCATATACGAGAAATATTTAAATAATCTAATGAGAAAAGAAATGGAAAATCATGTTTGCTCGAATATAAAAGAAAGAAAATTTCATCTTAAGAAACTCCTTAATATATGAAAGTAATATGTATAAGGCGACGTTGATCCTATTCCATTTCATTTCAATATCGAAGAAAATTGTACGGCTTTAAACTATTGCGGGCTCTTCTAATTTGCATAGTTGCCCCTTTAGCAACCAAAAGTGAAATTACAGTTAATGAACAAACGAATTATGAATACAAATAAACTTAATGTTGTGAAAAATCAATAGCAGCAAATTGACAGACCGAAGCATTTTTGCCAAGGGTGCGTTAATTTCTCGAAAAATAAATCATTAAACATTTTTTCAGTAAATCATTAAAACCAGGCTTAATATAACAAAAACATGAAGAACAAATATATTTACGCGTGAATAGCAACGATGTCGTTGTTTCGCGATCGTGACCCAAAATTTCCTGGGTTTGAATCCCGGGTACCCCATGCTTTTTAACTACTTTAACTACTCATCAATCATCTCGTCGTTGCATAACCACCAAAAAATTAAGAAAATGAATAATAAAAACGCACTTATAAGTGAAATAAAAAAATAAATACTTAATGAAAATCTACATAAAGCACATAAGTACACCTAGCAATTGTTAAAAAAATATGTTACATATTCAGGTATTTGCCGTACATGAAAGGTATATTAGCATAATATTTCACTCAAAATACCCGTATATACACTCATATTCGATTGTCACTGATCGAAATTAGAAAATACTGTAACGTAGCTGAAATTTTTCGAGTGAAATCTTCATTATATTTATATTGTAAAATTTATATTTGATTATATAAATATATCATAAGGGTTTATTATCTATTTCTGGGTGACCCAATCTGCAGTTTCCGGTAACGACGATTTATATGTATACTTATGAGAGTATTTACTTGGTTACATCTCATAGGCACTCAAAGCTGTCTTTGGAGAAAACATCAGAATCGTTACTTTTGAGCGATTTGAAAATTGTAAATAATTTTCAAGTGGACTCCAATGTGAAACTAACCCGTCAGATCTACAACTGACCACTGGTCAAGGATGGTAAACACTATGACCGGTAGTATTTACTCAAAATTTTAGTCACCCTAACTAACCATTTAGAAATACATTGGGGTGATTAAAAAACAATTGAATTTTCAACGGACCTTTTACAAGATTGTGCTATGAATATATTGGACATTGTCATTACATAACAATAAAATTGTTCTGGTTTGCAGCAAGGCTGGAATTGGTAGATTCTAGATATGAGGCTTTCTGTATGTTTCGTATGTTTTAAACCCGGAGGTTTTTCCTGTTATTATTTCTAATTTCATTTTATAATTTTTCAATTCTAAGTACTCCACTTGAAGTTCTAATATTCGTTTCCTTTAAAATAAAAATCTTTTTCTACTTGTTCATGTTGGGCTAAATACATTGATACCTATTGTTTTTCCTCTTGATCAATTTCTTTTTTATTGTTAATTTTCGTTAAATCAACATTTACAGATTGAATTTCTATGTAGCATTCTCAGTATTTCCTGCTTGAACATTTGCTACAATATTTAAACCATCCGGAAGTACTATACCACAAACGACCGCTGAATCTTTTCTGAAAATTTCGAGCACTACATTATAAATTTAATTTATCTTACAATCTGTTCCTCATGCGGAGCCAGTTTCTTTGCATTATCCACTTCAGCCCGAATCATTAAATATGAAAAAGTAGGTTTAGGAACTATTTCGTAAGTTAATACTTTTCGATAGTAATTTTTAAAAGTGAGCAATAGGGCTGTTGCAAGAATTTTTATATGACTTCTAAGTACTATATTTTAAAAGATATTGTACTTAAAGAGCCTAAAATTTGAAAATACGTAATCTATTTCCCTATTGGCTATGGATGACGTGATGTATATACTACGACGTCACAAGAGTGGGAGGGTGTTTTTCAGGATTAGTTCTGGCGCCATTCTTTTTATGGAATTATTCACTAAATTAACAATAAATTATTATTATTTTTTATTACTATGAAGAATGTTACATAAACTTTCATTTCAAATATTTTTTTAAAAATGTGAAAAAGGCTCATTATTCCAATATTTACCAAATTACAATGTTAAAATGAAATATGAAAATGAGTTTATGTTTCAATAAATAGAGAAAATGTTATATTAGACTGCAAAGTGGCACTATAACAAAAGCATTTATCATTTACGAATGTCCTTTTTCTTAAATTTGGCCATAATACATCCCGGCAATAATGCCAGTTCTTCGCATTTGCGTACGAAACATCAACTTCATGAATTAATTTCCATTTCTCATATTTCATATTTTACGTCAAATTTGTACAAAAGCACCAAATAGAATTTCTTTGTTTTTTAATTTTTCAGAAAAAGCTATAGCATTTTTGCCATATGAAATATAAGTAATTATAATTTCACTTACTTCACTTCGCCTTTCGTTTCAATTGCAAGGGTTGATTGACAAATTAAATTCATTCAGGTATTAAAAACGCATATGATTAAAAAATATGTATTTATTTAATATAATTCATTTAATATCATGTTTACAAACTTACAAAAATAACTAGAAGTTGTCACTTGTACATTTGTCACTTGTAACTTGCCAACCAGTAATTTTTATGAAACAGGGTCCAGAAGTTCAAAATCGACTCCATATGTCTCATTCTTAATTTTAGTTTTAGCGAATATAAATATTTTTGAGTGCAACATACCTACATATACAGGGTGTGCAACGAAACGCGGAACATAGGAGTTTAACATAGGATTTTAAAATTTTGCGAATATTGGCTCTCCTGTACATTTTAGAGCAAAAATACAAGAATAAATAGATGTTTAGAATTAATTTTTACTTTCAAAAAGTCTTCATTTAATGCAATAGAATATCTGTAGCACTAGATATTTAGAAAATAAAATATGACATTTTCGTCAAAAATCAGATAGCCATGGAAATAAAAGAAATAAAACAAAATCTCATTCTGACAGTTTATTTTAGTGTTATTGATGTTAGTTGTTATAATTATTGTGTCTACATTGTTATAGTCCATAAATTACTTTACTGTGCTTTTGTGCATTATAAAATGAATTTATTCAGTACCGAAGAATTTGTGATTTTATTTTATTATTAAGTATTTGACTTAAATTTTAGGATAATTCATCATTTTTTATATACACTGAAATGTTCATTTCGGTATTATTAGTCTTATTGTTGTAATCAATATGTTTACAATATTATAATTCAGCATTAAATATTTAAGTATTATGTTCTTAATTGATATTTTGTTTTATTTGTGTTTTATTCCCATAGCTATCTGATTTTTGATGAAAATGTCATATTTTACTTTCCAAACATCTAGTGCTGCAGATATTCTATTGTATTAATTGATGAATTTTTAAGAGTAAAAATTATTTCTAAACAGCATTTCGTTCTTGTATTTTTGCTCTAAAATGTACAGGAGAGCCAATTTTCGCACATTTTTAAAATCCTATGTTAAAGTCCTATGTTCCGCGTTTCGTTGCACACTCTGTATAATTTACACATACACACAATTTACAACTTAGTTTGACACTTTTACAGACAGCTGTCATTTCAAGAAACAATATTCAAATATATTTCAGCATTGTTTGTGGCATTTTATACGTTCCCCTTTGCTTTAAATTTAGCGTGAATATATATTTTTAAGGAAAGTTGGAACAAGGTGGAAATTGTTACAAACTAAATTAACTACAACAGTTGTCGACTTACATGGCAAGTTGATTTCCAAAGTAATTTGCTTTTTTTAGCTCCCGCTACCCTTGGTAAGGGAGGTATGGGGATCGTGCTAAAAATCACATATCGAGATTTTAGTAAATGACCACGTTTTAAGGTCCCTAGAATCAAATTTTAATATTTTCACGATGATGTCTGTATGTGTGTGTGTGTGTGTGTGTATGTATGTATGTATGTATGTATGTATGTATGTATGTATGTATGTATGTGTATGGATTTTGTTAACGATCTAACTCATATACTATCACTCAGAATATTCTGAAACCTTGTATTTCTACCCTATTCTATTACGGAAAGAAACCATTAGATTTTGGTGTAAATCGGATAATCGGAAATGGCGCTTTACCTGAAGCTCATAATGGTTTTCAAAATACCATTAAATGTCATTTTTTCGCATTTTTGTCATTATGAAAATTAAAGATTATTGAATTTTCTACACGAATACATTAATACTTTTTCTATATATTTTACAGATAAATTTAAAAACCATTTTTTTATAAATACCGAAGCCTAAGATAAACACAATTCCTTTGTTACACAGTACACAGTTCATATTTCAAATGAATATATCTACAGGTGAATGTCACTGTCAAAAAACTAATCACTTCAAATTAATAATAGTGACATTTTAAAAAGAAAATAGTAAATAAAGCAATAGTTATATGCAATGGAACAATTTGCAGCATTAGTAAATACGGAGGTACGTATTTAATATAATAAAAATTAAATAGAGGGAGGTTTTGTGTTGGCCATATCAGATTTTTGTTGTTGTTATTGAGTGAAAATGTGAAATTTAGGCCCGGCATTTTTATCTCTAGTTAAACTGCCGGTGAAGTTACGGTCTGCTATAAGAACAATGCAGCATCGAAAAATTGACAAGTGTAATTTTTACAATTTAGGCCATAATATCGATGCTGTGTTTTTCTTTTAACTGACAGTTAAATTAACATGCTGTTTAACCGGAAATGAAAATACTAGGTCCTATTGTATTCATATTTAACTGCCTGGTAACAGTAATTACTAGTACCAATGAAGTGGAAATATTCAAATAAAATATGATTGGCTTTAAAAAATAAATGGCAGGACATTCGGAAGTTTTCTATAACTACGAAAGTGCGTAAAATTAACGTTTAATTAGTTTTAAAGTTTGTAAAACAGTTGTTTATTAACAAATTATCATTAGCTACGGGCTGCCGAGCAACGAGTGTTGTTTAAACTTTTCACCAATAAAAGTAGCTGGCACTGAATTAACATTCAAAATAACACGCAATAAAATTGCTTTTATTTGTTACAAATTTCAACAGGAAGTTATAATTAACATTGTAGTGTATATAGAATTCCGAATTGATAAATAAAAGTTTTTTTTTATATATATTTATTGGGTTTTTACATTCTGTATCGTAGATAAAATATTGTACGATACAAAAACGTAAAGCATCTTTCACGGACCTTAAAACCCTCGCTGCTCTCGTGTTTTTTTATAGACACATTCGTGACTAAAGATTAGCTTTACGTACATGTATCGTAAATACTTAATTATTAATGGTGTCATTAATTATAGGGTTAAAAATAATATAAGTACCCGTATCTTTAAAAAAAAATTCAAATCTTACCTATATAAAGGGACTTCAAGAAAAAGACGTAACCGCTGCGAAGGAATAATAGGAATGAGAGCACTGGCACTTTGGGTCCCGATGCTTAAATTTTATTAATTTACAGAAGTTTTAATGCCGTTTTTCTCGAATTCTACTAACACATAACAAATTTAAAAACAAAATACATATATATTGTTTTTGTTCAATTTTGACGTTTTAAACTGTTATTATCAACTCCATAGCAACAACTACAAATAATATTTTATCCACAAGTGAATTAAAATTTTTTAAAACACTCTCACAATTTTTTTAACTCATTCTGCAAAAAATAATACATTTAAAAAACACAAGGCACGAAAATGTACCACCACAATATTTATTAGATATTATCAGCCATTTTCATTATTTTTCACGACACAAATGACAGACAATAATGCTTTTTAAATAGATGACTTGACATCTATCAGCGACGATTGTCATGCTTAGCCTACTAACTGATCAGTTTTTTATTTTGCCAAAATGATTTTCATTATTATTTCTTCAAAATTGAATAAAATATTGTACAAACCACGTGAGCTAAGAATGTTTATTCACTCGAAGAAAACTTTCTTCTCATGAATAAACATTACCTTAGCTCACTTGGTGTGTAAATATCTATTAACACGATGTATGTTTATTAATAATACACAGGATGATTCATAACGGGAGTGCCAAAATTGGCTACTGTGCAAAATAAGTACATAAATGAATTCTTATTAATATTACTTTTAGTATATTGAATAAAACATTAATAGCAATAGGAAATAGTATGCAAAAATATATACAGTCAAAACTCTATAACTCGAAATTCGACAAGTCGAAATACTCGAAAGCAACTCTCTCCGATGCATTTATGTATAAAATTGAACTTATTCTTAACTCGAATATGAGACTCTATAACTCGAAATGAAAATCATAATCGAAGGAGACCTTAGACTCTGTAAGCTGAATTCAGTTGGACGGGAGACTCTATAACTCGAAGTTTCCGCGAATTCATATGTACATACATATTTGCCCCGCCACTCGCCTTCCGATACGACCCGCCATTGGTGAGACTGTATAGATGCTTTCCTTCTCAAAGTTTTAAATGTTTCTTTTGCTTTAAATGAAACGTGCATATTTCATAAGTAAATCTGCATACATTTTCTAATCCTTATACCAACGTCGTAGAAAACTCGATAACTAGAAATTAATTTTCAGTAAACTCGATAACTCAAAAATTCGATATCTTAAAAAATCGATAACTAAACGTAAAATCGACCTCCCTTCAACTTCGATTTAACTGTATTTCTCATTTTTAATTAGAAAAGAAAATCTGTTCAATTTTTAAATATGGTGAAATATAACGTATTTAAATTACACCATTACACTCATCTTTTTCCGTATTGCGCAATAGTGCGATACTTAAACGTCAAAATAGTAGCCTAACCGTTACTTCCATTCCATTAGTTCAGTACTGAAGTTTAATTCATTTAATGTTATTGAGTGATAACTATAATTAATACTATGACAATCTTATTCTAATTACTAATTCAGTCGTTCGGAGCCCAGTTTACCTACTACTACGGTGCTACGGATAGTTGTAGTTTCGAATAAATACATTACCTAGTGTTGAAGATTCAATGAGTGCGTGAGTGTGAAAAATATAACAAGTTTATACTATTGAAGTATTTAAGTTCAAAGGGATCTAAGTGCCAAAAAATATTATTTAAGATTTTACATAAAAAAGTGATACATGTACACCAAAATTTTTGAAAGAAGTCCGATCAAGGCCATCTACGAATTGCATCTATGAATTAAGATTTCTTGCTATCAAATTTAGTAGTGTCGTTTACATAGTTTTTATGAGGTACACAAGATATTATGTACCCTCATAAAAACTAAGTAAAAGACCCTACTAAATTTGACAGCACAAAATCTTAATTCATAGATACAATTCGTAAATTGCCTTGATCGGACTTTTTTCAAAAATTTTATTGTATGCTATGTGACGCCCAGTGATATAGAAATAATATTACTAAGTGCTAAAAATCTATATTTGGTTAATGTAAAGCCAAAGATGGAACAAATTTCATGTAAAGGAAGAAGTGTCCCCACTCTGGATTACAAGTACTAAAATATTTTTACTCATATTTAATGGATCGTGAGTATTTAGCATTGTATTTGTCAAAAATTGTCCGATAAGGAGACCATTTTAATTATGTAAAAGTGACCTTTTCGTAAAAATTGGACAAAACTATTTTTGTACATCAAGGAACGCACATGCAAACATGACCGTTATTTTAGTCCTTTGTTTTTTTTTTATGGATTTATTGATAAATCACATAAATCAACACGGTAAACTGAGAAACAACAGTGCTAAAATACACGCCAAATACGAACTATGTTCCCAGTTCCAAATTATTTACTGAACAGAGGAACGACAACATATGTCACCTAATGAACAGATATTATGACATTTGTGGCAAAAAAAACTACTTTTTTCTATAGCAAATGTTAAACTGTGCTTTTATCTACTCAAAATAGTAGATAAAGTAGCACTTTAACCGCAAGGGTAGATAAAGTAACATTTTAACAGCAAGGGTAAATAAAATACTTTAATTCTTATTTATTTACTTACAAAATCCATAACAACCAACATACATACTGTGATTTTAAAATTGTGTTCAATTAATAATAACATATAATTGGTATTTTTTATTCTCTTCTTTAACATCTGCTATAGAAAAAAATAGAATTTTATACACGACGATAAAATTAAATTATCGACTCACGAAAAATAATTCAGTCGCGACTCTCGTCGATAAAATATAATTTTACCGTCTTGTATAAAAAAATAACTATGAATTACGTATGTCATCTAAAAAAATCTTTACAGTTTTTCAATTGCAAAAAAAAGCACAGATAAATATTATTTCGACAATTTAAGTTATCATAAATATTAAAGAATATTTTATTCTCCACATCTTTTAATTGTATTTCTTTCTTTTTATTCAATGGCCTTAAAGATAAAAGAAATTATTAAAAAAATATTTGTTATGTGCAGCCTATGCAACAATACGAAACTATTAATTATACAAATGGTTGCAATATTAATATGACTAATTGATAAATGTGAGTGTATGTTAAGTATAATTTACATAGTACACTCATGAAATAATTTTACTGGAAATATGTAATCTTTTGCAAGAAACTTTGTACGGAATTTATAAAAAATACTTATAAGAATGGCACTTAATTCCGGTGATCTTATTAATTAAAGGTAAGTGAACGAACAACTTTAATTATCCCTAAGTATAATTAAACCTCGCATTAAACTAATCTAACAAGCGTTCGAATCAAAGCACTGCATGGTAAAACTCAATCCGGATACAATCAGAGAATCTTGCCAGGAAATCTAAATATTTCCTTATTGCTCGAGGGTTTAATCTTACACAATCCCTTAGATCTTAATTGTATCCTAACCAAACACTGTGGATGAGATTGAAACAAATTTTTAATAAAATGTAAATTATATTATCTAGAACCTTAATCACATCAAATAGAATTGGTATATTGGTTATTGTTGTGTAATATTGGATATGAATAATACATGAAAGACATAATGTTTATTAATACATAGATAAATACAGGATGTTATGTAAGTAAGTGATCAACGCTTAACCCATGGTAGAACTGACCCCAAAGATAGTACATCTGGCAATAATTTTTGTTTAAATATTGCATATGGTTTATAGCGAGACATTACAAAATAGTCGTGCTGTTGTAAGACGGTACAGTTATTTCCAAATAGACGTGAATGATTTTATGTCATTTGTGACAGGTATCACATTTTTTCCAGAGAACACATTGATTTTTACTTTTTTATAAAGTTTTGAACTATAACGTGATTGGTCAGTTTTAAAGGCCTCTATAGTTCTTGTAGAAAGTATGTTAAACAAAAATTATTGCCAGATTTACTATCTTTGGGGTCAGTTCTACCATTGGTTGATCACTTACATAACACACTGTATATTGTCAAACTCTTGAGCGGTATTTTGTGGCTATAAATAAATTAGAAATTATAATATTTTTTTCCATTAATATGAAAAAATGGTTTAGATATCTTTGATAACTTTGAAAAAAATTCTTTACAAATCGAAAAAGAATCAATTTGCGGTTTGACAAATATATAAACATTCAAATACTGTAGACATATTTTTGTTTGTTTTTAAATTTTTATGCCCATTTATTATTTTCTCGAAAATGACTCACCATCACACCTAAAAATTTGTGACTCCTAGACCTACTTTAATAAAATTCGTTTTATCTACTCTCTTCTATGGTAGCGGAGGTATAGGAATCATGATAAGCACGTTTATGATAATTATTTTATGTTCCTCCTCCTACTCGATAATCCGATTTTAGCGATGAATGGATTTCTGTGGATCAAGGTGTGGATGTAGTATATAGTCAGTATGATTTCTCCTTCGATTTCTCATATGCTCTGAGACTAAATTTTAGGTTACGTAAACTAGTAAATTTAGCCTAACCTAATACACAAAACTTGCGGGTGTTAGTTTTGTGCAGTATATGTTACACTCCATACCCGAATTCGGAACTGTCTAAAAAATTTGCTCAAAACTCCTGTAAATTCTCAAACTCGAAAAACAGCCATAATGCGATCTAAAATTACAAAGATTGATTATTATGAGTATAATATAGTATTGTTCGATTTTGATTAAGTAATTTTCGTTGAAGTGGTAAAGTTTGCTCTCAGGTAAATCTAGTTGTACTCGAAATGTACTCTTTGAGAAAACTTCCATTAATTTTGTGAATTTTGGAAAAAAATATTCATGAAATATGTAGTTAATAAACAAATAATTACGATTAAACCTTGTGTACTTTTATTCTGTAAAGATACAAAATACTGAATGAATGACATTTAATTACAATATTTATTATCAAAGCAAACGAACATATATTTTTCCGATGACAGATGACAGCGCGTCAATATTTCAAAATTGCGGCAAGAGTTGTGCTCTCCAACAATTCTTTTCGTACAATGATCAGTATATCAGCAATCTCTATGTTAAATACTGTATACTCTTAAAGTTAGTACCTATAAATAAATATATATATATATATATATATATATATATATCTTAAGGGCATATTACCGATTGGCGGGTGTGCCAATCTGTTTTGTACACAGATTTCGGTAATGATAACGATATATTCGTAACTTGTAGGTTTTTACCAGGCGTCACCTCGCGGGCACTATTTTCTGGCGTGGAGAGTGCACCACAGGGGTCACTTTTGATGCAAGCAAAAAGTAGAACTAGTACGTTCAAAGAGTTATGTACGTAAAAGAATACAAGTATCAAAATATAACTTTGAAGTTGCATGTCTTTAGAATGAAAAAAAAATGACTCTACGGCCGATTAATAAAAAAATTATCTACGATTAAAATTTAATTGTTTATTAAATTTAAATTCCTGTGTTTATATATATGGTAGAATTAATTTCGTTACCAACTAAATTTTAACCGGCCCTCCACTTTATAAATTTGAATTATAAATACACGAAAATTAAAAATTAAATACGCAAATTAGGAAAATTAGACATTATGCCCAACCAGTATTTGAGTAGTTAATTTTAACCCAATTCAATTTAAATTAATGTCAGAATGTCTTGTTGGGTTGGGTGAAGCAGAATTTGTTATTTATTTACGAGCGGTTTGTAACATGATATAAATTTAATTATCGCCTTTAGTACAGAAAGTTAGGTGTAGGAAACAATTGAACCAACTTCTCACTACTACTTTGTAGATAGTAAATAATTTTAAGCCGATGAAACAAATTTTACCTGACACTTCGTTCAATATACTCGCTCTACTTTTAACTCAATTATCCATACTCAATTCTCCTTTAGAAGTCATGACAAAGATACTAAAATGTAATAGATATTGTATCTTCAGCACAGCAAACGGGTTTAAAATTGTGTATTGTGCATCACATACATCTGCTGCTTATTGCACAAAATTTATTACTTACACAACACTTTTAAACTGTGTAGTGTAAAGAGTTTCGTATTTGAACCGGAACAATGCGGAACGCCGTTCCGGTACTTTTTCCAGGACAATAACGCGTTGCTGAACTTTTTTCCCTAAAATTTTAAATGGAAATAAGTAAATTAAATTTTAACACAGGAGAGTTTAGGTACAATAGGGGAGTATCACAATTTTTAATATATTTTAATATACATGAAAGAATAAGAAACACGTAGTTTTTATTTTTGTTGTAAAGCAAGATATGCAGCTCTAGAATATGCATGAGAATGTAACATGACAAGCGTATGCAATTAAACAAGGATAGTTGGCGTAAAAAGATATATAAAATATAATTGAAACGCTTAATATAAATATCATATTGTCATCTGTCATTGGTCATTGAGAGTGTCAGTCAGTACGCAATATTTTATTTTACTGTGAATCATTAAACGTGCATTCCACAATGCTTTAATATGACATCTTTGATAGTAAAGTGTAAACTCTAAACAGACACAGTTCAAGTAAAGCTATATACGATAGCATCAATCTTGAGGAATAACCACGGCATACCTATTATTAAGTAATTAATAACGTAATATAAAATATTATAATAATAATATGTACTCGTATATCAAAATAAATTACGGATAAGAAATTAAATGCATATTTTCAAATGCTTGATGTTCTATAATTATTATTAAGTATGTACAGTGTGTCTGCTGTAAGCGGGCCACCATTGCTAACTTTCTTATTTGAAGAGAGAGACGATTAAATAGACAAAGTTGGGCGATATTATACAACAAATTTAACGGTGGAAAATACAAAACAATTGAACATCAAATACGCGACTCAAGTTGAAATTTAAATATTTTATTTCATATTTTGATACAAATACAATATTGTTGCTATGGAAAGAACAAAAACAAATAACGAAATTAATTATTAACTAGTAAACTTTAAAAAATTGTTCAAAATGTTGACCATTTCTTTCACGAAAAATGTGTGCTCTTTTTATCACAGACTTCATTGTTTTAGTCAACATCCTTTTTGATATTAGAGCACAGGCAGCAGTAATTCTGTTTTTTAATTCATCAACCGTATTCACTGGTATTTGATATACTTTATCTTTAATAAAACCCCAGACAAAAAAAATCTAGGGGCGTAAGGTCAGGTGACCGTGCTGGCCACGGAACAGGGTCATATGTGCCAATCCATTTTTGAGGGAATCTATCATTCAAATAGTGCCTCACTGCTAGCGCATTGTGTGCTGAAGCACCATCCTATTGAAACAACTTCATATTTCGTGCAACGTTTAATGGCATATTATCAAGATAGTTCTCGAAAGTATCTTGAAGAAAATGTAAATATACTTCTTGAGTCAAACTTCTTTCAAGAAAATAAGGGCCAATCAAATATGTATCTAATACACCTAACCAAACGTTAACACCGAACTGACCTTGAAAACACAAAAAGCATATCAACTAATTCATCATTAGTATATTTTTCCATTTTGTTGACAGCATCTATCAATAAAATGTCAATTGTTCTTTGTTTAATGTTAGTTTCTGTTGTTTCCATAGCAACAATGATATATGTGTATTAAAATATGAAATAAAATATTTAAATTTCAACTTGAAATAACTCTTTTGTTTTTAATTTTAGAGGCATAGTGATAATGAACTTTTATATTCAGATAATAAAAATCTTTTAAATGGTACCAATTTCAATATGGCATTCCATTTTAAAAATGTTATTTTGTTGATAAGTCGCGTATTTGATGTTCAATTGTTTTGTATTTTCCACCGTTAAATTTGTCGTATAATATCGCCCAACTTTGTCCATTTAATCGTCTTTCTATCTCTGCAAATAAGAAAGTTAGCAATGGTGGCCCCCTTACAGCAGACACACTGTACATATAATTATTACAATGCATACATGCATAACACATAATATATTTTATAATCTATCTAAAAAAACGTGTGCTGTGAAACAAACAAGACTGGTTCCTGTCAGCTTCTGGTTTCAGCGGCCGTTTTTATATTACCGAAGCCTATTTAATTGTTAATTTTGGTCTTTACGCCGTCAGCAACTACCAAGTTTTTAAGATAAGTGTTATCTTTCTTATACATTTCAAATTAAGTTAAATTTTTAATATTATATATATTTGAATTTTCAAAAATTTGATTTTGTTTGTTAGTTACGGTTTTAGCATAACTAGATTATAATTTATTATATTTTTGACAGTTTGACAGCTGTCAAATACAGAATTATATACATACATAAATTCATTTTATAGTTTTTTATTTTTAAAATAAGGATAAAGAAATAAATAAACAAAAAAGTAATTAATTCCAAATTTTATAGGAAACTATTGTTAAAATGAAAGGCTAACTTAAATACTTTTCTTATACTTCAGTCAAAGACGAGTCTGGTAAACTGCTTTGACTTCTACTCTTACCGAATAAACCCGTTTTCTGTCTACTCTGTCCTTCTTATCTTTTATGTATAGTAAAATGAAGAATAAATGGAGAATGTATGATGAGTGTAAATTCGGGACATGGAATGTCAGAAGTGTGAATGGCAAAGAGAATGAGTTGATGAATGCAATGCGAATGTACAGTGTAGATGTTTTGTGTGTAACTGAAACAATGAGGAAAGGTTGTTGTGAGGAAGAAGTGGATGGCATTTTTTGTTTGTGGTCGGGAGTTCGAGAGATTGAGCATGCTAAGCATGGTGTAGGTATACTTGTGAGTGAAAGAATGAAGCCGTTTATACGAAATTATGGTTGTATTTCTTCGAGAATTTCTTGGATGAGATTCAAGGTAGGCTATATACGAATCTTCGTTGTGTCTGCTTACGGTCCAACAGAATCTGAAAATGACCTTGAAAAAGATCAGTTTTGGATGTCGATAAATAATGTAATTGATTTGTGTGATCCGGGTGAGAGGGTGATAGTATGTGGCGATTTGAATGGATGGGTGGGTGTAAAACGAAGTGAATCAGAGAATGTGTTGGGACGTTTCGGTGATTGTCGAGTGAATGACAATGGTAAGAGAATTGTTTCATTTTGTTTGGAAAGAAATCTCTTCATTTCAAATACCATTTTTAAACATAAGTTAGCTCACATATACACCTGGGAAAATGTGGTTCAGAATAAACGTAGTGTAATTGACTTTGTAATCTATGATGAGCGTTTGAGGAGTATGATTGTAGATACGCGTGTGAAAAGAGGCGCTGAATTGGGTACGAATGATCATTATTTGGTCGTGTCGCGAATGAGGTTAAATAAATTTTGGCGAATGAAGGAGAAAGGTTCTGGGCAAATGTTTCGTGTGAAATCCTGTGCCCTTTTAAATGAAGATGTTAGGATAAAATTTGTTGATAGGTTGAATGAATCCATGCCTGAATGTGAGCCTAATTATGAATGTAATATAAATGAAGTTTGGAAGAAATTTAAGGATTCCCTCCTTAAATGTGCAAAAGAAGTTTGTGGTGAAAGCAGATTAGGCTGTTGTCCGAAAAATGCGTGGTGGAATGAACAGGTGAAAGAAGCGATTGCTGAGAAAAAGAGGGCGTATTTAAAGTTATTAAATGTTAAGGATTCGCCTGGGAGGTTGCGCGAAGAATGTTTGATAGAGTATAGAAGGAAGAATAAATGGGTGAAGCAAGTGGTGAGAGAAAGTAAAAAACAATTTGATGATTTGTTGAGTGAAAGGTTGACAAATGATTTTAGTACAAATAAACGGTTGTTTTGGTTGAGTGTGAAGAGACTGCGGGGTGGAAGTGGTCGAGTTGTGAAAGCTGTGAAGAGTGCGAATGGAGAGTTATTGTGGAATGAATCAGATGTAAGGAATAGATGGTGTGAGTATTTTAAGGGTTTGTACGGAGGTGAGATTGAGAGGGATGATAGTAGCGAAGCTGCAAGTGAAAATGATAGTGAAGATGATTATGATATAGATGAAAGTGAAGTATGTGATGCATTAGCGCGTGTAAGGAATGGTAAGGCTGCGGGTTTGGATGGGATTACAAATGAGATGTTGAAGTATGGGGGAGAGAAAGTATTTGATTGGTTAGTGTATTTATTTAGATTTTGTCTAAAACGTTGTGTAGTTCCTGATGATTGGAAAAAAGCTGTTATTTGTCCTTTATTCAAAGGCAAAGGCAGTTCGAGTGAATGTACAAATTTTCGTGCAATAAGTCTGTTGAGTGTGGTAGGGAAACTCTTTGGTAAGGTTTTAATTCATAAGGTGCGAACCTTAACAATTTCAAAAATTAGTGACGTTCAGGGTGGTTTTTTGCCTGAGAGGGGATGTGTCGATCAATTGTTTGCTCTTCGTATGATTGTAGAGAAGTCACTTGACAAGAACAAGAAGGTGTTCTGTGGCTTTCTAGATTTAAAGAAGGCGTATGATAGTGTTCTTCGAGATACTTTGTGGGGTGTACTAAGAAAGTACGGCGTGAATGGAAACTGGTTGGGAGCGATTCGAGCGTTGTATGAGGGTAGTGAAGCTGCTGTGAGAATAGATGGTAGGTTGAGTAGTTGGTTTCGTATAAATGTAGGTGTTAAACAGGGTTGTGGTATGTCTCCGTGGTTGTTTAATTTGTATATGGATGTGTTGTTGCGGAAGGCGTTGAGTGGATTGGATGGTGTACATATTGGTGAAAGTATTGTGCCTGCGTTAGCGTATGCGGATGATGTAGTTGTCTTAAGTGAAAATGAAGAGCAACTGAGAAGAATGATAGAGAGAATAAACGAAGTTGGAAGAAGTATGAATTTAATGTTGAATGTTGATAAATCTAAGGTGTTAGTATTTGAAAGGAGTGAATTGGTGACTGAGTGCAATGTGTTGGTGAATGGAGTAAAACTGGAGCAGGTGAATGAGTTTGTATATTTGGGTAGCATGATGTCGAGGGATGGACGAATTGACCGTGAAATTGATAGGAGGGTGAGTGCGGGATGTAAGGTAATGGGTGCTCTGGGCACGTTTGCTCGTAACGTAAACGTATCTAGAGAAGCTCGGTTAAGTGTTTATAATGGAGTGCTGGTGCCTGCTTTGATGTATGGAAGTGAATGTTGGGCATGGACGAGAAAGCATAAAAGGAAAGTGACTGCTGTGGAAATGCGGTATTTACGTGGTGTTTGTGGGTATACAAGACGGGATCGCGTGAGGAATAATTTGGTGTATGAAGAATGTATGGTTAGGAAGAATGTAGTTAAGAGAGTTGGAGTGAGTCAGTTAAGATGGTTTGGTCATGTGGAGAGAATGATAAGTGAACGACTTGTAAAACGCATATATGTTGGTAAAGTTGAGGGTGTTCGATTGCGTGGCCGTCCAGTGTGTAAGTGGATGGATGTGATTGGTAGTGTTTTGAAGGAGCGTAAGTTTCCGAGTGGAAAGAGAAGAAGAGCATGTATGAATACGATTATGAATGTGGCTGAGGCGAAAGAAGTTTGCCAGGATAGGAATGTGTGGCGTAGGATGATTGTTTCGTAATTATTGTGGTGTAAAGATGAATGGTTAGTAAGAATGTTTTGTGAGAATGGAGAGACAGCTGAACTTTTATGTGGACGAGAAGAATGAAGTATGTTTGTACAGGAGTGTGTAGCGAACGATGATTTTTGTGTAACTATTATTGTGGTCCGGATGCGGTTATTCGCTACCGAAAATCGGTCACTTTAATATGTTATTATGTATGAATACGTTTATGAATGTGGCTGTGGTGAAAGAAGTATGCATGGATAGGAATGTGTTGCGAAGGATGATTGTTTCGTAATTATTGTGGTGTAAAGATAAATGGTTAGTAAGAATGTTTTGTGAGAATGAAGAGACAGCTGAACTTTTATGTGGACGAGAAGAATGAAGTATGTTTGTACAGGAGTGTGTAGCGAAAGATGATTGTTGCGTAACTATTATTGTGGTCCGGATGCGGTTATTCGCTACCGAAAATCGGTCACAATAATATGTTCTTGAATGAATGTTATGATGATTTTGGGCAAGGCGGAAGAAGAATGTTTTTAAAGAGTTAAGTGATTCTGTGGAGCTCTTGCTTTCATCCCTTTTCTTATTATTTTCGGGTTTTTGCTAACCCACTAAGTGGGAAATGCGTGATTTTATGTATGTATGTATGTATGTATGTATCTATTGCGGTACCATTATCAGAGAAATTGACATAAAAGAATTATACATAGAAAATAAAATGAGAGAACAATCTTATTCATCATAAATTCAATGCAGTCACGGAGAGTGCACCTCAGGGATGCTATTTAAAAATAGAAAAAAAAAATTCAAATTTGAACCTGAGTTGTCAACATCACAACCATCATGGCATCATGCACATAATCAACTTAGCCACACAACCTTATTTCATTAGTAATTCGTTTCCTCAACAGTATTGTACATTTTTACACAATAACAGCATGTCTTACCCAGTTTATGATATCTTATACAGAAGACCTCGAAAGAGACAAAAGGCTACTTTAGGAGATATCCGTAATATTCAATTTATGATTTACGTCTAGCTCTCACCGAAGCCAAACCGCACCAACTTTAAATATACATACATAGTTATTTTTTGTACAGCTGTAATCCAAGATCCCCGAGTTAGCTTTCACAAATTAATTTAAATATTCTCTTTATCTTATATTTTTATAAAAAAAATTACATCTTTCATATGAACCCAGTCGCCTTTGACATATGTAAAATTAACTTATTATACATAGAAAGTGTCGAGATCGATGGAATCTTGAATGTGATTTGCATATAATAATTTCAAACATAGATCCAAAAATAAACCTTGTTTTTAAAAGGCAAAATCAACCTAATTTTTTCTACGTATAATTTTTTAGTATTATTACAATGAAAAAAATATGATTTTATTATCCTTATTAATAATATATTAATAATAATACATTTATTATTATGGAGCGCATAATTTACTTTAGGTACCTACTTTAAATGACTGCGATTGTGTATCTGACCGAAATCAAACTTAAATATTATTTGTAATTTTCATATCACACAAAATTAGCCTCTCTCGTTCAGTTTTGAATTTGAGTGATTGTGAAAAAAGGGTAGTAAATTCTTTATATTACAAATTTGTCATGTATGCACCGAAATCTGCGAATTTAAAGCAGCATAGCTTAATTCAATAAATAATAATAATAATAATAATAATAATAATATACTTTATTGAGGTTCAGCCAAGGCTGATCTTCCAACTAACCAAAACAAACAAAAAAATACAAAAAATAAAAAATACATACAAAAAAATGTATCTACCTAAACTGTAGGTCCCAAAATAGGAAAAAAGAGTAATAATATTATTAATAATATGTACAATACTGAAAATAAATATATCGTGGAACATGGTTTACAATATTTAGCAAATAAATGAATAAATAGATCAATAATATAATATTTATTATTATTATTGTTATTATTATTATTTATTAAATCTAAAAGAATATTCAATATTTGTAACAAGAATAAACAACTACCTTCATTTATGTAAAAAGGAGTATAACAGTGAAGGCTCGTTAAAGGACACCATGGAAGCTCTACTCTATAAAAAGAAATTCTTATTTTCTCATTTTTCTATTAATGCTACACTTTTAATTATTAATATTTTTTTTTTTATATTTACTTTCAATGTTTATAATTTATTATCTTATTCTTTACGCCTAAAACTTCGTAAATTTCAGTGTGAAAGCTGGAGGTTGCTAACACACTACACTAATGTCCCACTGGTGGCCTATACTGAGCGGGGACTGCAGCTTCTGTTCATTATAGAACTAACAAATATGTTTAAGTTTGGATAGTCGTTTATTATTGTTATTTTGTCAAGATGTTGTTTGTTGATATTAAAAATAATGAAACAATGGTAAAAACGAAAGTTACAGGCCTATATGCAAAATATTCAAATGTAGTTGTTGTTTTTCTTACTATAATATGAACATATAAGGTTACGCATGTCTTCATTTGTCAAGCACCTACTCCAGATTGAGTGATTGGAGGACTTTGTGTGTCATTTGAGGTTATAATAAAATAGGGGAAGGATGTTTGTACATATAACAGCAAACTGATTATGTCACTATATCAATCATAACTAAACAAAACTCCTATGTAGTAAACATTAATTGGGGAATCCATGTATTTGTCGTACACATACTTGTATGATTGCTGACAGTGGCAGTCAAAACTTGGACCATGTATACATAATTTTTACCTTCCGTCACCTTTAGGTAAGGGAGGTACTGTCTTTCGACAAAAAATACGATTTTACTATTTTTACGATGATTTCTGTATGTATGTATGTATATGTGTGCGTGTATGTATGTGTGTGCGTGTATGTATGACGATAATTTCGGCCGCGATAACTCCAAACTACAATTTTAAAAATTACGATTTTCTCATATTCCTCATTCTTACTACCAAATGAACACCTGATTAATTGGTCAACCGGAAGTACTTTAATTTGAAGCTTTAAAAGTATGTCGTTCTTGTTATATTTAATTAAGTATACATTTAATATTATTCCATTATTATGAAATTTAAAAATATATATTTACATGTTTTTATTGTTGAAGTGGATGATACCAGTTAAAGAGAATGAATATTGGCTTGATTTTTATGTTATTTGTCAATTAATAATTAATATAAATAATTCTATATTAAAACTGGTTGAATATTCACTTCCCATATCAATAGAGGAAGAATCTGAAGAATATAATAACTTACGGAATACTAAAAACCTAGCTCCTATCTTCAAATTAAGCAGATTTCCATCACAACCGTTTCATTAATCATACCTCATCGGTTCCATCGAAAATTCGTCAATGACGGCATTGTATAATGTGAGACAATTCAACACTAAATTATTTAAAATTAAAATACCAAAGAAACCAGAATTTTTTCGTGGTTGCTGTAATCCGAATTTTTCCCAACCTTTTTTAGGATCCGTGTTCCGAATAGAAACCAGTGAATAATTTCAGGACTTACGGAACTCTAAACCACGAACCTCATCGAACCGGTTGAGTTACGGAACATAGAATTTCATATATAAAATTGACGAACTGTCATGTGTTGGCCACATCAGATTTTTTCCTACTATGGCGTCCATAAAAACTATAACTTATCTAGATATCTAACAGTGATTTGAACATAATCGTTCGAAAGAAAATAAAAAGTATCTTAAATAAGTGTAAAAATGGTGGATTTATAACAAATATAGTAAACACAACATAGCATAGCATAGCATAGCTCATATTTGAATTTCAAAATATGGACTTTCGTATACGCACTTATAACTGACACAGAAAACACAGCATAACATAGCACATCATAGCATAGCATAGGGAATTGACGAAAGTTCAATTTTTGCTATGTTTTTCTTATGCTCGTGCATGCTCGGCAAACTTCGGAATAGTTTGATTAGATGAAAGAGATGTGAATAGTATGGCCGCGATCAGCACGTCACAGCGCTGGCAGCGCTGACCGTCGAAGTTTGCCGAACGCAATGAATGGACGAATGTAATTGGTCCAGTAATAGTATTCGGCAAACTTGGGTGCTCAGCGCTGTGTCGTGCTGAACGCGGCCAATGTTTCCTTTTCTTTTAAGGTTATGTGTCAAACTTTGTTTGGAATTTTTTGTTTGTGTTTTGTGTTTGGTTTGCTTTATTAACATTTATCCATTATTAAATAATATAACAAAAACACAAGCTAACAGCGTAGGAAACGAAACAAGAATAAAGTTAAAATTCTTAACAGGTTCTTCTTCCTACAGTTCTTCTATATGTGTTTTTCCTATGTCTTATGTCAAGTTATAAAACTCCCAAATAAAATTCTGTGTTTTGCTATGCTATGCTGTTTTATTGTGTTTTCTATCCGCCTAACCAAAATTCCATATTATTTCATACTTGTGAGTTATTTATTAAAATAAAAATCTGGCAACTTTGACCTAATTGGATCGACTTCGTATTTTTTTAAATAGTTTTGAAATGTATTTCTTATTAATTTTCACATATTTATTGGGGGAGGGGGAACTGGTGTTAACATGGGCGGCAAAATCAGTGTTGCCTAACTAGAAAATTTTCTTTTAACAACATTCCAGTCCTTTTGGCGTATATTACTAACTCTTTTGCATAAAACACCAGTTGCTGTTGCTATATCTGGACGTGTGGTCACAGCAATGTAGAGTACATCTCCTACTGCTTGTCTGCATATTTCGTTATTTGGTAGAAGTTAAATTTCGTCTTCTGACTTCAAATAACTAAGGTCCATTCGAATTATCGATCCTTTTTCTTCCTTAAAATTATACTTCTCAATAATTAGTAGGAAACTGTCATTTACTTTCCCTTCAACTTCAATAACCAAATAATAAATAATATCACAAAAATTAATAGATCATCAACATAAAGCAAGATGTACATCCATTCATCATTTTTAAATTTTGTATATAAAGAAATATCAGCCTCACTTCTCTTGAATCCTTACTTTATAGTTTATAACATAGTCATTTAGAGCTTCATTCCAAGATCTTGCAGATTCTTTAAGTCCGTAGAGAGACCGTTTTAATTTACAAATGAGATGCTCTTTTCCTGGTTGCACGTATCCTTCTGGTTGGGATATGTATACATATTCTTTGATATCGCCATTGGAGAATGCAGTCTTGATGTCAAAATGCTTAATTTTCAATTTTCTTGTGGCTGCTACTTGCAAATATGTTTTAAAAATACTCTATTTTGCAACGGGTGCAGATGTTTGATAATAACCTTCTCCGAATTTTCTGGGAGAATCCTTTAGCGACCAAACGCGCTTTATACCTTTTATCATCATTCGTACTTGATTTTAAAAAGCCATTTACAACTGAAAGTTTTTCACATCTAAAGTTTTTCTAATGATTCATTCCATTTTTGTCTTTCTTGGGCAGGTAATTTTTCCGAATCGTTTCAAGATTGTGCTACAATTTCTGTTGCAGGTTTCACCATATATGATAAACGTTCTGGGGCAATACCTTATTCCTTCTTGATTATGTTCGAATTTGTTGTTCTACTTTATCTTCTATGATTTCTTCAACATTGTAATCTATGACAGGGGGGCACGACAGGGGGGGTACCCTAAGCTTCTGATTTACGTTTTCTTACCCAACGATGACTTTATCTAACTGGTGGACACTTCACTTGAAGAGGACGGTTGCTGTATTGTCCACCACTTTACTGAGACGGAACACCCTTACGTTCACTCACACTTAACACTTGACGATAGATTGATGATGAACATGTATTGAATGGATGACACACACAATATTTTTATACTACTTACTAACTTTTATTTACATAATTACATATTTTAAATTAAACTAACTTATTTTATGAATTACACTAAACTAATTTGTTACAGTTACATTGTAACCTAATTACGAGTACTGGCGTAAACGCCCAAAAACTAAACACGGACTACTCCGCGACCTTACTCGTCTGAAACTTTAAACTCAACTGCCTTAAAAACAAAGGGTTATCACTGGAGCAGGCATCTCTGATGAAGGGTGCGAGGGTGCAGCATCCATAGCTAAATAACAACATTGCACGTGGCGTAGGCAATAACTTATATAGTTAATTGTCAAAACAATAAATGTCTACGCGGTTGACATCTAGACTAAACAGAGATATAGGAAAAATGATAATTATTTCTAAACAGAATTTTGACTTACAAAGATGACAGAGTTAAAATGTTGATATACATCTATTTGTTTTAAGTTGTTCTGTTTATTTGTTGCATTATTTTCTTTTATCGGTGTCTTTAATGTGAAAACTTCAAAATGATGTATTTCAGAAGCAGTGCCAAATTTCAAGCTACTGGACATTCATCAATAATTAAGTTTTTGCTCATTATAACCTTCTGGGAATTTTTAATCAAAATTCTATAGCCTTTTTGAGTTTCACTGTATTCCACGACTATTTCTTCTTGAGCTTTAACATCCCATTTAGTGCACTTTTCTTTGGGAATGTGTACATACGCTTTACTTCCAAAGACCTTCAATTGTTGAATGTTGGGCTTGTGTTCATTCCAAAGTTTATACGGTGCTTTTCGATGGCTTTGCTAGGTAGACGATTTTGAACGTAGCATGCTGTATTAATTGCTTCTGCCCAAAACTTTTTCGGAAGATAAAAGCATTGTCCTGGCTCTGTTACATAAAATCCCAGTCTTTCTTTCGGCAACGCCGTTTTGTTTTGGACTGTAGGTTACAGTTGTCTGAAATATAATACCTTTTTTCTTGACAAATTTCTCAGATATTTCATATTCCGTTTCATTATCACTATGAACAATTTTAGGCATTCTTCCTAATTTATTGTTCACGTGTGCTACGATTCTTGAATTTTCTTTTACTTCAATTTTTGATATAAAGAAATTACACAATTGTATATATTTAAAATACGTCAATAACTATGACCATCTTCATTGACCTGTGATATGATTTTCTTTTCATTTTTCCGGGTATGCAGCTCACACATTTTTCAATAATGCTGCATTTATCAATTTTAATACCATTTGCTAGTTCATTTTGGACAAGCATCTTAACAGCTTTAGGATCCCTATGTCCTAGTCTTTCGTGCCATCAATGAATATAGTTGCCGTGTTGTTCAGATGTCACCATGTTAGCTGTTTCTTTGCAATACATTCACGATCTTTACCTAAATTTATAAAGACATTGTCCAAGACGTTATTTGTAAATAATTACCATTAATAAGAAATGCTATATCTGAATCAGAGGAGTTAATTTCTTGACCCTGTGTTTTCTTTGCTTTTTTTTTTTATTTAAAGGCGGGCCGACTGCTCAGGTCATTTGCCGCTTCTTTGCTTTTATTCGAATACTTATATCGGCCTTTTAATGACGGACAATTATATTTGATGTGACCAACCTTCTTACAGTAATTACATAGACGGGTATCGCGATTTTCAGAATTTTGACTATTTCTATAAATAATATGCAATGCAGAATCAGTTTACCTTTGACATATTCTAAAGCCAGTTCATCGTCAGGACGAGTATCAAGTGCAGTTATGAGCTTTTCATAATTTTCAGATATACTACTCAACAACAAAACTGCTATTTGAAAATCACTAATATCTTATCCAATGCCGCACAGACGTTCAACTAATTCTAAAGTACGTCGAATATATGACTTAGATCCTTGTTCAATTATGATTGATATAACTTGCGCATCAAATATCTTTTATTTGTGAGATTAGCTCGTTCATGTACTTTCCTTAGCTCATCCCACATTTTTTTTTTTGCAGATTCACATTTACATATGTTCACAATTTGACTATCTTCTAAACTGAGACAAATAGTAGATACTTTGCGCCTTTTCATCATTCATTTTCCACGCTTCTGTTATTGGACCTTGGGCCTGGTTTCTTTTCGGTTTTTTCCAACTACCAACATCTTCAGTTTGAATTTCCATGTTTGATAATTCTTGTCTCTCAGTTTCGCGATATTAAATTTTGTTAAAGCTGTATCAGTCATGTTTTATTTTTGAACTCTGGGTCCCATAACCTGTTAGATATTTGTATATATAGCAGCAAACTTATTAATTAGAAAAGCGATTTATTATAATAGAACAAAATTACAATGTCAATATATCAAGCAAAACTAACCAAAACAAAACTCATATATAGTAAACATGAATCGGGACTTCCATGTATTTGTCGTACACAGAGCTGGAAATTTGCAAGTACCATTACATTATCATTACTCGGTACTTAAAAAAATTCATTACCAGTACCATTACTCGGTAATGTTAATTGAAAAACTGAATTACAATTACCAAGTAATGGTAATGGTATTTAAAATACCAGGAATTATACAAAAGGAGTTGGATTGTAATTGAAACTAATAATTAATTACGTTTAATTGTTTACAGCATTATATACTTGGGTACATATATAAACGCTTGCCACTAATATTTATTACCTATCTTTTAAGCGTTCTTTCTATCGATTACGAGTAACAGTGAGTGGTTATATTATATGCTATATTATCATTTCATTTTTTTAATTTTACTGATTATTTGCTAGTAGGTGAAGATATTCGACGCTTTTGATTTACTCTTTTTCTTTTCTTACCCAACGATGACATTTTAACTCACTGGTGGACGCTTGCTGGCTCGCCCACCGACCGCTACTGCTTCATTGAGATGGAACACCCTTATGAACATATCTTATACTGGATGACGACTCGCTTTATACTAATTAACTTTTATTTACATAATTACATATTTAAATTAAAGTAACTCATTATTATTAATTACACTAAACTAATTCTACACACTAAACTGTTACAGTTACATTGTAACCTAATTACGAGTACTGGTGTTTGAATCTTAAACGAAGACTGCTTTAAAAACAAATGGTTATCACTTCAGCAGGGTATATCTGATGAGGGGTGCAGGGCTTATCATTCAGCCTCCGTAGCTAAATAACAACATTGCACGTAGCATAGGCAATAACTTATATAGTTAATTGTGATCACAATAAATGTCTGAGCAGTTGTAATCTAGACTAAACAGAGATATGAGAGAAAAATGATAATTATTTTTAAACAGAATTTTGACTTACAAAGATAACAGAGTTAAAATGTTAATATTGAAATTATAATTTAGAGTTTATAATAAAGTTCTTTACTTGTTATTGCACCATGCTCACCTTATTACAGTTTGTCAAAATACTTGCTATGCCCAGGGTCGGATTCAAGGAAAAATTATTCTTGTTTTTACAATACATGTTTTTCTTTTTCATTTATAACACATGTAGGTAACGATAGTTCAAATCCTGAATTATAAGTTTTTTTATATAAATTATGTCTATATGACTATAACATTATTGATAATGTTAAGTGTCTGTATTTAAAAATTGTATGTGTATATAAATATAAGCAAAATTGACAGCAACTCTATAAATAAATATTCTTTTAACAGATTAAAAAGTTATTTAATTTAATTCTAATTTTATTTCTTACTTTTGTTAGGACAGAGTCCAATTCTGTGCAAAACTTGAGAAACCAATTATAGTGTTTACATTTTTATTTATGACAAGTATAATTTTTTAAGGTTTCTTTGTGAACGTAATTGAGGGGTGTCTAAACAGTTTATTATTATCCCTCTACTTCTGGTGACTTATACTATATCAGTATATTCGATTATTTTCCTTTATTTTTTCAGAGAAAAGTTATTGGATTACAACAAGAAATGCTGAATCACAATACAATATAGGTACTCGTACTATTTATTATGACAAAGAAGATGACAAATTACACAAAAAATGATTATAAAAATTATTGCTGCATATAGCAAAAATACGAGTACATTGGTATTTATATTTTTTACCTCCCACTACTCCAATTAATGGAGGTGTAAGGAACATGAAAAAAATAGCATGTGGAAGTTGTGCTAAATTATAATGAACATCAAAAAACATAAATTTGAAATATGTATATACTACAGTTCCTGTCGGTCTTCTGTCCTCCTTCTACTCGCGGGTTTTATCATTTTTGTCTACATAACTGTATGATTACGATTTGTCATTTTGAATATTGTAATGTATCTTTTTTATTATAATCAAGCATTTTCTTAGTTGTTTTTCGGATTATATTTATAATCAGAGGGACATTTTCATTAAATTAGGTATCTGGAGACTCGATATACTTACATAAACGAGTATGCCTATGCATACATATGCCTGAGTTACAATAAAAACATGCAATAGCAATTATTATAATCATTTTTTGTCTGGTCAATTTCTTTATTGGAATCAAATCCTCTTTATTCTAATCATTTTTTTTAAGTACCTGCCTGACCTGATTGAGTATAATCAGAAGGATAAATTATTTTCTATACTAGTTAGGGTGACCATTTCTCCGGTCTCGCCTAGAGTCTCCAGGTTTTAGCATCTTATCTCTGACCTCATGGTAATTATTTTTTTTTTTTTTTTTCGTTTAATTTAATAAATATACATATTTTTTATAGCATAATTTTAATTTAATATGCTACACTTTACTGACAAGCATTGTAAATGAATGAAATAAAACCAATTATCATGTTCTAAAATTGAGTAGCAAAACTGAGTTGATAAGCGTATTGAATTTAAGGCAAGGAAGCATAATACTGCCGGTCAATTTGAGAACATAAGTATTTGTCGAATATAAACGTTTCGCAGGGATCACTACCGATTAATGATTGAGTAACACTTGTGCAATTTAAAATAACTACATACGTATTTAGTTACAATAAAGATACTATGCATCGAATTAGTTGTAGAAAAATTCTAATTTATATTCGTATAAAATTATAATGACACCTCCAACAACCTCTACTAATAAATTGTATCTTTATTTTTAACATTAAAAATAGTGTAGACCTAATGAAACATTAGTTAGTATAGCTTCAGATCCACATTTTTATTGTACGTCAAATTATACTACCAGTTACAAAATGTTGAAAACTTATTTTCTTACTCTACTAATCTAGGAAGTGTAATTTGGTTCACGAAATATGACTATTTAAGATCATTTATAAGTCATCTGATAGAATATTGCTTGCAGATAACTTTACTGCATTTCGTATGCATCGGCGTGCAACATATTTATAGACTAATTTTAACTGAAAAAAAATAAGTGTACTCAAAGATTTATGTTGGTCATTTATGTTTTTGCAAAACACAAAAACATAGACTTGACTAATAATTTGATTTAAATATCAAATAAACATTAGCCCAGAGAAGAGTGTAGTACATAATTAGATATCTGTAACTCTACGACATACGTCATTATTATTTGTAATAGAAAGTAGTCACCATTTACATATATCTGTCACCCAACTTAAATTACTTAGACATACGTCAAATAATCTTTCTCTTCCTTACATGAAATGATGCTATAGTTCTCGTCACCAAAAATCGAGGGACTATCATAAACAGCTTAACTGCCCATCACTTAAGTTCACAAAGAAACTTAAAACTTCTGCCCATCATAATAATAAGACTGAATACTGTCACTGTTTGCACATAAAGCTAAAGCAATTTGCGGTATACCGTGCTAAACTATTCCATTCTAGTTTCATAGTATAGAAGCGGTTAAGCTGTTTATGACCGTCCCTCGATTTTTGATGACGAGAACTATACTGCTGTATAAACTGCTGTGTATTCTTTCTTCGAACAAATGCCCTTGAATAGTCATCTTTCGTAAATCCAACTATACCCACAAAATTGAGTACGAGAAAGTATCACTGAGTATTCGAAGCTCAGTATAGTTTTTAATACATTAGATGTTGTGACCAGCACAAGACCTCTCGCCATTTCCATATTATGCCATATAAGAATTATACATATTTAACATTTCTGATACACACAAAAATACATATCTTCTTTATATATTTTTATTTTTTTTAATTCATTCTATGAAGAAGTTTCCTCTTTAACTTTGAATTTATAAGATAATGTCTTGTTATTAAATAAAACTGAATTGTGGACGTCCATTATTTTTTTACCTCTCGCTAAAAGAGGTACCTATTGAAATCATGCTAAAAATCGCATATCCAGATTTTAGTGGATAAGCACGTTTTAAGGTCCCTATAATCCGATTATAACATTTTTACGATGATGTCCGTGTGTGTGTGGATGTTGGAAGTTGGAACCACGGTTTCTCAAATACTATAAGATTTAAAAAATATTTAACTGCAGTTTCCTCAATCTGACATTCCTGGGAAGGGCTGATTAGATTTTGGTAACAATTGGACAACCGAAAGTGGGAAGTAATAGTTTCTTTTAAAAAAATTCTGTTATTACTAATATTAAAGAATATAAAAATCTCTATCTGATATATTTAAATCAAAAATCCATGGAAAACAAGTGGAAAAATTAAAATGTTTGTAATTGACAGATAAAAGTGAGTATTAAAAAGCCAGAGATATTAATTAATCTCATCAATCTCGGACATTAGAAGAATAAGAGTGAATAGAAATAATTAAAAAATATAAAAGTATATGTAGAAGATATGTATTTTTGTGTGTATCAGAAATGTCAAATATGTACAATACTTATATATCCTAATATGGAAATGGCGAGAGGTCTAGTGCTGGCCACAACAGATTTTTATTATTATTAACTAAATACACAAATAATATCACAAAGTTTGGCTAGCTAGGTATCTGCTGCCGTCATCAGGTGTACTGATAATACTTTCCGTTTATTTTTCCAAATGTACGAGATTCTTCCAATTTATTGATGAGATGAGATTAGCCGTATTTCTAAAGGGTTTATGTAATATATGCATCTATAATTATAAATATATAATTAATAATAAAATAAGAAATATTAAATGTACTTCCCAGAAAAAATCTTCAGGAATGTGTCTGGTTTTTTGACACTGACATTTATCTGTTAATTTCAAACATTTTAATTTTGCAACTGGTTTCCATGGACTGCGAGATTCATTACAACATATTTAATGTATTTATATTTCTGTATCTCTAACTCAATAGAAAATATATTAAAAATTGTAACTGTATCGGATAGAGATTTTTATATTCTTTAATATTTGTAATAACATAAAATTTCAACATACACATACACACACATCATCGTAGAAATGTTATTATCGGATTCTAGGGACCTTAAAACGTGCTTACCCACTAAAATTTGGATATTCGATTTTTAGCATGAGGTAAAAAGTTCAAAACTGTTGATGTAATATAAAACAAAATACATTTAACAAATAAGAGAGAAAGTAAAATGGTAACAAATGTCGTATCTATAAGATTTACAGTATCAGTGTTTAATTGTTAAGTCTGAAAGAAAACAGAATTAAAACAGCAGGTCACGAGTTCGTTTTAGCTTCAACGGTTTCATCTAAATACTCCTCCTCATTGCTAATTCATCCTCTCTGGGTCCAATCAGCCAATTACCATTTAGCAACCACATAACCTCTACAAACCCTAGCCCGCCCTACAGCCTTTGTTACATGATTGCAGTCAATTCGAGCTATTGTTGTTATTAGAACTACAGTTAACTGGACCGTACCATAACAATGTAGAATTCTGTAGTAATATAACATCAAGGAAGACCAGAATATGCCTATATTAATTGCGGAATCATTGTGTAGTTTCCAAAGAGACCTACATGAAAATTTATTATTTAAAAAAGCACGTTTTATTTCCCTTTCTGTTACATAAAACAGTCGCTTTCCTTACAATTAAAAAAGTAAAAAAGAATAAAAAAAACGTCCACTGCTTGTCAGTTTTTCACTCCCTCGCTCGTTACCGTAGTTACCAGTCATCTTAATCAATAATCTTCAACTTTACAGAATAGTATTCTCGAATACAAAAAGACGAACTTTCGGGAGAATATGTCATTACCTATGTCAAATATTTCTTTCATACTGTTTTAATTTCAAATGTACAGTGTAGAACAAATTTCTTATTATACACGCTACAGAAAATTGATGTAGGTCTTTATGGACCTCATATACCCAAATCATGCAAGCAGCCAATGCACGTCATTAATAAAAATTGAATAAAAGTAACTAGATGTGTGACGTCATGTACTGGTACGTTCACAGAAGTTTTAGAATCTTTATGAAAAGAGTTATACAGATTGCAATCTGTATTATCGACATGTTCATGAATTGTCACATTTACAAAATAAATACTATATTTTCGTCACTGTCCATTTCTATTTAAATTATTTTATAATACTAATCTTATTTATACTTATGTATGCCATATAAGGGCAATAAATGAAAGTGAGCCGAATTTCAAAGAAATATATTCAATTCTTTGATTAATTAGAAGTGTTGTCTTTAGCGTTTATTATATAAATCAGTGCCGGATTAACCATGAGGCGCATGAGGCGCGCGCCTCAGGGCCCGGGCCTGCTAGGAGGCCGGCTACGGCACAATTATGTCAAGTTTTTATTATTTTAACGTTGTATTTTATTTACTTTATAAGTTTATTTCTGTTGTAATTGTTTTTCTGTTTAATTTATGAAATAAATTATATTTTTGGGGTCTTATATTTTATTCTAGGGGCCCAAAATTGTTAGCGCCTCAGGCCCGAAAATACCTTAATCCGGCGCTGATATAAATCACAGATTTTGTATTTGCGTTGTCGGTCACGTTGCGTCGTTGCGTTGCGTTTAACGATACTTTATTATAAATTGGCCTTTTCAACGCACAAAAATGTTTCAAACGCGATACAAATATTTTTCAAATAATAACTTTGACGGTATGAACGTACAAATTATCAATGTTGCCAACTATAGTAACTAATAAATGAATAATATGAAGTAGATGTACATTATTTATATGTTATTCATGTCATATACGATAAATAATGAACTCTACTATTCATCTTAATAATAATTATATAAGGCCATATACTTTTTGACGGTTAAAAATTATTGAAATTTTATTTCATTTTTCACTATTAGTGATTTTAATGCATTAAGGTTTTTACACTGTGATGACGTGCATTGGCTGCTTGAATGATTTGGGTATATCTCGCTTATTGTGAGGGATACAGAAAAAGATTAGATAATTTTTATACTGTTTTTTACGTAGAATAACGTGGTATAATTAGATTTTTTCAAAACTTAATAATTCTCGAGATGTAACACAAACATAATACTTTTTAAATGGAAACATATGTTGAAAATAATCTCATCTTTTCTTATTTTATACGGTTTTCAACGATGTATAACAAGTCTACATTTTTTGTTTTAAATATGAATAAAACTTGAAATATTAATTTTAGTGGTGAAAAAATGGAGCTTATTCAGAAACTAATGAGAAAGTTAATTACAAATCATGATTTGTTAACTTTTAATGTTATTTTCATTATTTTTTCTCATTTTTCTATTTCATGTACTACAGAGAGCATACTGTTCACATTTTTGGAATCGTGTCAAAGCCAACTCCAACGCCGATAAAATTAAATTAAGTAATCTGAATATAATTGACTAAAAAGAATTTTTAAAATATAATTAATTACCTAAATATTTTTTTATACTGGCTTTTTATAATAACAACTTTTTAATTGTCATTTTCCTTGCCAAATGAAGTACTTTTAAGCACTAGTGTTTAAAAATGGCAGTTTAATGCGTAAAATGTTACTTTTAAGCCTAGTGCTTAAAAGTACTTCATTTAGCAACGAATAGATAAACCAGACGTTTACCTACTTTTTAATTTTGAAAAATTCAAAATGTTGATATTTTAGAATAAATGATCTCTTTTAAAACGCTATTATAAAAAATCTTCTATGTAATACATTGTAAAATGAGTGTTTTAGGCACTTGACGTATTGTACTACTCGCTTACACTCGTGCGTACAATTTTCACGTCGCGTGCCTAAAACACTATCATTTCGCAACTTATTACATTAATAGCTATTCTGTATCTCTCATAATCAGCGAGATTTGAGGTATTTTCAAGATAGGCGAAAAACAAATTTTAGCCTGTAGCTCAAAAACAAAGGACGATACAAAATTCCTGTGGTGTCTATTAAAGTTGGCCCATAAAGACCTACATCAATTTTCTGTAGCGTGCATAATAAGAAAGTTTTTCATATAAGGAACTCTAATTTGTTGCACCCAACACAAAAAAAATGTATTTAACTCCAGTAAAAAGTTTATAATTTCATTTTATTCTTAGGAATTTCCTATTCGTGAAATAATAACACTATTTAACTTTCGCCACCATAGGTGATGGAGCTACATGTAGGAATCAGGCCGGATCTAGGATGTGGCGAGCGAGGCACTTGTCTCGGGTGAAAATTTTTAAAGCACAATTTTTTAATGTTCTTTCAAATAGTAAGTACTTTTCATTTTCTATTTCATTGACATTTTTATATCTTTTCTAAATTTGGAGTTAAAAAATGTATCTATATAAAACAATATTTTTCAGTTTATACTATATGTATTTACTCCAATAACACCTGTTAAAATTCAAAATGTTTACAACTGGCAAATAAAAATATGTTTAAAATACATAGTTTACATACTTAATTCCTGCCATATTTTTGTTCGATAAATAACTATTGAAAGAAAAAAAACTACAGATTACAATTTATCATAAAATTTTGATATTAAATACTAGTCCAAATTTTCAGGATTTTATAAGCTAAACGCAAGCTATTCTACTGTGAGGAAGACTTTATATAATTTTAAAATAATGAACAGATTTCCAAGCTATTGATTAATCACTCCTTGGAGATTTGGATATAAAATTTTCTGCGAAATAAGACTTTAATTAACTCCAATATGCTGTGAGTAGACCTTGCAGTTAATTTTTCTTATTTTCTTTTTAATTAAACAAAATGTTCTCGAAGCTATATATTATTATAAATTTGATTAAAATATAAAGTAGAGCACATAATATATAGAAATAGGTAAGTACGAGCCCCTCGTCATAATAGTTCGTCCTAAGAACAAATATCTATATTCATACTTAAATTAATTTATACAGTTAAAAATTAAAATTTGTTTTACTCTTGATAAATATAAATAAATAAACAAATAAATATATCATCAGGCATATTACCCATTTCTGGGTGTGCCAATCTGCTTTATCGCAGATATCGGTAATGATGATGACATATTTGTACCTTGCGGGCGCTTACCAGGCGTCACCTCACGGGAACTCATTGCTGGCGTGGAGAGTGCACCACAGGGGTCACTTTTGTGCCATTTAAAATTCGAAATATTTGGCGTCGGTCGGGATCAAACTCAGTACCCCCAGGTTCGCGACCCGACACTCAGGCACGAGGCCACGGGACCTTGATAAATATAAAATACAATAATCACTTTATATTCAATATAGAATTTGTTAATGATACGTATTTTAATTTAAAACTTCGACATTAAAATGCATTTAGTACGAACTATTGTGACGAGTGGGTCGTATATGTCCACTTGCTGATTTGTAAAAAATATTTTTTTCTGTCATATAATTCTTAGTAAAATATTAAAAAAACAAACATTTAAAAAATTTAAAACACAATAACCCTTATACATCGCGTGAAAACAGACAAATGTTAGATATTTTATAAGCATATAATAGTAGAGATAAAAATAAATCGAAAAGTCTGAATAAACATTTATTCGAAAATAAATCGGTTCTTAGATATGGAAGCCTTTATTTCATAAATATTACTTTTGGCACGACAATATCTCATAAATCAAGAAGGCCCTGTATTTGTCTATTCGTTAACATGAACGTTGACAAGTAGACTTATCATTTATTCTGACTGACTAGTGCCAATTTAATTAATTAATTAAAATTAACATGTTTGATTACACGAATTTAGAGACCATTCGACCAATGCCCGGCCTTCTTCAAAGAGTTCGTAGTTCATTAAAGAGGAAAGAAGACATTTCAAACATCTTCTTTAACCTTACAACTTGTCATAATTTAGTAATATGTAAAAAAAAACATGCCCTATTTTAGAACAATTTAATTAAATTAACAATAGTCAGGTCAGAATAAATGATAAGACTAACTCTAGCATTGCATATCACAACGATTTATTTTCAGACCCATGTTTTAAAACTTTTTGGCTTATTTTGGTCTCTACTAATATTGTTTGTTTTTAAACTATAGACAGTTTTTTTTCAATTTCAACCTTCGTTCAACCATGTAAAACCATCTGCGGAACAGCCACTCACAAAGCATTGATTGTTGATTTCAACACCAAACTTTTAAAACACTGTCTATAGTTTAAAAACAAACTATAATATGTATGTATCAATTGAAAAAAAAAATTTTTTTCAGAATAAAAATCAAATATGTTTTCTATTTAAAAAAATACCGGGTATAACATAAAAATCGGGCCATATGCGTTTAACATGGAAAAACAGTTTTTCTTATCTCAAAAGTGGTCTACCAGTTTTAGACAATATTGATTCAAATAAATGATGTAGAGAATTTAGTTCTGCATCTAATAATCACGTTTTATTACGCATGTTTTTGTAACCGAGAAAATTTAATTTAAAATATTACAAAAGTGACTAGTTTCACGTAGTATCAGCCATGGTACTGAAATAAAATCACAAACAATTGTAATGGCATTTCACCTGTCAGAAATTACTAGGTACTTATTATTGTATTAGTTTTCTTCGTGTGAATAATTCTTCATTTTCATTTTAAAATGTGACAAATAAGTTTTTGACAGGTATAATGTCATTACACTTGTTTGTGATTTTATTTCAATGCCATGGATGATACTATAAAAAAATCATTTTTATAAAATTTTAAATTCCATTTCTATCGACATCTTTGTTCATAGCCTACTCCGAGTTAGTTTTTTTTTTTCTGAACACTAATATATCGTAAATTTACCGATGGAAAAATTATTTTCGTATATTGCTGGATGCATATTAAAATATTTAAATAATTTTTATACAGGATTTTTATTTAGTTTAATTAGTAACATGCATAATAAAATAACATTATATACGAGTAGAACTTTTCGTTTATAAAAGTTTATCTTTTATTTTTAATAATATGCAATAAATTCAAGGTAAGAATTAAAGAATTTGTTTAATTTTTCATGGCTCTCAATCAACAAATGAAAATTTTAATATACGTCTGTCTCGTGACAGGAACTATATCAATAAATTGGAAAAACTTTTCAATTCTAAACATCTTTTGTATTTACACTTTTGTTTCAAAACAACTATCGCGAAATGAAAATTTTTACCATTATATTTCCCATATAACAAAAAAAAAGTAGGCAACCGGTGCGATTAATACTCGTCTTTATTAACAAACAATATTAGTTAAATTACTATTAAATCGTTTAAACATTAATTTCGGTGTAAACCACATTTTTCGTTTTAAATCATTTTAAACTACTAGCCTGGTTTTTATTAAAAAATAGTTATTTATGATATAAGTGTTAAAAGTGACATTTTATGAGAGAGTGGGGGAGTTTGTGAAACGAGGCGAAGCCGAGTAAAACAAACCCCACGAACGAAATAAAATCACTTTTAACACGAATATCATACACTATTTTTCCTACGACCCTAGTTATGTATTAGTAAAAACTAAAAATTATAGAATGACATTTATGACAGGTCATGATGTATTTGCTATGAACAACTGAAAATTGTTTATTGTCACCTCTACTTCCAACAATACTGTTTTAATTTCCAATTCTTCAAGCGCCTTGTAAGGAATTATTATAAACAATTGTAATAATGTACTATAACAATAAACGTTCCAAAATAATGAGTTCTTCTAATAAAATACCTATATAAATAATTTCAGTACAAAAATAAATATAAAATGAAACTACATTTACTTATGAACACTAAATGTAACTAGATTTAGTTATATTTTTAACACTAAATGTAACTAGATTTAGTTCTTTTTTAACACTAGTTTTAAAAGTAAATTTGTTTTTTACTTTTAATCCGTTGTCAATGTCAACGATTTAAAAGTATTCACTGTGTTATAAACTGTTATTTTTAACTCGCTAAGCAATCGTTAAAAATAGTACTTTTAACAGTGGTCGTAGGAAAAGTGATTTTTATAACAATCCTGCTTTTATATCTGAAATATTTTTTCAAATGACCAATTGTTTAAGAGTTACATATTTGGAAATGAAAATTTCAACCAAAATCAGTTTATCTGTAGGTACCCTATGAAATTTTTTGATAAAACAAAAGCACATCTAAAATAGCTTCTCAAAGGCTCGCCAAATACCCCATTTAACCGAAGTTTATCACTTATATAGTTTCCGAGATCTCAATGGTAACCTTTGAAATCCCTTTATTTTGTATTTGACCCGCGACCGCGACCAAGATGCAAAATATTCGATATAGGAAGAGTAACCTGGGGCAAAAAAGGTTGCGCAACAATGAATGAATTTTGACATTTAAATTAGAATGTAGCTGGAATTTTCGTATGTACATATTGATAGGAATTTGAACATTTTATGGAAATATGTATCGTTTTTATGTATTCCTGTTATAAAGAGATAGATTTGTAAGCAAATAAAATTCGATCGGTTTTCCAGATATCCAAGCAAATACTGAATTCCCAAACTTAAAAAAAAAATGTATTTTGGGGTTTCTTAGATTTTAATTCTAACTATAAACAATTATATTTGAAATTTAAAATCGACCCCGGTGGTGTAGTGGGCAACGTAGTCAACTCACGACCCAAGGGTTCCGGGTTCGAATCCTGGGTAAGGGATGGTTGTTTGTGTGTGTCTCTTTCACAATTTCATCTTCAGCAACGATGTTTCAAGTGTATGAAAATATAAAATATATAAAGAAAAACTGTTTCGTTCTCATTAAATCACCACTTATATACGCAATGTATTAAAAAGTGTGTAACAATAAATAAAATAAAATAATTATATTTTAAATTTAAAAATCTGTTGTGGCCAGCACAAGACCTCTCGCCATTTTCATATTAGGCTATATATGTATTGTATTGCACTTCGCTTTCGAACCGTCGTTTTATAACAAAATATTACAGAACTTTACCTAAATATTGTTTTTTATTGTATTTAACATGTCTTCTGCACACATATAATTCTAATTATATTTATTTTATATCATTTTTATGTCAGAGATTGTTCCAATTCATTAACCAGATTGGCGGTATTTCTGATGGATATATGCATTTTACCACGATTTTACCTATAATTTCAAATATTTAATTAATAAAACAATAAGAAAAATTAAATATACTTCCCAGAAAAAGCTATCAGATTGTCACTAAAACTGTTGATATTTGACAATGACATGTGTCATGTTATAAACATTGGAATTTGTCAACTGATTTCCTTAGTGCCCTGGCCTCTGCGATTAGTTTACTCTATAAATTATAGTGTCTTTATCTCTAAATCTATACAAGATATAATAAAAATTTTAAGTGTATTAGATGGAGAATTTTATGTTCTTCAATATTTAATAAAAAAAAAAACTCCCAAAAAATTATACTTAGAAGAATTTTTCTAAGAAACTACTACTTTCGGTTGTTCAATTGTTACCAAAACCTTTTCAGCTCTTCCCAGGAATGTCAGATTGAGGAAACTGCAGTTAAATATTTTTTAAGTCTTATAATTTTTGAGGAATCGTGTCTACAACATCCAGACATACATACACACACACACACACACACATACACACATCCACACACACACACACACACATCATTTTAAAAATGTTATAATCGGATTCTAGGGACCTTAAATCGTGCTTATTCAATAAAATCTGGATATGCGAATTTTAGCATGAATCCAATACCTCTCTTACCGAGAGGTAAAAAATATATTAAATTATGAACAACATGGTTTCTGTTCTTATATGTCAATTGAAACAAATATAATTGAATATTTTGATTTTGTACTTTCCTCTATGGACGACAGGGTTCAAGTAGATGCGGTCTATAGAGACTTCAGTAAGGCCTTTGACAAGATTAACCATTCACTTTTAATAGCTCGGAGTCCACGGTAATTTACTCCAGTGGTTCAGGACATATCTCAATAACAGACAATAGTGCATTTCTGTTAATGATTTTTATTCGTTTTTTTTTTCTGTAACCTGTTCTAGAGGGTTCGAATCTTGGACCTCTTCTATTTATTATTTTTGTTAATATCAGCAGATGTTTTCATAATGCTAAATTTAGTATGTATACTGATGATTTAAAATTTATATGGCTATTAAATCTTTGTCTGATTGCTTTGCTCTTCAAGAAGACCTAAATAGGCTGAATAACTATTTATCTTTAAACGACCTAACACTAAATTTTAATAAATGTTCATGTATTACTTTCTCAAGGAATAGAAATACTTATGATTACGATTATTTTCTTGATGATAAAAAGATTAATCGTGTTACATGAAGGATTTAGGTATTATCTTGGATAGCAAACTAATATTTGATCTGCATATTGATTATGTTGTAAAAAGAGCATATAAAATGTTAGGATTCATTTTGAGAATTGGAGATAAATTTAAAAATGTATGTACTTTCATTTCTGTATATTGTGCTTTGGTCCGTTCTCACCTTGAATTTGCTGCAATTTGTTGGTCTCTGTTTTATTACACATATATAAATCGAATTAAAGGTATTCAGCGCAAATTTATTTATATCATTAACAAGAAATTTCAAGGACGTCACGTTTCACTAGTACCTTTGCAAAAACGCAGAGTGATATTAGATTTATCATCTATATTTAAGCTACTGAATAATATTATTGACTCCCGTATTACTTAACAAAATAGTGCTCAGAATAACTTCATATTCCACCAGATCTCAAAACTTGATTGCATTATCACGTTGTAGAACTAATTCTCCCTATTAATGCTCCCATTCTTACAATGATATCCACTTATAATAAATGTTCCTAATTTTCCTGATATTTTTAGTTGTACCCTTATAATAATAATAGAAAAGCTCTGCAGGCCTTAAAGGCCCATGTTGTACCCTTAGATCATTCAAATCATTTACCTATACATATTCACTGTCTTGTAATGTTTTTCTATTTTTCTAATTTACTCTAATATAAATTTATAGATATTATTTATGACAACAATGTAACCAATTTTGTTAAATTATTTAATGCTACACTGTTATTGGGATTTTTTCCTGTTGTGTGGCTCGATTAATAAATAAAATAAAAAATAAAATAAAAAAACTACAACTACAAATTAATTTAAATGTCAACTTCATTCATTAGAACGAACTAAAATACCCACTTGGTTTTATTTGGCCAGCCAAATAAAGGAATGTAAATTCTAAATGAATATTTTTTTAAATGCATTGAAAATTTTAACTAAACATGTTTAGTTAAACTGAATAAAACCAGGATTAAATTTTAAGTGTTAGTGTTGCAACAGTGCATAAGTGTATTTGCATTCAATTAAAATAAACTCTCCTGAAACTACAGATTTATTCTGTATTACACTAGTTCATCTTCATATTTTATATATAGTAACCTGCAAAGATAATATGTATCTGCAGGACAAAGGAGTTTATGATCCACAACCACTAGACAAGTATAATAAGACTAACACGGTTTTCGTTTTCGATTTTCTAAAAGATTTATATACTGCATCCTCATATTATAGACTAGACATATATGGGTATCCCATACATACAGTATCATATCCTTATGCGTGCACTTCACAGAAAAAAATATATGATGGCTACACTGTTTTCTACAATATGGCAATGGCGGTATCAGTGCATGTGAGTCATGTACCATACGTATGTGAAGTTAGCGATGCGTCGCTCAGCGACGAAACGTTGTGGCCCTACCGTGCAATAAAGTTGTGGTTTATAGAATTAACGGAATAACACGTGTATAGTATTAATAGAGCTGTTGAAAAGGGAGGTGAGCGGTGAAGGGTAGGGTATATGGCTTGTTTATATAAATACAAATACATGTACCTACTTATCATAACGAGATATATATAAAAAAAATTATAGCTCAACTGGGGGGTGATTTAAATACATCCAGAGGTAAGCGAGCAAAATCACCGTGGCAGTGTTATAGCAGAGGGTAATTTAATTTCAAAACAAAGAAACAAAAACTAGACAATTTAAACCGACGCCAAATTTTTCGAATTTTTAATGGGACAAAAGTAATCGCTGTGGTGCACTCTTCACGCCAGCAATGAGTGTCCGTGAGGTGACGCCTGGTAAGCGCCCGCACGGTACAAATGTGTCATCATCATTACCGATATCTGCGATAAAGCAGGTTGTGGCACACTCAGAAATGGGTAATATGCCGTGATGATATATTATTTTATTTTATTTATTTATAGTATAGAAAATTTAAAAAAATATTCTAACAGTCAGAAAAGATGGGGGCGATTTACAGCCTACCTGAGGCTAACTGGGCAAAACCACTATGGTAGGGTTATAGTAGAGGGTAGTTTATTTACCTACAGAAAGAAATTCTGAGTAGACAATGTAAAACAAATTCTACAGAAAATTAAACAATTTTATTCTAACAGTCGGACAACTTGGGGGTAATTTACAAGCTTCCTGAGAGTAAATGGGGAAAATGACTATGGTAGGGTTATAGTACTTAGTTTATTTCGATAAAGAAAGTAATTGTAAGTAAACAATGTAAAACAAATTCTACAGAAATTTAATAAACGACAACATGGGAGTGATTTACAAGCTTGCTAAAGGTAAGTTAGCAAAACCACTATGGTAGGGTTATAGTAGAGGATAGTTTATTTACATAAAGAAAGAAATTGTGAGTAGACAATGCAAAACAAATTCTGCCGAAAATTAATCAACTTTATTCTAATAATCGGACAATTTGGGGGTGGTTTACAACCTTCCTGAGGGCAGAGCTGGGCAGTAACTAGTTACTTTAGTAACTTAGTTACTAACTAGTTACTTTTACGTAACTTGTAACGTAACTTAGTTACTTTTTAAAATATGGTAACTGTAACTGTAACTTAACTTGCTGCGGAAAAGTAGTTGGTAACTTTACTGTTTTTAGTTACTAGTTACTTGAGTAACTTAAGTTACTTAAAGTTACTCGGAAATTAGAATGTAACTTAAGTTAGTCAAAGTAAAAATTAATCATTATCCACTAATAAGTCTAGGAAATAATGTCTGCATGTTTTATACATTATAATGGTCATGTCATGTTAGAATGAAAGTAGATTCTTTATATCTTGGTATAAGAAATGAAAATTGAAAAATAAATTAATAAATTTTTAAAAAATCACAGCAACCGGGCCCTGCGGGCCCCTTGTCAAAGCGGGCCCTAGGCCTCGTGGGCCTAGGCGGTAATAAAGCCCTCTAGGTCCGTTAACATTAACAATAATAATCTTATCTTACTGATATGTATACTACACAATAACTAAGTCAACAGTCTAAGTCTACACTTCACGCCATTAAAAGTAGTTAGAAAGTAACTCAAGGTAACTAAGTTACTTTTAATAAGTAACTAGTAATAACTTAGTTCTTTCGCCAAAGTAACTGGAACTTAAGTAACTTAGTTACTTTTTTTTGGAAGTAACTGTAACTAGTTACATTTTAAAAGTAACTTGCCCAGCTCTGCCTGAGGGTAAGTGAGCAAAACCACTATGCTGGGCTTATAGTAAAGGGTATTTTATTTTCATAAAGAAACAAATTGTGAGTGGACAATCTAAAATAAATGCTATAGAAATTTAAACAATTTTATTCGAACAGTTGGACAACATGGGGGATATTTACAACCTTTCTGAGGATAAATGAGCTAAACCACTATGGTAAGGTTATAGCAGAGGGTTGTTTATTTACACAAAGAAAGAAATTGTGAGTAGACAATGCAAAAAAATTCTGCAGAAAATTAAACAACTTTATTCTAATATTCGGACAATTTTGGGGTGATTTACAACCTTCCTGAGGGTAAGTGAGCAAAACCACTATGGTGGAGTTATAGGATAGGGTTGTTTATTTACATAAAGAAAGAAATTGTGAGTAGACAATGCAAAAAAAATTCTGCAGAAAATTAAACAACTTTATTCTAATAATCGGACAATTTGGGGGTGATTTACAACCTTCCTGAGGGTAAGTGAGCAAAACCACTATGGTGGAGTTATAGAAGAAAGTTGTTTATTTACATAAAGAAAGAAATTGTGAGTAGACAATGCAAAACAAATTCTGCAGAAAATTAAACAACTTTATTCTAATATTCGGACAATTTTGGGGTGATTTACAACCTTCCTGAGGGTAAGTGAGCAAAACCACTATGGTGGAATTATAGGATAGGGTTGTTTATTTATATAAAGAAAGAAATTGTGAGTAGACAATGCAAAACAAATTCTGCAGAAAATTAAACAAATTTATTCTAATATTCGGACAATTTTGGGGTGATTTACAACCTTCCTGAGGGTAAGTGAGCAAAACCACTATGGTGGAGTTATAGGATAGGGTTGTTTATTTACATAAAGAAAGAAATTGTGAGTAGACAATGCAAAAAAAATTCTGCAGAAAATTAAACAACTTTATTCTAATAATCGGACAATTTGGGGGTGATTTACAATCTTCCTGAGGGTAAGTGAGCAAAACCACTATGGTGGAGTTATAGAAGAGGGTTGTTTATTTACATAAAGAAAGAAATTGTGAGTAGACAATGCAAAACAAATTCTGCAGAAAATTAAACAACTTTATTCTAATATTCGGACAATTTTGGGGTGATTTACAACCTTCCTGAGGGTAAGTGAGCAAAACCACTATGGTGGAGTTATAGGATAGGGTTGTTTATTTACATAAAGAAAGAAATTGTGAGTAGACAATGCAAAAAAAATTCTGCAGAAAATTAAACAACTTTATTCTAATAATTGGACAATTTGGGGGTGGTTTACAACCTTCCTGAGGGTAAGTGAGCAAAACCACTATGCTGGGCTTATAGTAAAGGATATTTTATTTTCATAAAGAAACAAATTGTGAGTGGACAATCTAAAATAAATGCTATAGAAATTTAAACAATTTTATTCGAACAGTTGGACAACATGGGGGATATTTACAACCTTTCTGAGGATAAATGAGCTAAACCACTATGGTAAGGTTATAGCAGAGGGTTGTTTATTTACATAAAGAAAGAAATTGTGAGTAGACAATGCAAAAAAATTCTGCAGAAAATTAAACAACTTTATTCTAATATTCGGACAATTTTGGGGTGATTTACAACCTTCCTGAGGGTAAGTGACCAAAACCACTATGGTGGAGTTATAGGATAGGGTTGTTTATTTACATAAAGAAAGAAATTGTGAGTAGACAATGCAAAACAAATTCCGCAGAAAATTAAACAACTTTATTCTAATAGTCGGACGACTTGGGGTTGATTTACAACCTTCCTGAGGGTAAGTGAGCAAAACCACTACGGTGGAATTATAGGATAGGGTTGTTTATTTATATAAAGAAAGAAATTGTGAGTAGACAATGCAAAACAAATTCTGCAGAAAATTAAACAACTTTATTCTAATAATCGGAAAATTTGGGGGTGATTTACAACCTTCCTGAGGGTAAGTGAGCAAAACCACTATGGTGGAGTTATAGGAGACGGTTGTTTATTTACAAAAAGAAAGAAATTGTGAGTAGACAATGCAAAACAAATTCTGCAGAAAATTAATCAACTTTATTCTAATAGTCGGACGACTTGGGGTTGATTTACAACCTTCCTGAGGGTAAGTGAGCAAAACCACTACGGTGGAATTATAGGATAGGGTTGTTTATTTATATAAAGAAAGAAATGGTGAGTAGACAATGCAAAACAAATTCTGCAGAAAATTAAACAACTTTATTCTAATAATCGGATAATTTGGGGGTGATTTACAACCTTCCTGAGGGTAAGTGAGCAAAGCCACTATGGTACAGTTATAGGAGAAGGTTGTTTATTTACGTAAAGAAAGAAATTGTGAGTATACAATTCTAAACAAATTCTGCAGAAAATTAATCAACTTTATTCTAATAGTCGGACGACTTGGGGTTGATTTACAACCTTCCCGAAGGTAAGTTAGCAAAACCACTATGGTGAAGTTATAGGAGAGGGTTGTTTATTTACATAAAGAAAGAAATTGTGAGTAGACAATGCAAAACAAATTCTGCAGAAAATTAAACAACTTTATTCTAATAATCTGAAAATTTAGGGGTGATTTACAAAGTTCCTGAGGGTAAGTGAGCAACACCACTATGGTGGAGTTATAGGAGAGGGCTGTTTATTTACATAAAGAAAGAAATTGTGAGTAGACAATGCAAAACAAATTCTGCAGAAAATTAAACAACTTTATTCTAATAGTCGGACGACTTGGGATTGATTTACAACCTTCCCGAGGGTAAGTGAGCAAAACCACTATGGTGAAGTTATAGAAGAGGGTTGTTTATTTACATAAAGAAAGAAATTGTGAGTAGACAATGCAAAACAAATTCTGCAGAAAATTAAACAACATTATTCTAATAATCTGAAAATTTAGGGGTGATTTACAAACTTCCTGAGGGTAAGTGCGCAACACCACTATGGTGGAGTTATAGGAGAGGGCTGTTTATTTACATAAAGAAAGAAATTGTGAGTAGACAATGCAAAACAAATTCTGCAGAAAATTAAACAACTTTATTTTAATAGTCGGACGACTTGGGGTTGATTTCCAACCTTCCTGAGGGTAAGTGAGCAAAACCACTATGATGGAGTTATAGGATAGGGTTGTTTATTTACATAAAGAAAGAAATTGTGAGTAGACAATGCAAAACAAACTCTGCAGAAAATTAAACAACTTTATTCTAAAGTTCGGACAACTTGGGGGTGATTTACAACCTTCCTGATGGTAAGTGAGCTAAATCATTATGGTGGAGTTATAATAGAGGGTTGTTTATTTACATAAAGAAATAAATTGTGAGTAGACAATGCAAAACAAATTCCACAGAAAATTAAACAAATTTATTCTAATAGTTGGACAACTTGGGAGCGATTTACAACCTTCCTGAGGGTAAGTGAGCAAAACCACTATGGTAGGGTTATAGTAGAGGGTAGTTTATTCAGATAAAGAAAGAAATTGTTAGTAGACAATGTAAAACAAATTCTACAGAAATTTAAACAATTTTATTCTAACAGTCGGACAACATAACAGTTGGACAACATGGGGATGATTTACAAGCTTCCTGAGCGTTAGTGAGCAAAACTACTATGGTAGGGTTATAGTAGAGGGTAGATTATTTACCTAACGAAAGAAATTGTAAGTAGACAATGTAAAACATATTCTACAGAAATTTAAACAATTTTATTCTAACAGTCGGACAACATGGGGGTGATTTACAAGCTTCCCGAGGATAAGTGAGCAAAATTACTTTGGTAGTGTTATAGCAGAGGGTAGTTCATTAACAAAAAGAAAGAAATTATTAGTAGACAATGTAAAACAAATTCTACAAAAATTTAAACAATTTAGTTCTAACAGTCGAACAACATGGGGGTGAATTACGACCTTCCTGAGTGTAAATGGGCTAAACCACTATGGAGAGGTTATGGTAGAGGGTAATTTATTTACATAAAGAAAAAATTGTGAGTAGACAATCCAAAACAAATTCTACAGAAAAGTATAAAATTTTATTCTAATAATGTTGGGGGCTACTTACACATATACATATATCCTGAGTCTGAGGGTAAAGGAACAACATATAAATGGCAATCGAGTTGTCTCAATTTAAACACAAAACCTACATACAATCCCTACCCCTACATACCCCTACCCAATATATATTACTTTGATTTTGCTATATTTGTTTTTAATTTTCATATATATATATATATATATATATATTACTTTGATTTTGCTATATTTGTTTTTAATTTTCTTTAATTATACCTTATTAATTTTTAACAATTTATTATTAAAATGATACAATAAATGTTCACGAACTTGTGTACAAAATTTTAAAGCAGATTTAATGCGAAATAAATATTCAAAATATTAAAATTTCGCATTTTTTAAAGTGTTTTTTCTACTCCTATGCTTATATACTTATTAAGTAGGTGTCATTTGTATTTGAATGAATTTCGATATATATATATTATCACTTACAGATGAATTTTATTACCAATTTATATAATTTATTTTTTAAATTATTATGAATAGTCATAGAAGAAAATAGTGTATGTAACTATGTATAATGAATATAAATACAGTCGCATGAAATACGATATGATACTCGCCATGGCTCGTTTCGAAAACTTCATGCTCATGTATTAACAGCTATTATTATAAACTAGTTTGCATAATATATTAAACAAGAATTTTTATTTTATCAGTAATACAATGAAATGAGTATGAAGCGGGAAAAATGATAGCGGTTTCGCCCGATATAACGAGATAGGCACACATTTACGGTTATCCATTTATATTTTCTTTGTTTACTGCAAATAAACTACCCTTTACTATATCCTACCACGATGGTTTTGTTCGCTTACCCTCAGGAGGGCATTCTTTTCTGAATGTAATAAAATTCCTACAGAATTTGTTTAGATTGTCTACACACCATTTCATTCTTTATGTAAATAAATTACCCTATACTATACCCGACCATAGTGGTTTTGCCCAATTACCTAGAGGAAGGTTGAAAATCACCCCATGTTGTCCGATTGTTAGAATAAAATTATTTAATTCTCTGTAGAATTAGTTTTAGATTGTTTACTCACAATTTCTTTCTTTATATAAATAAACAACCCTCTCCTATTACTACACCATAGTGGTTTTGCTCACTTACCCTCAGGAAGGTTGTAAATCACCCCCAAATTTTCAGATTATTAGAATAATGTTGTTTAATTTTCTGCAGAATTTGTTTTGCATTGTCTACTCACAATTTCTTTCTTTATGTAAATAAACAACCCTATCCTATAACTCCATCATAGTGGTTTTGCTCACTTACCCTCAGGAAGGTTGTAAATCACCCCAAATTTTCCGATTATTAGAATAAAGTTGTTTAATTTTCTGCAGAATTTGTTTTGCATTGTCTACTCACAATTTCTTTCTTTATGTAAATAAACAGCCCTCTCCTATAACTCCACCATAGTGGTGTTGCTCACTTACCCTCAGGAAGTTTGTAAATCACCCCTAAATTTTCAGATTATTAGAATAAAGTTGTTTAATTTTCTGCAGAATTTTTTTGCATTGTCTACTCACAATTTCTTTCTTTCTGTAAGTAAACAAGCCTATCCTATAATGCCACCATAGTGGTTTTGCTCACTTACCCTCAGGAAGGTTGTAAATCACCCCCAAATTGTCCGATTATTAGAATAAAGTTGTTTAATTTTCTGCAGAATTTGTTTTGCATTGTCTACTCACAATTTCTTTCTTTATGTAAATAAACAACCCACTTCTATAACTCCACCATAGTGGTTTTGCTCACTTACCCTCAGGAAGGTTGTAAACCACCCCCAAATTGTCCGATTATTAGAATAAAGTTGATTAATTTTCTGCAGAATTTGTTTTGCATTGTCTACTCACAATTTCTTTCTTTATGTAAATAAACTATCCTCTACTATAACCCTACCATAGTGGTTTTGCTAACTTACCTTTAGCAAGCTTGTAAATCACTCCCATGTTGTCATTTATTAAATTTCTGTAGAATTTGTTTTACATTGTTTACTTACAATTACTTTCTTTATCGAAATAAACTAAGTACTATAACCCTACCATAGTCATTTTCCCCATTTACTCTCAGGAAGCTTGTAAATTACCCCCAAGTTGTCCGACTGTTAGAATAAAATTGTTTAATTTTCTGTAAAATTTGTTTTACATTGTCTACTCAGAATTTCTTTCTGTAGGTAAATAAACTACCCTCTACTATAACCCTACCATAGTGGTTTTGCCCAGTTAGCCTCAGGTAGGCTGTAAATCGCCCCCATCTTTTCTGACTGTTAGAATATTTTTTTTAAATTTTCTATACTATAAATAAATAAAATAAAATAATATATCATCACGGCATATTACCCATTTCTGAGTGTGCCACAACCTGCTTTATCGCAGATATCGGTAATGATGATGACACATTTGTACCGTGCGGGCGCTTACCAGGCGTCACCTCACGGGCTCTCATTGCTGGCGTGAAGAGTGCACCACAGCGATTACTTTTGTCCCATTAAAAATTCGAAATATTTGGCGTCGGTTTAAATTGTCTAATTTCTGTTTCTTTGTTGAGCTACAATTTTTTTTTTATATATCTCGTTATGATAAGTAAGTACATGTATGTGTTTTAATATAAATAAGCTATATAACCTAAACCACCCCACCACCCCTTTTCAACAGCTGTATTAATTCTATAAAGCACAACTTTATTGCACGGTAAGACCACAATGTTTCGTCGCTGAGCGACGCGTCGCTAACTTCACGTACATATGTACCATTTTATAATCATCATTTGTGTTTGTGATACATTTGGAAAATATGTTTTGATATTCATTAAATGTTTACAAGTTACTGTATCTATTTTAACATAATTTTATTAAACTGTGTTGTATAAACCGTATTGTAATTGAACCGAAACGGTGCGTAACACCTTTTCGGTACTTTTTCAGACTAGGAACATGTTTCTGAATTTTTCCCCTCTAAATTATAAATAGAAATACGTCATTAATTGGGTGGGCGGGTTCGGGGGAGAGAACAAATTACTTCTTACATACTAAGACTTGCATTAGATATTTATTTATATTACTAATGTTTAGTTCATTTTCTTCACTGCCAGTGTTTATACGTACGACAGTAACAGATGTATTCTGGTCATTTTACATAAAATCTTAGATAAATTACATTTGGCTACTAGGGCCATATTACTGCCTACTTAGGCGCACGAATCCACGGCATAGGGCCCTTTTTGACACGGTTTCTATGAAATAATTGTTAATTTATCTACTTTATTTTAGTTTTGATTTATTATTATATCTAATTTCTTTCTAACATGACCAATACAATATATAATACATTCAGACATTGAGAAATTACCCCTACACAAATTTTTCTGTTAAAATTTCGCCCCTAACTAGTATTGAGCACGTGCGATATTATGTGATTGATCAGCTGCTTTTTCCCTCTGTAGGTAATTTTATTTTATTTGTGTAATATGTAATTATTCTTTTTTTTTAATTAATAAACTTATATTAGAAATGTATAAATATATTAACTTGTTTTTTAGTATAAAGACGAAGGGGGGGGGGGGGGGGCGAAATAGTATTTTATACATAAAAGGAGAGAAATGTCATTGATATGGCTTTCCAGTCCTAGGTTAATAATTCATACTTTTGTCTTACGTTTTTGTAATTTATTTCTTCATTAAAAATTTACTCAAGCATATCTTTGAATTAGTAATGTTACGTACATTTCAAATATATAAAAATATGTAGGGATGTCCCATTTGAAATATGACACTTCTGGTAACCGTAAGTACTACTGTCATACCAAATACTATAATTTGTCATCCCCTAAGCCTAGTATATAAATATATAAAAAGATCTGATGTGGCCAGCACATGACCTCCCGCCAATTCCATGTTTAAAATAGCAGTGAGCTTTAAGTAAAGTATCACTTCGTTTGTAAAATAAAATCTAATTTGTTGTCCAATAAATAAAAAAGTCTGTAATACGAAATTTTGGATTATGTGTTATTATTTTTCCTCAAAAATCTGTTAGAGCTCCAAATTAAATACTACATCCGATTTATCATATATGGTCAAAATCTAATATGTTGTTTTAAATTATATATGAATTTAAATACCAAATATGAGAAGTTTTGGATCATATTTTAATAAATTTTAAGGAAAAATTGTCACACACACATTATTATAAAAATCTGCATCAACTTCCAGGTGCTCTAAAACGCAATCTGTGTAAATTCTTCGACGTACAAGATCCATGTCGTAAATGTGTAGTTGTAAATAAATATTGATTTATAGTGCTGCAAACGTAGAAAAATTAAATCAGATTATCCTGTACATCTAATATTTATGTATGATGGAAAATATATTATTTTTACAAATCTTAATTTCATTAGAATTAAATATTTTACTATTATATTCTCCTTAAGACAGTTTCATTATTAATTTTAATGTAATTGCTTCCTGACAGTGACATTTGTTTAAATATGTCAAAATTGTTATCAAAGTTTTTTTTTGTTTGACGCATATGCAAGATGATGTATAAAAATAAATTATTTTATAAATTTATATTTCATTATTTAAAGCTATTTACTAAATGCTATTATAGTAATATTGAAGATTGTATCATTATATTCAATTTTTATTAGTAAAAGTTACTGAAAAATTATAATCAATGTATTTTTTTTTTTCAAGAAAAACTGTTGAAAGCTTGTATAAGTGATACTTCCGGATATCCGATATACACTAAAAACTAATGAGCTCTTTCCACATTAGTATAGAATATACATATACAAAATTTCAATTTTTTCTGATTGATAGTATTTGAGTAATCGTATACACTGGATCCCCACACACATACACACAAACACACATACACACACACATACTGTTCAGAATTAAAATATAAAATCAAAATACCTTAGCTTATAAATAATTAAATATAAATCATAAAAGATGCTAAAAAGTACAAATGAGAAAAACAAGTGTGAGAAATCAATCGTGTAATATTGTCAATAAAAACATAATCTATTGTGATACATCTATGCATCAAGTACTAACATAAGTAAACATAAAAACGTGCTTATTCACTAAAATCTCTATATACGATTTTCAACACAATCCCTATACCTCCCTTAGAGGTAGCGAGAGGTAAAAATTTAAAAAAGCTATAAATAAAAAAGTTATTTCGAGTGACCCGTTTTTCAGTGTCACCGGTATATGCTTAAAACAGTGAGGGCATTTGAAATTAAACTGAAATTGTGGTAATCTCAAATAAAGAAACACTATCCGAAATCACACACGTAAACTGTAAAATACGGTGCAGCATTAATTTCTATTTTGTCACTGGACTTTCAGAATACATTTTAAGATTAAATGTATAAAGAGCTCCGGTTCAGTATGCATGGTTGTGTTCAAATGGTAAAAATAAAGCACACTGTCTTTTTGTTTAAAAATACTTTTATTGACAATCGATTGTGGCCAGCACAACACCTCTCGCCAATTTTATATTAGGCTATAAATATTGTATTTAACATTTCTGGTACATACAAAATATTTTAATTACATCTATTCTTTATTTTTCAATTCATTCTATGAACAAGTATCGTCCTACTCTTCTAAATGTTCGAGATTCTTCCAATTCATTGTCGAGATTGGCGGGATTTCTGAAAGGTATATGATGAAATATTTGCATAGCAAGCGCGTGTTTAGTTGACGTGTTACTGTACATACTTTGGCTTACAAATGAATCCCGTTTCTGTTTATACCAACTTCAGATGTAGACGGAGTCTTTTCCGTATTATAAAAACAGCATATTATAATTACTATTACATCTCGACTTGTCCAAGTACGAATTTTAGGTTTTCGGCATTCAAAAACAGTATCAATTTAACGTGCGGCAGCTATATTTACAATTTTAAATATTTAATTAATGATAAAATAAGAAATATTAAATATACTTCCCAGAAAAAGCTTTCAGTAATGTCTCTGGATTTTGACACTGACATTTATGTCATTTACAAACATTTTAATTTTTCAACTTGTTTTCATGGGCTATTTGATGGATACAATGGACTATTTTATAGCTCTCTATCTCTAAATCTATAGAAGATATAATAAAAATGTTCAATATACTAGATAGAGAATTTTATATTCTTTAATATTTATAATAACAAATTCTCCAAAAAATAATATTTAGAAGATTTTTTTTTAAGAAACTGAAACTACTACTTCCGGTTGTCCAATTGTTACCAAAACCTTTTCAGTTCTTCCCATGAATGTCAGATTGAGGAATTCATAGTTAAACTGTTCTTATGTCTTATAGTTTTTGAGTAATCGTCCCTCCAACATCCACACATACACACATACACACATTCATACATACCTACATACATACATACATACACACACACATATACACACACACACACACACACACACACACACACATCATCGTAAAAATCGTTTTATAGGGACCTTAAATCGTGCTTATTCATTAAAATCTGGATATTTGATTTTTAGCATGAATCCAATACCTCTCTTAGCGAGAGGTAAAAATATATATTCAAGTGTCTTTATGTGTCTTATTTTTATAAGTTGTACATGCCTAAAGAGAAAATATTTGGCATTTCACGAACATGTCTTGCTTATGACGTCTCTTTTGGAAAGAACGGATATTGGCAAGCACCTTTTTTCCAGTATGAATCTAACAAAATGTAAAATAAGAACAAGAATTTCAGACAAGCTTGAAAATACTACTTCCAACTAAGAAAAATTATGATACTCTTCTAAGGGCGTCATGAGCCGAAAAAGTTTGGGAACTGCTGTTGTAGTCATAAATAAATAGTAAATTCGATCCTTGACAATTTGTTAAGAAATGTGAACCCGTAGATCTGAAAGTTTGGACATCCAAAAAATATATATTCAAAAAAGTAGCACGCTATAAATGTTAAAATATTGAGAAAAACAGTAAATAAATGCCCAGGCAATGTCAGCTCTGCTCATCTTAAAAACTGAGCCCATAACACATATACAAGCATGACACATTATACCAGCACTGTACCTCTCCTACTACAATATACGTATTTATTTACCCCTTGTGTACTGTAATATAGTGATGTTTCTCACCTCGCTATCATTGCTGTGCAGCCGCAAGGTGAACCCGGGCAGCAGGTCGCGGCGGGAGTTGACGTCGTCGAGCGCGAGGTTGGCGGCAGGCATGCAGGCCTGGCCGCCCTGCCAACCACCCTCGCCCGCGATCGGGAAGATGCCCCCGATGTGCAATACATTATCCTCGTCATCGTCAGGCAGCAGGCACACGCAGTGGAGCAACAGTGTCGAGTAGATCCATAGCGGGAGGTACTAAAACACAAGTGAGTCATGTCATAAATTAATAAATATTCAAATAGAATAGAATAGTTTCGTCAACTCCCCTTTACTCTTAATAATACCTTGCGATTACGAATGAAGCGTTATACAAGGCAGGGTTTATATTTCCGCGTCGGTTTATGGTTAAGAAAATATTTGTATTTTTTTAATCGATTATTTATTTGTAATTTATCCGGGAAAAAAAGTAGACCACGTTAGTGTAACGGTCAGTTTATGGTGGCAAATTCAAACTAAAATCCTAACTCGCCTCTGCCGATTTATACTCCCATGTTATTCATACGGAAACAAAAATATGCTATTTTCAAAATGTTCAAAAGAACTTTAAAATGCAAATCTTATCAATTAAACTTTATAAATACAAATCTCTAATGTATTATCTATCTACTTATGTCGTATAAATTTCTAAAAAACCCAAAATTATTGAATAAACTGTAATTAAAGCAGCAAGTGCAAATTCATTAAAACGTAGGACGTAGCTGTTTTCGATTCTATTTAATCCTGACTTGCGCATGCATTTTCTTCTCCGTCAACACAATTTAGATCGTCAGCAAAGAAATTATTTATTGCGGACAACATAATAACCCTTTCAGACATCGCAAACAACAAAAACGAAAGAACTTATAACCACTTATTTTATAACTTTAAAGACAAACAGCGTGAAATCCAAAACTAACCTACAAATTCAGTTGATCTGCCACTGTAATCATTGCACCAAATTACGACATATGGTACTAAGTATTTGCAATCCTACTTTCTTTAAAATAAAATTATGCTTAACTTATTATTTTGTTTGTACTTATACTGTACAGAAAGCAAAGATTATTGTTAAAAGTTAGTAAGAAACTCAAAATTGTACTTAAGAAACACAGAATGGCTTTAATAATATGAATTGAAAAATGCGCTTCCGTAAGAACATCATACATTCTGATTTGATTTAGGGTTTTGCGCCAAATGTGAATCATAACCTCACCGTGGCCCACTTGTAGACAAGAGACTAAATTTCACTTTTAACAAAAGCGTTCTATAACACTGGGTTCTTAGTACGGGCTTATATTTTTGTTCTGGGCATAGGTGAAAAAGATAAAACTTTTTAAAAAGCATTTGCAACAAATTGCAGCTTTCTTTTCAAGGTTCTTATATTTCTTCCATCGAAGTAGTTTTATTTTTTAAATTTAGAAATAAATAAGTCAGTCGGAGCCAGGTCTGGACTCTAGAGCAGGTGGTTTAAAGTTTGGAAACCAAGGATTTTCCTTTATAGCTTCTTGGACCATTTGCATTGAGAATGAGACATCTATTGCAAATTTTTGAAACTTCAACTTGTATTCTCTGCAAAGCGACCTCTACTGAACTACTAACAGTGACAGCTGTCACCGGCAACCTGTCAGACACATTTTTGTTTTCATTTGATTTGTTTTTTCACCCCGGGATACAAAATGTATTCCAACCATGATTTTAGTAAAGACAGAAACACTTCTTATTTGGAGAGAAGGCAGATTGACATAAACAACTTTAAAGTTAGGTGATCATCGGGCCTATTCTGTAACTCAGTGGTTAATTTTTAACGACTGATTAAAATTTTTATCCAGTAGACATTGATTTGACAACTACAAATCCAATTTTTGTTATATATCTACGGAAGCGTAGAAGGGCCAAGAGAAGAAAAACACTTTTAATCTGTAAGTTTATAAGTTTACAGTTACGTTGTTTGTTAGTAAGTGTAAATTTGTAGATTAAACACTGTAAATTTACATATTAAAAGTGTAAATTTACAATTTAAAAGTGTGAATTTGCTGTATGAAGAGTGTATATTCTTGAAAATAAATATATGTATATTCGTGGCCCTTCTACGCTTCCATATATACAGTGGTGTAGCGTGGGTTTTTGCCGCCCGGGGCACATATCAAATATTGAAAGTTACATTTTTTCAAGGGATGTAAAGGTATATAAAAAATGACCACCATTTTTAGCGCGTTTGAAGAAATGCTCAACTTCATTAATGTCTAATACCAAACATGAATAGAAAAAATTAAATTTTAATATTTTGTAACCATTAGCTTTGTGAAAATTTACACATTATTTTTTTCGATTTGTTTACATTTTGTTTATAATTACAAAAGTAAAAGTGTTAGATCTCAGCTTCTATTAATAACTTACATTTGAAATTTGGTATGTTTACTCAAAATGAAATTTTAATATAAAATATTAATATTTTTTTATTTTAAATTGATTAGTTTAATTTTAATAATTTTTATTGTTAAAGCACACCATGCGTTCATGCGCATAAACATTAAAAAAGTAATAAAATTAAACTAATCATTTTTAAATAAAAATTTATGCGTATTTTATATAAAATCTGCATTATGGATCAACATGCCAAATTTAAATTATTAATTATTAATGCTAAGAGATAACACTTTTACTTTTGTAATTATTATAAACAAAATATAAACAAATAGGAAAAAATACATTTAAATTATTCCAAAGCCTATGGTTACAAAACAATATTTTTTTTTCATATATATATATATATATATATTGATATTAGACACCAATGAAATTGAGCATTTCTTCATTCGCGCTATAAACAAGGTTTATTCTTCATGTTTATTGTCATTATTATATCAATTAATTTAAAAATATGAAAATTAGTATAGTTACGCAGAAATATATAGTCTATAAATGAAAATGCGTTTCATATTTTAATTTTTTTTTTTTATTGAGTTTCAAACTCACTGACTATAATTATTTCCCCGATAGTAGTCCTGTTAATATTAATTCAACGATAGTGAATTTGCCACCCCTAACAAAGTGCCGCCCGGGGCTGGTGTCCCCTTTGCCCCCCCCCCCCCTCGCTACGCTACTGCATATATATCAACATATTTGATTGATCAAAAAATTTAACTAGTTATTAAAAATGAACCACGAAGTTATAGAATAGGCCCACATATCATCAACAACATGTAAATAATTTCACAGGTCAGTTCGGTCCTCTCACTCCTAATCATGCGCCCAACATCAGTGCAAATGGTCCATTGTTTCACCAGCCATGATTAACTAAACATACTAAGCACAACTAAACCAAATAGACTAAACTGTTACATGTTATTGTAACTTTGCGTGCTGGAGTTTCTAACACAAACTCCCCATGTCTTAAGTTAGGTTAGCATATTGATGAAAGGATATCTGAGGGGATGCAGGGTACATATAGCATCCATAACCAACTATCAAGCCCGCACGTAGGCCTGCAATAACTTACAGACTTAATTGTCAAATAAGTATGGACTGGAGATTTCTACATAACAAGGGACTGGGTGTGGAGAAGGGAAAAAGTTGCGCATCAGTCCATATTTATTTAACGGCTACTATAAAGACTAAACAAACAGTTATAGAAAAAATAATCGTTATTTCTAAACAGAATTTTGACTTTCAAAGATAAACAAAGGTAAAATATTGTTACTGGAACAGGTTATTTGCTTATTATTGCTCTACACTCGCCTTGTCACAAAACAATGAATTCTTTTTTCGGCGTTATCGCAAACATTAATAAAGCAAATACGTTTACAATTATTATATTTATATTTGGTTTATAACCTCATAATAAATAACAAAAAATGCTCAATTTTAGTATTAGTACCACCACTCCAAAAACCTTTTCATTCCGTTAACTTTTTGACCCATTCTCATACATTATTACCTTGCAACAAAATAAAACATGAATATAATTGGCCTACAGCGATGTATAATATTTAAATTTAATTTTGTACTTAATAAATTATATACGAGTATGCTTGCAATACCTGTATCCTTAATTGTTCCATTTTTGATTATAATTGTCCATAGCAAATAAAATAGTGCACCCATACCACCTATACAGAAGCTTTTAAAATTTGTATTGCCTTCTTGTCTACCTCATTCAGTATAATGGCTTCCAGATTTGTTACGTAATGTACAATTAAATGTGATGTTGTAAGGAAAACTTTTCCAAGAAATTAAGTAAATGCTCTTTTAGCTTCATAATAAAGTTTAAAATACGCTATTCACAAAAAATGTCTATGTAATATATTATGTTTAGCATGACTACAATACCTTAATTATTTATAAAGAAGGTACAAGCTAAAATTATGTATGAAGTAATACAGTGAAATTGACCTAGTGCAAGATAATGGATCGCATATCCTTTACATTATAACTTAAAGCATCTAAGTATCCTTTGTACCACTTTATATTCATGTAGAAGTTATTTGCGAAAACATTTAACTCCTAGGGGTCTCATGTAGAAATTTCGGAGCATTGAAATTTGGGAAATTCATTAATAATCTAATTTTATCAGAAATCATCAAGTTTTCCCACATTTTATTTCCATAGTTTATTTTGAATACTTTTTCTATAAACTTGGTCTTGTTTCATTACAGTTCTACGAGGATTTTTTTATTATTTTCATTTTAGATAAAAATCTTATTCTGCTGTAGATGGATAATCAACAAACAACAAAACTGAATAAATCCTAAGCACTAGGTACTTCTACATTTGATAAAGCAAGTTTCATAACATTTTATTCATATTAATTTAATAAGCTTTTCTTGAAAATCTTTTTGAAAATTGTTCTAACTCCATATTATGGTTCTTAAATACGATTTATTATATATCTATTTGCTCTCTTTGAATTGCTTTTTGTTATTTTACTCAATAGGATGTCGCCATAAAGTACCTACTAGGTGCTACTAGTCAATGGCGGCTTGTCAGGATAGGCAGATAAGGCAGTGCCTCTCCAGAAGAAATAACTCAGAATATCATTTTAACAAATTAATAATTTTAATTAATAAGCTGTAAATAATGTAAAATAGTAAATAAATTAAATTTAAACTTTTCCCCTAATACTTGTCTTCAAAATATCAAATGAACAATTTAAGCCACCTCCATAACTTTCATGTGATGCATCTGTTTACATCCTGTGAGGCTTGCCTCTGATATATCGATACCTCAATGCAATACTGTAACAACTCAAAAAAACTTGATTCAAAGATATATACCCCATGTTATAGTATTTTATAACATGAAATACTGTAACAATTCAATTTTTTGTTGTTGTCTAAAAGATATACATTTTATAATAATTATTATTTACGTTTTTCATTTAAAGCAATTTATCTCGAAATTATAAATTTTGAGTTATTACAATTGAGATATCGATATATACTCTCATCCAAGTACACAAGGAGCTGTTTGAGGCATGCCTCAAATGCAAAATGCAAGGAGAGCGTAAAGGATAAAAGATAGGTACATGCGTGAGTAGAATCACCGTCGCAAATTTTATTGTTAGTTCTGGAGAGCATACATTATTATAGCATTATAGATTAGGAATAATTTAAAAAAAGAAATGAATCAACTGCAGGGCCGGTTTAAGGATTCAGAGCGCCCTAGGCGATTTGCAGTAATGCTCTAATTTTCAAATATATTTAAAAAGGCATTGTTTAAATAGTTTTATTACAAATAAAATAAAAATTACACTATGAACAAAATATATTTAAAATAACATATGTAAATTCATTATTTCAGTTTGCTTGTAAAATAATTTTTATGTAAAATTTTTCTTTCGAGACTTAGCTTCAGCAAATGCTTCCACTAAATCATCTAAATTTAAATTTTCTACCTATCATTATTTATTGCTATACAAGATAATCCTGTTAACATATCTTGTAATAAACTATTTCTCATAAAATTTTTAATTCTTTTTAGTACCGAGAGAGATCTCTCACCAGATGCATTTGATATCGGAATGACTTTATAACATGTAATATATCTTTCAACTACTCAAATACGCTATATTTATTATGTGCGGTAATTTTATGGATTAAATTAGGGAATGACAAAAAAAAGTATATACCGTGAGTATTTTTTAACGTGAAACATTGGGTTTGTCATATCCATGGTTACGACTTAACATTTCATTGACAGCAATGTATTTGCCCGTTCCATTTAAAATGAAACATAGGGAAGGAATTTGACATCTGACGTCAATAGAGGTTAATTTTGTTTAAATAGTTATACCTGCATTATAAATTTAAATTAGTTGTAGAAAAAATATAGTGTGCACCTTGTGCCCGAGTGGTTTTCTGACTCGGCTAAATTTCTTACAATATTTAAATATAATACTTCTGTCAAATTCATTCCCCATGTGTCATTTTGAATGAGACAGGCAAATACATTGCTGTCAATCAAATGTCAAATCATAACTTATAGGAAAATTCAACGGTTATCTGTCATATTGACAAGATGTCATTAGAGGTTAATTTTGTTTAAATAATTATATCTGTTTTCTAAAAATTAAATTTAGCTGTAGAAAAAATACTGTGTGCACCTTGTGCCCGAAATGTGTTTAGTTCTCATGAGTGGTTTTCTGACTCTTTAAATATAATACTTCTGTCAGATTCGTTCCCTATGTTTCATTTTAAATGGAACGGGCAAATACATTGATGTCAATCAAATATCAAATCACCATGTATATTACAAACCCAATGTTTCACGTTAAAAAATACTCACGGTATGTATTATCTCTACAACATTTCGGCGCCCCTAATTTTGGCGCCCTAGGCGATCGCCTAGGATGGCCTATTGGTTAAACCGGCCCTGATCAACTGGCTAAATAAAGCTATAGTTTAGTTATAGAACTCAATTTTCTTATGAAGTTTTAGTGCACCAGCCGCCACTGCTACTAGTAGCTGATTATGACTAAAGAGCAATCATATGTAACTAAATTAAAATAATGGTCAATTATGAATGAATGAGGGTGTTTTTGGAGAAGATACTTATTGCTCTTTTTTAATGTCATTTATTATGAGGTTATATATTGAGAACATTAGTCTATGGAGATATCACCGAAAAAGGAATTCATTTTATAGAAAAATTGCAAGTAAGGATAAAATTGAGTTTCGGGCTGTGATTAAGTTCTTAACAATTCAAAAAAAAACCTCAGATCATTTTTGAAAAAATGTCAGCAGTTTACGCGGACTGTTGCCCTGAGAAAATTAAGATTAGAAGTGACAAGTGACAATTTTTAAAGAAAAGGGAACCGATTGAAGACGATGAGGCTACTTCGTCAGAAATACTCAAAAAAAATTAAAATCATATAGTGGAAGATGCCTGGCTAAAGAAAAAGAAGCTTGTAGAAATAGTTCGTGTATCACTTACAACTATTTCGAATTTACTTAATCACCATGTTGGGATGTCAAAAGTGAGTGCAAGATAAGTACCGAGAATGCTCACGCCGCTTCAAAAGAGACAGCATATTAAATGTTCTCTATTGTTTTTGGACTTTTGCACAGACAACAAAGGTACAGTTTTGACTCAGATTGTCACTGGAACTAAGAAATTCAAGGTGTAGCAATCGATCTACTGAAACAATTAAAAGAAACCATAAAGGAAAAAAGGAAAAAAATGGACAAAAATGTTCACGGCCTTAGCTTTCAATCTTCTAACTATAAACTAACTTCCCTACCATTGTCGGCTCCGGTGGCTCAATGGTTAAAACAACGCCTCTTAGTCATGAGTGCGTTTGGGATTCAGGGTTCGAATCCCACAGGGCATAGATGTGTGTGTACATGAACCTACTCTGTAATTGAGATTTAATCCTGTTGAGATGTTTTAAAAAAATATATATTCCTAAAACAAAAAAACTACTAGGGAAGACATTTAAAGACAATGAAGAAGTGAAAATTGCAAATTTGAACTATTTTCAATCAAAAATAAACTTTTTTTTCGACAGTATAAACATTTTGCAAGAACTGAAAATTTTACAGTGTGTTCAAAACAAAAGTCTCGGGGTAGGCTGAAGAGAGAAAGGCATGTCTTAATTTGAAAGTATGAAAGTATTTCATTAAATGTCAATTTGAAACAAGATTTTGTCAAATATATTATCTAAAGATATCAAAGCTTTTCTTCTTGAATCTTATTTTATAAATAGAAATAAATTAGAAAACGATAAATGGCAATATTCTTTTGCTGCCTGTTACAATGATTATTTTAACTTTGACAACTTGACTTTTGAATTGAAGTATTAGAAGACATACATTTATCCATTCATAACCTACTCCGAGTTATTTTTTTTTTCTTTTGAACACACTCTAATATCCGAGACAGACGACAAAAATTAATGATTATTAACGGTTAGTTATAGTATGCGTATTAATAAACCAGAAAATATTGACTGTAGTAAGCCCGTGCTACTTATTGTTTTGTACTGTACGAGTACAATACAATAATAGGAACGTGCTTACTACATTCAATATTTTTGGTTTGTTAATAGACGCAATTTCGACATCTGTCAACAGTAACACCTTAAGGTACGCATACTATAACTAACTGTTAATGATCATTAATTTTTGTCGTCTGTCTCGGCTATTATATTTGTATTCCATTTCCATATAACCTTTTTTGCTTGATCGAGTTTTTTATGTTTACCGATTGTGTTTCCAAGTACGTAAACTTTACAAAATGCCGATCAGCAAGTGAATATTTACTGATAATTTAGTGATGAAGTCTTTAGGTACTCGAGTTGCGGTTAAAAAGTTATGGACAGCAGTATTTCTTGTCGACGAAACGCACAAAATCTTTCTTCATTTCAAAGATTGATTTAAAAATTCGAAAAAAAAGATTCGGTTTTGGATAATAAATCACACGTAGGTCGTCGTACCGGCCGACCTATCGAGAATATTTTCGTGAGTGAGTGTTGCTGACGATCCACGAATCTCGATTCGCCGTCATTCGGAACGGTTAAACATTTCGTCAAAAAAACAAAACTGCTGCATTTGGGGATTAGAAAATTCACGATTCACTCCTGAAACGCAGAATGACGCACAAGCCACTGTTTGGTGTAGATTTTGGGCTGGCAAAGTGATTGGCGTCATACTTTTTTGAAAATGAGAACAAAAAAGCAGTAACAGTCAATGGTGAACGTTATCGCAACATAATAATTGAGTTTGTGTGGCCTTATTTGAACGGAATGGACCTAGAAGACCGTTGGTTCCGGCAGGACGGCGCAACCTGCCTCATTTCGGGTGAAACGACTCAGTTGTTGCGGCAGAAATTTCATCTCACGCAATAGCGACCATAACTGACCACCTAGATCATGCGATTTAACAGCATGCGACTTCTTTCTCTAGGGTTTTGTGAAATCACACGTTTACGCGAATAAACCACAAGTAAATCCTAAGCTGAAGGCCGAGCTTCGGCGTATTATTGTTGAAATTGAGCCGCGAAAGAGTTATAGAAAATTTTATTAAAAGAAAAAAAGTGCGCTAACAGAATCGCGAGGGACATTATATTAATCTTAAATAAAAATATTTCATTAATACGATCTCGAGGTGGGAAAATAGTAGGAATCACTTCCATCATCAGTCAATAATTTACATAAAAATATAAGGAATTAGATCATTGTAAGTAATTCTATAAGTGCATGGTTTAATAAATCGTCGAACTTTCAAGGAGAAATAATTGGCCAGAACGAAATTTAGTTGCAACGCCTCCCAAAATTGGTAAAAAAAAATAAATTGATGCATACAATCCTCCCTCCAAACATGGTATTAAAGGAATCCTGCCAGCATCCGATGTATAGAACATGAAGACATGTTAAAAGGTTACATTGGAAATACGTTGAATTTTGATAATGTTTAAACGAAAAAATCTGTTGTGGCCAGCACAAAACCTACCGTCAATTCGATGTATTTTGTACATATCCCATACCAAAAGTTCCTTGAAAAAGATTCTGTATATCCTGTAAAATTGTAACACGAACACACTATTTTTTACAAATTCCATACCGAAAGTTCCTTTCCCTATTTTATTAGGGGGTCGCTGTTTCTTACTCTTCTCTTTTGCTCATTCCTGTCCAACGCATCTTCTTCACACAATTCTTCCTCTCTCAAATCTTCTGCTACTCAGTCCTTCCATCTTCTCTTTGGCCTTTCTCGTACTTCCGGCATTGAAAATTCCAATCTAAGACTCGTTTATTTTTCTACTTGAGCCATTTTTGTAAATACATAAATATTCTTGCATTGCATTTTGTAATGGGCAAGTATGTGAATTGTAACAACCAGGACTTCGAACCTGAACAAACCGGAACCAAACCGTAACATTTTAGCGAACCTAAACCCAGAACCGAACCTCAGATATATTTTTGAATTTAACTTGAGTCGGAACCGAACTGGGTATTAAAATTCGGGTTCGGGGTTCAGCTGCTGTTCAGGTTCAATTTCAATTCGAAACGTAAAGTTAATAGTAATAATTACAGACGATCATCTACGACTTCTGTGTCTGCGATGCGGCCTGTGGTAACTGTTCATGAAAATTGTGTAATTTTTTTCTATATAAAGATTGTTATTCAAAAAACATTAATACAATTTTCATTAGGTCGAACCGAACCTGAACGCGGAACAAAACCGTAAATTTTATGAATGCATAAACCAGAACCGCTCTCGAACCCATCTCTCAAAAAATTAACCTGAATCTAAACCGAACCCAGTTTTTGGCGGGTTCGATACCCTGGTGAACACAATCGTTATTCTAAAATAACATAGATTTTAGGGGTCCCGTGGCCGCGTGCCTGAGTGTCTGGTCGCGAACCTGGGGGAACCGGGTTCGATCCCGACAGACGCCAAATATTTCCAATTTTAAATGGCACTAAAGTGACTCCTGTGGTGCACTCCCCACACCAGCTATAAGTGCCCGTGAGGTGACGCCTGGTAAGCGCCCACACGGTAAAATATATCGTCATCATTACCGATGTCTATATGTGTTGCAGATACTGGCACACCCAGAAATGGATAATATGCCGTGATGATATATTATTATTATTATTACATAGATTTTATTTTATACATTAATAGAACTTTAAAGCAATAGTCTGGAATTTAAATCTTCGAAGAAATTAGAAGTTTCTGAATTATTTAAGTAATAAAATGTAAATAAATTTTTAATATTTTTATATATTTTTGTGTCCCTTCATTAGTCACACCGTGAAGTATATACTATGTATAACATAATGTATCATTAGTTGAAGAAATTAATACCTTATTTGAACAAAATAAAAATAAAAAACCATTTAAACTTTTTTATTAATCCAGTCGTGGGGTATAAAAATAAGGATCTATCGTACAAAAGATCGGATATTTTTTATTTTTGGATATGTTTTATACACTGACAGTTAAAAAATCGGATCACCTAAAAATATTTATATAAAACAAAAATATTTGCATATTTCAGATATAAACTACATAGTTCTGTATTTCTTCGTTATTTTATAATATTTTCTGCTAAGGTATGCACTTTATTAATAATTGTTAAGATTTTTTTCAATATTTAACACTAACATCAATTACTGACATTGAGATGAATGACCGTTACTCTTTATTTAAGCACTGTTTAACAGAGAAATAAAACTCTAAAATTTATTAGAATGCCTATTACATTCAAGAATCTGCTCGCATTGTTGCGTTACTGAAAGATGTTAGTAGCCATTATTATGTTCCAAGAACAGTAGTTCTACCGGAAATTACATTACATATACTATACCACGGATTTTTGGAGACTGAGGAAGGAATTTGATCAAAACCAGATATTGCTGTAGAAGGTGAACAACAGCTAGACGATTGTTTTGTCGTTATTCGTGTTTTGTGAATCGACAACTTAGTACTTTAGCTCTTCCAGGCGAATTAGGGGCTGTCAGATTTGTGAGTGTTAGCGAACATATTGTAAGAAGAAGGTTCGATGAAGTTCATTTGTCGAGCTGAAGGCTTGCAAATGGTCCAAATTTAAAGCAACATCATCGGATTGCAAGAGTAAAATATCTTCGCAATCATCTTCTGTGAAATAAGGACACTGGTGCAATATTCTTTTTACAAATGAATCCAAATAATGGTCGCGTTCAACAAGACACAGCGCTAGCAGCGCTGACCATCGAAGTTTGCCGAACGCAATGAATGGACAAATAAATGTGATTGTGATTTGTCCAGCAACAGTATTCGACAAACTTCGGTGCTTAGCGCTACCAGGGCTGTGTCGTGCTGAACGCCGCGTTCAGCACGTTTTGTACATATCGGGAATGGAGAAAAAGTCTGAAGAAGGCGAAATGAAAGGTATGCTATTGCTTCCATAATGCTAAAAATAAAATATGGATACAGTAGAGTTATGGTTTGGGCAGGGATATTTATAATTTTCTATATCTTTTTCGCGGCTCAATTTCAGCATTAATAGGCCGAAGCTCGGCCTTCAGCTTAGGAATTATTTGTGGTTTATTCGCGTAAACGTGTGATTTCACAAACCCTCTAAAGAAAGAAGTCGCATGGTGTTAAATCGCATGATCTAGGTGGTCAGTTATAGTCGCTATATGGATCCCTGCAAATGTCTCATATATCTCATTACCAATGAGAATACTTTAATGACTCAATAATATAGTGAGGAGATACGTCAAGAGGTAGTAGTTCCCTTTAGTGCATATATTGATAACAATTTTCATATTATGCATTTCAACTTTAGAGTGGCCAGTAAGCAGTCCGAACTTAAATTCTATCGAAAATTTCTGGGATGAGTACCAAAGGAAGATTCATCGGCGTGTTAACACACTCCACACTATGCAAGAGCTAAGAAAGGTTCTTGAGAAATATTTTCATATTTACATTTAGAATCTCATAAGGTCCATGTCACGACGAACGCAAGCTACAATTGCAACAAAAGGCGGAAATATGCGCTATTGAATTATTGTTTATATTCGTTTCAAATTGTGTAATTTTGAATAAAACTCAATAATATTTATATCAAGTACCTACTAATTTTATTTGAAATATATAAAGTAATAATTGAATTTACTTAATGAACATAACTTTAGAGAATGTTACATAATCAATAAGGACAATATTTCAGGCGATCCGGTTTTTAGTCGGTCAGTGTATTTAGAGGTGCTAATAAAAAAAATCCAAGTTTTCGACCTTAATACACTTCCATCTTGGAAAAATGATGTGATCAATTTTTTTTAAAATATCTCCTCACTAATAGGTACCATGGACATGGAGGTAGGAATACAAAGGAGAGAGCATAAGATTATATTGAAGGCCAGGGGAATGAAGCCTAGTGGGGACGGACGAACACAGCTGTAGAGGTCCGTCCTAGAAAGGGGATAAGCGCAGCAATTTTTAAACTAAATTGCTTTATTCGTTCAATTAAGATTTTATATAACTTTAAATACTGAAAGAAATGTGTTGTGCATATAGGTACTATTATCTATTGATATATGATGTGTTTTTATATACATTTTACTTATTGAAATAAATTTTGTAAGATTCAAAAAGCACGTATTTTAATCAAATATTTTTATTTAATTAATAAAACGTATTGAAATGCACTCTAAAACAATACAATGCAAACGTAAACAAGCTAAACAATATGGCTTTAAGGTCAAAGAAGGTTGACAGACAGGCCCGGCCTGCAGTGGGGGAAATGGCTTCACTTTTGTAGCCACTTGCTCCGTCCTTAATTATTCCTACCTCCATGATAGGTACCAGAGCAAAAGTAGTTATTATTAGTTTTGTAGAAGACAAAATTCCCTACAAATTTGATCTAAAACTTTTTTTTACTTCCTTGTACGAAGTAAGGGAAGTATTGTAATCACGAAAAAATTCGGTTTCCAGATTTCAACGGAAATATCCATTTTGACCATCCCTGAATCCATTTTGACTAATTTTGTCGTGACGTTTGTACGTACGTATCTCGCATAACTGAAAAACGGGAAGCCGTAGAAAGTTAAAATTTAGTATTTAGGACTGTTATAACATCTAGTTGTGCACCTCCCTTTTTAGTCATTGCATAACTTTCAGAAGTGGTACTTTACTTGAAGCCCATAATAAATTTTAATGAAAAACTATATTAAAATATAATCCAAAACTTTTCAAATTTGGTATATAAGACTTTTATATCAATGGGAATAACATAATAGATTTTAGTTAAAATGGTATACCCGGAAGTGGTACTTTCCTTGAAACCTATAATAGATTTTAATGAAAAACTGTATTAACATATAATCCAAAACCTTTCAAATTTAGTATATAATACTTTTATATCAATAGGAATAACATAATAGATTTTAGTTAAAATGGTATACCCGGAAGTGGTACTTTACTTGAAACCTATAATAGATTTTAATGGAAAACTATATTAAAATATAATCCAAAACTATTCAAATTTGATATATAATACTTTTATATCAATGGAAATAACATAATAGACTTTGGTTAAAATAGTCTAACCGGAAGTGATACTTTACTTGAAGCTATTATCAGTTTTTCTTGAAAAAAATGGTGTTATTTTGAATTTAACAATAAATGCTTCAAATAAAAGTTTTAGAGAATTGAATTTTGCGTCGAAAACTTCAAGTATGATTAAATTAGTTCTTTGTATAAGCGAGATATTTAAATTTAAACAATATGTACTTTTTGGTTTCTGTAATTAAGTTTGCTATGAATTAGGACAAGAAATAACAAAAAAATAAAGAATTTAATGTCAATGTCAAATACGTGCAATTTTATGATTGGGTCTGTTATTATACATATTTTAATTATTAACAAAATATGTATAGTGTAACAGGCGTACAAGGAAGTCATGTGGTGTCCACATCAGATATTTTATTTCTATAACCAATAGATAGCGAAATACAGCACATAAAACCATTATGAGGAATGCCAAGGTACTGCTTTACTAAAATATTAATCGAAAATTCATATAAATTGTTCATGTACTAGAACTATTAACATATTTTAAAATTCAGCACTATACAATCATACTTTCGATAATAAGCTGCATTTAAAAAAAAAATTAATGGGAAAACGAGAAATACTACTAAATTTTGGTTTCCCTTAAAATCAAAGCCAATATTACTAGATTTCAATAATTAGTTTTTTAAAATGCAGGTTAATATCGGAAATATGTGTACAGTAGTGATTTTTTTAAAAAAAGTTAATAGTTCTAGTACAGGAACAATTTTATTTAAATTTTCGGCTCATATTTTAGTAACAGGAGTAGGAATCCCGCACTTGACTCCAGCTCTAGACTCATGTAAATACACGTTCCAGCACTGGAATCTAGTACTACTGAACCTATAGTCAACGCAAAGATATAAGAGCAAGAGCTACCTCATGCTGCATGCCATGCTGTGAGCCAAAACCGAAAAGTTTACCATCCAATTTGCAAAGGAATAAACAAGCAAAATATAGGTAGAAAAACAAGGATATACCTATTTAGTTTTATATATATATATATATATATATATATATATATATATATATATATATATATATACAGAAAATTCAGTACTTACACAAATTCTTACTTATTTACAATTTAATAACAATAAACAAGCAAAGCAATATTACAGCACAAATATGATACAGATACAAATTAAAGATGAAAGAATACAAAATATAAATTTGAATATTTATTATTTACGAGGAATAATGTCATACATATATTAAAAAATACATACCTAAGTATTTACTAACGCTGCAAACTGTTCCATTGCAGAAAAGTATTGCTTTATTTAATATTTTCTTTTTAAAATGTCAGTATTATTAGCTTGAAGTGACTAGTTTTTTGACAGTGACATTTACTGTCAGTTACATTCATTTGAAATATGTACTGTGTAACAAAGGAATTGTGTTTATCTTAGGCTTCGGGACTAATAAAAAAAAATATTTTTAAATTTATCTGTAAAATATATAGAAAAAGTATTATGGTATTCCTGTAGAAAATTCAATAATCTTTAATTTTCATAAGACATAAAATGGCATTTAATGGTATTTTTTTGAAGAAAAACCATTATGAGCTTCAGGTAAAGTGCCATTTCTGGTTATCCGATTTACACCAAAATCTAATGGCTTCTTTTCATATTAAAATATGATAGAAATACAAGGTTTCAAAATTTTCTGAATAATAGTATTTAAGTTAGAGCGAAGACAAAATCCATACACATTCACACACACACATTCATACATACATACACACACACACATACACGCATACAGACATCATCGTGAAAATGTTAAATTTGGATTCTAGGGACCTTAAAACGTGGTCATTTACTAAAATCTCGATATATTATTTTTAGCACGATCCCTATACCTCCCTTACCAAGGGTAGCGGGAGGTAAAAATTCTGAATAACAAACATTGCAACAATTTATTGGATTATTAAATTTTTTCATTGAAACTGAGTTTCAAATCATCGTAATCGATACAAGCTCAACCCCCAAATGTATTCGCTTAGATTGACACTTGTGTTAGATTACTTGTTCTTTTTATTACATTCATTTCTTCTTCTTCTTTCAACTTATTCAACACGTTTAAAACAATTTGATGACTTAGTTCCACTAAATGCATCCTAGTACTGCTACATCAAAAGGTTGGGGAATACTAAAATACTATCACAATTGTAAAAATATGTCATATTTATACTCAAAATAAGTTTCCTAAAACCAATTAGTCATTTGCAACAGCCAATCATAGTTAAGTAATTAATATGTAATTATTATGTCGATTTTCAGTGAATATTTATTTAGTAAATACAAGAAAGTAAGATTAAGTTCAATTTTAATTTTGTATAATCATAATTAGCAGAAATTCCTACTGAATTATTGTTAAATATAGGCCTGTACGCTAGGTGAGAAGTCACCATACAGATCTATACTTTACCGCTATTAGTGGTTTCCACGCCCCTAGCTTTTATATATTTGCGTTTACTATACCAGCGATTCAAGTCCAGAGAAAGGAATCCAATCCTATTTACTGGCGCAAGTGGCGAACTACCACTATTGTTTACTGGACATGTCTCAACAGGCATTCCAATGAATCAAGCCAGTGTAGTGCATGTGACAACAAATTATATGTTTATTTATTTTCATTTGCAAAACACAATAAGTTGTCTGAAGATTTGTTAAACTGTACAGAGATGATGAATTTTCTTGTTAAGTTGTTCTAACAAAAGTTCAGCTAATTCAATAACGCATTGAACACTGACACAATGTTTTACATTTTTGTTTAACTACAGTGGGTGGAATTCAGTGGTTTGTATTAAGGTCTGTATTAAATCTTGTATTAAGTATATGGCAACATTGTAATATTTTCCACATGTATCAATGAGATTCAATTGTGATTTAGAAATTTTACCACAGGGAAAAGTAATACAGACATCCTTTAGTCAAATGAGGAAGTATTATTGTAAATGGAAGGTGTAAAAGGAAACTCATTATTGCAAAATTTGGTTAGAAATATGTCAAATTTTATGTGTCAAATATTTCATACCTGAATGCTAATGAATTTTAAAATATCTCAACCCCCGTTTTGATCAGTTTTGACATTTGTTCTTTTTTCCTTACTTGTGTTAATAATATTTTTTTCTTTATTTGATCCTTTGGTCTCTCACTTTTTCTGACAGGTATTACAAAGTTGCCAAAATATTTTTGACAAAGGACTGTTTTAGCTTAAAACACGCTAATACAACCCGCTGAATCTCACCCAATATGTTTATTTCCGATTTATTAGAGGAAAGAATTTTAAAACCTTTACACTGACTTAAAAAGGAACTGAATAATAATTTATTAAAAATATGTAAACACCTATTGGATCAAAATGCACAAGCTACTGCCCTCATGTAAATTCAACATTAGATATTGTCAAAATTGACTGAATTAAATTTTTGCAATTAACTACATATCTAGGTATGAAATAATACTGAATTTACATTTACACATCTCCACAGCTTTTTTTTTGTTTTAAACAGCAAGAATACAACATTAATTATTGTTGCCTTATTAATGTAATAATAGCTGCTTAAAAGAACATATGCTAGTTATATATATATATATATATATATATATATATATATATATATATATATATATATATATATATATATACGAGGTGTGTTCAAAAAATATCGCGAATTTTGTGTTTTTTCAAAAATTATTTATTTATTCATGAATATCTATTTTGTCCCCTTCAAAGTAATCCCCATGAGATATTATACACTTGTGCCAACGGTTTTTCCAATCTTCAAAGCACTTCAAAAAATCATTTTTTTTATCTTGTTCAGCTCCTCCTTCGATGCCGTCTTTATCTCGTCAAGCGTAGCGTAACGTCGTCCTTTCATGGGCCTCTTCAGTTTAGGGAACAAGAAAAAGTCACAGGGGGCCAGATCTGGGGAATACGGTGGCTGCGGCATCATTAGTGTGTTGTTTTTGGCTAAAAAGTCGCGCACAAGCAACGATGTGTGAGCAGGGGCGTTATCGTGGTGCAAAAGCCAATTTTTGTTCTTCCACAAATCCGGGCGTTTCTGGCGGATTGCTTCGCGCAAATTGCGCATAACTTGCAGGTAATATTCCTTATTGACCGTTCTACCCTGTGGCAAGAACTCATGATGCACCACGCCCCTGCAATCGAAGAAAACTGTCAGCAAAACTTTCACATTCGACCGAACTTGGCGCGCTTTTTTCGGTCTTGGTTCGTGCGGCAGCTTCCATTGAGATGATTGAACTTTGGTTTCCACGTCATAACCATAAACCCACGATTCGTCACCAGTTATGACCCTCTGGAGCAAATTTGGGTCGTCGCGGACAGAGTCCAACATCTCATTAGCAATGTTCATGCGATGCTGTTTTTGGTCGCAATTGAGCAATTTTGGTACAAATTTCGCGGCGACCCGTCTCATGCCCAAATCATTGATAAAAATCGAATGGCACGAGCCAATCGATATGTTTAGGTCCTCAGCAACTTCTCTAACGGTGATTCGACGATTGGCCAATATCATTTTCTCCACTTCATTAATTTTTTCGTCTGTTGTTGAAGTGCTCGGGCGTCCGGCACGCTTTTCGTCGTTCACATCTTCTCGGCCTTCTGAGAACATTTTGTACCACCGATAAACGTTGCTTTGGTCCAAGGTAGCTTCTCCGTATGCCACAGTCAACATTCGGAATGCATCCGCGCACTTAATTTCGTTTTTCACACAAAATTTGATACAGGTTCTTTGTTCCATTTTTTTGAATAGGTAAAAATCGAAGACGATCCAAAACACGTGCAAGCAAAGCAGCTGTCAACAATTAAGTGAACATTCAAAATGGCCGAGCTTGTCGACATAAGTGAGAGACATGAGTACCAACATAAAGCCACAAAAAGATCGAAATTCGAATATACGTAACCCGCGAAAATTCAAAATTCGCGATAGTTTTTGAACACACCTCGTATATATATATTGGCATCGCCATTTGAAAGAAAATAAAAAATCTGATGTGGCCAACACAAAACCTCCCGCAATTTAATTTTTATTAATTGAAATACATACCTACGTATTTATTAATGCTGCAGACTGTTCCATTGCATATAACTATTGCTTTATATACTATTTTCTTTTTAAAATGTCACTATTATTAATTTGAAGTGATTAGTTTTTTGACAGTGACATTTACTGTCAGTTTCATTCATTTGAAATATGAACTGTGTTTTTTGACAGTGACTTAATTTTTATTAATTTAAATACATACCTACATATTTACTAATGCTGCAAACTATATAAGTTCCTTTGCATATAACATATAACTATTGCTTTATATACTATTTTCTTTTTAAAATGTCATCATTACCAATTTGAAATGATAGGATGATAGGTTCTTTGACAGTGATATTTACTTGTCAGTTACATTCATTTGAAATATAAACTGTGTAACAAAGGAATTGTGTTTATCTTAGGCATAGGGATTTATAAGAAAATTGATTTTTAAATTTATCTGTAAAATATAGAAAAAGTATTAATGTATACCTGTAGAAAAACCATTATGAGCTTAAGATAAAGTACCATTTCCGGTTATCCGATTTACACCAAAATTTAATGATATCTTTTCATATTTGAATAGGGTATAAATACAAGGTTTCAGAATTTTCTGAATGATAGTATTTGAGTTAGAGCGTCAATAAAATCCATACACGTGCACACATACACACACACACACACACACACACACACACACACACACACACACACACACACACACACAGACATCATCGTGAAAATGTTAAAATTGGATTCTAGGGACCTTAAAACGTGGTCATTTGCTAAAATGCCGATATGTGGTTTTTAGCACGATCCCTATACCTCCCTTATCAAGGGTAGCCGGTGGTAAAAAGTGCCGTAAAGAAGTGTAAACCAAAATTCAGTATTGTTTAATAATAATATTTATTTATTTCTATAGAAAATGGTACAACCACATATTAGAAAATGTCAATAAAAGTTAAAATTATTATTGAACAGTGAGTAGTTAGTTACCTAGGTATGGTTATGATTATAAAACTCTTCTAGATTATAAAAGCCATTGCATTTTAAGAAATTTGTTAAACCAGCAGTAAAGGTTTTCATAGAATTTGAATTTTTTATATCAACTGGAAGGTGATTATAATATAATCGTACGCCTTGCACTTGTGGAGAAAAATTTTTATATTTTGCTAGTGGTACTCGAAATTCATTCTTACTGCGAGTATTGAAATCATGGAAAGTAGAATTTAATTGAAATTTGTTTTTATTTATATAAACGTGTTTGCAAGTTTCAAGAATATACAGTATGTCCCCGGATTGAGTTTACAAGAGGAAAAAATTTTTTATTTTTGATTTTACGAAAAAATGCCAAGGGAAGAAAAAATTTTGCTTAAATTAAAACGCATGTTTCAGTTATTAAAACTTTAAATTAATGTAAGGTTTTTTTATTATAATGTTTTTTCGTATTTTGTCCTCCTAATAATACAGTTATTACATTGAATTTAACATGATTTTAGTTAGCTTTGAAATATTGACAAATGATTATTTATTCTAATTTCAGCAGAAAAAAAAACGGCGGGCGAAAATCAAAATACTTGTAGTTTATTCAATTAACTCTTTTTTATCTGAAATTAGAATTAATAATCATTTGTCAATATTTCAAAGCTAACTAAAATCATGTTAGATTCAATGTAATAACTTTATTATTAGTAGGACAAAATACGAAAAAACGTTATAATAAAAGAACCTTCCATTAATTAAAAGTTTTAATAACTGAAACATGCGTTTTAATTCAAGCAAAAATTTTTCTTCCCTTGGCATTTTTTCGTAAAATCAAAAATAAAAAATTTTTTCCTCTTGTAAACTCAATCCGGGGACATACTGTATATGCAAGGTACTGTTAATATATTAAATCTGCACGATGTGTTTGGGAAACTCCTGCTATGCATCTTATTATTTTCTTTTGACAAACTAGAACTTTTTCTAGATTCCTCGGCGAACCCCAATAAATGATACCGTAACGGATTATCGAAGCAATTTTTGCATGATAGTTCATGATGTTTCATACATGGAAGTTATTTGCAAAAATTAGATTCAGCAAAATTTACTTTTTTAACATCTAATGATTTTAAGCGTTGTAGCTCGCTGTTTGTTGGCTATAGAAAAAAAAAGTTCTAGATCAAAGTTGTAGGGAATTTTATCGTCTATAAAACTGATAATAACTATTTTTGCTCTACTAAAGTGAGCAGATATTTTCAAAACACTTGAATCTTTTATTCAAGATGGCGGTGCTTCCGGAAGTGCACCAAAGTCGAAAACTTGGATTTTTATAAAATAAAATCAAAAATACCAGGGTAATTCTACCCCAGTACTAGACTATATGAATAATTTGAATTCTTTATTAATAAATACTTATAATAAATCTTCTAATTTCATGTGTCATTACATCTAAATTTTCTAAATAATACCTACCCAATTATTTTGGGTATAACAAGGCTAGTTATAGTCAAATTTCAATAGACGATATTTTTGGTTATAGGTACTTGAAGTAGTTTGGGTTTGGAGTCGATACCTCAAGAGTGCTCACGTATGGAAAGTCGAGAGCACATTACATAGAAATTTCAGAAGCATAGGTAATACGATCCACATTGTAACCGTATATTCTTGACCGTATATACTTGACCGTATTTGTCTATTTCAGTAAGTACATTACACATTGTTATAAATAACTTGATATAATCTTTACTAAAATTATACTTCATCTATTTTTCATTGTCTGGTACTTTTTTTGCACTTTAATCACCTGCTCATATCATATCACTCGCCCAACAATTAGTATCTTATTATTTTAATTAATGCGTTGCATGTAAAACAACAATAAAAATAAAATATGCATTGTTTTGGCCAATTATAGAGATATTACAAAATATGAAAGATACCTTACCGAAACGAGTAATTTTGAATGTATCAAATTAGTAGACCTTTTAATGAGGTAAAATTTATATACTCGTAAAAAGTTTACTTCTTTAAAAAATTTACTCTGAAATTTATAAAAACGAAGTTAACAAATTACACATTTACATCGTATAAGATACGTTCATAAATTAATCCAGAGTACAATATCTTACGTTTTATAACTTCATTAATATGCAAATCGCTATATAAAATTGAATTTTTAAATCTTTTTAATCAGGATTCGTATTGAATTTTCTAACAAAATTATCAAATATATACAAAATATCAACCAAGCGTGTATCTAATTTAATAAACGAATTAAATGGAAAATAATGACCTGACATTATTGAGTAATCCAATAGATTTTTAATCCGGTAGGGACCTAAACAACGGTAAGCCTGTTATGAACCAACGACTAACTAACTGAATAATAATCAAATACAAATTACTATAAAACTTCATCGTCGTATAATTTAATATTATATCCTTTTCCTAAAGGTGAAGGTACGTGGCGAAGTGCACTTTGATATCGGTCGAGATTTTAAGCAATTATTTGGTAATATTTATCTTATAAAAGAGATTTCAGTTGCGCTCTCGTCTCTTAACAACAGCTATAAATACTCGTAAAGTTGATACGTTTCCACAAAAATCGAACACTTTTTATTGACGATTGGTTTATAACGCCATATCGTTCGATTTCGGTCGCGTCACATTTTAAAAAATAAGATTTTGTCAAAAATCAGGCAAAGAACGAAAAATATAAGGATGTAGGCTTAATTCTACTAGAACTTAACTAGCGCCCCTCTGAATTTGAAAATATTTGTAAATATTACGGTTAACGGATTTGATTTTTTTAAACGAAATTATAACAAATTGAGAAATATAGCTAACTTTATTTTCTAAACATCATTTTCTTCTTTAATCCATAATTTTCATCGGGTAAGTGCAAACTTCCTACAAAAACTAAACAAATCCAGATATTTCTTTTTATTTAATAAATGATGGATCCATAAAATAAAATTTCAAACTGAACACTGTTTTTATGCTTATTACATATAAATTTTTTTACCTCCCGCTACCCTTGGTAAGGGAGGTATAGGGATTGTGTTGAAAATCACATATCGAGATTTTAGTAAATGACCACGTTTTAAGGTCCCTAGTATCCAATTTTAACATTTTTACGATGATGTCTGTATGTGTGTGTATGTATGTGTGTGTGTGTATGTATGTATGTATTTATGTGTGTGTAGGGATTTTGTCTTCGCTCTAACTCAAATACTATCATTCAGAAAATTCTGAAACCTTGTATTTATACCCTATTCTAATATGAAAAGAAGCCATTAGATTTTGGTGTAAATCGGATAACCGGAAATGGCACTTTACCTGAAGTTCGTAATGGATTTTCTTCAAAAAATATCATTAAATGCCATTTTTTCGCATTTTGTCGTTATGAAAATTATGGATTATTGAATTTTCTACAGGAATACATTAATACTTTTTCTATATATTTTACAGATAAATTTAAAAATATTTTTTTATTACAAGTCCGAAGCCTAAGAAAGACACAATTCCTTTGTTCAGTTCATATTTTATATGAATGTAACTGACAGTAAATGTCACTGTCAAAAAACTAATCACATCAAATTAATAATAGTGACATTTAAAAAAAAAAAATAGTAAATAAAGCAATAGTTTTATGCAATGGAACAGTTTGCAGCGTTAGTAAATCCGTAGGTATGTATTTAAATTAATAAAAATTAAATAGCGGGAGGTTTTGTGTTGGCCACATCAGATTTTTTTTTGCTGGAACAGGGTGAACTAATAATTTTAGTGCAAACGACTTAAAAAAAATACTTAATAGACGAGATATGAATTAATGTTCAGAATTGGGGCGTAACGAATCATGTCCTCGCCAATGGTCGAGCACAATCTTATCAGACTCATTGCTTTTGGACATGAAACGTCACACAAATTTTCAATCGCTTGTAGTTTGCCAACATATTAATATTTAATTATTTTTCACTATACTCATTATTCATTAACTTATGTATATTTTCACTTTCTTATCTAAAATATTAAATTTTCACTATGGCATAATATCCTGTTGCCACAGTCATAAAATGAAGATTTTGTTTCCTCAAAATTTGTATTTTTGGATATGTTCGATTTTTGTTTAAAAAAAAGACCTACGGTAAAAAAAAGTCTTTTACTCAGATTCATTACAATCAAAATTCATTAAGCATAGGCTGGTGATATTTATATTTAATCGGAAAGCAGGTAACTGCCAAACTTTGACAATAGAAGATTCCTAAACAAACGCAATCCAATATAGCATCATAAGGAACTAACTGTTTTGACAGGTGTTTGACAAATAAACGCTACCGTCAGCGTCGAATATCGAATATAATATGCTGCTCACTTTACGCCTTATTCCTTTGTTATTCTTATTCTTGCTATTGCTCTTGTGTAATGGTAATAATAACCATAAACAACAACAATAACAACAAAAGAGAAAGTGAAATTCAAACTAGCGATATGTATTTTACGCCATTTTCAAATATTTGTCAAACATTTACCAATAACCTACGACGCCATATTAAACTGAAATGAGGTACATCATATATAAAATACAAGTCATATGTAGTGATGAGTGACGAGACGAGTCATTTCCCGATATCGAAATACTGATATATGGAAAAATTCCCGAATTTTTCCCAGAAAGTTTTTCGAGAAATTTTCTGACATATTTGCAAAAATTTCTTCGAAAAACTTCTCAAGATATCTTAAAAATGAATCAAAATATAAAATAGTTTTACTTAGTTTTCTAATATTTAGTGAATTTATGGTAAAAAAATACATATCCATTTTTATCTTTATTACTACAACTGAAAATTAAAACTTAAATGTATAATCTTTACAATATACAGGTGTTTCCTTTAAAACAACCAATACTTTTTTGGGCAAACTAATGACAATAGAGAAAAATATTGCCTATATACAAATAATTGATCAAGAAATTAGTCACTATTTATCAGTAATAAGAAACCGAAAATTCGAGTAATAGTTCTCAAACTAGAACAAAATTATAGTTTTTTTAGTCCATTATACAGAAAAAAAATTCTGACCAACGATTAAAGATTGTATAGGATTTACTACTAGTGTAACCTATAGTATCGCATAGCATATTGCAATATTGTAACATTGTATCTAATTTTTAATATGTTTCTCGAAATAATTCTTTTACAATCCTATACAATATTAATATTTTTTAAATCAGAAAAAAATATCTAATGGAATAAAAATAAATAAATATATCATCACGGCATATTACTCATTACTATAGCTGTGCCAGTATCTACAACACATGTAGGCATCGGTAATGATGACGAAATATTTTACCGTGTGGGCGCTTACCAGGCGTCACCTCACGGGCACTCATAGCTCGTGTGGAGAATGCACCACAGGGATCACTTTTGTGCGATTAAAAGTCTGCACTGGCGGGATCGAACCCAGGTCACCAGATTGGCAACCAGACACTATACGAACACGGCCACGCGACCCCATAATAAAAAATCTGTTGTGGCCAGCACAAGACCTCTCGCCATTTCCATATTAGGCTACATAAGTATTGTATTGCACTTCGCTTTCGAACCGTCGTTTTATAATTAAATATTATAGAACATTACCCAAATATTGTTTTTTTATTATATTTAACATGTCTTCTGCACACATATAATTCTAATTATATCTATTTTTCATTGAATGAGGAAGTTTCTAAATATCAGAGATTGTTCCAATTAATTAACCAGATTGGCGGTATTTCTGATGGATATATGCATTTTAACACAATTTTACCTATAATTTCAAATATTTAATTAATAAAACAATAAGAAAAATTAAATATACTTCGCAGTAAAAGCTATCAGAATGTCACTAAAACTGATTTTTGACACTGACATGTGTCATTTACAAATTATGTTATAAACATTGGAATTTGTCAACTGGTTTCCTTAGTGCCGTAGCCTCTGCGATTAGTTCACTCTATAAATTATAGTGTCTTTGTCTCTAAATCTATACAAGATATAATAAAAATTTTAAGTGTATTAGATGGAGAATTTTATGTTCTTCAATATTTAATAAAAAAAACCTCCCAAAAAATTATATTTAGAAGAATTTTTCTAAGAAACTACTACTTCCGGTTGTTCAATTGTTACCAAAACCTTTTCAGCTCTTCCCTGGAATGTCAGATTGAGGAAACTGCAGTTAAATATTTTTTAAGTCTTATAGTTTTTGAGGAATCGTGACTACAACATCCAGACATACATACACACACACACACATACACACACACACACACACATCCACACACACACACACACACACACACACACACACACACACACACACACACACACACAGACATCATTTTAAAAATGTTATAATCGGATTCTAGGGACCTTAAATCGTGCTTATTCAATAAAATCTGGATATGCGAATTTTAGCATGAATCCAATACCTCTCTTAGCGAGAGGTAAAAAAAAGTTAATTAATTCGCTCTTCCTATTAATGTTAACATAAAGACTACCAGTTTCATATGCTTTAGTCTTATATAATTTGGAACTAAAACAAAGGAACAATTTTATTTTATTCCTTTGTTTTAAATAGTCGTGCACAGTTTATACCGAAAGTTTATTTTATCAGTAAACATAGGGTATATCATTGTCATAGTTACGGTATGAATGTTTGACAGCAATGTATTAAAGCGTTTATATTATGAGTAAACATAGGCGTTTAACATGGGAAGCAGTTTTTTGTAAATAAAAGTGTTCGGCAAAAAACCAAGCCATGCTATTGAACACGATAATAGTACATTACATCTTGTACATTATTTAATATTAATTACTTTAATAATATTGTAAAAATTACAATAAATTACAAAAATTGTCAAATAAATAATTCTTTCACTTTTTTTTATGCAATATCAAAAGATTTGTAAATGTCTCGGTCGTGCAGTGGTTATAACAGTTGCGTCTAAAACTTTTGGTTGGGGTTCGATTCCCCGTTGGGATAATTATTTTATTTTTTTTTTTACATAAAAATTGTTGAACTTTTAAAAATCAGTTTATATTTCCATATTACAATCATTTGAAAATAATAATAACATTGTAATCAAAATATTGATGTAATAACATTGCATTTTATCTGATAAATACAGCAAAGACATAATATCTACACAAATTTATTATATTTCAGTTATTTTTATTAATATCAAAGGAAATACAATGCATTGATATTGCATCAATATTTTGATTATTGTAATCAATTATTTCTCTTTATTTATTACAATGTTATTATTATTTTTAAATGATTGTAATATGGAAATATAAACTGATTTTTAAAAGTTCAACAATTTTTATGTAAAAAATATAAAATAATTTTCTTTCCTTCATCACCTTTCCAGTCAAGAAGTTCTTGCAGCCATAAAATAATTATCCCAAAAGGGAATCGAATCCCAACCAAAAGTTTTAGACGCAACTGTTATAACCATTGCATTACCGAGACATTTACAAATCTTTTGATATTGCATAATAAAAAAAGTGAAAGAATTATTTATTTGACAATTTTTGTAATTTATTGTAATTTTTACAATATTATTAAAGTAATTAATATTAAATAATGTACAAGATGTAATGTACTATTATCGTGTTCAATAGCATGGCTTGATTTTTTGCCGAACACTTTGTATTTACAAAAAACTGCTTCCCATGTTAAACGCCTATGTTTACTCATAAAATAAACGCTTCAATACATTGCTGTCAAACATTCATACCGTAACTATGGCAATGATATACCCTATGTTTACTGATAAAATAAACTCTCGGTATAATGGAAAACATAATAGAACTAATATTTACAATTAATTAATATACTATCTAATATTTATTGTAAAAATGGGCCTAAGAAAAAACTAAATTGTGAAAAAAACCTAACAACTACTAACTTGAGTATTTAAAATGAAAAATAATAATTAATCTACAGCTACAACTCATAAAACGGGAAACAAGGACATACTCTACCTAAAATAATAATAATAAACCCCGAAAGAAAAGTCAAAATACAAGAAAAATCCACGAAGAACTACTTACAGCAATGATACGCTTATGGAAGTTAACCAAAAGTGCTCCCTTGTCGAAGGTTTAATGTTGACGCACAGCGCCATCTCTACGTAGTGAAATATCCCAATACAGCGTTTAACCTTATTTGTTCAAAAATAGCGTCCGTCGTGTATGTGATAATGTGGAATGAAGAAAAATAGCAGTTGACATCTATATATCTACTATTACTGTTTCTTCTAAATAATTTTCATTCTTTGACCTCGGATTTTCACCAAACATTTCCAGATTGTCTTCATCGATAGAAGAAAATTCCCCGATTCATACGACTCTTCAGATGAAAACTCGTCAATCATTTTAATTTAAATTGCACTAATATATAACAAAAAATGACATTTTCACTTCCAAATTACAAGGTTAATTTTTAACAAAACAGCTGACGAGAATCGTATAACTGCGCAAACTCGAACCGTTAGTCAGAAGTTAAACCACCTGAAATTGAAAAATCATGAAATTTGGAATGAAAAATGATGACATTTGTGATTTACATTACTAGCTGTCATTCTGTCAAGAGTCCCGCATATCTGCTTGTCAAGAAATACCAACAAAGTCACGTGACTGCTCGCGCCTTATAAATTAATATCCCATGTAAACATAGTAGTATTAGACGACATTACTTTAGGGACATTTTTTGATGACATAAGTCTTCTGCCTAATCATTTCTACCATACCTTTTGTGTTTATCGAAAATTGATTGATTTTTTACCTTCCGTCACCTTTAGGTAAGCAAGGTATTGTCTTTGGTAAAAAAAATTCGACGGTGAGTTTTTAATGAATAAGCACGTTTTAAGATCCCTAGAATACGATTTTACTAGTTTTACGTTGATGTCTGTATGTATGTGTATTTGTGTGTCCGAGTGTGTGGCCATGTGCGTGTGTGACAATTTTTTTTTTCCGACGATAACTACAAAACTACAATTCTAAAAATTATGATTCTCTCGTATTCCTCTTCTTTCCCTCCATATGAAGAGCTCATTAGATTGGTTACAATTGGTCAACCGGAAGTTCCCTTATTTGAAGTCCTTAAGAGTTTTTCTTGAAAAAACGCAGTTAAATATCATTTTTCCACATTTTATGTGATTATCAAAATGAAAGAATATCTTATTCTCTATACGGTTTGTTTATACATTTTCCTTCATATTCAATAGATATAGAGTTATACACTTATAAAGAGATTAACTTTCAAAAATCAGTCAGCTTTGCTAAAATTATGGAAACAGCTGATATATTCAAAAAATTGTAATAGACACTTACAAAATTGACGTCACTGCAAGAGAGAGATAGAAGATAATGCATCCAAACAAACCTCCCCTCGTTGTCTTACGTCCCGTTCCCTGTTCCTATCTGTCATTGTGTTCGCATCTGTTATTCAGTGTTAAACCTAATTCTTTATTGTGATTTGTAAGTTGTGTATAATAAAAATGAGTTTAAAACCAGAAGATGTGTCTGGGGCAACTTTTTTGTTTGATAATATTGAAGATAATTCGATTATTCAACTAAAACGATGGCTAGACGTGGCTAGAATGTAGATTCTACGGCTGATGACAGGTCTTTGTTTGGACGTGGTAACCATAGCAACCTTGAGTTCTATATGCTTTGCCGTTAGAGGCGCTCGTGCAAAATTGCAATTTTGTAAGTGTCTATTGACAGATGCCAGTGTCAAGTGCAAAACCAAAGATGAAGTATAGGCTCAGAAAGTTGTATAACTGACAGAGTGTCCCTTGCAAATGACTTGCAGTTGCAGCCTGGCCTTAAGATTAGAAATTTCAATGCCGGGGGTTCGAGGGAGGCCAAAGAGAAGATGGAAGGACTGTGTAGCAGAAGATTTGAGAAAGGAAGAACTGTGTGAAGAAGATGCGTTGGATAGGAATGAGTAGAAGAGAAGAATAAAGAAATAGCGACCCCTAATAAAATAGGGAAACCGTGAAAAAAAAAGAAGGAAATGTCAAGTGCAATTTATATGGTGTATGTTCATGTTAGAATTTTATTGGATTTATAGAATCTATTCAAAGGAACTTTTGGTATGGGATTTGTACAAAATACATCGAATTGACGGAAGGTCTTGTGCTGGCCACAACAGATTTTTAATTAACAGATAACTTAATATGATTATAATATTTCAATCGTAACTGAAACTACGTAAACTAGGTTGTTAAACTCATCAATGAGTAATAAAATGTCATGTTATTTTACTTTTTACTTCCTTGTACGAAGTAAAGGAAGTATTGTAATCGCGAAAAATTTCGGTTTCCAGTTTTCAACGGAAATATCCATTTTGAGCATCCCTGAATCCATTTTGACTTAATTTCGTCGTGACGTCTGTACGTACGTACGTACGTATGTACGTATCTCGCATAACTGAAAAACGGGAAGCCGTAGAAAGTTAAAATTTTGTATTTAGAACTGTTATAACATCTAGTTGTGCACCTCCCTTTTTGGTCATTACATAACTTGCGGAAGTGGTACTTTACTTGATGTCTGTAATAGATTTTAATGAAAAACTATATTAAAATATAAACCAAAACTTTTCAAATTTGGTATATAAGACTTTTATATCAATGGGAATAACATAATAGATTTTAGTTAAAATGGTCTATCCGGAAGTGGTACTTTACTTGAAGCCTATAATAGATTTTAATTAAAAACTATATTAAAATATAATCAAAAACTTTTCAAATTTGGTCTATAAGAGTTTTATATCAATGGGAATAACAAAATAGATTTTAGTTAAAATGGTTTACCCGGAAGTGGTACTTTACTTGAAGCCTATAATAAATTTTAATGAAAAACTATATTAAAATATAATCCAAAACTTTTCAAATTTGATATATAAAACTTTTATGTCAATGGGAATAACATAATAGATTTTAGTTAAAATGATCTACCCGAAAGTGGTACTTTACTTGAAGCCTGTAATAGATTTTAATGAAAAACTATATTAAAATATAATCCAAAACTTTTCAAATTTGGTATATAATACTTATACAGGGTGTCTCTTAAATAGGGGGACATGGCTTAACCACAGATTCCTGAGACTAAAATAAGACGATTTAACCAAACTTGCTTCTACCGGAAAGTCTACCATTTAGCCAGAAATCTGCTTCAAAGTTCTTCGAAAAAAAATTAATTTTGCTTATAATAATCGGACGCTTTATTCGATTTGGATGAAATTTGGTATGACAGTTTATATGGTTATAAGTCATCTTTTAAGGTGATACTTGTTATTATTAGTGAACCACTAGTGTATGAAACTTAGGTCTCCCAACATTAATTAGACCATAACTTTTTAATGGCAATGCCAAAACGTGAAATTATTTTTCTTCAGAAAGATACATTCAATAGTAAACTTTTCTTTCTCTGTGTAATTTGTGATATCTATTACGGTTCACCCAGAAAAAAATAAAATCTGAGAGTCTGAACTGCTAATTTTTTAAAAAAATTTTATCTAGCAGTCTATCCAAATGTCAAACAAGTAATTTTTAATGACAGTAACAATTGTTTTATGGGTTGTCAAACATTTTCTTCGCAATATACTAAAATTAGTAACATCTGTTTGTTCGGCCTAATAGTATTTTATTACCATTATTATAAATAAGACGATTACATATCTCAGCTTACTCCTAAACAAGTTGTGAAGATTGACAACTCGTTACTGTCATTAAAAATTACTTGATTGACATTTGGATAGACTGCTAGATTAAATTTATTTTAAAAATTTAGCAGTGCAGACACTCAGATTTTATTTTTTTCTGGGTGAACCGTAATAGATATCACAAATTACACAGAGAAAGAAAAGTTTACTATTGAATGTATCTTTCTGAAGAAAAATAATTTCACGTTTTCGGCATTGCCATTAAAAAGTTATGGTCTAATTAATGTTGGGAGACCTAAGTTTCATACACTAGTGGTTCACTAATAATAACAAGTATCACCTTAAAAGATGACTTATAACCATATAAACTGTCATACCAAATTTCATCCAAATCGAATAAAGCGTCCGATTATTATAAGCAAAATTAATTTTTTTTCGAAGAACTTTGAAGCAGATTTCTGGCTAAATGGTAGACTTTCCGGTAGAAGCAAGTTTGGTTAAATCGTCTTATTTTAGCCTCAGGAATCTGTGGTTAAGCCATGTCCCCCTATTTAAGAGACACCCTGTATATCAATGGGAATAACATAATAGATTTTGGTTAAAACAGTCTAACCGGAACTGATACTTTACCTGAAGATGTTATCAGTTTTTCTTGAAAAAAATGATGTTATTTTGATTTTAGCGAGGATTTTAGTAATAAATGCTTCAAATAAAAGTTTTAGAGAATTGAATTCTGCGTCGAAAACTTCAATTATGATTAAATTAGCTCTTTGTGTTCCGTAATTAAGTTTGCTATGGATTAGGACAAAAAATAACAAAAACATAAAAAAATTAATGTTGATGTCAAATTATGTCAAATACGTGCAATTTTATGATTGGGTCTGTTATAATACATATTTTAATTATTAACAAAATATGTATAGTGTAACAGGCGTACAAGGAAGTCATGTGGTGTCCACATCAGATATTTTTATAATACTACGATACGACTGAGGTTATATACAGCCAAGCAATAGCATAGGTCTTCCCAAGCGGCTATCCATCCAAGTACTAATTGTGCTTATCCTTCTTGACTCTACAGCTCACGTACAAAAGTCACCAAAATCCGCTGCAATAAAACAGTCGGCAATATATTATTATTATCCTTCCCTCTATAAATTGTATCACGGAAACTCGCAACGAAATATTTAAGGGCTGACGTATTTGCCATAAATATCGACGTATGGAAATGGACATGGAATATGAATAAGCATTTATCATGCATTGTATTCCTTCGCCATTTCAAATAATCTAACTGCGTAAATTGATATTAAAATTGAGTCGTTACGAATTTAAACCTTATATCCGATAATACTATTTCTATCCATTATTTAAATTCAAATCCTAGGTATTTACATATTTTAATAGAAGGATTTAGATTGAAATCATAAATAATTAATTCGAAATTAACCTCGAAATTAACTATTGGAACTTTAAAATAGAACTTGGTTACAAAATGTAAAAGCTTTTGAAACTTTTCACCTCTTGACAATCATGCTAAAAATCAGAATTATATCGAGATTTTAATGAATATACACGTTTTGGTTTTAAGGTCCCTAGCATCCGATTTTAATATATTTACGATGATGTCTCTCTCTCTCTCTCTCTCTCTCTCTCTCTCTCTCTCTCTCTCTCTCTCTCTCTCTCTCTGTGTGTGTGTGTGTGTGTATATATATATGTGTGTGTGTGTATATGTGTATGTGTGTGTGTATGTAGACTCAGTCAGCGCCAAGGAAACCAGTTGAGAAATTCAAATGTTTGTAATATTGTAATTTTTGAAAGATAAATGTCACTGTCAAAAATCGGGAATTAGAGTAGTTAATAGGTATACATTTTGGCTGGTCTCACAAACCTTCTTATAAAATGCTATTTTGAATAATGCCAAATTCCAGTATTTAATTCACCCTTATGTTTAAAGAACTATTTTTTGAAAATATTTGTTTGAATACTATGTTCGCCTTTAAAATAATATTTTGATAAATTAAAATAAATAAATAAATATATATATATATATATATATATATATATATATATATATATATACAGGGTGTATCAAGATAATGGAACAGTGCCGTTTATTCGTGTATGTGAAAAGATACAGAAAAAAGTGATTAGGATATTTTGTAAGGGATAGAGGGGGACACATTTTAGCATAAACTTTATTATCATAAATCCAGTGGTACTCAAACTATAGGGCAATATTATATTTTTTTAAATGGCATTATATATATTTTATTGACTCATTAAATAGAGAATTATGTTCTGAATTCAATGATATAATAATATCAAGCCCTCACATTGCGAAAAATTTGATAAAAATTAATTCAAAGTTAATATTTTATTTCTACTTTATCTAAGTAATCTGAGCAAACATTCAATCAATAAAACAAAAAATTTATTTTAAAAGTTGAATTTATTGCCAAAATCGTAGGTTACTTGAATGTAATAAAACTAAAATAAATTTTATTTTGTTTTATTGATTGAATGTTTGCTCAGATTACTTAAATAAAGTAAAAATGAAATATTAACGTTGAATTAATTTTTATCAAATTTTTCGTAATGTAAGAGTATGATATTATTATATCGTTGAATTCAGAACAAAATTCTCTATTTAATGAGTTAATAAAATATATATAATGTCATTTAAAAAAATATAATATTGCCCTGTAGTTTGAGTACCACTGGATTTAAGATAATAAAGTTTATGCTAAAATGTGTCCCCCTCTATACCTTACAAAATATCTTAATCACTTTTTTCTGTATCTTTTCACATACACGAATAAAATGCACTGTTCCATTATCTTGATACACCCTGTATATATATATATATATATATCATCACGGCATATTACTCATTTCCGGCGTGCCAGTATCTACAACACATGTAGACATCGGTAATGATGACGATATATTTTATCGTGTGGGCGCTTACCAGGCGTCACCTCGCGGGCACTCATAGTTGGTGTGGAGAGTGTGATAATATTTATTATTATTATTATTATTTAATAATGAAATTTGATATTTTCAAAACAGCGTTTTAAAACAAGGCTTGTGGTAGCTGCCATTATTAAGTATGTGATATAATTTTTCTAGAAATAATATAACAAGAAAATAACGTTAATAAAATTATTAACAAATTTCTTTGCAAGAAATGTTAAATAAGATTTGTAGGTACATTTATGATAGGCGAGAGATATTGTACATTGTGCTGGCAACAATGCCACAACAGATTTTTTAAAATAAAATATTGTAATAAATAACTTAAATATTGAAAACACAATTTAATTAAAAATGTAATATTGTTTTATTAAAAACTGTATTTATAAAAATTTTATTTTTATTTTAATAATGTAAATATGTATGAGTATTAGTCGTCATACAAGTGAAAATGGTTACATTATGAATACATTACTAATTTATATTTTTGTTAATTTCATTATAAAAATTACGAACAGTGGATACCACAATAATTAACATACATTGCCGAATGAAATGCCATGAGTTTAAGTCTCAAATCGAATTTAACAATAATTATCAAAAATGAATTAAATATCGCTGTAAGTAATAACGTAATTTGTATATTTTTGTGAAGATTGTTTTTTTAATATCCATAGCTCCGATTGTAGTACGTACCTACTTACATTAGTTTTAAAATTACGTACAAAAATTGGTGCTTAAAGGAATGCTTATATAAAAGTGGTTTAGGTGCATAGGGTAATAAAAATTTGAATAATGGTCTTGAGATTTTAATTTGGGAAGTACGAAATAATTCGACAGGCAACAAATCGTTCCGAATGGTGAAATAATTATTTGATTAATGCTTACAATATTACAATTGTTCTCCCTTTAGAGATTTCTTGCGAAATAAGGGTAAAATATTTGAGTTTCGTTAGCATCGTAGTTAGCTGTGTCGCTTGCCAGGAATTAGAATTGCTCTTTTGTTTGGATAGGAATTTAACTACAATAAGCATTTCCTTTTATAATAAGATAAGGAGATCTAAATCAAAATGAACTGATCTTTCAAGTTTCAAATTCAAATACCGTCACGTTATTTAGAAGAAGCTTACTAAGCACTTGAAAACGACCGAGAGCCTTCAGAAGAGAGTAGGACGGACTACGTTCTCATTCTCATTGCATGACTTGATCACCTTAAAGCTGCCCAGGAAATAGGAAATTGTTCCAATTCCACTGAAAATCGGATAATATAATACTTGAAAACTTCATGTAACTACTATCACGAAAGCAGAATTTAACTTGTCGGCAAATTTTAACACTTCAAGAGCTATGAACGCGAGCATTTTATACTGAAACATGCTACTAAAATTTTAACAAGCGCATTGAATGATAGTATTGCAAAAGTCAAGATGTGCAATTTATGCAAACCTGCTTTGATACGAACTTTCAGTGCAACTGAATTTTTAATGGTATCTGGTCCACTTATGCGGAGATGAAATTTATTCCAACTTTTATACATTCAAACGCATTTGAGGAATATTAAAAATCAAGATTAAAATTGTAGAATAAAAATGTGAAAAGCAGTTAATATGACACGTGAAAGGAAAAAGTTAAAGCCTGAGAAAATGTATTCTTTGACCTTTGATAAAATCAGGTATACTCACACAAGAAACTGAAAAACCTCGTGCAGGACTAATAATATTTTTATACGGTTCCATGCCTCGCATTTACAAAACTTCGCTCCGCACAACAATAAAAATTCTAGTTTATATAGTAATTTCTTTTGACCTATTTATGATAACTTCAAAAGGTTATAGTTCACCACAAAATGTGCCAGAAAAATCGAATAAACAAAAATGATACATATATGCCCATACAAGATAAAATTTGATATGAAATTGAATTCATGTCCAGCAAGAGAGAATCACATCGATAGGTATTTAATTTCCGTTTGAAACCGGAAGTGCATCCTTTCAACTTTTAAAATGTTTGAAAATTTCAAATCGACGTAGATATTTGAAATATTAGATAACTGTTATACAACAAACGTTATCAGATATTATTTGAGCTGACAGGAGCGTCAAAATATATCAGAGAAGTAGTTATAAGCCATCACAAAATTTTGCTGTGATTGACAACTTTAATAATTGCTATATTTATGTATGCTCTTTCGGTGCCGCGTTCACAAAAAGCTCGGTCAATGCTGCATGACCTGCAAGGAACTTTTTAAATTATTTAGGAACGCTTATCTAGCAAGTAATTAAAACAACGTAATAAAATGTAACATTTCACATACTAAGTCAGCATTTAAACGGATATTGCTGCAGAGCAAATACAACCTCGCTCACATTAGCTACACTTATTTCCTCCAAATGCAATTCCGACTTATAAATTAGAATAATTGCACGACGGGGATGGTGGCGGTTAATTTAAGAGTGGACAGTTGTAATAAGCGTACGTTAGACTGGGACTCTCGATGTAATTAAGCTGAAACACATCAGATAAAGGATAGCAGGGAGCTGGAGAACCAGGTCTGCTCGACGTTACCAGAGCAACGGATTCATCACGGGCCTCAAGTAGGATACAAACTACAAATGACAATCTTTGATGATCTTACTCAAATTAAATAATAAATTCAAACCGACTTATCCACACGCCATCAGACGCATCACACAAACTATTATTTTATAAAAATAATACGTTATATTTAAACATTATTTGATAGGTAAATTTGAACGGAAGCACCTTGAATTTACGTCCTGTTTTATAAATCACGCTGTCTAGGTCTCGCGTCTGCATCGATAAACGATAAACACATGCACGGCCGCGGGTACAAGGTCTCGTCGTCGTCTTACCATTATTTCATAGTCTTAGGTCTTCGTGCGTGGTGTAGCTTCGTCATCGGGAATGAGCGGCCATGTCACGGCGAGCCTGTCCACGGGCACGAGCACGAGCACAGCAGGGCACACCTCCTTGCATGCAACGCGCAACGTGCGACAGCGAGCCCCGGTTGTGCAACCACTCGACGACGATGCCCGCAGATCCGCACTCCACACACACATTCACTTCGAACGCACGCATCTGGCACCAGATCCGCAACTCCAGACGCACATCATTGTCGTAGGTAACCTTGCACGATGGCCCGCACACTCGAGCTGCATAATCACCACGCAAAATTCAGAAAAGACTCCATTTCGTATATTGATCTCGATCCCACTATTTCACCTGGTACAGTCGCAGCAACAACCCCACAGCGCACGCGTTTATTCACCCCCTAACAACCCCTATTTTCACCCCCTAAAACCCAACAGACTAGAAATATTCTACACATACGCAAAAATATTACCTTATTACAATATTACGTAAAATATTTTCCAAATTTTATCATTGAGTCATAAAATACCATATAATATATAATCCAAATATAAAAATACTTGCAAAATGTACGTAATACAACAAAATATATATTTTACTTGCCCTAAACTGCAAACATTACAAGAATCTCTGTAATTATTACCAAAAAATTCATAATTTTGCAAATTTCCCGGACTGTACTCAACGTACCGAAAGAGGGCAGCAGTAGTTTCACAAACTTCAACTTGTAAACGTCAAACAACAATAGCAAGATTTTCAATATTAACATTTCTTTCTATTATATTCGTTAAAATGCAAAGAAATTTACCACAAAGTAAAGAAGCTCTGTTAAAATCATACAGAACTCGTTTAAAAGATGATGTTAAAAGCATGTTAGAAAATTTTGAAGGTAAACAAAATTATAGGTTATGTCAATGACAATACGAAAATCAAACTTTTCTTGTATTTACAGAAATAGTTAAACTAGCAAAAGGAGAACATGATACTCAATTAAGTCGAATGACGCAATGTGAGCAGGACACATATGAAATGCATGTTCGAGCATCTAATATTGTTCGGGCTGGGGAATCGCTAATGAAACTTGTGTCTGACATCAAACAGTATTTAATTTTAAATGACTTCCCGTCAGTCAATGAAGCAATCACACAAAATTCTAAATTATTCAGGTATATAATTTTCTGCATGTAAATCAATTTGTAGTTTACTATGTCAACATCAAATTTATTTCAGAACAAAACAAGCTGAATGTGATCAAAAACTTATGAGTTTACGAGATGATATGGCTTCGGATTTATATGATTTGGAGGAAGAATACTACACAAGTATAAATAAATAGTATATTTAGGATATAATTATACAAGTACAAAAATATAATCTTACACCCCATATTGGTTTTTAATCCATGACATTTCATTGCCAATTTTATTAATTTTTGCCGATTTTTTTACTTCTTTTTTACATTTTTGACTTTTATGATTGGTACATTTAATCTGTTTATCATATGGCCTCCAATCATTATATTTATTTTTCTTATATGGTTGATATAAAACCTTTTCGCAATTCCAATTGGACATTTGATCATTATTTTTCGGTAAGTCAACATCTACTCGGGCTACAGGCCTTCGAGACACAATTTTGTATACAGTTTTAGGTGGGAAATTGGGTCCAGCTAATTTAAATTTCACTACAGAGCCACTTGGCAAGTCAAGTAAGGCAGCTTCTCTCGGATTTACAGTCTTCAAGGCTAAAGCGGGGTTAATACTTGAACATTTTTTTAACATATCTCTCATTCGAAAGTATATACTTCTACAATAATATCTTCTCCAACATCTTTGTATTTTTCTTGCTGCATTATTAGTTTTCTCGTATTCCATTTGAATAAACGATAGATATTCTAGATGTTGCTTGATAGGATCTGTTCGTTGTGAAATGGTGAACAAATTCTTTCTTTTATTAGTAACATTTTCCAATGAATTAAAGTTATATTCTTCTGATAAATACAAATAATCTTCATGATTATCATTCAACAAAGAAAAAAGTTCATCCACGTTTGAAAGTTCGCTATGAATTAAATCTAATTCAGACATTTTTACAATGACAATTTCTATTACATGGAAACGAAACGGGACAATTATAGACACTACTATGATATATGAATTTTTGAAATTAAAGTAACCTTATCCGATTTTTTCCTTAAACATAGAGACCGGAACTGATTACTTAATTTAATTTAATCACGAGTGATTAAGCTATGATTAAAATAAATACAGTAAAATTTTTTAAAGAAGTCCGATCAAGGTCATCTTCGAATCGTATGAAATAAGATTTTGACAAATTCAGCAGCGTCGTTTACTTAGTTTTTATGGGAGTACATAACATACTGTTATTTTGTAATTACATAAATATAATATTATAAATACATGTAAAGGGTTATAATTGTAACTATACCATTATTATAGAAATGTCTTAAATTACACATCTGATTAACTGAATTAATATTTTGAAGAGGTCCTCCATTCGCTTCTTCCGTTGAAAATAATCATGCAAATTAATTAGCATTTCCTGAGATTGCTTTTTCACTGTTCTTCCCTTTTTGCTCATACTGGTACCAGAAATAAACTTGATTAAAACGAACGAAAAATACAAATCGAAATATGTTATAAATCAAATTCTGACACTGACAGAAAACAATGAACGCACGGCTATGGATCAAGTAATTATTTATGAAATAATAAATGAACTTACGTGAAACTTATGATACAGCAACAGTATTAAGAACAACGAGCATTATTATAAAATAGCATGTCGTAACTTTGTCAAACAATATAAATTTTTGAAAGACAAACGTTTTATATTCATCCCTTTCGCGCGCGCGTGTTGTCTAGCAACTATGAGAGAGATAAATATATGCCAACTTGTAAATTCGTTCATCATACGGATGTCCTTGATCGGACTTCTTTAAAAAATTTTACTGTACATTTGTTTTTTAATTATTCCAATGTATTTGTAAATGATAGCTATAGTAATTAGTTAATTACAAATTACTTTGAATAAAATTTTGACTAAATACTACCAGTCAATGACTGGTAACATTGTAGTATACAGGTGATTGGCGAAAGTCCGGCACCAAGAATATTTACATTAATAATGAATATTTCCCTTTGGTGGAGAAAATAGTATGTAACACTTACGGAAAGTTTCATGAAAAACTCGTTTGTATGGTTGGAATATGAGCAATGAAGCACATACTGCTAGATTAAATTTATTTTAAAAAAATTCACGATGCAGTCACTCAGGTTTTATTTTGTTCTGTCTGAACCATAACAGATATCACAAATTAAATATAGAGAGAAAAGTGTACTATTGAATGTATCTTTCTGAAAAAAAAATAATTTTACGTTATCGGCGCGGCCATAAAAAGTTACGGTCTAATCAATGTTGGGGTTGGGACACCTAAGTTTTATATACTAGTGGTTCACTAATAATAAGAAGTATCATCTTAAAAGATGACATAACCATATAAACTGTCATACCAAATTTTATCCAAATCGAATAAAGCGTCCGGTTATTATAAGCAAAATTTTTTTTTTTCGAAGAACATTGAAGCAGAATACTGGCTAAATGGTACACTTTCCGGTAGAAGCAAGTTTAGTTAAATCGTCTTATTTTAGCCTCAGGAATCTGTGGTTAAGCCATGTCCTCCTATTTAAAAGATATTCTCTATATATTTAATTACGATTGATAGTACTTAGTAGGAATGACGAATTCCGATAATTTTGGTAGCAGAGTACCCGAAACAACTACCCGGATAGTACCCTTTACCCGTTAATTACCCGATACCCTTTAATTACCCGTTATCCCGTTAATAACCAGTTACCCCTATATTAGCAGTTTACTTTTTAATAAAATGTATTATTGTTGTTTACACATATTTATTAAATAAAAAGTAATACAAATAAATAATATACCTACTGTATCTCTATAAAAAACTTATCATAAATTATATTAATTATGGTATAGTAATAATAAGTAATATAGTAATAATCTAAGGTGTTAGTATTTGAAAGAAGTGAATTGGTGACTGAGTGCAATGTGTTGGTGAATGGAGTAAAACTGCAGCAGGTGAATGAGTTTGTATATTTGGGTAACATGATGTCGGGAGATGGACGAAATGACCGAGAAATTGATAGGAGGGTGAGTGCGGGATGTAAGGTAATGGGTGCTCTGGGTACGTTTGCTCGTAACGTAAACGTATCTAGAGAGGCTCGATTAAGTGTATATAATGGAGTGCTGGTGCCTGCTTTAATGTATGGAAGTGAATGTTGGGCATGGACGAGAAAGCATAAAAGGAGAGTGACTGACGTGGAAATGAGGTATTTACGTGGTGTTTGTGGGTATACAAGACGGGATCGCGTGGGGAATAATTTGGTGTATGAAGAATGTATGATTAGGAAGAATGTTGTTAAGATAGTGGGAGTGAGTCAGTTGAGATGGTTTGGTCATGTGGAGAGAATGATGAGTGAACGACTTGTAAAACGCATATATGTTGGTAAAATTGAGGGTGTTCGATTGCGTGGCCGTCCAGTGTGTAAATGGATGGATGTGATTGGTAGTGTTTTGAAGGAGCGTAAGTTTCCGAGTGGAAAGAGAAGAAGAGCATCTATGAATACGATTATGAATGTGGCTGAGGCGAAAGAAGTGTGCCGGGATAGGAATGTGCGGCGAAGGATGATTGTTTTGTAAATATTGTGGTGTGAAGATGTATGGTTATGAGATTGAACTTTTATGTGGACGATGTGAACTAAGTATGTTTGTGTGGCGAAAGATGATTTTTTGTGTAACTATTATTGTGGTCCGGATGCGGTTATTCGCTACCGAAAATCGGTCACTTTAATATGTTCCTCTGCTCTTATGTATGAATACGTTTGTGAATGTGGCTGAGGTGAAAGAAGTGTGCATGGATAGGAATGTGTGGCGAAGAATGATTGTTGTGTAACTATTATTGTGGTCCGGATGCGGTTATTCGCTACCGAAAATCGGTCACTTTAATATATTCTTATGTAGGAATGCTATGATGATTGTGGATAAGGCGAAACAAGAATGTTGTTAAAGAGTGAAGTGAGTCAGCTGAGCTGTTACTCTTATCCCTTTTCCTATTGTTAATATTGTTTTCGGGTTTTTGCTAACCCACTAAGTGGAATTCGCGTGATTTTATGTATGTATGTATGTATGTATGTATGTATAGTAATAAAAAGCTCTTCTTTTATAAACAATTTTTCCGGCAGCTTAAAACTGTTCGGTTAATTAAAAGTATCGGGTAATTAACGGGCAGCGGGTATATTTCGGGTAATCGGGTAAGAAATTTTATACCCGGGTACATTATTATTGGGTAGGTTCCGAGTACCCGGGTACCCATCGTCATTCCTGAATCACCCCTGATTAAAAGTATACAGGATGATCGGCGAAAGTCCGGCACTATTTATATTTATTTCATTTATTTTGAGAGACACAAAAAAAATGTTAGCAAGCAAAGTTAAATTAGACAAAGAAGCTCATAGAATGATCATAGTAAAATTTTTGTATCACTTCCGGTTGTAGCGGAAATGGGTGCAACTTTAAATCTAGCATAGGGTACATAAAATTAGCTTTTCAACGATACTAAAGTATCATAGTTTTACTTGAACTATTGCAAAACAGCGACCATTTTCAAAATATGTACTAATAAAATTCCAAAAAAAAAAACAAAAAATCGCAAGCTATGAAAACAATTTCATTACCTTAAAACAAAAGAAAAGTATTTATCCATATTAGTTTTTTACAGCAATTTTTTTCTAAAAATTGCATTCCAATGTGATGACGTCATTTAATGAATTTATATGAGCCAGATGTGAAACCGATTGATCTAAACGACGGAGCTGACATCTATAGTCAAAATTATGGACTGTGGAGTAAAAATTTTACTTATAGACTGGTGGTATTTATTCTTAATCAGGGATGACTAAAATAACAAATTCTGTTGTGCTTTAATTACTCCAATGTGTCTTTAAATGGTAGCTATGGTAATTAGTTAGGGTGACTAAAATTTTGAGTAAATACTACCGGGAAAGTCTTCAACGCCCGAATATCAGGCAGAATATGCACCAGGATCATTTAAAAACCGAATACGTGGGCGTGGCCAAGAGGAGGACTTTTTAGGGTATGTTTATAGTGGTTGGTTCAGGTTAGCTGTCGATACGCTTCCACGCAATGCGCGATTTGTTTTTGAATATTCGGGATTTGAATGAATCTGTGTTTGAAAATTTCTGGGTTTGAATGTTCTGGTTTTGAATATTCGAGAGTTGAGTATGTACCCAATACTACCGGTCAGTATTGCTTTTACTAAACTAATATTAATTTTTAATAATAATTGCAAGTAAAGATAAAGTATTAAGGACCATTTCCAGAAATATTTCTAAGTTTACTTTAAAATCTTTAATTAGAAATAATTAAACGGCGTACACTGAAAATTATTTTTTTTTAACAAGAATTGTTTACAACAATTGATACATCAATTGATTACAACAAATAATATATAAGAAAAAAGCTTTGAATGCACAACGCAGAAATCATTTTAATTTAATTATTAAATAGACTTAAAATTGAAAATGAAAAGTGCCTTAAATAGCAAATTACTTTTACTACACATGTAAATGGTAGTAGTAACTTTGAATTTTTTTAGGCGATGACATAAATCCGCATTAAATTCATTTTTCTTATTATTAACCGTTACATATGACATACCCGTAACAGTACAAACTCTAAAATTTAATAATAATTAGAAATAAGTGTACATAGGAAATACAGAACTGTCATGTGATAACCTGAAAATATAATAAATATTCTAAAGAAAAAAATGGAAAGGGGATTCCAGCTCAATCGAATTAAAGGAAAATAGTAAAAAAATACGAATGTATGTATATGCTGAATAACGAATATTAATAAAAAAAATGAAATGGTATAATTGAGATATTTCGGAAATTAAATTATATATAACTAAAATTTGGTAGGTTCAATGACTCATCGCTTAGTTACTGGTGGAAGAACCAAAGGAAAACCCTCCAAATATTATATTTCTTTATGAAACATAAATAAATGGTTTATTAGTTAAATGTTATGGTTATCGTACGGAGACTTTTTGTCATGAAATTATGAATACTTTCAATGTTTACCCCATAATATAAATAAATTAAGTAAATTATTTGTTTATTTTATATTTATAAAAACGTAATATACTGCGTGTCATTATGGATTAAAATGAAATTAAATATATTGGGTTTTAGACTGCTATTTTTACTAAAATACTTTAAAACTACTGTCGTACGTAGACTTTTTTGTATGACTGTATTTATAGAATCGATGAAACTATAAAATGTAATAACTTTTTGAGACAATTAGTTTTACCAAACTGGCCGAATGTAAATTTGTATTTACAATGTTTGGTCATATTATAAAATTATTTTATATGTGCAATTCAATAAATTTACTTACCTCGGTCCATACTCATTGGATGTATAAAACTGATATTCACAAGTATTGTAGGTATTTTATAAAAATGCTAGTAAAATTAATATTAGTGTTTTAAAATTTTATTTAATGTTGAACAGAATATACAATAATAATATTCACAAATACATTAGGGCTTTTATAAAGCCAATAAAATAATGTAATTTCATCATCAATTAAAAGAAATTATTATATTCAATTAATAAATATATTAAACATTTACATTCTATGAAACATTTTTTTTTGTTTTTTATAACTTGCATAAAATTCATGGTAAAAACACTACTACAGTACTTATAGTACTTCAAATAAAATATAAAAATTCTAACCGATAAGTTGTTTAAAAAACATAATATATGTTGAATAATAATGTTATTACATAACAAACAATATAAAGCTAGATAGATTTACTTCTTCAAAAGCATTTGCATGAGATTTGTTCTCATTGTAGTGACAAGTCGTTCCAATTCATGAACTCTAACTTTGAGTTTTCTATTCCTCACATCCAGATCCTTAGCCTCTTTCTCAAATTCCAACTCCTTCTGTTTTCTGTTCTGTCTTGACCTCCTTGAAGCTTCGTTATTCTTATCCCGAAGTTCTCTATACCTCGACATTTCCGGGTCGGCATTGCTGTCAGAAGAAATGGAGAAATTTCTTTTGGGAGGTCGTCCTCTCTTGGCAGGTCTAACTGACTCTACTGTGGAGGCGTTGGAGGCTTCTGAGTCCTGTTCTATCCTCAGGAAAGGGGACTTTGTTTTTCTGATCTGTCTGGAAGGTTTGGATGGAGTTTTGCGTTTCTTCCACGGCGGTTCGTATTCTTCTTCGTCGTCTTCGCTCTCACTGGGGGAGTATAGTGGGTCTGGTTCGATAGAAGTTGAAGGGCAGCCTGATCGACTATCTTCTTCTTCGAGATTTGTGATGTTGGAAGGGGAGACTTCTTCTAGCACTATTTTCTCCTGGAAGCCCAAAGACATTGTTATAAATTGATGTATACATGAAGGCAGTTGAACGACGAATGACTAAATACAAGGAAAGTATTTCATGTATGTAATAAAGGATTAGTCATTCCGCCATTTTGTTGTGCAATATTTTGAAATGGTTCTGTGAATTCATCGATCATATTATTTTATATAGATAATGGGGTCCTCCACCATAACAAAAAATTATAAAATGTAAATAGCGATAATTACGTGAGATATTTGAAATTTGTTGTCAGTATCACTGTGACGTCACACTATTGCTATCTTTCTCTCGCAGTCTACTAAGTCTGGTGCGGAGCGAGAGAAAGATAGGAGTGCTGCTGTTAACGTCATGCTGACATTGAAAATCAAATTTTTTTAATACTACGAATTGTTTCTAAATTAAACAAACTTTCATTTAAAATAATAAAAAAAATTAGACTGAAGAACCCCATTCCAAAGGAATATTTAAAAAAAATTTAACCGTTGGGACAATTTCACTGTTCATTAATTTTTATCTGATCCCTGAAAATATTGCAATTTATTATTTTATTGTGCAACACTCTCATTTCCATTGTTGATCAATTTTAACAAAATAATTATTTATTTTCAAATATTATTTTACAAAATGAAAATATGTAGAAAGGAGGGATTTTATTTATTCATTTTCAGATACAGAATGATTTTTTATTAGATAATAACAGGTACAGAGATTTGAACTCACAATCTCTATTATCTGTAAAAAATAATGTTATTAGTACTTACATCTGTGATGATCCTGACGAGCTGACTAAAATCTGTCGTTTCAAGAGAGAGGGCTGTATTGATAACTTCAGGTGTGCTAAGAACCTGTTTCTCGTTTCCGCAAATATTGGAGAAGTCGAGTCGTGGTAGATTGGTTCTCCTCTCCGTGGGGACCTGGGGCACTACACTCTCCAAGGGAAAACTAACTAATTCGGAGAAGTTAATGTTGGACTCCGCCGGGAGTTCTATGAAGGAAGAACTTTGTGCTACTGAGAGGATTTCCTCTGTGCTCGAACTCTGCATTTCTGTGGTTGATTTTGAATACGACACACTTGATTGCTGGCTCAAACCACTATGTACAGTATACACGCTATTATTATAATTATTCATATAAGGAACGTTCTTGGCTTTTAAACTTTCTTGAACTGCTCCGCCACCAATTAAAACGTTAGAATATTGATACGTTTCACTCTTAATGTTATTAAAATTATCGGTAGAATCAATGCCGAATATCTGGCTGTCTAGATCATTTAACTTGTTTGTTGATTGAATGTCTGCATCGACTGTGTAAAGCTCTGGGCTTTGGTGGTCGAGGACATTCAATAAACCGTTGTATTCATCATTATGGTCTGTCATTGTAGGAGATGGGAACCAGAAATCTCCAAATTCTGCAATGGAACGAACCACATCAGCCTTTATTTAGGCAGAAAACAACTATTTCAATTTTGGGAAAAACACAGGTAAATTCTACCCAACCTTCAAGTACATCATACAAACTCAAACTATCATCCAAACAATCATCAAAATCACATTCTTCTTTCAAATTATCCGCAATCTCACACCCATCTTTCGAACAAGGGGAATCGTCGGGGGAATATCGCCTTACCTGGAACAGGAGTATTCAATTCATCGGTTCCTGTTGGGAAGGACATATTTGGAGTTTTCGATGCCTTGCGACACCACTCCGTTAAATCTTGAAAGCTTTCTAACTCTGTTATTAACGCTGGACTTGTGGTCGCTGAACAACGAGTATCTTCGCTTTTTACACTGCTTGGATTCACTGGGGATGCCAGAGGAGTCAAAATCTCGATTTTCACTGTCGAAGAAACGTCTTCGCTCTTCACAGAATTCAAAACACTGTTTTGGGGCTCTGTCTTCACGCACTGAGACAATAGACTGTAATCCAAATCCACAATTGGCTCTGTCGTGCTTGACACCACGATGGGTTGAGTTGAATAAGATTCCTACATACAAGAATCCAAGCTGTATTACTGCCCCCAAATAATTATTATAAACCAAATATAATAGTAAAGTTTCCATTTGCTTCCAAGAATTTTGAAATAAATATAAAATAACTACAATGTCATACAATAAGCAACTAAATAGCAGTAATAACACAAAAAGAAACTTTGAACTATTTTTAATTAAATTTGGTTTAAAAAATTCAATTAAACAAAGCTGTGTAAATATGTGTTCAATTTATTGTTTATTTTTTACATTTATGTGATAACTAATTATATCATAATTGTTTACAAACAATTTTAAAAATTAAACTGACCTCAAAATAGTAAAGGTTAAAAATTAAATAGCAAATTAAAATATTTGACGTTAAAAAATCTTATTTCAAAAATTAAAACTTTAAATTAAAATTTAATTAATTTGTAAAATTTAATGTACAAAGATAAAAATATTTTTCAAATATAATATATATATACCTAACTATTTTCAATTAAATTCTGTTTAAAATATTTAAATAAATCTATGTGTAATATGTGTTCAAATGTGTAATATTGTTTAAAAAATGTTTCACTTATTATAATTGTTTACAATTTTAAAAATTAATTAAACTGTCCTCAAAATTGTAAAGATTAAAAATTGAATAGTAAATTAAAATGACGTTAAATTTTTTTTATTTTAAATATTAGAATTTGTTAAATATAATAAATGATGGAAGAAATTAAATAATTATCGAATGGTAATTAGAAAATTTAAAATCACCCTTAAATGATTACACTACACACTGATATGTAATAAAACAGCGATAATTCACTTTTATTTCATAAAAGATTTCTCATAATATTTCAAATCAATATTAAAAATATGATCAAAAATTCAAACCTGTAAAATCATCATAAAAATAATCCAGTTCATTTAATAAGTTCCTATGCAAGTGACTCATCATCACACTCAGGTGCCTATTCGCATAAAAAATCACAAAACTTACTTGAAATTGGCACATAGTTAAATACGAACACGTATTATTATTATAATTTAAAAACATTTTGCATTGGTTAATTAATTTTTGTTTTCAAATCATAGAATAATGCATCTGCACTATCTATTGGAAATTATTGAGCGATCTTCTTGCGAATGGTCCGGAAAAATGATAAGGCGCACGTTTTGTAGTGCATCCCCACTCCATCGCGAAGATCCGGAATTTCTTCCTCCACTACCTCTTCGCACAAAATGGAGGATGAAGAATTGCAAATGGCGAAGGGTGAGCCGTAAATTTTGTGGTGTAATATTCGGTAATAATTTTTCAAAAAAGAAAAAAAAAATTGGGCCAATCTTCAATGAAACTAAAAGTCCAAGTGAAGAATTAATAAAAAGAAGTTCTAAACAAGAACTTAAACTTACATTTATTAAATAGTAATAACATCTTCAATTTCTTATAATTTTCTCCAAATATTTTATTCTTAAAAAAAAGAAACTTTATGTTGTTTCCAATACTGATTATATTTCTTCCATATAATCTATAAACGTTTGCTAAAGCTTTCTTTATTTAAACATATTGATTATAATTTTTGTTAATTTTATTTTCTTTGCGAACTTTTATATATCTTTTATTTTTTCCGAAAATATTTATCTAGTATTCGGCATCCACTAGACTCTATTTTAGCTTTAGCAAATGATGACACTTGAATAATTAAATATTAATTAGCTCATAACTAAAATTTTGCATACTTAAAAATATCCAGAAATAATAACAACAAATAATGAAATATATACCGAAGTTGAATTGTTTGATTTACATAATATTCAGTCCAATGGAACAAGTTCAGACAAGTTTGTGTACATGGTCATGGTACACATAATAATCATAATGATTCTGATGAGTCATCTATTGTTATTTTTTTCATTTTCCGGTATATTTAAAAATAACAAAAATGCTGTACTCAAATTAATTGCGGGTTTAATATTTTTTGCGAAGTAGGTTTTCGTAGTAATTTTTAATTCCTTCTTAATTTTTAGATTGCAGGTTTCAACAAGCTCAATTTTTATTATCATTTTCGTATTTTTGCCATTTTCAAAAAGTATTTTTATCTTATCATATGCAAATTGTGAGTCTGCTTTCCATATTCCTTTGTAAAACTAATACCCAATGTTTTGCTTATCTTCCATTTTTGTGATAATTTTAATAAACAATATTTTCATATCTTTGGGCTCTATGTATATATATGTTTCGCAAAATTTGTTCATTTCTAAGATTTCTTGTAAACAAGTGATATTTTAACTTAATATTTCATAAAAATGTGTTTTTATCTCTTGTATGTGCTGAAAATGTAAGCATGTTTTTTTTTGCAAATTTTACTCTTCTTACCTTGTGCTTGTCCATGTTTTCGTGGCGAAGTGTCGTAATATCGTATGGGTTTACGCAGTACTTGGTTTCCAACTCCCACAATTCGGAGCTGAGGAGGTCGAGATTCGGACTTACTGTAGGGCCCGAGGCAACTGAAATCTTCACGCCAAGAAGCGGAGTTGATTCTTTCAGTAGAGGCTTCCATCTTTCAAAACTCTGAAAGTACAAAACACCGTGTGAACTAAGGATTTCCACGGTGAAAACTAATCCGGTCTTACGTTGAATTGAGAGATTGGTTTACTAGAAATGTTGACTTCTTCGTCTACCAGGGGTGGATAAGTTGAGTTCCGAATTTACTCAACCTGCGAAAATAAAAAAAATGTTAAACATCTGCTCCAAGAAAGAAACAAGTTTTGATATTTTACGGCCTGGAATATTGGCAAGATTTCCTTATAGTTTTTGAAAATATCATAACATTCTGGGAATCACACATATAAAAACTTTTCATGCTTCTGGGAATCCACGTTCCACAGTAGGTATTCACAATATTTTTTTTTATGTAAAAAATTTATTTATCTATGTAATTCTCAGAAAAGTGATGTGTCAATAATTATCAGAAAACAACAATACATATAATCAACAAGTACATACTTTAATTTTGAAACTGATATAATTTTTAAAGAGATATAATTTTGTTCTGATAATTATACATAAATATACAGGGTGTTAATACTAAGTACAAAGTCGTTACACCCGAAAATGATAGTTAACTCATTAAAACAAGCAACTTTTCTTAGTTCCAATTTTTTTATTTGGTGCTCTGATCCGTAGTTTTTGGAGATCTTTTATTTTCTAAAAATCGTCATAACTCCCTTATTTTAAGGATTACCGAAATATGAAAAAAAATCAAAATTTCTCTCTGAAGCATTTGCATTTACAATTATTTTTTAATTGTTCAAATGACAAAATAGCGATCGATCAAAAATTTGATAACCACTGCATCGATTTTCAAAGTAAAATATTTATAAAATTAAACTATCTACTACAACATTTGTCCTAAACATTTTTTTCAAACTACCTATCCAAAAAGTCTTTATTCATGTACTTGAAACAAATAAAGATTAGATTTCACAGTACACTATTTATACTACATTTTCAAATTGGTTGCCATTTTGGAAATGCAGTATAAATAGCGTACTTGTCTAATCTACTAGTACTTCGTTTTAATTTAAATGTTTTTTTTTTTTTGTGTAACGACTTAACCACCTGTATAATGATTTAATAATGTATTTTAAAAAAATAACTGTTTTCTATTAAGGAAAATACATTGTTTTAATTTATGGAAAAATTATCTCAGTTGTAAACAAATTCGTGTTGTCTTCCAGTAATTTTATCTAAATTAAAAATAATGTTCATGATACATTTTGTGAATCGTCAAGGCTCCTAGACATTGACCGTCCTAGTCGATCATAAGAACACGTCGCCGCAACAAAACACAAGTGTGAACATGTTGCGTAGGTTTGAATGACGTCACGTTGTCGGGGAATTCCCACAATCGATAGCACTAACAAAACCATTAGCCATCAGGAAAAGCATACAATACATACAACAGGAAAAGCTATAGAAATATCATCACGCGGAGTTTATACCAGTATAATTAGTCTAATATTTATACGTTTTAAGTTCAACAAAGCATGCAGATTCCGAGAAGTTAATTATCTGGTCACCTTGAAGAAAATGAAACTGCGAAAATATTTAAATTGATCAAATTGAAAACGAAAAATTTTAAAATATAAATAATTTCAAGATGAATTATTGTACAAAATAAAAGAACAAACAACTTACTTATCTGTCGCTGTTTGTCGCCTATTCGCTTTTGAAGCCGGTAAAAAACCACAAACACTACACAGCACCTCCTTAGTGCTGTGATATGCTAAGTTTTTGAGTTGAGCAACAATTAATAAAAGCCAAACTCACTAATAACCAAAATTTGAAAACCCGGCACTCAAAAGATTGCTTTCGCAATGAATTAAAATGTTGTGAAATCTATACGGATGCGAAGCGCTGTGCGTCTGTTCACATCCACAAAACTTGATCTTATAACGCTGATTTCACCTTGGGTATCGGTTTTATACCCTCGCATAGTCCCGTCTCGTTCTAGATTTCCCATTGGCTCGCGGTGATGTCACCGCGAATGCGGGACCCAATCACGAGCATGCTCGCGATCTTTAGTCACGGGACTGTAAAGTATGACGTTGCATTTTACGACTAACATCTAAACTACCTTCCAATTAAAAATGGCAGCAACTGATCCGCAGACGATTTTCCTCATGCAATGCATATGCAATATGTATTGTTTACTATGAAATTATATAATAATAAATAAATCTTACATCTCCTGGTGACGAGTCATAGTCAAGCACTTTCTTTTAAAAACAGTCCGTAAAATGAAATGAACACTGCTAAAAACAATTTTGTTACTTTTATGTTTAGATAGGAAAATAATATCAAGCAGCTTTTGCTGCATAATAATTACAATAACTAATTAAATAAAAACAAATTAACAATTAGTTTTGTTGGTTTCAAAAAAAATGAAATTTTTAAGCACAATAATACTTTCGTTGCAAAACGTATAACAGGTGTAACTGATAAAGCTTATAGAACAATTACAAGAACAAGACCTATTTGGATATTCTTGTCGGGAGCTGGTGTTCAGCTGAAGTCGACAATTCAAACTGAGCTTCTTCTAGAGTCTGGTCGAAGCTCCAGGTTGCATGATGCAACATTTCAGCGAATCACGTTGATATTAGTCAGGCTGGTCATATGAAAAGAGGTCATTGTTTTGTACCTGTTGGCATATTCCAACACATCGGAAACGGAATTCTATCATACTTTTCATTTGTTTTCAAAGTAAATAGATTTTCAGCCGATCAATACTGACGGCGCCACGTTTAAAAATACGATTCTTGGAAGTCGAGTAGCGAACAAGTTCAGACAGGAACGCGCGGCAAGAGTTTTTATTCGCTGTTGCTTAGTTAAACACTACGTTGTCGTAGTATGCACTTTGAATAACGCACACCTTTTATAAAGAATAACTGGAATTCTTTGCTTATGTGTTGTGAAGCCCCGAAATTATTCACACATAAAGACGAAGTTGAAATTTTCGGAAGTAATCATTAGTAAAAGATTTTTCTCCAAGAATAGTATAAATAACTTTGTTTTATTTGGGAACAAAACATTTTTACATGCTCTTAACAGAATTTTGCTTTTTTAGAATAGCTAGAATTAAGGATAGTATGTGAAACTTCACTACCTGCTTACGGCAGTTGAAGTGAAAATGTAGCAATAATTAGCAGTTATCAATACTGTAAGAGACGAGCATAAGGTTCTTTGACGCAAGTGTGGTTTTTTCCACCAATTTTGTTGTTATATAGTACAAAATAAACTTATTAACCTACAATAGTGAGTTTTTCGATCCACCCAAAAACTAATCAAAATACAGTCCACCAGTGGCGTAACTAGGAAAATCCACAGGCGGGTTTTTTCTCAGGAAAAAGGCGCCAAATAAATTCTTAAATTATTTAAAGTAAAAACCTTAGTAATAATAATAAAAAAATTGTTTTTACAAAAAATGTAAGAAATAATTGGTATAATTACCAGTTTAACCTACGAGTTTTGAGTTTCTTAAATTCATCCAACACCAGGGTTACACGTTACTCTTTTTACAAACTTCCGAATTGTATGAATTATTACTCGTAAAAAAGTATTTAGTTTAAGAACACCTTTTGTACTCTCTTTTAATGTATTTGTTTTTTTCTCTGCCATCCGGACATCTTTTTTTTAATTGAACTCATTATTAAAATAATAGTTTGAACTTAATAAAACAGCACAGAAGATAGTACACAGTAGACAGTAGCATAGAAAACACGCCAGACGCCTGCATTTACAACTTGTGTCTTGTCGATGCGGCGATGTGAAAAAGAAAATAGTATTCAACAAAGGGAGTAAAGTTCGTCATTATTTGTCGAGAGCGAAGTAATGACGCTTTACTCCTGTGCTATATACAATATTTTATACACAAACGGAAAAGAAGAAGAATGAAGCACATTTCTATAAACGAAGAAAAACTATTTATTTTAAATTTAATTTTACAAAAATCATTATATTTTTTTTCCAAAATAAATATAATTGATAATATTCCTTATCTGTTAATCAATATCAATTAACAATGGAGTTGAATCACTTTATTTCCTTAGGGAGTACTTTATTTCCCTAGGGAGCACTTTATTTCCCTCTATAAATAATGAAGCACATTAAGTTATGATTTTGATAAGAATAAAGTTAACATTTTTTACCGGTTGTATATAAAACTAATTAAACTTACTATTTAATATATTTGTTAAAATTAATAGGTATATTAAAATATTAAAAATATTAGGATGAAAAGGATTACAGATTGTATTAATATTTTTTTTTATTTATTTGTAAGATCAAATTTAAAAAAAAAATACTAATGATTTTAATTAAATTATTAAAAAAGGCGCCTAAATCTTGAAAACCTTGACAGGGGGGTGGGCGCACCCACCTAACCCCCCCCTTAGTTACGCTACTGCAGTCCACTTCCAAATACCAAAAGGTCGCAAACCTGAAACCGCAACCAAACATAATTAATTATAATTTTACATTTCTACATATTCATATAATTTCAAAAAAAAATTATAATAGTTGACGAAGCGAAATAGCTTTTGATAACAATTTCTTATTGATCAATAAGCGTATGTAAGGTTAAAAATATTTTTTAAATAAAAATATATATATATTAATTATCTTCTTGATGTTGTACCACAAAATTTAATTTTTTAATTTTGTGGTACAACATCAAGAAGATAATTAATATATATATTTTTATTTAAATAATATAATGTACCATCATGGAAGAAAAACAACATATAATATAATAAACGAAGTTAAAAATATTTTTATTTCGTTTAAATATAATTGAGTATTAATGAGTAATATGCATACAAAATAACATACACACTGTCAATAAAATATACGTGGTGATAAAATGTAAATAAAATAATATTGAGACTCCAAAATTTATTATGCATTTCTTTACAATTATAAATTCTAATTTAAAGACAATCAATTTTCCTACTTGTCTTATGACCAATATTCACATGTGTTGTTTATCTTCTATGAATCATAACCAATTTACATAATTTAAATAATAATTGACATTTATATCTCTTATTATTTTTTTTTCACATACATATTTTCCTTTTCTTACCTAATTTTGAATGAGTGTTAAATTATTTTTATGAACCACGAGCTGAGCTGGTCTTTATGTAAAATAAATAAATATACTATTACAGCTTTGCTGGGTGCACTAATCTGTTATAGGTTTGGTAATGACGATATATTTTTGAGAGAAATAACTGACTTCCACCGAAATTCAGTCACACACCTTCGGTAACTTCATTCGTATTTTTTTATTTTTCAGTAGTTCATTTTAAATATACGGTATATATATATTAAATTATTATTTATTAAATATTAAATAGGTAGGCATTGAAATTCATTGTTTGTGTGTGTGTGTGTGTGTGTGTGTGTGTGTGTGTGTGTGTGTGTGTGTGTGTTGGAGCCACGGTTTCTCAAATACTATGAGACTTAAAAAATATTTAACTGCAGTTTCTTCAATCTGACATTCCTGGGAAGAGCTGATTAGATTTTGGTAACAATTGAACAACCTGAAGTAATAGTTTCTTAAAAAAATTTTTCTAAATATAATTTTTTGATAATTTTTGTTATATATCGCAGAGGCCAAGGCACTAAGGAAACCAGTTGACAAATTCAAATGTTTATAGCATAGTTTGTAAATGACAGATGTCAGTGTCAAAAATCAACAGTTTTAGTGACATTCTTTTTCTGAAAAGTACATTTAATCTTTCTTATTGATTTATTAATTAAATATTTAAAATTGTAGGTTAAATGCATATATCCATCAGAAATACCGCCAATCTTGTTAATAAATTGGAAGAATCTCTGACATTTAGGAGCTTCCTCATACAATGAATTAAAATTAGAATTGTATGTGTGCATAAAACATGATAAATACAATAAAAAACAATATTTGGGTAAAGATCTGTCATTTTTTACCTCCCGCTACCTTTGGTAAGGGAGGTATAGGGATTGTGCTTAAAATCACATATCGAGATTTTAGTAAATGACCACGTTTTAAGGTCCCTAGAATCCAATTTTAACATTTTCACGATGATGTCTGTATGTGTGTATGTGTGTGTATGTATGTATGTATGTATGTATGTATGTGTGTGTGTGTGTGTGTGTGTGTGTGTGTGTGTGTGTGTGTGTGTGTGTGTGTATGTGTATGGATTTTGTCTTCACTCTAACTCAAATACTATCATTCAGAAAATTCTGAAACCTTGTATTTATACCCTATTCTAATATGAAAAGAAGCCATTAGATTTTGGTGTAAATGGGATAACCGGAAATGGCACTTTACCTGAAGCTCATAATGGTTTTTCTTCAAAAAATACCATTAATTGCCATTTTTTCGCATTTTATGTCTTATGAAAATTAAAGATTATTGAATTTTCTACAGGAATACGCTAATACTTTTTCTATATATTTTACAGATAAATTTAAAAATAATGTTTTTTATTAGTCGCGAAGCCTAAGATAAACACAATAATTCCTTTGTTATACAGTTCATATTTCAAATGAATGTAACTGACAGTAAATGTCACTGTCAGAAAACTAATCACTTTAAATTAATAATAGCGACATTTTAAAAATAAAATAGTAAATAAAGCAATAGTTTTCTGCAATGGAACAGTTTGCAGAGTTAGTAAATACGTATGTATTTAAATTAATAAAAATTCAATAGCGGGAGGTTTTGTGTTGGCCACATCAGATTTTTTTTGTTATAAAACGACGGTTCGGTAGCGAAGTGCAATACAAATACATATAAAAATGGAAATGGCAAGTGGTCTTGTACTGGTCACAACAGCTTTTTAAAATTTGAACATGTTAGAGTAAACATGTATAAAGAACAATATTTAGAAATTAAAAATCTGTTGTGGCCAGCACAAGACCTCTCGCTATTTTCATATTAGGCTATATAAGTATTGTACTTATTTAACATTTCTGGTAGACACAAAAACACGTATCTTCTTTATATATTTGTAAATTTTTTAAATCATTCTATGAACAAGTTTCCTCTTATTCTTTAATGTTCGAGATTCTTCGAATTAATTGATTAAATTGGCGGTAATTCTGAAAGGTATATGTAGGTAACATGTATCTATAATTGGAAATATTTAATTAATAATAAAATAAATATTAAATGTACCCAGAAAAAGTCTTCAGTAATGTCTCTGGTTTCTTGACACTGACATGCAGGGGCGGATTGGAGAAGTAAATCGGCCCGGGCGATTATTCTTAGTCCGGCCCTTTTCAGAGTGAAAATGATATATTACATACTCGTATATGTACACTGCTGAAAAAAAATCGGACATTTGGTTTTTTAATTTTTGTTATTATCTCGAGAACTATAAGAGCTACGATGTCGGTTAATTAGACGAAAGTTGTCCTATATTAGAATGCCATTTCAGCAATGTATTGTTTATTCAGAAGAAACACATAGGTCATTAGATACAGACAAATATGTAAATTTTATAGATTTTTTTTTTTGTTTTTGAAAACTTTTAAATGAAATGATTCCAGATTTTGATTTGCACTTCTGTAAGTAGGACATTTTTTATGGCGATATCCATTTTTTGTCACTACTGTATTTCAAGCTACACTAATAAGTCGACTTCGTACCTCTGATAGTTCTCGAGATAATGACAAAAATAAAAATTAAAAATCAAAGTGTCTGACTTTTTTATCCATCAGTGTAATAATTTTTATTTATGAAAATTATCACATTATCATATCATGTATTTCAAAATTGTCCAGAAACATTTTACCGGCCTAGGCCTATAGGCTAATAGGATTGGCTTTGAAAATCAAATTTTCCGATGATACCAACATAAAAAAACCCTAGTATTTAAAATAATAATTAAAATTTATATGTATGTGCAGGAAGATTTTTTTTTTATTCCAACAGATATCCATTTTTTCCTGGCATACTCGTATTCAATTTCGAGTTATCGAAGTTCCACGAAAAAATAACATGTTTTCCAAATATTAGAGTAATTGTCCAAAATTTATATTTTTAAATATATTCTGACTACATTATTTAATTGAAGGTGGCCAACCGGCCCTTTGGACCACTCGGCCCTTCGGGATTTGCCCGATCGCCCGATAGGGCAATCCGCCCCTGCTGACATGTATCTGTCAATTACAAACATTTTAATTTTTACACTTGTTTTCCATGGGCTGTGAGATTAAAGAATGAATGTAATGACAACATATTATTTTATATATTTATATTTCTTTATCTCTAACTCTAACTCTATAGAAGATATATAAAATTTAAATGCATCGGATAGAGTTTTTTATATACTTTAATATTTGTAATAACATAAATTTTCAAAAAATAATATTTAGAATTTTTTTAAGACGCTAGTACTTCCGGTTGTCCAATTGTTACCGAAATCTAATCAGCTCTTCCCAGTAGAGATGCATTCGATTTCGAGCTTTGGCCCGGCCCGACCCGAAGCCCGCCTCGATTTCGAGTCGATCATCGAGCCGGGCCGAAGATATTTTTTATCGGGCCGAATCGGGCTAATCATTTTCAAAAATCGAGGCGAATCGGACTTTTGATTTTGGCTCGGCCCGAAAATTCGAGCTTTTCGGGCCGGCCCGAAAATACTTATAGTTGAATCAAATGCACAGTTTCTTTAATATTTTAATGAAAATGGATGAAGTTAAAAAGGATCAAAATGATTTAATAACAACACACTTCACATATTAATAAATAAAAATGTATTATTTTACTTCAAGAATTCAAGGTTATTCATTAAAGCATAATAATTATATTGTGATGTTACTATTATTATTGTTATTAATCGTATACTTAAATAAAAGTGATTTTTGTTCCTACCATAATGATTTCTTGTCCTATTTTTGAGCAGAAACAAAGTTAGATAAAAAATCCTTATGTAAATTATTATATTTTTTTATATAAGATTTGTGAAAAAGTTGTTTAAATTCTTTGGTAAACAAAGTGTTAAATACTCGTAGGTCTGTAATTTTTATAACAAACTTACACTAGAAGGGTCTCTTTTTTAACTACTTATGTTAACTAATGTTGAAAGTTATAAGAATGTAGAGGTTTTTTATAAGTTTGATACGAAAAAAGTTAAACATTTCGCCTTAACATAAAAATCAACATTAGGAAAGTCGGATGCACCCAATTTCGAGTCAATTTTCGATCCGGGCTAGCTAATTTTTTGTCGAGTCGATCTTCGAGTCGGGCCGGTAATTTTTATTTTCGGGCCGAGTCGATCCAAACCTCAAAGCCCGGCCCGGTCTTAAGTCTTATAGTATTTGAGAAACATCCATACACACACACACACACACACACACACACACACATACCACACACGGACATCATCGTAAAAATGTTATAATCGGATTCTAGGGACCTTAAAACGTGTTTATCGACTAAAATCTGGATATGCGATTTTTAGCATGATTCCAATACCTCTCTTAGCGAGAGGTAAAAATAGACAAAAATTATATTAGTATTAGAAAATTTATTATAGGCAACCATCCAAAATTGAAATATATTCATAGAAATGTGTACCATAATATGGGACAAAGGGAGTGCATTTGTCATAAGTAAATGATGAAATATACTTAAAAAGGAACAATTATTGACGATCTACGTATTTTTAATTTGAGCTTAAATTTAAATTCTAAATAAAATATAGGTAGGTACTTCACTTGAAATTGAAAATAGGAAAAATTGCATTTTTGGTAGTTTTATATTTAAAAAGAATAACATTTTCTGCATAAGTCCATTAGCAAAAAAAGTTTTCCATATGTTCCACCAATCAAAATCACTCACACAGTATATACATTATCAAGGTTGTTACCAATAACTGGAACTATATGTAGCTTTACTAATTTACAAATCGAACTAGCGTGGAGATTAGATCGTTTGAAATTTAATCTTATTAAATCTATTATTACCTCGCTGAAATGCACATGTCGAGATTTTAGCAAATAAACACATTATAAGGACAGGTGCGCATTAATACCTTTTCTATTTACATACTGAATTTATTGATAATTTTATAAAATAATCTATTTTATAAATCTCGAAGTCTATGCTTTAAAGAATTATGTAACTGACACAAAAATGTCACTGTCAAAAAACTAATCATTTCAAATTATTAATGGTACTGTTTTAAGAAGAAAATATTAAAATATGAATTTGTGTGGAACGCATGATCAATAAATCAATTTCCATATGTTTGTAATGGAAAGGAAATTACTATTTCAATAACAAGATACGAGATATAAAACAACAGTTAAACATAAAATTCGAAGATGTCATTATGTAACGGTAATGTGCATAATATGATAAAGGAAAACACTGAAAATAGCTTTTTAAATTTGACTTTGAGGCCAAGTTAAAGGAGTTAAATATAAATAAATATATCATCACGGCATATTACCCATTTCTGGGTGTGCCAGTATCTACAACACATGTAGACATCGGTAATGATGACGATATATTTTACCGTGTGGGCGCTTACCAGGCGTCACCTTACGGGCACTCATAGCTGGCGTGGAGAGTACACCGTGAGTACACCACAGGGGTCACTTTTGTGCCATTTAAAATTGGAAATATTTGGCGTCTGTCAGGATCGAACCCGGTTCCCCCAGGTTCGCGACCAGACACTCAGGCACGCGGCCACGGGACAGTAGTAATTAATTATAATAATAATTTGTTAATTATATTTCGTTTTTAATTTTCTGATCAAAACTAATTTTTACAGTAATACCTAGCATACCTATATTTTCATCAAACTTATATACATGAGTAATAAAACAAATATTTTAAAAATAACTAGTAAATCAATTATCTAATATCTAATACAATACATTCTTAAGTGTTTTATGACGATATTGATATGTAATTATCTTGTTTTGAAATGCTTTAGGAAAATATTTCTAAGAATTGCAGAATAACTCTTATCATTGTGAAATTGATATTAGAAGCTTGTTATCAAACCACTCGATTTTGGTTTTGAATAAAACAGGAAATTGAAGCAGCTGTTTTTATAAATTTTGTCAACCGTAACAACACAGTTTATTTTTAAATTTGTTGTTAACAGTTTTTAAAAATATAAAATTTATTGTTTTACATAAAATGAGTAAGCTACCAAACAATGTAGAAACTGTTTATTACTAAGCGATACAATTTTTGACGTGTTTTCCTCATGCGAAGTCAAGGTCATTCTATACATTCAGTCTAGCGGAAAACGGAAAAATGTATTCACGTTCATTTCTATGGAGTAATATTCGTTTTCGTATAACTATTTAAGACGTGTTACGTGTTCATTATTCATTAGATTCTTTTATGACAAATTGTGGTAACAAATAAAAATAAACTGTAATGATATTCATTTATATTAGATTATACGAGTATTTTTCAATAAATCAATTTTTTTTGTAATTTTTTTTTTATTTCAATATTTCAGATAAAATCTTTGTTCATTCCTAGAATTTATGGTGATTCATTCGTCATTTGCAAGCACATTACATTTTGTATAAAATATAAATATTCCTATTATGATTACCAATTAGGCAATCCAACACTACGTCACACTTCGTTCCAATATGGCGGCAGAGGGCAAACATTGAACTGTCATAAGTACTTCACATGTTAAAGTAAGAACTTTACTTGAACTAAACCTTGATTTGTGGACGATTTTTATAAATATTGTAGTATATAGGGATTTAGTAAGTATTGACAATAGTTATTTATTTGTTTTAAGAAGCGTTTTATCCACCAAAGAATGTGAAAATAAGTTCGAATCTTTAATTTTCTGGAGTGGATAAAATACCCTACATATAACGTTTTATGCACCATTAAAATTTTAACCAATTCATGTAAATTACACCAAAGTTCCAAAATTTAACGGTATTTTTAAATAAATGACAGTGAAAATAGTGTTATTTGTTTATATCTTAGATCTTATTATGGGCACTAGAGAATATTAGGTCCCATTCCATTGTACAGTTGTAGGGGGCGTAAATTGTGAGTCAATTATGGATAAAATTAATCGTAGGAACAGAACCTGGAAATAAAGTAATCTTTAAATAATCGTTAGTTGTATGTGTGTAGCGAAACTTTACTTTTCCAATAAGAACAAAAACGTTATCCAATTTGATGCAGCCTATTTTTGTAAATCCTGCTTCAAAATATTTATATGCTTCCAGGGATTTGTAAGCTATCATTTGCTGTGCAGTGTAACTACTGTGTATTAATACTAAATACGACACAATATCCATACTTGACACTGGAGACTGGGGATACAGCATCTATTCCAAAATCCACATTTTGGTCAGAAATTGTGAACGGATCTATGTAGTTAATAGTTTCTATTTTCTCCATATAACGTCGTCCAACATACACTCCTTCTCCATCATTAATAAATATGAAATTTTATTACAGATAGACAGAAAGAAAAAACATCTAAATTGTAGTTAAATTAACTAAATTCCTTATTTTTCAGCATTCTAATATGTTTCATTAAAATATGTAAGATGATTTAGTTAAGTTTTCTAAATTTGTAATAACAAATTATAGTAAAATTAAATATAAAATTAGATGAAATGATTATATTGTAGTAAGTATTGAACTAAATATAAATAAAGAAATGAACTAAATATGTATTTAAATTTTCTATTTAATTACCTAATTCACAAATTTACCAAAAATTGTAGGACAAACATAATGAAGAAAAAATACAGTAGAATACAATAAGTAATTAAAGTAACCATTTGCATATTTAAATTAACGATTTTTTACAAAATATTTATTATCTATTTCGGATTAGTTAAAATGCTAAAGTAAGATTAATAAATTATACTAAATTATAGACATATTGCCTAATAAAATAATATCTAAATATAATTATATTTCTGTGTATTGTATTCTACAAATTTATATTACAGTTAATTTACACAAATGTTACTAAAAATATATTTACCAATTAATGGCATAGATACAAAAGAATAAATCACGGAATACACCAACTATTCAATCACACACGATCACGTAGAATTACTGACAATTATTGCAAACAACAGCAAAACAAGGAATGAAACAGCGCAATGTTTGCCCTCTGCCGCCATATTGGACCTTTAAATAGTCACGTGTTCTGGAATGCCTAATAAATCCTGGAGTTGATTTATTCGCATAACCTGAAAAAATGTATCGATAATTAGTATGCACAAAAAGAAATTTTATTTTTTACCTATTGGTGAGTTGAAAACATTGTATATTTTATATTATTATTGTAACAATATGTTTTTATATAGCTGAAGATGGGCTAATTTTTTGCCCGAAACGTTCAAATATTTTGTACATGTAGAAATAATTATATGAAACATTAAGAGATTAAGACCAAAATAATTCGACTTCGAATCCCATGAAGGTTCCCAAAGGATACTCCAATATAAAATAGAAATACTAATTAATTAAAAATGTTACTCACATTTTAATTAAGTACAGTACATATTTGTAAATAAAATAATTATTTATGTATCAAGGTACTCAAGTTCTACTTTTTTCGCGAATATAAAATTTAGGCCGAGAAAAATAAACCATATGTGTGATAAAATGGAACTTCAGTGCCGAGTTGCATATCAAATATTATTTGAAATCGAAAATTTGTGAAAATGAAAGGAATATTTTATTTTTATGGGTTATGTTTATGTAACTGTCAGTCTGACACTCAATGTTGTTAACCTCGGAACATTGAGGTTATCGTAAAGAACAAAAAATTATGTTTTATTTCAATATTCTTCATTGGAATTATTTTGTTCGTTCCTTGCACATATTTTTGTCATTTTACGTACATATTGACTATTGTATATCGTACACCTATCCAAATTATCTTATATTTGTACAATAATTATTATAAAGTTGGCAACTTTGCATTTGCTTGAAATCGTTGTATATTGATTACTTTATTGCCGATTTCTGAACTTTAATGACTATTTTTATGCACTTTAGGGACGATTTCAAATAAATATTTTTATTTAAATAAATTTTATTGTAACAGTAAATGAAAATTCAATTTAAATAACATTAATCATTTCCATCGAAAGTGATTTCTGACTTGGGGCTTGTTTTCAATGTCTGGTTAAAATTTTAACTAAAAGTTAAATAAACAAAATTGAAACGAATTGAACTGTCAAACGACATATTTATCATTGCTGTCAACAAAACGATGCAATATTGTTTACTTAAATAGAAGTTAAAATTTTAACCAGATATTGAAAAACCGGCCCTTAATGTATTAAAATGTATTGAATATTATTTGTACAGGTACTTAGAATAAATTGTTTTAACTAAATATGTTAATTTTTTATTTTATTATTGCTATTATTTTTTGTACAAGGTCAAACATTTTAAAATCTAGGTATATTATAAACAGTTTTTATAAAGTTTTTATTCCAACATTCAGAACCATGAACGATTCAAGTATTAAATACCGATGAAAAAAATTGTGAAAAATTCATGGGCTTCACTGGGACTTGAACCCACATGGGAAAGTCATGGGTACAAATTCCGTGAAGTCCATGACTTTTTCACAGAAAGCTTTCGTTGATATTATAATCTAAATAAAACAATGTATATTTTCTTGAATTTATTAAAATTGTACACAAAAGAATGATATTTTGATTTATATTTTACTGTACCAAACATATTTTAATTTTTTTTTTTGTAGATATAATTGGTTACATACACATAATAGTGTACTGATAAAAATATCTGTACTTAGTAAACTGTATTGAAGTGTGTGTTGGCACTAGAAACATGATTAATAATGATAGTTGAAGATAAAACACTCGGTTATGTTTCAAAAATTTTTATTAAAAGATAACCGAGTGGTTTATCTGCAAGTATCATTATCTGTACTTAGATAAAATCGAAAGTATTGCAAATTTCGAAAAACATTTTATTAAAAGTGACAAAGCGAATAAAAGTAAAAAAATGTTCCGTTACTCCTCCATCATCTTTGACCCACTTTATATTTCTTGGAAAAAACACTTGCTTAATATTGTAATTTAAAATCCGTAGTTAAACCAGGATATAAAAAAGTAAAATTTGATGTGACACGACCATAGTTTCTCAATTAGGCCTTACTCACATTAATTATTCCAAAACAGGGATTTTGAATTACTGAAAAATGAATCTAATAAAAGTATTAAAGAACATATTTTCATTCATTTAATATGTAAAAAATTTATAGGTATTTGATATTTTTAATATTTCTGATATATATACTGAGTTACAGCCTGAAATATGTTTGATTTCCGCATATTTTTTTTTTTGTACATGTTAAGATTGTGAGTATTCAAATGGCGAATTTTAGAATGTAGGTATGATAAGGGAGATACAGGGATCGTGCTAAAAATCACATATCGAGATTTTGCTAAACAAGCACATTTTAAGGCCCCTAGAATCTGATATCAACATTGTACGTATATGGGTGTTTTAGTGGAGCCTGTGGAACGTCTAACTAAACACTAAAATAAAAATATAATATACTTACGGCCGGTGTTATATAAACGTCCAGTTAAATTTAGTTTCCTAGTAAATTTAATTAAGCAACACGAATTTTTGACAGCAATAATTTAAATGTCATAAGAACATGGGAATTGATTCGTATTTGTTCATTTTATTAAATTTACTATGGAAATTGAAATTTAACTGAACATTTATAATACCGGCCCTTAATCATTTTACACATAATATAATAATTTTATTAAAATTTGTATCAAAATAAAAATAAACATGTTTTTGTTATTTCAACAATTTTTGTTACCAGCTACTGAGCGATAATGATCAAAAAATATTATCTTGCATTTTTGCATCGTCTTTTTATTACTTATCACATGAACATTTGTTTAGCCCCATTCTCACTTTGTAAGGTCCCTATCACTATATTATTTTTTTTTACGAGTATTACAGGTTCTTATGGGAAGAAGGGGTTGAACCGTGGGTTGAACTAATCCTCTCTAAGCCACTACATTCCTAAGCCATTGAAAAAATAATTCCAAAGTTTGTTGCAAATACAATTTTAAATTAAATTCATTACATAAACAATAAACAAATAGTCAGGAGAATGGTACTAACCTTACGGTCATTGTCATACGGTGGAATCAAAATATGGTATACAAGCGCAGAGGTTCTCAACCTTTTTAAGAATGCGAGCATCGCCCACATGTAATATTTAGTATCCGATCCCAAAAATCTCATAAGCAACGTTGCAAATCAACGTGTTGTGAGTCAAATTGTTGGAGTGAGAGAGGAAATGTGAGTAGAGGGGGAACATATTTTCCTAACAGTATATCCATAGTTTATCTGCTATCGTTCTGAATGGGGTCATTTCACATTTTCTGATTTATTTTTTTCTTGAAAATATAGGTCAAATTAAACATGTATGTGTATGTTTTACATCTTACAAGTCTTTAGAATCAGAGATATGATTTTTTTAAAGTTGCGTTTAATTTCAAATATTTCAACGGCTGACGACACATATTCACGGATACGACAGTCGAGCTCTGCCGGTTTAATTTAGAACTATGATTATTTGGTTTGGTATTTATTTAAATAAATGGTTTATTTACATACCTTATACTGCATTAGTACTTTTAAAGAAATAGAAAGTAATAATAATCTTCTCTCTTGTATATTTTGCTGTCAGCTGTCACACTTTTAGGTTGGGTTACTGTTTTATGTTGTGAAGCGTGTGTGTGTGTGTATGTGTGTGTGTGTGTGTGTGTGTGTGTGTGTGAGAGAGAGAGAGAGAGAATTGTCTTTGTGTGAGTATGAATTTGTGTCGTCACAAATTTAGTCCGTGTTTAAAAGCGCGAAAGTTTATTAGCAAATTTATGAATGAAAAGTCGCATATTTTAAATTATTTTCTATTACTATATTTATTAAATGAGATGAATTTCATGATTTTATAAAAAAAATCGACAAATATTTTTTTTGAAATGACCCAATTCTGTAATAAGCGGTAAAAAGGGGTTTAGTAGAAATCAAATCACAGCTAAAATAAAAGAAATTAGATTTTTTTTTCACAGACTTACTACTAAAAGTGGGCACTACGTGGGTGACCCAAACATTTTTTGTATAAAGTACAGTTTTCATGTTGAAAATAAATTTTAAAATAGCCATTTTCCTGATGTTTTTACTTCTCGCTAAGAGAGGTATTGGAATCATGTTAAAAATTACATATTCAAATTTTAATGAATAAGCACGTTTCAAGGTCATTAGAATCCGATTTTAACATTTTTACAATGATGCCTGTGTGTGGATGTGTGTGTGTGTGTGTGTCTGTGTGTGTGTGTGTGTGTGTGTGTCTGTATGTCTGGATGTTGGAGGGACGATTCCTCAAAAACTATAAGACTTAAGACCTGTTGAACTATGAATTCCTCAATCTGATATTCCTGGGAAGAGCTGAAACGGTTTTGGTAACAATTGGACAACCGGAAGTCATAGTTTCTAAAAAAAAATCTTATAAATATTATTTTTTGGCAATTTTTGATATTACTAATATTGAACATAAAATTCTTCATCTGATACATTTAAAATTTTTAATATATCTTCTATAAATTTAGAGATAAAGACGGTATAATATATAGAATAACGGGATGTAATAAGTCGAGTAGGCTAAACTACAATAACAAATCAGTTAACAAATTCGAATGTATATAATTTGTAAATGACAGATGTCAGTGTCAAAAATCAAAAGTTTTAGTTGTTTCCTCAATCTGACATTCCTGGGAAGAGCTGATTAGATTTTGGTAACAATTGGTCAACCGGAAGTAATAGTTACTTAAAAAAATCTTCTAAATATAATTTTTTGAAAATTTTTGTTATTACAAATATTGAAGAACATAAAATTCTACATCTAATACACTTACAAATTTTATTATATCTTGTATAGATTTAGAGATAAAGGCACTGTAATATATAGAATAATCTAATGTTATACATCGCAGAGGCTAAGGCACTAAGGAAACCAGTTGACAAATTCAAATGTTTATAACATAGTTTGTAAATGACAGATGTCAGGGTCAAAAATCAACAGTTTTAGTGACATTCTGAAAGCTTTTTCTGGGAAGTATATTTAATCTTTCTTATGGTTTTATTAATTAAATATTTAAAATTATAGGTAAGCTGCATATATCCATTAGAAATACCGCCAATCTTGTTAATGAATTGGAAGAGTCTCTGACATTTAGAAACTTCCCCATACAATGAAAAATACATAAAATGGTATGTGTGCAGAAGACATGTTAAATATAATATAAAACAATATTTGAGTAAAATTCTGTTTTTTTTTTTGTTACAGAAACGACGGTTCAATAGCGAAGTGCAACACAATACTTATATAACATAAAATGGAAATGGCGAGAGGTCTTGTGCTGACCACAACAGATTTTTTTTAAACTAAATTTAAATGCAATAATAATGCAAGTAATAATAATAATTATGCAAAATAATTAGTCAGCCCCATGCATTGATCTATCTACTATACAATGGTATCAAGGTTGAAGTTAAAACTTAATATTTACGAGTGGAGTTTGATTTCTACTAAAGTGCTGTTTAGCGTAGCACCGGCAATCGCCTTAACTTTCAGGTAGCTAAAATATTGAAATGGATGGATAGCAACACTATTTATTCCGGTTCGTACAACAAAATTTGAATTGGGTTTTAATTAAAATGCAGAACATAAACTAAAAAGGTAGTATTATTCCAATTATTAATGTGAGTTCTGAAAGATATTTTAATAATTTGAAATCAAGAAGCTTTCATGCTCGCGATCTCTTTTTTACTCACATGGTGAGAACACCAAATGTTATTAAAAGTAGTGCTGTGAGGATCCGGCAAAACTTGGATCCGAGTACCCGTATCTCAAAATATCCGGTCCCTCGGATATCCGATATTCGGATATTGAAGCGGATATCCGTAAATTTAATTCGGATTTGGATCCGGATCTGGACCCGGATCCAGATTTGAGTCCGGATCCCTTTTGTTTTCGGATCTGGATCCGGATTCGATGTTTTGTTTACGGATCCGGATCCGAATTTTAATTCTGGATCCAATTCTATTAACTATATCAAACAAAAATTTATTGTGGATTATTTCATAATCAGATTTATTTGGTTTTGAAACTCCATGATTACACATTCAAATATTATCATCGGGTTCAATACTGAGAATATTCGAATCCGAGAACCGATGTGGATTCTGAAATTCCATATCTAATATTCGGATCTGGATCCAAAATCCAATACTCAAATTTGAATCCAAAATCCGATTCTCAGATCCGGATCCAAAATCCGATACTCAGATCCGGATCCAAAATCCGATACTCAGATCCGGATAGTTCAACAATCAATTATCCGGATATTTTTTGATCCGAAACCGAAACTATCCGGATCCGGATCCCACCACTAATTAAAAGTGCATCACGTTGAAATTATGAGCTATACACGAATTTTTTGGAACAAAATTCACGAATTCATTGATTTGCGATGCTGGGCGAATTCGTCTCTTGTGCTCCTCATCTGTACATATATAAAAAGATCTCATATCTCGTTATAATTTTGGTTTAAATCGGATAACCAGAAGTGACACTTTACTTGAAGCTCTAGCTCTATGTTGTTATCTTTCAAAAATGCCTTTAAATATCATTTTCCGTTGATAAACTGTGTTTCATTTCCACTAATGGATAAATGCAAAGGAAATCGTTTATTAATGATCACTATGTATAATTGTATTTATGAACTATTTTAATATAAATTCAGTCCTCAACACCAGTGTTAGCGAGAAGATTAGGGATGCATTCGGACCTGGCCGGACCGGGCTTTGCGGTTTGGATCGACTTGGCCCGAAAATAAAAATTGCCGGCCCGACTCGACAAAAAATTAGCTGGGCCCGGCTCAAAAATTGATTCGAAACCGGACCGGGTCGGCCCGAAGCTCGAAATTCCTAATTTTGATTTTTATGTGGGACGAAATGTTTAACTTTTTTCGTGCCAAACTTAAAAAATCCTCTACATCCTTATAACGATCAACATTAGTTAACATAAGTTGTTAAAAAAGAGACTTTTCTAGTGTAAGTTTGTTATAAAAATTACAGACCTATACGAGTATTTAACACTATGTTTACCAAAGGCGTTCGGAAATTTAAACAATCTTATCGCAAATGTTATACAAAAATATCATTTACGAGGATTTGTCATCTGACATTGTTTCCGCTCAAAGACAAGAAATCATTATGGTAGGAACAAAAATATTTTTATTTAAGTATACGATTAGTAACAATAGTAATAATAACATCACAATTGAATTATTATGCTTTAAGCTTTAGTGAATAAACTTGAATTCTTGATGTAAAATAACATATTTTTATTTATTAGGATGTGAATCTATTTTCAGAAGTAATATCACAAGACCTCCTGATTTTATCGATAAATTTTTATTTTGCACGAATTTTTTTTTACTTAGCAACAAACACGAAAGCAAACTGCATGGTAAATCCCGACTCCGGAGGAGGAGGGGTTTTACCTAATGTCAGTTTGCTTGAGTGATTTTGCTTAAAAGCAAAAAAAAAATGAATGCTTGAAAATAAAAGTTTATCTGAGAAAATCTGAGAGGTCGTGTTGTATTTGGTGAGATAAATTCCAAAGACAACGCAAAATGAAACTTGACACATTAATTGTCACACTGATAGTTATAAACAATAACAACTGTTTATTTACTTGGTAGCGGAAAATTATCGGGGTAACGAGGTTTTATCAGTATAATACTGTTCCCATTGGTTGAATTTTCAAGTGTTTTTCATCATGATTGGTTAAAAACTAGTCGTTGGAATTTATCATTAAAATATTAAGAAATCTGTGCATTTAATTGAATTATAAGACTTTTCGGGCCGGCCCGAAAAACTCGAATTTTCAGGTCGGGTCAAAATCAAAAGTCCGACCCGCCTCAACTTTTGCAAATGATTAGCCGGATAAAAAAATATCTTCGAACCGGCTCGATGATCGATTCGAAATCGAGGCGGGCTTCGGGACGGGCTGGGCCATAGCTCGAAATCGAGTGCATCCCTATAATAATTATAGAGAAGATATGCGCAGAAGACCACATTGCTAAAGTCTGGACAATTTATCTTGGCAAGCCTTAGGAATGCAGGTCGATTCACAATTTCTACGATGCGGTATGTTAAATATATACTTGTTCTTAGATACCGCACTGCGTTAAAAGTAAAATAGTGATTTTACGACCCTTTATGGCCTAACACAATAGAAAAACATTCCGAACCGCACGATTTATGACACATATTCAAGCAGTTCTGTTTGCACATAGGCGTGCATAAATTTTCTTACTGGCAATAAGAAATCTACAAATGATTCAATAACAACTGTTTATTTACTTGGTAGCGGAAAATTATCGGGGTAACGAGGTTTTATCAGTATAATACTGTTCCCATTGGTTGAATTTTCAAGTGTTTTTCATCATGATTGGTTAAAAACTAGTCGTTGGAATTTATCATTAAAATATTAAGAAATCTGTGCATTTAATTGAATTATAAGACTTTTCGGGCCGGCCCGAAAAACTCGAATTTTCAGGTCGGGTCAAAATCAAAAGTCCGACCCGCCTCAACTTTTGCAAATGATTAGCCGGATAAAAAAATATCTTCGAACCGGCTCGATGATCGATTCGAAATCGAGGCGGGCTTCGGGACGGGCTGGGCCATAGCTCGAAATCGAGTGCATCCCTATAATAATTATAGAGAAGATATGCGCAGAAGACCACATTGCTAAAGTCTGGACAATTTATCTTGGCAAGCCTTAGGAATGCAGGTCGATTCACAATTTCTACGATGCGGTATGTTAAATATATACTTGTTCTTAGATACCGCACTGCGTTAAAAGTAAAATAGTGATTTTACGACCCTTTATGGCCTAACACAATAGAAAAACATTCCGAACCGCACGATTTATGACACATATTCAAGCAGTTCTGTTTGCACATAGGCGTGCATAAATTTTCTTACTGGCAATAAGAAATCTACAAATGATTCAATAACAACTGTTTATTTACTTGGTAGCGGAAAATTATCGGGGTAACGAGGTTTTATCAGTATAATACTGTTCCCATTGGTTGAATTTTCAAGTGTTTTTCATCATGATTGGTTAAAAACTAGTCGTTGGAATTTATCATTAAAATATTAAGAAATCTGTGCATTTAATTGAATTATAAGACTTTTCGGGCCGGCCCGAAAAACTCGAATTTTCAGGTCGGGTCAAAATCAAAAGTCCGACCCGCCTCAACTTTTGCAAATGATTAGCCGGATAAAAAAATATCTTCGAACCGGCTCGATGATCGATTCGAAATCGAGGCGGGCTTCGGGACGGGCTGGGCCATAGCTCGAAATCGAGTGCATCCCTATAATAATTATAGAGAAGATATGCGCAGAAGACCACATTGCTAAAGTCTGGACAATTTATCCTGGCAAGCCTTAGGAATGCAGGTCGATTCACAATTTCTACGATGCGGTATGTTAAATATATACTTGTTCTTAGATACCGCACTGCGTTAAAAGTAAAATAGTGATTTTACGACCCTTTATGGCCTAACACAATAGAAAAACATTCCGAACCGCACGATTTATGACACATATTCAAGCAGTTCTGTTTGCACATAGGCGTGCATAAATTTTCTTACTGGCAATAAGAAATCTACAAATGATTCAATTTTTTGAATATTTATTTCAGATATTACATATAACATGTTAGTAAAGTAAACGTATTGACAAATATTTATATTTTGTAGCTAGTAGTAAACTTGTAATGTACATTATAATATAAGCTAAAATTTGCTCGTAATTATAATCTAAACCTAAAGACTAAGATTTAAACACAAATTACAAGAAAAACCCTTATATAAATTATGCAATGTGATTATTATACGAATAATATGAATACATATTATGTATTTTATTTTTTTTATTTGCATTTCGTATTTGACATTGTTGTATTATTATTTTTTTTTTAAATATAATAAATAAATTATTATTTTCTGCACTGTTAGTACATTTATTAAATTGATTTTTTTTTCGGCGCGCCTATGGTTTTTATACCTTTACCGTAACCACAGAGAAATCCTTTACTACTTCAGCTCGCCAAGTAATATCGTCCAGACTATACCTTACCCCTATTGCAAATGGATAAGCACAAAATTATATATATATAAACAATTTAAAAAAATTAACATTCATTTTTCTCAATTTTAAAGTACATAGTGAAATCTTTGATGATTTTTTTTAATAAATCAATTTTATTACACAGAATGAATATTAACAATATTATTTTTTTCTGAAATCGACATTAAAGAACCCGATAACAATCCCTGAAGTTAGCCAAAATAGTTATAGTTAAAGTAAAACTTCACAGACTCGTATGTTAAAATTTAACTTTACGTATCAGACCAGAATATGAATTAACCTTTATTTCTAACTTCTATAAAAAATTGCAAACTTTCTTTCACTGGATATTCTAAAATCACGTACCAATTAACTCGGGACTACGTCTAACTAATCATTTTGAAGTGGTAAATAGGAATGTCCAAAGATATGTGATGTTTGTGCTGTTAAATCATTTGACAGTACTTTTATTACCTTAGCCGTCTCCATCGCAACATCTAGCCTTCAATTGGGGTCCTGTTATATTGATTGATATTTTTTATTGCTGTAATCAAGGTTCCATTATTGTAAATAAGCATTTGTTTGTTGTAATCAAAATTTCTTTATTTAAGGATTTCTTTGTAATAAAAAAAAAATCAAAATCAAATCAATATTATTTTAATTCAATGTAGCGGGGCCCCTAAAAGGCGAGGGGTCCATAGGTAATTGCCTACTCTGCCTAATGGGTAATCCGGCACTGTTTTATTTCATGTTTTATTTGTGGCGTGATAGTGCCGCTGGTCGGACGGGACGCTACTAGTCAGGCGGACGTGTCCCAACGTGTCGCATGCTCGACAGCTCGACTTTGTTGGGAGTTTCTAATTTCCCTATACTAGTGTGTAATCAACTGTGCGATAAGCCTAATTATAGCACAGAACAGATAAACTAATACAGAAGCGACAGTAAGACAAGGAAACTAAAATTAGAGGGAGAAAAATGTAAATTGATACATATGGCGACATCGGTTGTCATCGCAATATTTCGAGCGTCTTCGAGTAAACAACGTGTGTTAATCCTAGGTGCATTCTTTTTACACACAATCTCAGTTCAGCTCAGCTCACCTCAGTTGTCTCAATAATTTTGACAGTTCTATTTGTCCCAACTGAGACGAGATGAAGTGAGGCGGATTCCTCCCCCCTTGCCGATACTGAGCTACCTAGCGGGGTGATGCTTGTTGAGTGTCTCACCTCAGTTGAGGAGTGGGGGTCTTTTTTCAATATTATTTTTTATTTAAAAATGAATATTTAAGAAAGTGTTAACGTTGATGATTTAATATTAATAAGTGAAATTGTATTTCTTTAATTATAAATTTAATAAATAAATTGAATTGTTTTATGATGTTATTTGCAATGAAAATTTGTACGATGTAGATTTATTCTTTGACATTTCATCGTCTTAGCAGGTCCACCTTGTCAGATATTTAAAATAAATTCGAAAACAAAATGAAAATGTCAAGATACTGATAAATAAAACATATGATAAACAGGCATTCCGTTCTTTCTCTAAATTGCGTTCTATTTGTTAAGCAACTATCTCAGCTCACCTCACTTCAATCTCATCTCATTTTGAGAACAAGTGAGGTGAGATATTGGTAAAAAGAATGCAGCTATTGTTTCAAAACTTTGTGACAGTTTTCACGTGTTGAGTAGTTGAGTTGTTTTGATTTTTGGTTAAGTTTCGGAAATTTGTAGACTAAGTACACATAGTTGTTAATTTACTTTTGTGAGATACAGTTCTCTAATTTATTGTGTTGTGTATTTATTTCCTTAGTAATTCAGTTTTAGCTCAAAATTTATTAGAAAGTAATTTAAAAAATAGCATTTTTACCTCCCGCTACCCTTGGTAAGGGAGGTATAGGGATCGAGATTTTAGTAAATGACCACGTTTTAAGGTCCCTAGAATCCAATTTTAACATTTTCACGATGATGTCTGTATGTATGTATGTATGTATGTATGTATATGTATGTGTGTGTGTGTGTATGGATTTATTGACGCTCTAACTCAAATACCATCATTCAGAAAATTCAGAAACCTTGTATTTCTACCCTGTTCTAATATGGAAAAACACCATTAAATGCCATTTTTCGCATTTTTTGTTTTTATAAAAATTAAAGATTATTGATTTTTTTACAGGGATACATTAATACTTTTTCTATATATTTTACAGATAAATTTAAAAATCATTTTTTTTTAATCCGGAAGCCTAAGATAAACACAATTCCTTTGTTATACACAGTTCATATTTCAAATGAATGTAACTACAGGTGAATGTATTACAGAAATATTTATTCATTATATATTATATTTATTCAATTTTGACGTTTTAAACTGTCATTATTAACCCCATAGCAACAACTACAAGTAACATTTTATTCACAAGTGAATTAATTTTTTTTAAATCACTCTCACAATTTTTTTTAATTCATTCTGCAACAAATAACGCATTTAAAATAACATCAGGCATGAAAATAACACTCGCCACAGTATTTATTAGATATTATCAGCCATTTTCATTATTTTTCACAACACAATTGAGAGACAATAATGCTTTTTAAATAGATGACTTGACATCTATCAGCAACGATTGTCATGCTCAGCCTACTAACTGATCAGTTTTTTATTTTGTCAAAATTAAATATTATAATGGTTTTTATTATTATTTCGTCAAAAATTGAATAAAATATTGCACAAACCACGTGAGCTAAAAATGTTTATTATTATTAATAAACATTACCTTAGCTCACTTGGTGTGTAAATATCTATTATAAAATTCAAAAAAACAAAAGTATTTCTTTGTGTAAATATTATAACAAATGACAGAACTTTAAATTTCGCGCGAATGTATGCAACAAACAAGATGGCCAAACCTCACTCAAGGTTATAGAAACGCCAAGCCAAAAATCGAAGGAGCCGACAAGAGAGTCGCTTCTGAATGAGAGCTGTCAGTGGGATTTTGATGAACTAATGGCGCCACTCCAGCAATAGCTCTCTGCGATTCAGCAATGAAATGTGCATGTGAGCTAGTAAGCGCTAGTACAAAATTTGTCTTTAATTGCACATTCTGGTATCAAATCTGACAACCAACAGCGCTCATAAGAAGTATAACCTTAATTCCTCTTTTAAATTATTAATGAACCATAAATTATAATTATTTTCCATAATGTGTATTTACCCACAGAGAATGTAAACTGAAAATATTGTCGGATGACTCAGTACTGTAACTGTCAAATTTTGAGAATTTGATTTTATTGTTAATGATTTACGATTGCAATAAAAGTGTTGCAAAATTATTGTTAGATTGGATACAATGTTTCTTATGTATTTTTATCTATCTGATTATTTTTGCATCAAAATATTCGTAATAACCGTCATTATTTTTCCCGCTTTAAATCATTCAAATCGCTTTTACTGGAGTGCTGCCATCTGCGATAGCTTTGCCTGACAGCCCCCATTAGTTTATTCTGTGATTATAGTGCGCCTGTAGGCAAATGACGTAAGCGTCGCGTCACATTATTCTTGAATGGAATGTTCTAGTTGAATACCGAGCTATATAAGCAAGAAACGGCCCGGTGCGGCTGTGGAGTTCAGTTGAAGGAGTTAGTTTAGTAAGGACAGTCAGTGGGGCCTGATCTACACGTTGGGCCAACTAACGCCAATAAACAAATACAGGCGAGGCAAAGTAAGGGGAGTCGGCGCAAGTGTTTTGCGTACACATATTTCCATACATTTCGTTTCGAATGTGATTGACAGTTGCAGTTGATGACAGTACTGAATCTGTGACATTCAAGCAAATTTAAAATTTGCTTTAGTTTGTATTACTATTTTATTACTGACTGTCATATCATTATGGGTTTTATTTTATTACATATATGCATCTTTCGGGCTTCAAGTATCAAGCAGCTGTAAATTTGTACTGGGATTTTGCCTACAAATGTACACATATATTTTGTTTCTTAAAAATATACTGTCTTATTGGTCATTATTTAGAAAAGGTAGCGAATTCAAGTATTTTATAAGAGCAGGTTTAGTTCATGTCTTCTTGGGAATTCTCAATTTCGAAGTGATCAGTATAACATTGCGTTATACATTCTATTTTTAACACAGCACAATATATTCATAATTATTAAACATTTTTTATTAACATTAAACAATAACTTTGCTGTATATTGACGCAACATTGTTGTTATCAACGTTTTGCTTGTTATTAATTCTTCTCATTCTTGTAATGAAAATAAATTATAAAGTGGAAATAATTTTCATTGTATTGTGTATTATAATTTAATGAAATTTATACATTTTTAAATAAGCCGTGAAAAGTACTCTGCCACAGTCATTGGTATACAAGACATTTTAGAACAAATGTTTATACCGTTGGAAATATCAGTATTCTCTGAATACATAGCAGTATTTTTTGCTAAATTTGAATTTTTTTAAATATTTATCGTCACTAGAAGTCAGCGAGATCTGGTTGACGTCTTTCATTATGATGAGGTCTTCGATTCACTACCATTATATTAACAAACGAAATCTTTTTCCTTGTCCTTGTCTTTATTATCGAAAAACACATTTACATAAGTCTATTTTCACAATTTTGTACTGATATTATTTAACTGTGAATGTCAATATGTCAGAACAGCTGAATTTATCCTACCTACTGCTAAAATTTTATCGGTAGGTCAAAGTGTCTGTTACGTTATCCTCTTGTTTACCTAGAACTTATCCTGTTGGTAACGCTAACATGACATTGAAAAACTGAAATAGGTGTTTACCATGAGGATAAATTTTACAGAAACTTAGCAGACACTTGCCAGTACATTGAAAAACCGGCCCTTAGAGAATAAAATTATTTGAGTGTCAAAATTTTTAGTGAGTGACTTAATTTAAAAATGTGATAAAACAGATTTCGTAAGCGTTATTTAAATAAATAAGCGTTGCTTAACTGTCAAGTAATTACTTTTTGTCGTATTAGTTGGTTTGAATTTACTCGACTTTCATTTTTTGAAATATTAGCAATTAAATCCAATTTTACCACGTAATTATATAATTTTTTATCGAGAACCAAAAGTTTAAACTTAAAATTTTGTACCCAAATATTTAGAACTTTATGACATGTCTGAATAGTTCATTTAGGTCCTATGAAAAAAAAAAAAATTCAGTGCGTGGCCCCAATAAGATCGGGGACGGTAGCACGTGCCAAATAAATAAACACCGGGCCTGGAGCTACGTTAGGTTATTGTTGTTATATTTATGGTCGTATCGCTCATAGTTAAATTTTAACTATTGGGTGGATAAGTTGACAATATCGTATCAAAATTAAATGTCAATATTTTCTTGTAGTTAGTTCCCTAATAATTTTGGATAAAAATACATCTACATTACTAATTAGATTTTATTTTGCACGTTTCGTAACCGGTAAAACCGAGTTTGAAATTTTATAAATATTATTCATAGTGATAACCATGGAACTGAATTAAAATTATCAACATATTACAAATAAATGTATATAGGCCACAAAAAAGGCACCATATACTATATTTTATTAAATTTTGAAGGAATAATAATACCATTATATTTAATTTTGACAAAATAAAAACTAGTCTAGTAGGCTGTGTCATCATCGTTGATAGACGTCAAGTCGTTTATTTATAATTTATAAACAAGCTTTATTTGGCATTTGTGTCGTGAAAAATATTGAAAATGGCTAATCTGTCTGATAAAGTTGTGGCGAAAGTATTGTTTTCGTGCCTGGTGTTATTTTAAATACATTTGTGCAGGCAGAGTGAGTTAGAATTCTGTGAGAGTGACTTAATAGTTATTTACGTTTTACGATAGCACCTAATAACCCAATAAATATAAAAAATGCTTTTATTTATGAATTAGGATTATAATATTAAATGAGATATATACCATGATAAATTCCAACGACTGGTTTTTAACCAATCATGATGCAAAATGCTCGAAATTTTAACCAATGGGCACAGTATTATACTGATAAAATACCGTTATCTGGATAAATTTCCGCTACCAATTAAATAAACAGTTGTTATTGTTTATAACTACCTGTGTGACAATTAATATTTCAAGTTTAAAAATAATTTCCAATATTAAATTGTTTCATTTTGTTTTCTTTGGAATTTAGCTCACCAAATACCAGACGACCTCTCTGATTTTTCTCAGATAATCTTTTATATTTAAGCATTATTTTTTTTTTTTGCTTTTAAGCAAAATCGCTCAAGCAAACTGACATTAGGTAAAATCCCCCCTTCTTCGGAGTCGGGATTTACCATGCAGTTTGCTTAACAAAATAACCCAACACAGTTTGCTTTTGTGTTTGTTGCTAAGCAAAAAAAATTCTTACAAAATAAAAAAAATTCTACCTTCACTGTATATGATGCTATATTCGCTCGCTGAACAGTGTGGATATGATAGTCATATCCGCTCAAGGGTGGATGTCAAAAACAACTGAATTAATTTCAATGCTTAAACCTATTTGCTGGTACATACAATTTTGTATACAACGTTTTTACATTTATTTATTTTAAATATGTACTGTATACCAAAATATTATTTAGTTAAAATTTCCCTAATATCTGTTATTGTTACCTTCCGTCACCTTTAGGTAAGGAAGGTATTGTCTTTGGTCAAAAATTTCGATGGTGAGTTTTTAATGAATTAGCACGTTTTAGGGTCCTCAGAATACGATTTTACTAGTTTTACGATGATGCATATATATATATATATATATATATATATATATAAATATATATATATATATATATATATATATATATATATATATATATGTGCGTGTGTGTGTCACATATTTTTCTCCGACGATAACTCCAAAACCATAATTCTAAAAATTATTATTCTTTCGCATTCCTCTTCTTTACAACCTATGAAGAGTTGATTAGATTTTGGTTATAATTGGACGTACCCTTATTTGAAGTTCTCAACAGTTTTTCTTGAAAAACGCAGTTAAATATCATTTTTCGACATTTTATGATTATCAATATGAAAGAAAATCTTATTCTCTATACAGGTTGATTATACATTTTCCTTCATATTCAATAGATAAAGAGTTATAGAGAAATTAAGAGAGATTAACTTTCAAATATCAGTCAGCTTTGCTAAAATTATGGAAACAACAGATATATTTAAAAAAATTTAATTGACAGATGTTAGTGACAAATGCAAAACCTAAATGGAAAGTATTGGATCAGAAAGTAATATGTGACAGAGTGTCCCTCGTAAGTGACTTGCAGTTTCAATGCCAGGAGTACGAGGAAGGCCAAAGAGAAGATGGAAGGACTGTGTAGCAGAAGATTTGAGAGAGGAAGAACTGTGTGAAGAAGATGCTTGCTTTGGATAGGAATAAGGAAGTGTCAAGTGCAATTTAGATAATTTATGTTCGTGTTATAATTTTATTGGATTTATAGAATCTTTTCAAAGGAACTTGCGATATGGAATTTGTAAAAAATAGTGTGTTTGTGTTACAATTTTACAGGATATATAGTCTTTTTCAAGGAACTTTTGGTGTCGGATTTGTACACAATACATCGAATTGACGGAAGGTTTTGTGCTGGCCACAACAGATTTTATTTGTCTTGGTCCTAGAGAAAGTATACTGTACAACTCGGGTAGAGTGCTCATATCTTATTCGGATGACTGAGACACTGCGCCTATCCTCAAGGGATATGAGCATCATATCCACTCTTGTACAATATACGATATCGATAAAATCAGGTCTTGTGATATTACTTTTGATAAAATATTCACCGGGGTTTTGCAAACTTAATCACTCGTTGCTCGGCAACCCGTGGCCGTTTACTATATAACAATTTTACAAACTTAAAGCTCACAACAAAATGGCAATTTTACGCACTATCGTAGTTAAAAAAAAATGTTACTCACTTGTAAACTTCATTTATAGATGATACCGCCTACTACTTTTGGAAATTAATGTTTACTAATTACTAACTTGTAAAATTTTATAAGTTAGTTACCATGTTAGTAACATTTTTGACATGTGAAAATTGTGTTTTGTTACTTTTATGCGTATTTAAAATAAGTGTCAATTGCGACAGGTTTAGGTTATAATTTTAAAAGTGAGTAATAAAACTCGCCGATGTAACTGCTTGACTGCCTAAAAACCGTTTTACCTTACCTGGATTGTAATGTAAAATACTATATAGCAGAGCAGAGGTAGGTACATAATTATAGTTGTTATAGAATTAATAATGACAGTTTAAAACGACAAAATTGAATAAAAATTATATTTATAAAGCAAGTTTTATATTCATTATCAAAAGGTAAAAAATACGAGAAAAAGATATAAAAAATTGTAACTAGTTTTTATTTATTTATTGTTGAAAGGTACAACAATTGAAATAAATGTAAATATTTTTATAATACTTTTTATCTTCCTGTATAAAATTATATTGTAAATGAAATAGGATAACAATTAGTACTCTAAAGAAATAATAGTAGGTAAACTTTATGTGGTAAATGACTATTCATTATCAGTATTTAAAAATCAGATCACATATGAATAATTGTTCTCAAAAAAATACTATTGATTCTATAACAATATACAAGATTATTAAAGAGCTCATCTTCAAAATCACTCAAGCTGAAGACAATTTAAATGCTATTATTATTAGAAAAATTTATATTCTATGCAATACTTCAATTTTCAAAAACAAATTATACAAGTTAACTGAGAGTAATGAGTAATTTTTTTACAAAAAAATTAGCTGTAAGTTTGTTATAGAATAAATTTTTCATTTTTTATTCCGTTTTATGAAAAATTTGCCAAAAAAATGTGCACTATTTTGATATAAATATGAAAAATATATGTATGTTAGGATAACTTACATAAATTGTTTCTAAAAATATTTAAAGAAATCACTGCGTAACTGACTTTAATTTAGAATATTACGTTAGATCATACTTACAATGTATAATAAGACAAACAAATAATGGGAATTACTAAAGCAGAAATTATTTTTTATCCCAAATTACAAGCAATTTTTACTAAAATTTTATACTACAACTGGAGTTAAGTTTTATATTATGTTACACAAATGACAACTAATCTTCAAAATTTAAAGACGATATTTCATCTAATTTGGTAATAGAATTCAGATTTATTTAATTTGTTACAAAAATGATCTTTATGAAATGATGATTTGTGATTTCTATGATATGTCTTTACTCGAACACTGAAAAATGTATGCCAGTATTTTAGGTCACAAATTAAGTTCTAGTATTATCCCATTATTTTTTGCCTTACTGTACATAATCACTCTTCTGCTATATGTTACTGAATGATGAAATTTATTCACGGTACTTGGAATGTATTTAATTTGGAAGTTTGGTGATGGATTTACCAAAATATGCATTTTATCGCTACAATTTGCTAGTTGAGATCTTTCTCAGTTATTTTAATATATATTCTTTGTTTCATTAATTTATGTATATATATTTCTAATTACACTAACGCCAAAGCAAAAAGAATCTGATTAGTCTTTTTATAATTAATCGGGATACATTGTGGATTAGATTGTAATACAAGATATCCAGAAATTATATTTCATTTTCATATTAAGAACTCAGAGATATGTAGCGTAATTTCAAATTCAGTTGTATTTTGTACTTTTTGTACTGATCTTCATCCTCTAATATAAATATAAATTTCATTCCTTTTAGTTACAAAATTATGAGGTAAAAGTATCATTAATTAATAACAAAAATCACATCAACGTATTATTATTATTTGACCATGGTAAGGCGGCTTCTTCATAGGCTTTTACATGAAACAGAAATAAAAATTATATATTCCACCCTTTAATGTAAATTTAAAAACTATATAAACTAGAAAAAAACACTTTTTGCTTCATTTATTTGAATGGTTTGTTTTTTTATTACGTTACAATAACTCAAATTTTGAATTAAAATGACAAAATATACTACATAATTCTGTGTAGTTCGATTTTTCCTCTTTTGCACTCGTTTCCACTATTTTGACTCATTTTACATATTATTTAAGTTTAACTTTACGGAATAATCATGATAAATGGCAAAATGAAATGGACGAAGTTTTCGTCAAATTATGTATACAAATGTCAAATATTTCAATATAATTGCGGGGACACTTGGTGAAACTGTTTTAACATGATATTTAAAAAATAACATTTGATATGTTTGACAAGAATTCAGTCTATGAATCAACCTCTCTGATAAATGACTGAATTCTTTTGAAACATGTCAAGTGTTATTTTTTAAATATCAAGTCAAATATTTCTTTCAAACTTTTACAATTCAGACGTAAACTAAATATTAGATTATAAAAAGGGCATTACGAACTGACAAACGTCTACGACTTGCATATTCAAATTTTCTTGTTCGTGAAAAAAAAAGCTAACTTTTTTACTCTTGTTCCATATATAATCATTGGATAAATTGTTTGTTTTTAGTGCAAACTGGATTATAAATTTTAAAATTTATTATATTACTGAATCTTTGATCCCTTATAATTCCGTAATCAAATGAAATCGAACCTAAGTTTATATAACGTTTTCTACTGGTCAGTACATAGAGTATGATTAAATTTATAATAATAAATTAATGATTATTGCTTTTACAACAAAATTTGAAATATGAATGCTAAATACAATTCTGGAAATTTATATTGTTACATCTATATCATATAGGCAACGCTTTATATAAAAAGGTGTGTTTAGCATCTTGGCGCTGATATCCGTATTAATCTCGGTTTTGTAATTTTGCCGTAGCCGGATTAAAAATTAGCCAGATTATACACGGCCTAGGCGTTTTATAATATGGCTATTATTTTCACTTGCAATTTCTCTAAATATAACAATAGCCTCACCTAACGCATAAAAATTACTCTTGGAAAACTCGGGGCGAGTTTTGTGCTTAGGTGGTGTTATTGCTGTTATATTAAGAAAAATATACAAGCTATGTCTACACGACTAGCAAGATTGTACATCATTGCTAAGTCAACGAAGATTTGACTATCTAGCAGCATTTTACAATCTGATTACGATATACTATTACATGACGTCATTACAAAATTGGGATTAATACAGATACCGGCGCCGGGAGGCTAAACACAGCCTACATATAATTTGAAATATAATTGTTAGATATATGTACACTTTATGGAATATAATAAAAAATATATAAAAAAATAAAATTCGACTCTATACAAAAAACTAACTAGATTCTTCGATTCGGCCTAATATATAATTAATATATTTATATATTCATTTATATTTTAATAGAGTATATATAATATTTAAATATGCCCTTATAAAGATCTACTCTGTTGCTACTTGTAAATACAATACATATAACTATATATACAAAACCAGTCTACTAAAATGTAACATGATATTTAATATATTGCAATTATGGCTCATTGAAGTACGAAAGCTTTTAACAATGAAAATTATATAAAATATACCAAAAAATAAATAAAGTATTTCATAATGAAACAAATTCGTTGGTGTTTACAAGTTTAACAAAAATATTCTTCTAAAAATTCAATGTTATAATTCGATTTAGAAATAGTAATTTCTATGGCTAAAAGCAGTGACGAATTATCTAAAGTACTAACTAAGCCTTTAATACTTAAGGTATAGTTAGTTATTGTACATTGCCAAAATTCAACATGTTAATTGTCTAGTTTCAATAAAAAACTGATATAATTTCATTTAACGCTAATATTTTGCTTATTTTATGAAAATATGGTCCAAATGATATATTTTACAAAATTTTTGTGTACTTGGTCAAGATTATTTTATAAATGTGATAAATTTGTTTATGATTATGTTAAATTCTCTAATTGGTCACAATAACCATGAATATAGTGCTTGTATTCAGATAAGCCAACCTCTAACTATTATATATTCCTTCGCCAGATGCAACTCTGAGAGTTTGTAGTGTTCTCAGATCTAGCTGAGAAGCTATGGCAGTGATTCTCTATCCAACACTCATATCCAAGAGACGTCACAACCAATAGGTCATAACATAAATAAATTTGTCATTATTTACATCGTAAATATAAAACAGAAATTAAAACTTTGAAACAATAACGGTTTTTAAATCTTTCATAAGATATCCTGCAGGTTGAAGCCCGTGTCAGCATCAAAGGAGTTCAGGAGTTCTTGGTCGGTGAAGTTGCTGGTGTCTGCAGCAGGTAAATTCTCTAGGAACTCTAAGCTGAAGTCGGCCGTCTGCCCGAAATTGCTCAACGCGTTAGACTGATTGTTCTGACTGTTCACTAACTGTTGATTGTTTAGTTGAGTTTGATGTATCGATTGATTTGAAACTGACAGGGATTGGGTTTGAGACATGTGCATGCCGCCCATTGACATCTAAAGAGAGAACAAAATTTTAATTACTACAGTTAAAAAAAATATATTATCTAATGATTCTGAAAGGACAGCAGGGTAGGATGGTTTATATACAGTGTGTCCCATTTAGAGGTGCCACCATTGGGATCTCGAGAACTATAAGAGATACGATGTCGGTTAAATGGAACTTTTTGTGCACCATTGGGAGGTCATCTCAGATGTGCTTTTGTTTTTCCAAAAATTCTCATAGGACACTAGATAATGACGAAAACCTGAATATTGTTGATTTTTTCTTTCTCAAATAACTTCTAAACTATTAATAATTGAGAAAAACGTTTCAAATATAAAAGATAGATATTTTTATTAACTAACCAGTGGCGAACGAAATAAATTTTCATATCCGTAAATTTTCGAGATATAACACACAATATTTTTATTAATTATATTGTATTTGATCAAAATAATTTGTTTCATGCCTTTATTATTTAATATTTTCATTCTAGACTCATAATTACAAATTACACTATGATGTGCCAAGGGCGACCTGATACAAAATATTATAAAAATTAATTTGATATGAATTTTGAGCAAATATTTTTAAGGAAATAAATTATTTAAATACAAGGAGTATTTCCAAATAGAAATCTACCAATATTTTCAAAATAATTGTAAATTTAATACAAAATAAGGAAAAAAATAATAATTTTTGAAGGCAAAACAAATATAAAACATAATAACCCTTACATCGTTGAAAAGAGAAAAAAATATTTATTTTTTTGAGACTAAAATCAGATATGGGTTTCATTTAAAAAAATATAAGTTTGTGTTATATCTCAAAAATTTACAGATATAAAAATTTATTTCGTACGCCACTGGTTAGTTAATAAAAATATCTATCTTTTATATTTGGAACTTTTTTCTCAATTATTAATAGTTTAGAAGTTATTTGAAAAAGAAAAAATCAACAATATTCAGATTTTCGTCATTATCTAGTGCCCTATGAGAATTTTTGGAAAAATATAAGCACATCTGAGATGGCCTCCCAAAGGCGCATAAAAAGTTCCATTTAACCGACATCGTATCTCTTACAGTTCTCGAGATCCCAATGGTGGCACCTCTAAATGGGACACACTGTATATGCATATGTATATATATATATATATATATATATATATATATATATATACATACAGGATGTTCCATTTAAGTGTGCCACCATTGCTACCTCGAGAACTATAAGAGCTACGAGGTTGGTTAAATTAGCAAAGAACCACCATTTTAAAAGACTATTACAATGAGCAAATAACATTTTTTTTTCGCCAGTGGTTCTCAAAATACGGGACACAACTTTCTTATTTTAAATGGGAACATTTTTTTTTTAAGGTTATTTGATAGAGTATTTAACCAACCTCGTAGCTCTTATAGTTCTCGAGATAGCAATGGTGGCACACTTAAATGGAACATTCTGTATAATAACAAGAGCTGTCTGAATATTAAGTATGAAGAAGCTTCTAAAGGTCGTGAAATTAACTTTCTTGATATTATGCGATAAGAATATATAAAGGTCATTGTTCACAAAAGCCTTATTTTTGTTGAACTGAAGTTCCGAAATGTTTAAGAAATCGTAGCAGTTATACTGTAAAAATTGGAGAACACTTCTCACACACACCTAACATGCCCCGAAAAACGCGCATGTTGAAGTTGCTTAGAAATTCTGTAGTATTGATTCTACAGGTAATAAAACTTTTTGAGTTACACTTTTATACTTCGTAAACAGTTTTACTTTATTGTTTCCGGTTTGAAAATTATGCACCATGGAAACTCAGATAATTTTAAATTATCCAATACATCCTGTACCAATGGGCTACTTGCGTGCATTTTTTTATTTAATATTTTTGAAGAGAAGATAAAAACTAGCTACCTACGCATATTTTTTCTTTTGACAAATTTTTTGATTAATTGGCCGAAAAAAAAAAATGAAATTTGTATTATAAATTACCGCAACGTAGAATTACGCCGCACCAATGAATGGTTGTAAAGCCATAACAACGGTACGCCCCATAGCAACGGCATGTGTGGGTAATTTAAACATGACAAATCACCTGATTGACGTTTAAATAGTTTGGAGGTAATATTTTAGATTGTCTTTTTAATTTTGTACAAGTTACAATCCTCCAAAATCATGCTTAACAAAAAGAAATACGTAATAGAAGCAACAGAAACCACGCAAATTGTAAATAATGAAGAGAGACAGATAGCACGCCATCTACAAGTTACATTCTTAAATATGCTTCCCCTTTCTCCAGTTCAAAATGATGAAGTCATAAAATTTATATTTTTACATACTTTCCAACATAACATTAGGTATATAGTGAAAGAAATCGGATTTTCAGTACCCCCCCAAGTAGCCCATTCTGTGCGACCAGAGTTTTATACATTTTACATTTTAAATATTACTCTTAAAGCATGTTATTTGTTAAGAAAATTATAAAGATGTATTGTTACCTGTGCGGTGTTTTGTTGCATCATACTCTGCTGCTGTGTATGGCTCATCATTTGTTGACTGAGCGGTGAGCCCATGTTGAGCTGCGCTGATCCCATTTGCCCGGCCTGTCCCATAGCACTTTGGGCTTGTCCCATGGGGCTCTGGCCCATATTTCCACTCACCATCCCTTGCGTTCGCATCTGTTGATGCTGTAGGGCTGTCATTTGCATGTTTCCGCCATTGCCCACGTTGTATCCTATGGAAAACATAGATGAAATATTAACACCACCTACGTATATTATAAAAATACTGTAAAAAAAAAATTTTCAATCACACTTTGTATTTTGAAAAATTGTACACTGATATAAAAGCTATTTGACTTTCCGAATTAATTATGTAAAATTTTATTTCTGGATATTTCACTGCTAAAAGTAAACTGTTGAGTTATTAATTATATTTCACGGTTACTAGCCAAAAACAGAATCGTAACCATAAACTCAATCTTTAGTAGTTGTGGTACATACGTATGATGTGTCCATATTGTAACTTAGATGATTTTTTAAATGTTAAAAGTTAAGAACCTTGAATGAAAAGTGCATTATGTCACTGAAAAGTAGTTAGGTATACTTTAATCGCATTATTTATCGTTGCACAAATAATACATTAATATTCACAGATAAAAAAAATTATCAAGTAATTGAATTATTACTAATAATTCGCATGATTTACAACATTCGTCAATTGCTCGTGTCATAAATTTTATCTTTCTGAGTTATAGTCACACGCCACACACGATTGTTGAAAGATGTGAGAATAAACGATTTTAAAGTAAGTAACCATAGATGTCGAAACTTTAAATATTAAACATGACTAACCTAAAGTTTTTAAGTAATGGAATTACAATTAGATTTTCACCAATTTAATAAGATACGATCAATGGAAAGTTATTTATGCAACAAGTATGGTAATATATTCTTTTCCTTCATGTTATACTCAATAATGCGGAATAATAACACTTTTCTGCACTGAAATACTTTTTCACAAGTAAAAGACTTTTTCAAACGGTACCACTATTTTTTTGATTTTTTTATATGTTAAAGTATTTTTAAATTCAGAAATTCTCCAATTTTTCTTTTTGTTAAAATTCGGCTTTTTATGGAAGAAAAAAAAATGGCAAATATTTGGTATCCAGCGTTTCCCGCCTAATGACGTAAGCGAACCCAGTGGTGGAGAGCAATGATATTATATCGTGTTTTCTCTCTCAGCAGCTGCTGTCTTGGCTGTTGTTATCAGAGGTTCTAAACCATTTGTCAATGTTGTGCGGCTGTTAAATTTTAAAATTTCATTTTGTTCCTATTTTCTTTCCTTTTACTTATCTTAAATTTAGTATATTGTAGTTATAGTTCATTAATATTTAAGAAATTGTAAAAATAATAGCGTTTAGCCGCATAACCCCATAACCAAACACTCTAGTGGAATAGTTTGGCAGTCATTGGTTTGATGATGGGAACGCGTACTTACAGTGTCGGCCAATAAAAGAGAGCCGGATTCGGTTGCGTCATCCAGCCCAAAAATCTGAGCGTTTAAAAGTTATAAAACATATAGAAAAGAAATATGCGTCAATAAGACAGTTAATATGGGAAGAAATAATTATGTATATAATTTATATAAAAATTCGATATGAGTGGAATCCCCTCCCCGATCTATTTTGCAAAAATTTAAGTTTCTTCACAGGCTTGCGTTGTCTATTCTTTAACTTTTAACATAATATTAATGTACTAAATAATTTATCAAAAATTTAACTTTATTATATCTTTCCCTCTCACCTTGGTGTTGGAAGCTAGGCCTCATCTGCGAGAATTGCGCACTCTGTTGCTGACTCATAATCAAATGCCTCCATTCCGCCGATCCATGCTGTGGCATGGCCTCCGGTTGCATATGTTGCCTCGGTAGGTATCCTCTGGGCACATGCTGCTGCTGCATCATGTACATATTTTGAGGCCGCATCATCGGTCCCGATGGTGGCATGGGTTGATGTGGCATTCGCCGCATATTGGGAGGTACAGCAGAATATCTCGGTTGCATTCCGTGCATCATCCCCGCAGAGGATTTATAATCAGGAGGTGGAGGCCTAATGCCGAGTTGTTGTTGTTGTAGGGCCTGAGCACGGAGGAGTTGTTGCTGTTGCATCATCTTCTGCTGCTCGAGAGTGTGGCGGGGTACAGAGTTGACGTTCATGTTAGGGACGCTGCCGACGGAATTGACGCCGACTGAGCCGACGCCGCCTACGCTACCTACGGAACCCACACCGCCAACGCCCATGCTTGACATGTTGGGGGGCATAGTCCCATTTCCACCACCTGTAAATCGAATATTTTAATAATAAAATAATATAACGATACAATGAGGTCCTCCACCATACTAACAAATTTAGAACATGGATCATTTATATTAAAACTAGACCTTCAAATTGTATGTTAAGTATAAGTACTACCAAAGTTTTAAAATAGTTATTAGTTTTTAAAATACTCGAGTTTTTAATACCATTTCCTCATTTCTATATCTACGTCACACATTTACTATATTTCATATTCTCACTACTTTCCACAGTGGTAATAATAAACAAGGAATAAGACTTAACTCAAGTATAAACTCTGCATAAATGTTTAACACGGGGTTACATGATATTCTCGGAATATTCGCGGAATACCTAATCTGGAAATAGGATTTTGTTTATTATTACCGCTTGACGCCTTCTGCTACTGCCTTTTGGAAATACGTAATTTAGTATATAAATGCAGAAAGTAACGAAACAACGAAAGTAAACCAAATGGGGTCCTATACCATAGTCATATTTTAACTATCTTAAATAAGAAGACGAAAATATACATAAATTAATGAGTATTAGTGAAAAAATTATCTTTAAATATTGACTAGGTCACAAACTATAAGCGATTGAAGATGATTACTAATAGACCATATTACCAATTCAATTGCGCATGCTCACAATGGACGAATCAAATATAGGAAGTACTTGAATTCAAATGCCAATGCTATCTTATGAGAAAAAATCAATTTTCAACATGAAATATCTTTTTTATAAAATAAAATCAAATTACCAAATAAATTTTATAATAATTATTTAATTGTGTTTTAACTGTTTCTGACGAAATTTTACTTTAATCGTTGAGGCAAATATATGGAAATAATAATTTCATTTTGAAGAAAATGGCGTTCCAAATTGCAATTTAAATTCATTGCTATATAAAGGAACTTCATTTCATCTTTTCCCAAAAATTGTAAAAGAAAGAAAATATTTTGCAAGAACTATAAACCAAAAAGGCTGTAATAAAATGAATTTATGGCAACCTGCAAAATATAGCAAATTATGTGGGCATCATTTAAAAAATTTAAAACGTGAATATAGAAAGTTTTTAATTAAAACTGGTAAGTTCAATATTATTCTAAATAATTTTATGATTTGATTATTAATTGTATACATAATGTATTTTAGAAACTGTAAATAAAAGGAGGAAGACACTTATAAAGTGTATTACTAACAACACATTGTGGGTTATTGGAGCCGAAGTTACTTTAGGAATTACAAATAATTATTAATTATAATAAATAAAAAAGAAACGGCCTTTAAAGATTTTTCCCACGCTATTCTAAAAATTAATTATACGTTTAAAAACATATTCACCATATTCAACTTAATAATACTCACTTTTAAATAATACTTTTCAAATTATGTAAACAAACGCCATTGTCTATTTCTCTTCTTTCGCTTCTTTTTGGTGTTGTGATTTGTCACATTTAAAAATTTTATTGTCAACTTAAATTTAGAAATAAAAACAGTTGGCTACCATGGCACTTAATTTTACAGTTGATATGACTGCCACTAGAGGCGCAAAAATTGGTAATATGGTCTATTGGGTATGACGCGTTAGGTACTAAGAATTTGATTGGTCGCCTGATTTTAAAAAGGAGATTCGCGCGTCTGTAGCGGTCACCTTTAAAAGAATATGAAATGTCATGTTGTTCCATAACCTAACAAAACATTTAACAAGTTTGTGTTTGATGAATTTGTATAATTATAACATCTAGTAATATTAACAATAATAATATATTTATAATTAAATCAATTTGTAATATTAATTAAATTAATAATAATATTAGTTAAATTAATATTGACACTTCAAAACAGGCCAACACTGGCGCCATCCGTCGTCATGCTTTGTGTAATAATATTGTCAAACTGTTTCAATGTTCTATAATTTATTAGGAAAAAAAGGTTATTATTTACGTTATTTATACTTAATAATAATTTCTTCATGAATATAACGTATAAGTTTTTATTTACAAACATTTCAACTATGCAAACATGAAAAAAATTGTTCCCTCTATAACTAACAGTTTGTCCCATTGTTTGTCGATCACTTGTTAGTACCTGCTACGTCACGCACAAATTCTTAAACTTTAAAAATTCATATCTCGCTTATTACGTAAAATTTTTAAGTCGCGTTTGCACTAAAATTCTTATTTTATCCTGTTCTTACAGAAAAAAAAAAATAAATAAAAGAAAAATGGTATAGGACCCCATTATGATGCCACTTCAGGTCAGGCAGATACTCAGTGTGTTTTGATGAAAGTGAAAGATATATTGAATGACATAGTCTGCCAATAGACTACAGTTTTTATAAACTATTTTGTTGCACACATATTTTCAATTATTGACTACAAAAGTTATTTGAACAAGTTTCAAAAATTTAAAAGTTATGGAGGACCAAATGGGAGTGTTTTGTATGTAAGTGCAAAAATGTTAAGTAATATGTTACGGGAGAGAAAGTTAAAGATTATGTGATATAATATCAAAGGAGCGGTTAAAGGATGTATTTAAAAGGAATTGAACGTTTACATGACTAGTAAGGGGATGAAAGCAAACGCAGTAATAGTAATTTTTTCGCGATCTCCCAGAAAATGAGCTCTTTCTGATCACTATTTAGACCGGAAAGTCCTTCTTTGCTGAGCTAGCTCGGAAAGTTGTCTATAAGGGATCGGAAAGTACTTTACCGATCCCGGGACCGGTAAAGCTAAATGTTTCCATGGAGATCAGTTGTTTATTTATTTCTTATTTGCTTGCAGTAAAAAATAAAATAATACTTTTTTTTTTTTTTTTTTTTCAGGATCGCAAAAAAAATATTGTACCCAACATGGCCTGAAAGTGTCTATACTGGGCTCACAAGCTTCCAAAGCTCGCCTAGGGCTCGCTCTGGAATATGCTTGCTCACCCAGTAAAGTATCACTTTCAGGTCTTGTTACGTAAATTACTATTACGTAACAAGACCTGAAAGAGATACTTTACTGGGCTCACAAGCTTCCAGAGCGAGCACAGTAAAGACACATTCAGGTCATGTGGTGTACAATATTTTTTCGATGTCCTGAAAAAATAGTAAATACTAAATATCTATTGGTTACGTATTATTTTATTTTTATTGCGAGGAAATAAGAAATAAATAAATAAACAACTGATCGCCATGGAAACATTCAGCTTTACCCCGGGATCGGTAAAGTTACTTTCCGATCCCTTATAGACAATTTTCAGAGCTAGCTCAGTGAAGAAAAAATTCCGATTTATAAAGTGATCAGAAATAGTTCATTTCCTGGTCGATCACGAAAAAAATTTTTTGAAATTGTTTTCTAAAATGATATAACTAGTGAATACAGAATAAACGTGTAATTTAATGACACACGTTTCTTTATATCAGTTTTTTTCTAAATACTAGCGTTTAGATAAGTTTTACAAGGAAAAATAAAATTTCGCAATACAACATTATTTTGTATGATTTATTACTTTCTGATTAATATTTTATATTTTATTTTCTTAAATATATTTAGAAATTAGGAATTATTATCACTAACAAAAAATATCTAAATTAATAGTTATTTATACACAGAAATACGAAAACAAATAATTTCTCAATGTTTTAAATTGATTTATATTTTTCGATTAGAATTTTACCATCTTCATATTATTTTAAGAGATAAACATTGTTAAACAATTTATGTTATACATTTAATTTTTGATTACATATGATTATGGTTTGGGCCATTCAAAATTTATTAATATTAAAAACATTTTCACAATTAAACGTAATTTTGTGCTTGTTCTGTCTGATTTCGAGAGCGTGCGCAAATACTTCTCGCTCTAGAGCACGAAATACACGTTGTTATGGTAACATAAACTGAGAAATAAAAAATAATGACATACTTTACGTTCTGACAATTCATAAATATTAACTTTTTGAAGCAATGTGTAGTATTAAAAAGTCATAATTGTTTTTAGTTCAACTGCATTTGGTTTTTAAAGAAACCTATAGCTATCTTTCTCGTGCCAGTTTCTGTAGTAGGCTGCGCGAGAAAGATAGCAATCGTTGTGACGTAGATGTATAGATGCTTAAAATCACTAATATTTCAAAAACTAACAATTTTTAAAAAACTTTTATCGTAGCAATCATAATTTTATCTTATCTACTTTCAATGTAAATTTTTACTCAATTTTCTGTTATGGTGGAGGACCCTATTGCCAATTAGTCTGATGTTAATTTTTTTAAATATTCGCATATTAAATCTATTTTACTATCAGCGGTAATAATAAACAAATTCCTATTTCCAGATTAGGTAGTCCGAGAATATTCCAAGAATATCGTTTACCCCTGTGTTAACGTAACATTTATGCAGGTTATTCTGGAATTAAATCTTATTCCATGTTTATTATTATACAATCGGGGGTTAAGCTCGTAATAAACTATTCCTGTGTTATTCTGAATTTAATCCTTATTTCTTAATACCGCTGTAAGTCTATAAATTAAATTTTTGTCAAAAAAGGCCTTAATTATGACCGGTTATACCAACGTAACTTAAATATTAAACTTGGCTTAAATTGACAATATTGCAACGAAATAAAATGTCAAAAGAATTATATATTTGTCAAAATTTCGATTTATATTTTTTTTTGTTCAAGCCTAGCTTAAAATTTAAGCGTTGTTGGTGCAATTGTCCATTAAAGAAATAGCACCAATAAATTCAGAATTTTCATGCTCTAAAATTCTAGGTAAAATTTTGATAAAAATTGGTTTCTCATTTTAAATTCATATATTCGGGTTTTTAAAAACACCTTTAGACGTAATATATTAATGGCCAGTTGCACCAACATAATTTAAATTTTAAATATTCCTTAAATTGACCATATTGCATCGAAACGAAATGTCAAATGAATTATTACGCATTGCTGCATTTTTTGTTTAAGAATCGCTTAAAATTTAAGTCTTGTTGGTGTAACTGGGCATAAGTATACAAAAAAAAAAACTTATACGCATACAGGGTGTATCAAGATAATGGAACAGTGCCGTTTATTCGTGTATGTGAAAAGATACAGAAAAAAGTGATTAGGATATTTTGTAAGGGATAGAGGGGGACACATTTTAGTATAAACTTTATTATCATAAATCCAGTGATACTCAAACTATAGAGCAATATTATATATTTTTAAATGGCATTATATATATATTTTATTAACTCATTAAATAGAAAATTTTGTTCTGAATTCAACGATATAATAATATCATACCCTTACATTGCGAAAAAATTTATAAAAATTAATTCAAAGTTAGTATTTTATTTCTACTACATCTAAGTAATCTGAGCAAACATTCAATCAATAAAACAAAAAAAAATATTTTAAAAGTTGAATTTATTGCCAAAATCGTAGCTTACTTGAATGTAATAAAACTAAAATAAATTTTATTTTGTTTTATTGGTTGAATGTTTGCTCAGATTACTTAGATAAAGTAGAAATGAAATATTAACTTTGAATTAATTTTTATCAAATTTTTCGCAATGTAAGGGTATGATATTATTATATCGTTGAATTCAGAACAAAATTCTCTATTTAATGAGTTAATAAAATATATATAATGCCATTTAAAAAAATATAATATTGCCCTATAGTTTGAGTACCACTGGATTTAAGATAATAAAGTTTATGCTAAAATGTGTCCCCCTCTATGCCTTACAAATTATCTTAATCACTTTTTTCTCTATATTTTCACATACACGAATAAAATACACTGTTCCATTATCTTGATAAACCCTGTATTTCTCTTACCTCCAGGTCCATTCGCTCTCTGCTTCAACGTCTGTTGCGTAAAGTTAATCGTCTGACTCTGGCTCAGCGTGTACGAATCCTGCCCTTGCTGATGTTGCCCCTGGTTGAGTTGGGGCCCACCTGCCGTATGTCCCGTCGGTCCTTGTCCCTGCTGCTGTTGCTGCCCAGGTACAGGTCCTCCAGGTCCCGTTTGGTGGTTGGAGGTCTGTTGTTGAGCCTGCTGCGCTTGTGATTGCTGCGTCTGCGAGAAGAACATGCCTTGCTGAGCTGCGACGGACACGTTGCCCTTCAATTCGCCTGAGAGGTGGAGATGCTGGCCAGCAGATACCTACAAGAAGGAACGTATTTTAATAAATGATAATTTTAATAAAAATTAAAATATTCACGAGCACTTAATTATATATAAATATCATGATATTTTATGTTAAACAAACTACTGTTTTGTGTGCTTCTTTCTGAATCTGAATTCATTTTTGTAAAATATTTACACCAACTCAACTATTCACAGTGGCGTTTTTAGGGGGTGGGGAGGGGGGTCATCTAGGGGGCCTGTACCACCCCCCCCCCCCCTTGGAAGTTACGTTCTGTACAATTTTTATTATAGTCATAAAAAGTAGCAAGTAAATTTGTTTTTTTTTTTATTTGTACCACTTCTCTAAATATCCTTTTTATTATTTCTCTATAACAATTTTTCTTAATTACTTGTAGATTTAATGTGAAAAAATAATATTTGAGTATTAATTAGTGTTCAATAGATGTATGCAAAAATTCAAGAAATTTCAAGACAAGACAAGAATTGATCGTCAAAACAAGATTTCTTGTCTTAGTGAATCACTAACGTCGATACAAAAATAATTTCATCAAAGCAATATTAATTGATTAAGAATAATTTTGAGTACTTATTTTATTAATATTAATAAACATTAATGGTGATAAGTAATTAATTTATCCGTTTGTTTTTTAATAATTTTCAATTTCTCCATGCCAATAAATTAATAACTCATGCTTAAAACAACTCGACGTAAATATATTCAAAATCGTTGAAATATTTGTAAAATAGGAAAAATGACTATTTTCAATTAAAATCCCCATTTCAAAGATATTATTTGTATAAATTTTATTAAATTTTCAAAAAATCAATTTTACCTGTACACCATTTTATGTTACGTAAAAAACCATATAAAATTGTTTAAACATTTTTTCTGTATCATAATAAATGAGACGGCTTCAGTGGCCCAATGGTTCGTTAGAGCACCGCTTCTTAGTCATAAGTATGCTGGGGTTCTGGGTTCGAATCCCACTAAGGCATGGATGTTTGTATATGTAAACCTTCTCAGTAATTGGGATTTAATCCTGTTGATATATTTTTTTTTTTAAAAAAAAGGAGTAAAAAACAAATGTTAGCTTGTAGCTCAAAAATAAGAGAAAAGAAAATTCCCGTGGCACCTGTTAATTTTAGTAATTTATAATTAATAATAAATTGTTGAAAAATGTGGAGTATAAAACTTCGCTCACAAAAGATGGTGGGATGAAATACTGTACTCTACTATTATCCAAAAATCAATATGTATATGATATCTAAAATATACTGTAGATTTTATACAGAAGATAGATGTTAATCTGCATCACTGAAATGCACATAAAATTGCCTACAATGTAGGTGCAGCAATAAAATATAAATATAATACATAATTAAAAATAATATCAAAATAAATATAAACTTTGTAATACAGACTACTTATGACAAAACAAACATGTTCTTTTATATTATGTTTAAGTTTTCCTTTGTAACTAAACCAGGAAAAGTTAAGTAAAAATTTTAATTAAAAACTATAAAATGTAACTTGATATACTTATTATTAGTTTCCTGATAATTGTGAAAGTTTTATATGTGGATTATATGCATAGAAATCTTAGCTTTGATCCTTTAGTATTGTAATGAATTGCAGTGTTTATATGTTGAGGAAATGAAATAGGTTTGCATTGTAGGAGAGTAAAAAGTGGTGTAAATGGAGTTATGAGCGTTGTGCAGTCTGTTCTGTTAGCGGTGAGTGGACTCAATCCCAGTTCGTGGGAATCAACAACTTCCGTATTCAAATACATGACAGTTGCCGTTATTAGAATGTACGGTGTGTCGTGTGCGATGCTGAACCTGGCGTGGTTGGGTGTGTGCCGGCTCTGCCCTTCCCATATAGGACACAGATAATCAACTCTTTCTCCGAGGAATGCTGGAATGCATATGTTAGGCAAATGTGAAAAACAGAAGGTAAATGTACGAGGAGGGAAACAAATAGAGAGTTCTGTTCCAACAAATCAGTTCTGAACTGCCGCACGCATGCGCAATATTACAGTAGCAGCAGGGTTTCTTAAACTTATTTTGTTGATAAACTGCTGTAAGATTTTTTAGGGATCGCGGATCTCATATTATGGCTACATACGAGGTATCGTATTTTGAAGTTTTACGAATACTTATTTGATTTTGTACTTATATGGCATGTCATTTATTTTATACGTAAATGGTGACTGTCTTTTATTTTACCTATAGAGCGCGAGCAGACACGTGATTCGAGCGACCTTGAAGTGCTATCAGCTGATTTGTGTACGCGACACACTTTCACAAGAACAATGTTATTTTACAATTTTTAGGCGGTTAAAATACCTAATATTAAAAATAATAATTTCTTAATGGTTCAAAAGTAAAATGACAAAATATTGGTCTTGTCAAAGTGACATTGTTCTTGTCAAAATGACATGTGCACACAAATCAGCTGATTCCAAGCACTTCAAGGAACGCTCAAGTCACGTGTCTGCTCGTGCCCTAAATTCAAATTTTAAGAGAGCGCAAGTACACACGAGATTCGAGTGACTTTGAAATGGTTGGAATCAGCTGATTTATGTGCGCTTATCATTTCAACTATTTGAACTAAATTGATAAAAACACATTATTTTATAATTTTATAATGCAACACATGAAAATAAAAATCTGTTGTGGTCAGCACAAGACCTTCCGTCAATTTGATGTATTTTGCACAAATCCCATACCAAAAGGACCGTGGTACAGTTTCTATACAATATCATGTAAAATCGAACACGAACACATACTATTTTTTACAAATTTCATACCAAAAGTTCATTTGAAAAGGTTCTATAAATCCAATAAAATTATGACATAAACATACACTAAGAAAAATTCGCTTGACACATTTTACTTTCTGCTTCAGCTTTCCCCTATTTTATGAGCGGTCGCTGTTTCCTCTTCTCTTCCACTCATTCCTGTCCAACGCATCTTCTTCACACAGTCCTTCCTTTCTCAAGTCTTCTGCGATACAGTCCTTCCATCTTCTTTTTAGCCTTTCACTGCATGTCACTGGAGAGGACCACTATGAAATACTAATTTTTCATCCTATACTTTCCATATTTGGTTTTGCACTTGCAACACACATCTGTCAATTAGAATTTTGAATGTATCAGCTGTTTCCATGATAAATAGCAAAGCTGACTAATTTTTGAAAATTAATTTCTTAGAATGCTTTAACTCTACATTTATTGAATATGAAGGAAAATGAATAATCAAACCATATAGAGAATAGTATTTTCTTTAATAAATATAATAACAAAATGTCAAAAAATAATTTTAACTGCGTTTTTTTTTTTAAGAAAAACTGTTAAAAACTTCAAATAAGGGTACTTCCGGTGAATCAATTACAACCAAAAACTAATCAACTCTTCATATGGATGTACAGAAGAGGAATACGAAAGAATTATAATTTTTAGAATTATAGTATTGGAGTTATCGTCGGAGAAAAATTTGTCACACACGGACCCACATACACACACACACACGGACACACACACATACACATACATACATACATACATACATCATCTTAAAAATAGTAAATTCGTATTGTAGGGACCCTAAAACGTGCTTATTCATTAAAAACTCACCACCAATTTTTTTGACCAAAGACAATACCTTCCTTACCTAAAGGTGACGGAAGGTAAAAAATAAGTAGGTAATATGTAATAAGTACATATATATTACATTAATATCTACTCACTTGTACATGATTTTTTTGCATTTTTTTATTATTTTAAATATTCCTCATAAACCTATTAGAATCTTACTAATTAATTGTGCGCAACAAGTCTTTCAGACAATATTTTTATACAAAAATGAATAAGTTTCTTGTTTTATATTTTATGGAAATAAAATTGAAGTACCTTACATATCTTTACTATAGACTACTTTTTTTTAGTAAACAAGAACGTCTGGAAAATAATTAAAGACGCAAGAGTGAAAAGAGGACCAGAAATTGGAAGCGACCACTACCAAAAGTTAAAACTAAAAGCACTTAAAACAAAAGGAAAGTAGTAAAACAGAAAATAACGAGCTTTAAACTAAAAGAGCCAGAAATCAGATCAAAATATCAGGATTTTTACGACAACCAAAAGCTTTTTTTAATTAAGGAATATGGAAAGAATACTTGCAAAATCTACTAGACGAAGACAATAATTAAGAACATTCAGACAACGAGGAAAAAATAAATAACATCGCGGAGACCATACATGAAACAGAAATAACAGATGAAGAACTGGAAGCAACAATAAACAAAATGAAAATGGGAACATTACCAGGACACGACGGAATCACTCCGGAAATGATATACCACTCAGGAGAAATAGGAAGACCCAAATTATTACAAATAATTAACGAAGCAAGAAGAGAAAAGAAGATCCCAGAAAACTGGCAAATTGGAGTAATATCCACAATATTTAAGAAGGGAAACCCAAGGGAATGTAAAAATTATAGAGGAATAACACTCAAGCATCCCAGGAAAGCTTAAAATTTTAAATTCAAACCTGTCACCATGTGGTCGAAGTAACAAAAGTGTCGGTCACTTTCATTTTTAAAAAAAGAATTTTCTATTCAAGCCTTAATCCCTCAAAAAACCAGGATGGAGGTGAAGATCAACCCTCTTATCAAATTTACGGGGGTTTTGTAAGAGAACACATCTTACCACAAAACATCAAATGTAAAAACTTAGACAATAATGTAAAATGCTGAAGATGGAGGTTTTTGGATCTCCGAAACGTCCAAATAAATGTTAAAATCAAGAGAATTGTGAACATGAATTATCCCTCTTCTCGACACCTTGAGTAGGCGAAATAAGTTCGACATTTAGAATCTTCATACAAGGTACCAGAAATTAGAAAAAATACTAGAGAATAGGTTAAGAAGCAGAATAGAAAGCTCCATAGAACACTCCCACTCCCAGAGTGGATTCCGAGCAAATAGAGCCGTGAATGATTTAATTTTCACACTCAGGCAGATGAGCGAAAAGGCAATAGAAACAGGTAGACAAATTCACATATGTTACAAAGATTTAGAGAAAGCATTCGACAAAATAAAGAGGCAAACCGTATGGCAATACCTTAAAAGACGAGGAACAGAGGATAACTTTATCCAAAACAAAAAAGTCTACACATCGAATGCAAAAATTATGTTAGAACAAAAAATGAAACATCAGAAATATTCAAAATCAAAACTGGACTCGACAAGGATGTGTACTTAGCCCACTTCTGTTCTCAATCGTTCTAGACGAAGCAATGAAAAATGCAAAGAAGACAGCTAAACCATACACCATAGGCAACTGGAAAATAAAACCCATCCAAATTTCAGAGCTATGTTATGCAGATGATATGGCAATAATAGGAAGCACAGAAAAAGAACTACAACACAATATTAACATATATAACACCAAGCTGAAAAAATAAATATGAAAATAAGCTTGGATAAGACAAATATAATAATAATAGGAAATAACACCAAAACCAACAATAGATAAAGGGAAAAACATAGAACAAGTAAAACAGTTTAAATACATGGGAACCAGGAGCAGTTATACAGGAAAACGGGAAACTAGATGAAGAGATAAACGAAAGAGTGGGAGCAACGGGAAGACTATTTAACGGAATAAAAACATCCCGAAGAACATAAAAGTTGAAGTGGTAAGAGTAGCTGTGCGAGTACTCGCTTATGGTTGTGAGTCATGGACACTCATAAACAGGCTAAGGAGCAAAGTAACAAGCTCCGAAATAAGATTTTTAAGAAAAATTTAATGTAAGACCAGATTAGACAGAATAAAAAACGAAACCTAGGTATCGAAAACAACTAGGCATATAAGACCAGCAGAAGAAATTATAGAAGAAGGGCAACTGAGATGGTTCGGACATGTACAAAGAATAACGGATAACAGAATACCTACCAAAAATAACTTACGAAGAAGGGCCTACGAGCAAGAGACCCGTGGGAAGACCACGAAAAAAGTGGAAAGAAGCGGTTAAGGTAGCAGTCGAAAAAAAGAGAACCTTAACACACCCCACTCAAAGTGACACTAACAACAAATTTCAAATATCTCTCAAATTAATTATTGAAAAAATGTTTTTTTTATCTTAATCGTTATTTATTGAGTAATAATTTAAGTATAAAGTGTACATTTTATTATTTTTTGTTATGGTGGAGGCTGGAGGGTCCCATTATAAAGTTGGTGAGGATTTGTGTTTTTTTATTCCATCGGTTACCTACATAGATATTTTATTGCAATCCCATATATGAATGAATGAATGCTGTCGAAGCTATAAATCTGTGTTTAGTGCCGTGTTGAACACTTTTTTTTTTGTTGATTTTAGAACTAATGTTAATTTAGTGATTATTTTTAATACCTATTTTGAAGGTTATTGCTATCCATTTGTTGAACGGTTGCTATGTAAATAGCAACAACAGGCAGTAAAAGTGATATTTTACAGACTGTTAGCTGTCAAAAAAAATCGCACATTTAATATCAATCGGCAAAAATAGTTATTTGTTTAACTACGCACTAAAATAGCAGATTTACAGCAGAGCTGTTGTCTCATTGACGAAGCGAAGCCGAGGTACCTACTAAATGTTGCCGAAACTGTAAATCTGTGTTAGTGCCGTGTTGAACACATTATTTTTTTCCGATTTTTGAATTAATATTAATTTAGTGATTATTTTTAATAACTATTTTGGAAGTCATCGCCATCAAAATTGCTATGTAATAGGAAGTAAAAGTGACATTTTACAGACAGTTGGCTGTCAAAAAAATCGCTCTTTTAATTTCAATCGGCAAAACATATATTTTCCTTATGTCTTGATATTTTGCTAAAAATAATAAAATATTGTTGGTATGTTACAAAAGCAATAATTTGTTTTGACTTACCCTTCAAAAAACTACAAAAAGCGTAAAACAAGGCGTATTAATTAGATTTTGTAAAAAATCTTTTGTATAGTTAAACAGTTGGGTCAGTTGAAGTGATAAAATCAAAGAAACAATGCATCAAGCAAAGCCAACTTGATTTTGAAAAAAAAGTTACAGAATGTGTGATTTCCATAGTAGAGTTAGTAAAATTTAATTCTTGCATAATATCTGACCAAAATATTATATATCGTAAAACATGCTTTACATATTATGCCTAAATTGGGAGAGGAAGAATCGACACACCGCGCACCGATAGATAGTTGTGGCGTGGTCATCAACAAATCATACAGAAGCTACGTGCTTCGTGAAGAATCCGCAACGTAACGTAGCACAGCACACAGCAAAGCAAAGCAAGTTCCATGCCTCGCCTAGCCGCCTAGCTGTTCATACTCTACTGTTACCGAACAACGGAACTTGCACAGGATTTTCTAATTTTTATTCCGATCTAATTATATAATAGAAGAATAGGATCTCTCATATGCTAATCTGCTTAATACACAGTTTCCTGTACAAAAAATTATCGTAGTCGTAAATAGAGCATTTTGATTGGTGGAATCACATTTTCGCAAAGATAAAATTTGTTTTTCTAACATATCCGTTAATTCTTACGTACAAAGGAATGAATAAATTACGTAATAAAACAAAAAAAACTAAAATACGCAACTTAATTTTCAAAACAAGGAAAAAAATCGCATAAAATGACATCACAGCGTAAAAAAGTTCATTCATGAATACCAAACTAAGATTGGAGTTTATTACATTTTATTTTTTAAAAAAGTGTTAGTTATGCGGGCATTTCTTTGTCAAGCCCTTCATCAAATAAAACAAAGAGTTTTCACAATATCGAGACAATCAATCAGTTAAACCAGTGATTTTCAACAAAAGACTAGATAATAAAATTGATGTTTTCTTGTGTAGTAATAAAGGATGTCGTCATACATAGTTTGAAAACCACTGATTGAATAGAGACAATCCAAGGTTTTTGAATATTAAACACGAGTGCATGCTATAATAAAAACCAACGTAAGACAAGAAAATTTTCTAACTATTTGACACTTTATAATGTTCTCTATTTTGTTTTTATCTTTTTACCTCCCGCTACCCTTGGTAAGGGAGGTATAGGGATCGTGCTAAAAATCACTTATCGAGATTTTAGTAAATGACCACGTTTTAAGGTCCCTAGAATCCAAATTTAACATTTTCACGATGATGTCTGTATGTGTGTATGTGTGTGTGTGTATGTGTGTGTGTATGTATGTGTGTGTATGTGTAGGGATTTTGTCTTCACTCTAACTCAAATACTATCATTCAGAAAATTCTGAAACCTTGTATTTCTATCCTATTCTAATATGAAAAGAAGCCATTAGATTTTGGTGTAAATCGGATAACCGGAAATGGCACTTTACCTGAAGCTCATAATGGTTTTTCTTCAAAAAATACCATTAAATGCCATTTTTTCGCATTTTGTCGTTATGAAAATTAAAGATTATTGAATTTTCTACAGGAATACATCAATACTTTTTCTATATATTTTACAGATAAATTTAAAAATATTTTTTTTTACAAGTCCCGAAGCCTAAGAAAAACACAATTCTTTTGTTCCACAGTTCATATTTCAAATGAATGTAACTGACATTAAATGTCACTGTCAAAAAACTAATCACTTCAAATTAATAATAGTGACATTTTAAAAAGAAAATAGTAAATAAAGCAATAGTTTTATGCAATGGAACCGTTTGCAGCGTTAGTAAATCCGTAAGTATGTATTTAAATTAATAAAAATTAAATAGCGGGAGGTTTTGTGTTGGCCACATCAGATTTTTTTTTATCTAAATTTTGAATGTGGCAGCTCTATGTGTAGAAATTTGGATAGGTACGTTCCTTATCAAAAAAAAAAAAAAAAAAAACGTTCGATATTAATATATCTTTATCCATGTATATTTTGAAATATACTACTTGTATTTCAATCATAATGGAAAATAGTAAATTGCTGCAAAAATATAATGCTGGTAGCACTATTAACAAAATGTTTAAACTAGAAAAAAATTCAGATCTATAATTTAAAGCGATAAGATAACCATAGGCGTCGAATTTATACCATTTCATGTTGGGATAAGTTTGTAGGTATGTAAAAGTATGTATTTCATCCTTGTGATATGTAAATAAATTTGTTTACAATATTCCAAATGTTTATTTTTTAATTTTATATGTATATACAAGTATAAATATGGAAATAGTATATTACTAACCGAGGTGAAATGTGTTTCATTACTGTTGAGGGCGACGATAGCTAACCAAGGTGCGAAGGGCCAAAGTTTGCTATAGCCCGAGACATACTGAAACTTTTCATCGAGGTTTGTATACTATTTTATTCACAATCGGTTAGTAATATGACGATTTCCGATTTTTAAAAAGTTGAGAAGTTAGTTATTGTTAACCTCATTTTCCAAGAGGTCGGAAAGTATAGCGTGATTATAGCTGAGGTTGGAAAGTTGACAATTAATTTAAAGGGTCCTTTCTTGTGGAAAACGATCTTTCAGGGGAATATATTAGAATTAGGTTTATTTAAATTCATATAATCTACTAATAAATTAATTCTTATTTTAATAATATGAGGGTCGTACTAGAATTATTGAGAATAAGAAAATAAGGCTGTAGAAAACAAAATTTGCACACAATTTCAAACAGTTTTGTATCAGTCATTTGAAATTAAGGTGCGAAAGTTAAGTTAGTTAGAATTTACTTTAATGAGTTTTTTGAGGAGTTTTTTTAAAGCATCGTTGTGATGTGATCTGGAATTAACTAAAGAGCATTTGCTTCGGTTTTTAACAAAAAATAATAATATCAAAGTAGTAGAACACCAACCATTTTAATTTGATGTGCAACTTTTGGTTATTTTTTGGACTGGTTGGGAGCTTTTAAGAAATGGGAGAAAAGAGGTAAACTGCCTACTTTTAACATATTTAAGATAAAATTTAAAAAAATGTCAACCATGTACCTTTTTCTCAATAATTTTAGTGTGACCCTCGTATAAACCGAGGAAATAAAAAAATACGGATTAAATTCTTATTACCTACTAATTAAAACGTTAAAACTAACATTATGAAAATGTATGTGCATATGTAACTTTTTAAAGAAAAATATTTAGTTTTGTTATTTTGAAGGTTTAACATGAGTCACCAATGATTCGGCGCCAATGGTAGTATTTTATTTTCTAAAATCTAAAACAGACTTTACGACCGATTTTAGTTACAGTTTGTACACTTATAATTTCCTCAAGTTCACATACCTATATTCTAATCTAATCAAATATACACTCCTGCATTATTTTCAAAATTAAAATCTAGAAGCAAATTTTATTAATTTAAATTTATGTGTATCAATGACATTTATATGCCAATAGAGTACATGCATGTCATATAGGCATTAATGTCAAAAGTGCCAGGTTGAGGGAAAGAAAACATAATAACGTCAATATGACATGCACGTACTCTATTACATTTGAATAAGTCTAATATGTAACCAAGAAGTTGTGAATATATTTAGAGCAGACTGTAAAAATTTTAAAAAATAATTGTTTTCTTAGAATGATATTTTAACATATAAGTTATAAAATTATAGAAAATTCGATAATGATATTTAAAAGTATTTTTTTCTCAATAAACTACTTAAGCTGTGTCCGATTGTTATCACCCTAATATCTAAATCCTAAATTTATATGCCCTGAATAACCTCATTATTTAGGATTTTAGGTATTAAAGGGTTTTGCAGGAGCACACTATGCCTCGAAGCTGACGCGCACTAATTAAACAAATCGTGTTTGTTGCTATAATTTGTACAATACGTCAAATTTACCTTCAAAGCTGAAGCATCAAATTAAACCGAATTGTATAATTCATTTTTGTTGTTCTAAAGTGTTGCCATACAAACCAATGGATGTCCTTAGTATACCATGCGGAGTTGTATTTATGTGAAGAAGACTTAAATACTAAATGCCTTAGAGAATAGAGCTTCAAATAAAGTGACATTTCCAGTTTGTTAATTGACTTGAAATCTAACGTGTTCTTCCCATTTTAGTACGGAGTTGGAATACCAGTTTTCAAAATTTCCCGATTGGTAGAAATTTAATAAGAGCACACACATTACAGGATTCGCGCACACATGTCACGCACCCTAAGATGTGCGCACACTCATACACGCACCCACCAATATCGTCGCAGAAATATTAAAATCGGATACTAGACTTTAAAATGTGCTTATTTATCAAAATCTTAATATGCTTTTTCTAGCACTATCCCTATATGTATCTTCCTTACCAAGGGTCACGAGTAGTAAACATGAGCACGTTTACTTATAAAGAAAAGTATAAAAAATTTCAAATAAAAAAACTTTAAAATTCTGTAAAATTCAATGAAACGTTGTATTCTAAATAAAGTTCAAGAAGAATTAAAAGTAAAACATTTCAATTAAAATGTACGTTTTATTAATAAAATGAATTTTGAATGATATTATAATTAGGGTTTCCAACTTGCAGGATCGGGATCCCGTTTCGATATCCCGGGATTAACCCCAATATATTTTTAAAAATCTAACACTAGCATCAGAAGTAACAAAAATGCAGAAATACATTAAACAAAAGAACGTTTTTATTAAAAAATACAAAAATAAAAAATATTTTTTTTACCTTTAAGAAGTAAAATTTAAAAAATCATCTTTGGTTATAAAACATAAAACTAGGAACTAGAAACAGAAATGTGTTTAGACTCGAATCTTTTAAGCGCGATCTAAGTTTGTTCGCAAATGAGACCGCTGAAGAAAAGGCTCTTTCAGCTTCCACACTCGTAGGTGGTACTGTCAGTAAATATTCGTAACACTGTTGCAAATATAAGCCTCTTAATCCTCCATTTTCATATAGTGACATTTCTTTTTTAATTACGTTAAGCGTGTTAAGACAGCCTTTTGGATTTTCTAATTTTTTCCAATTAGGTTTACTTTTAGTAGTAACAGACCCTATGGCCTCTTGAAGTTTCTGCTTTAGGGTTAAAATCTGTGCCGGCTTTTTTTGTATTTCAGACAGAGGCATATCTTCATCAGAGTCCGAATCTAAGATTATTATTAAAATGTTCCGATAGGGAAATCCCCGTCCGGCGGTAGTTGATTCCCACGTCTGTAACATATTACATACGTAAATTACCGGGGTAAAGCTAAATAACACGCGGATAAAGAAAAAAGGAATAAAGCAGATTGAAATTTGATCATTTAAAAAAATCGGGATTTTCGGGATCCCGGATTGGAAACCCTAATTATAATGACGTTACATATATAAAAAAATTCAAAAGAAAATAGCTAAGGACCCCAATGGAGAAAAATGGTAATAAAAATTCTGTGACCACCTGAATGATGTGAAGTAAGTAATATAAGAGCGAAAGAAATAAGATTGTAGCTATCTCTTTCGTTCTAATTTTATTAATGTTTTATGAACTTAAAAATACGGATAGGTACATTATTTTTAATTCTAAAAATAAATGTATTAAAAAAAATTTGGTCATATTATTTATTCGATCCAAAATGAAGTTACCTATAATATGCAGGTAAATTTTATATACCTACAGAGGTAAATCTGTGACTTAAAAGAAAACTACATTGTAACTGTATATGAACTGACATCCAAGTACAGCCATGTCATATAACATATACGAGTACTTGTTGCACTAAAAACTAATGTAAACATGTCAATAAAATCTTGAAGGGCTTTATTGCTATAGAAATTACATAATTAGTGTCTTTTGTAATCAACATTATTAGTGTGAATGCAAAGTTTAACAGAAAGATACTCTCGGTATTACTACCACTGAAAGTAAATGACCAAATATTGACATTGGTTGTTTAATTTGATTGAGTATGTACGAGATGACTACGAGAATAGTACACACGACTGATACTAGATAATACGTATCTTACCCGTCCGCCATTTTGGAGCCCAGCTGAACGCAGTAAATTATGGATATAAAATTGGATTTTATAAGTTTATGTAGTAACTATTTTTTATAATTAAACGTAACTTCTATATTTCTCATATTAGATTTATTTAAAATAAATAAAAATAATAAATCAATATTATGGGTGGTATTCGTAACGCTGTACTAAAGCTCGATTATCATTCAAGCTTAATTTTGAGTAGAGTTTAATAAAACGTAATTGGATTTTCTAGAGCTCGAATAACGATTGTGAAATAGTTCAAAGGTATTTTTTTTTTTGTTTTAGTGTAGGGTACGAATCTTAATTTCTGTAATTTACTAACTATTTTTTTCTTTTTTACGGATTTGCAGGCAATATATGAATAAGAATTATCAAAATATTCCATGGAAACAGAAGAAAGAATACGGAATTAAAATATTAACTTGTGTAAATTATAATCATTTTTCAAATGATTTGCACAATTTGGAGCAGAACATCCAGTCATTGTGGATAATTTCTATGATTAATAATACCGGAACACTGATATTGAATGATTGAAGTGGGCTGCAAAATGGCGGACGAGTCAGCTGTCATTTATGTAGTAGCGATATATATATATATATACCATTTTACCTTTACAAATGTTACATAACATAGTGAAATTAGCGTAATTTTTTTTTTTTATCATGTGGTAAACTAAATGATTTTGCGGTTCAAATAAGTACTGTGGAAGTCTGAAATGGTTACAAATTTATTGTTTTATTCTCCACTTTTCAAGTCAATAACAAATATTCCATTCATCTTAATCCTTAATCTAATTATCATTGTGATTTCGAATTTCATCTATATCTAATTCACTGTCCACTCCAGCTTGGCCGAACTATAGCTGTGATGGAGGTCACAGAACGACGCAACCTGACAGTCGCAGGCGGCGACGACGGCATGATACACTTAGAGCAAGCGGGTAGGAGGGCAGGGGGACTCACGAGGACACAGCACAGGGGCAAGGAGAAACACACGCAATGATATGGATACCAAACCAAACCAGCCAGAGACACATACGACAAAAGAAACATGGGGAAAGTAACTCGAAAGTGTAGCAAAAAGTGAGGTAAGTGGTGATGAGGATTTAAGAAAGTATTCCTGATTTAATGATAGATGCAGAAAGGTACTAATTGTTCCCCATTAAGAAGTCATTTTTATTCCTACTTTATAATTTCCTACAAGATGTAGTAAAAGTCTTCATATGTAGTAAAAATATAGGGTAATTTTACAGCTACTTTTCCCATAATAGAATTTTCCAGATATATCCTCATGAGTACTTAAAGCTATTGAAGAGGATATTATACAACCAACAACCAAGGTTCACAGACGTAGTTTATGGGGAGGTAATGGGTGTTTAAAACAATTCCAAATTTTGAATTAAAATTCCCAAAAACTTCGGATTCCAAAGTCATATTTGAATATTATATTTAATTTTTATTCATAAAAGTGACTCCTGAAGTGCACAACTTTGAGTGCCCGTTTGGTAACGCCTGGTAAATTCTTTCAAACGTACAGATACACAGTCATCGCCGAAATTTGTGAATAATAAGTAGATTGGCACATCAAGAAATGAATAGTAAGCTGTGATGATATTTATTTAACTAAAAAGACTTTCTCTTTTTTACATTGCGACAAAAAACAATGAGATAAACTTCAGAGCAATTCTACCAGTAAGTAATACATATATATAATAAAAAAATTATTACAACCTACTATTAAATTTATGTGTTATTGTAAATTTAAGAAAAATAATTTGATTTTGGTATCTAATATTGATAAGAACTTATATATTGCCAAATTTCAAAGTGCAATTACAGTTTTATAAAATTTCTGAAACAAAAGTTTTGACTCGAAATTAGATTAAAGTCCATGTCATCCAAAGTAGATTGTTTTGTTGTTTACGTTCTCCTTTAAAATACTAAACCTTAAAATATAATATTCTCAAAAACCAATTTTCAAATATAAAGAAAAATAAACAATTGGCAATCTCATCATTTTTTTAAATTTGAGCTTAAATTTAAATTTTAAATAACTTTCACTTAAAAATTAAAGGTGTTTTATTTAAAAATAAAGATAGTAACACTGTAAGTAATACTGGCCAGTAATAGAAATTACATCTGTGCAAGTTTAGTTATTTGAAAATAATTAAATAAAAGTTTTCATTTGCAGCAATGTCAAATATATAACAGAATGTGTGTATACATAGTTCATTTTCTGCATTTTATAAGTTTGTTGTCTGGGTAGCTATACTTCGCTCTCTGCGCAAATTTTTTCTCTGGGCGCGCGGACTCTATCACTTATTTCCAGTAAAATATTTTCGAACTATGTAGGTAAACAAAACTTTAATTTTCTACAAATTTATTAAGAGTAGGCTTTTTACTTCTCGCTGAGAGAGGTATTGGATTCATGCTAAAAATCACATATTTTCTTTATTTATTTTTATATTTTTTTATTCATTCTATTCACTCTTATTCTTCTAATGTTCGAGATTCTTCAAATTCATTGATACGATTGGCGGTATTTCTGAAGGGTATTATGTTAATATATGTATCTATAATAATTAATATTTAATTAACAATAAAATAAGAAATATTAAATATACTTCCCCGAAAAAGTCTTCAGTAATGTCTCAGTCTTTTTGATACTCACATGTATCTGTCAATTACAAACATTTTAATTATTCCACTTGCTTTCCATGGGCTGTGAGATACATTTACAACTTATTATTTTATATATTTATATGTCTCTATCTTTAACTTCATAGAAGATATAATAAAAATTATAATATATCGGATAGAGAATTTTATATTTTTTAATATTAGTAATAACAGGAATTTTCAAAAAATAATATTTAGAATATTTTTTTAAAGAAAGAAACTGTGGTTCCAACATCCACATATATATATATATATATATATATATATATATATATATATATATATATATATATATATATATATATATATACAGTGTGTCCCATTTAGAGGTGCCACCATTGGGATCTCGAGAACTATAAGAGATACGATGTCGGTTAAATGGAACTTTTTATGCGCCTTTGGGAGGCCATCTCAGATGTGCTTTTGTTTTTCCAAAAATTCTCATAGGGCACTAGATAATGACGAAAAACTGAATATTGTTGATTTTTTCTTTTTCAAATAACGTCTAAACTATTAGTAATTAAGAAAAACGTTTCAAGTATAAAAGATAGATATTTTTATTAGCTAACCAGTGGCGTATGAAATAAATTTTTATATCCATAAATTTTCGAGATATAACACAAACTTATATTTTTTTAAATGGAACCCATATCTGATTTTAGTCTCAAAAAAATCATTATTTTTTTCTATTTTCAATGATGTAAGGGTTATTATATTTTATATTTATTTTGCTCCTAAAATTTAATTTTTCTCTTTATTTTCTTGAACTTCCTTATTATTTCCCAAAAACACATTATTATTTTAATTAATTATATTGTATTTGATCGAAATAATTTGTTTTATGCCTTTATTACTTAATATTTTCATTCTAGACTCATAATTACAAATTACACTAATGTGCCAAGGGCGACCAGATACAAAATATAAAAATTTGTTTGATACGAGTTTTGAGCAAAATTTTCTAACGACATAAATTATTTAAATACAAGGAGTATTTCTAAATAGAAATATACCAATATTTTCAAAATAACTATAAATTTAATACAAAATAAGGAAAAAAATAATAAATTTGAAGGCAAAACAAATATAAAACATAATAACACTTACATCGTTGAAAAGAGAAAAAAATAATGATTTTTATGAGACTAAAATCAGGTATGGGTTCTATTTAAAAAAATATAAGTTTGTGTTATATCTCGAAAATTTAAGGAAATAAAAATTTATTTCGTACGCCACTGGTTAGTTAATAAATATATCTAACTTTTATGTTTGAAACGTTTTTCTCTATTACTAATAGTTTAGAAGTTATTTGAAAAAGAAAAAATCAACAATATTCAGTTTTTCGTCATTATCTAGTGCCCTATGAGAATTTTTGGAAAAAACAAAAGCACATCTGAGATGGCCTCCCAAAGGTGCACAAAAAGTTCCATTTAACCGACATCGTATCTCTTATAGTTCTCGAGATCCCAATGGTGGCACCTCTAAATGGGACACACTGTATATATATACACACATCATCGTAAAAATGTTAAAATCGGATTTTAAGGACCTTAAAACGTGCTTATCCACTAAAATCTGGATATGCGATTTTTAGCATGATTCCAATACCTCTTTTAGCAAGAGGTAAAAAGTGACAGATCACTGTTACTTTTAACTAGTGTTAAAAATGAATTAAATGAAAATTGCGTATGATATGATATAAGTGTTAAAAGTGATTTTATTTTGTTCGAAGGTTCTTTCTCACAAAATAAAATGTCACTTTAAACACCTATCATAAACAATTATTTTTTACACTGAAATTTATCTGATATTACAACAATTTGATTATCTATGTTGTTTTCTAAATATGTGCTATTAAAATTATAAACACTGATAATTTTATAAATTTTTTATCTTTAAATTCAATTAGAGATATTTAAATAATGAATTATTCTTTCATGAGTAATGAATAAATTATTCAAAAATGAAATTTAGACAAACGAGTATGTATTTCTGTATATTTAAAAGGTTAGGGACTTTTAGTGATATTGGATAACTAGAGGTTGATAACACGACCGGAAGGTTGGTAAAACGAGATGTACATACATGTTGAAGTGGATCAGATGGCGGATAGGCATGTGTCATGGAGCTAACTTAGCTTCATGGTGTAGGTCTAACAGAAATAAATTGTGTTTTTCTCAATAAACGTAAACCTGTGATAATCTGCTACACTTAAATACAAAATCTTTAACATATTTTTCAAGACAAAATTGTTAAGGGTTTCGAATACAGTACCACATTTAGATGATACATTTTTTAACAAAACGCATTATCGCTTTACCTTCTTTACATATAGGTAGGCGATATGCGAAAATTCAGTTAAAACTATTTTGCTATCATATTATTATTACACCTACGAGTTGTTTGTGATAAAATTTTATATTTATTTATTTAAACAGGTCTTACAGCTTTCGCTAATTCTTCTCAAGTACTGTTTGGACTTGTTAAGATCCTCAACCTATCAACCAAGAAGAAAAAACTCTTAATTATCTTATGAAAGATACGGTATTCATGGTCTGGCATAATAAGTGGCATTTCCGTTAGCGAATCTACATTGTTTTTGTTGTCGAAATGCTGAGATGATTCATCTAATATTCTAACGAGTTGCTTAAGATTTCAGTTGCTTATACAATGGGACCGGAAGTGACAACAAAATGTGACGATTTACAAAACAAACGGAAACGGAAGATGAAAATGTTTACTCTCAAACAGTCTAATGGATTTCAGTCTACTTAACATTATTAAGAATAAAAGAATTATTTCTAAAAAGAAGAAATACTGTTTACATTTCATGGTTTTATAATTAATATTATTATTGATAAAATATAATAACGGATTTCTCGGCAGTAATTGTAAGGAATTATATTGTCGTTATTCCATAAAGTATAGTTAATTTTATTTAAATTTCCAATATTTCGTTACACATTTTGTAACTTCACCAGGGAATTTGTATTACAAATAGTTTTAACTGGATTCATCACTTAAAAAATAATTGAGATCAGAAACATTCAATTTTAAAATTTTTATCCTTCACCGATTTACATTTATTTAAAGAATTTTGACAATTACACAAACATGTTATTTACATTAAAATAATTATAAAAAAGTTATTTAAACAAAAAAAATATAAAAGATAACGAAAGAAATAATTAGTTTTGATAAGAAGATTAAAATTTTACTATGGCCTGTTCCCTAGTTAAACTTTCTATGACGTCAGAAAAATCAACAGTTTTTGATAAATCACTTTCGATAGATAATAAGGCAAGGCCTGACAAACGTTCCTATCTTATCGTAGGCCTGAACAGTAAGTAAAAGTTCTGAAAGCGCAGGGATCTAGAAGAAGCGCGGGACCCAGGGCATTTGCCCCGGTACTGCGTAAACTTTATTATTATTTATATGTCAATTTCAAATATGAGTTTCAACTATTTGTTTTATCTTCAATCACCTATAGATAGGGAAAGTCGTATTGTCTTTGGTCAAAAAATTCGTTGATGAGTTGTTAATGAATAACAACGTTTTAGAGTCCATAGAATACGATTTTACTATTTTACGGTGTGTGTGTGTGTGTGTGTGTGTGTGTGTGTGTGTGTGTGTGTGTGTGTGTGTGTGTGTGTGTGTATGTGTGTGTGTGTGTGTGTGTGTGTGTGTGTGTGTGTGTGTGTGTGTGTGTGTGTGTGTGTGTGTGTAGGAAGTACCCGCAATTCAAGTTTCTAACAGTTTTACTTGAAAAAACGCAGTTAAATATCATTTTTTTGACATTTTATGTTATTATAAATATTAGAGAATATTTTATTCTTTGTACGGTTTGATTGCATTTTATACTTCATAAAATTATAAAGAAATTAAATTTCATAAATCAGCCAACTTTGCTATAACCATGGAAACAACTACTATATTCATATAATTGTGATTGACAGATGTTAGTGTCAAGTACAATTTACATTGTATTTTTGTGTTATAACTGGAAGTATAATATAATTACATAAAAGAATAGAGTCCTTTAAGAAAAAATGCATTTTAAAGCTGGTAAACTCCGTCCAAATCTGTTGTAAGGAACTTTCTGTATGGAATGTGAATAACATACATAGAACTGACGGAAGGTAATGTGCTGGGCACATCAGATTTTTTAATATGGAGAAAGTACACATATATCTTAAGCGTGGATTACACGATGAAGTTTTTATTTTCAAGTGACTTGAAAAGTGTCTTTATAAGTGACTTTGCAAGTATATTTACACGATCAACTTTTACGTCAATGAAAATATCCAAGTGTCAAAATTTAAGTTATAACTACATTAAATTGTCATTGAATTTTTCGTATATAGCCATCAAGATTTCAATTACTTCTCCCATTTTGCCATTTTTCAGTTTAATATTGATCACTAGAATACATCAAAAATATAAATACAAATGACATTTGACAGTTACTTGGCAGTCAAACTTGTAGGGACTTTTAAGAAAAAGTAGCGCATGTTCCAGTTTTTCTTTAAAAGTTTTTCGTAAAAAGTCTATTCTTTGTCTGTCTTGCACTCGTCTTTGTGCGGGAGAGAAAACTTTTCAAGTCACTTGAAAAGAAAAACTACATCGTGTAATGCACACACAAAAAATATTCTGTAATAGTATATGAAATTATTAATTATACATTTATTCCAACATTTTTTTAAGAAAATTGTTTAAATCTTTGGGTAAAATAATACAATTAGGTGTTTCACATCAAAAATATTTCATTTTTATATGGAAACGTTTTATATGCCAAGCCCAATGTTAAATGCCATACAATTCCAGGCATGATTTTGAAATGTAAAAATAAAATTGTAACTAGTTTACGTTCAATACACAGTGTAGTAGAGTATAAGTGTATAGGTATCATAATATTTTGACAAATATTTCGGTGTATTGTGAATATTTAACACTTATCTTTTCTTAAGGTAGTTCATCCATTGATGGTCACAATCTAAAATTTGACTCAGAGTCGCAGAATTTGGATGTAAATTAGAAATCATAGGTAACCACTAAATAACGAAGACAATTGAATTTAAAGTTGACTCTAGAATACATTGCGTATATAACCGGTGTGAAGTTAGCGATGATTTTTCAGCGACGAAAATAATCTCCGTTCATGTTGCAAGGAGGCGGAACATGTGGTACTTATATATGCGGAGGGCCAGCGACGGATTCATATTATATGTAAGATAAGTTTGCGTATAAGGAGTAAAAAGTTTTGTGACAGAACCAAACTCACAGAAATTAAATTACATAACATACTTATTTATAATAAATAGGAAATTCTCCTTTTATCAGGGGTGGCATGGGTAAAAAGGTTTGTGACAGAACCAAACTCATAGAAATTAAATTACATAACGTACTGATTTATAATAAATAGAAATTTTTGTTTTTATCAGGGGTGACATGGGTAAAAAGGTTTGTGACAGAACCAAACTCACAGAAATTAAATTACATAACATACTTATTTATAATAAATAGAAATTTTTCTTTTTATCAGGGGTGGCATGGGTAAAAAGGTTTGTGACAGAACCAAACTCACAGAAATTAAATTACATAACATACTTATTTATAATAAATAGAAATTTTTGCTTTTATCAGGGGTGGCATGGGTAAAAAGGTTTGTGACAGAACCAAACTCACAGAAATTAAATTACATAACGTCCTGATTTATAATAAATAGAAATTTTTGCTTTTATCAGGGGTGGCATGGGTAAAAAGGTTTGTGACAGAACCAAACTCACAGAAATTAAATTACATAACATACTTATTTATAATAAATAGAAATTTTTCTTTTTATCAGGGGTGGCATGGGTAAAAAGGTTTGTGACAGAACCAAACTCACACAAATTAAATTACATAACGTACTGATTTATAATAAATAGAAATTTTTGCTTTTATCAGGGGTGGCATGGGTAAAAAGGTTTGTGACAGAACCAAACTCACAGAAATTAAATTACATAACATACTTATTTATAATAAATAGAATTTTTTCTTTTTATCAGGGGTGGCATGGGTAAAAAGGTTTGTGACAGAACCAAACTCACAGAAATTAAATTACATAACATACTTATTTATAATAAATAGAAATTTTTCTTTTTATCAGGGGTGGCATGGGTAAAAAGGTTTGTGACAGAACCAAACTCACAGAAATTAATTTACATAACGTACTGATTTATAATAAATAGAAATTTTTGCTTTTATCAGGGGTGGCATGGGTAAAAAGGTTTGTGACAGAACCAAACTCACAGAAATTAAATTACATAACGTACTGATTTATAATAAATAGAAATTTTTGCTTTTATCAGGGGTGGCATGGGTAAAAAGGTTTGTGACAGAACCAAACTCACAGAAATTAAATTACATAACATACTTATTTATAATAAATAGAAATTTTTGCTTTTATCAGGGGTGGCATGGGTAAAAAGGTTTGTGACAGAACCAAACTCACAGAAATTAAATTACATAACGTACTGATTTATAATAAATAGAAATTTTTGCTTTTATCAGGGGTGGCATGGGTAAAAAGGTTTGTGACAGAACCAAACTCACAGAAATTAAATTACATAACATACTTATTTATAATAAATAGAAATTTTTCTTTTTATCAGGGGTGGCATGGGTAAAAAGGTTTGTGACAGAACCAAACTCACAGAAATTAAATTACATAACATACTTATTTATAATAAATAGAAATTTTTGCTTTTATCAGGGGTGGCATGGGTAAAAAGGTTTGTGACAGAACCAAACTCACAGAAATTAAATTACATAACATACTTATTTATAATAAAAAGAAATTTTTCTTTTTATCAGGGGTGGCATGGGTAAAAAGGTTTGTGACAGAACCAAACTCACAGAAATTAAATTACATAACATACTTATTTATAATAAATAGAAATTTTTCTTTTTATCAGGGGTGGCATGGGTAAAAAGGTTTGTGACAGAACCAAACTCACAGAAATTAAATTACATAACATACTTATTTATAATAAATAGAAATTTTTCTTTTTATCAGGGGTGGCATGGGTAAAAAGGTTTGTGACAGAACCAAACTCACAGAAATTAAATTACATAACATACTTATTTATAATAAATAGAAATTTTTCTTTTTATCAGGGGTGGCATGGGTAAAAAGGTTTGTGACAGAACCAAACTCACAGAAATTAAATTACATAACATACTTATTTATAATAAATAGAAATTTTTCTTTTTATCAGGGGTGGCATGGGTAAAAAGGTTTGTGACAGAACCAAACTCACAGAAATTAATTTACATAACGTACTGATTTATAATAAATAGAAATTTTTGCTTTTATCAGGGGTGGCATGGGTAAAAAGGTTTGTGACAGAACCAAACTCACAGAAATTAAATTACATAACGTACTGATTTATAATAAATAGAAATTTTTGCTTTTATCAGGGGTGGCATGGGTAAAAAGGTTTGTGACAGAACCAAACTCACAGAAATTAAATTACATAACATACTTATTTATAATAAATAGAAATTTTTCTTTTTATCAGGGGTGGCATGGGTAAAAAGGTTTGTGACAGAACCAAACTCACAGAAATTAAATTACATAACATACTTATTTATAATAAATAGAAATTTTTCTTTTTATCAGGGGTGGCATGGGTAAAAAGGTTTGTGACAGAACGAAACTCACAGAAATTAAATTACATAACATACTTATTTATAATAAATAGAAATTTTTCTTTTTATCAGGGGTGGCATGGGTAAAAAGGTTTGTGACAGAACCAAACTCACAGAAATTAAATTACATAACATACTTATTCATAATAAATAGGAAATTCTCCTTTTATCAGGGGTGGCATGGGTAAAAAGGTTTGTGACAGAACCAAACTCACAGAAATTAAATTACAGAACATACTTATTCATAATAAATAGGAAATTCTCCTTTTATCAGGGGTGGCATGGGTAAAAAGGTTTGTGACAGAACCAAACTCACAGAAATTAAATTACATAACGTACTGATTTATAATAAATAGAAATTTTTCGTTTTACCAGGGGTGGCATGGGTAAAAGCAAAAATTTCTATTTATTATAAATCAGTATGTTATGTAATTTAATTTCTGTGAGTTTGGTTCTGTCACAAACCTTTTTACCCATGCCACCCCTGATAAAAGGAGAATTTCCTATTTATTATAAATCAGTACGTTATGTAATTTAATTTCTATGAGTTTGGTTCTGTCACAAACCTTTTTACCCATGCCACCCCTGATAAAAGGAGAATTTCCTATTTATTATAAATAAGTATGTTATGTAATTTAATTTCTGTGAGTTTGGTTCTGTCACAAACCTTTTTACCCATGCCACCCGTGATAAAAGGAGAATTTCCTATTTATTATAAATAAGTATGTTATGTAATTTAATTTTTGTGAGTTTGGTTCTGTCACAAACCTTTTTACCCATGCCACCCCTGATAAAAGGAGAATTTCCTATTTATTATAAATAAGTATGTTATGTAATTTAATTTCTGTGAGTTTGGTTCTGTCACAAACCTTTTTACCCATGCCACCCCTGATAAAAGGAGAATTTCCTATTTATTATAAATCAGTACGTTATGTAATTTAATTTCTGTGAGTTTGGTTCTGTCACAAACCTTTTTACCCATGCCACCCCTGATAAAAGGAGAATTTCCTATTTATTATAAATCAGGACGTTATGTAATTTAATTTCTGTGAGTTTGGTTCTGTCACAAACCTTTTTACCCATGCCACCCCTGATAAAAGCAAAAATTTCTATTTATTATAAATCAGTACGTTATGTAATTTAATTTCTATGAGTTTGGTTCTGTCACAAACCTTTTTACCCATGCCACCCCTGATAAAAGGAGAATTTCCTATTTATTATAAATAAGTATGTTATGTAATTTAATTTCTGTGAGTTTGGTTCTGTCACAAACCTTTTTACCCATGCCACCCGTGATAAAAGGAGAATTTCCTATTTATTATAAATCAGTACGTTATGTAATTTAATTTCTGTGAGTTTGGTTCTGTCACAAACCTTTTTACCCATGCCACCCCTGATGAAAGCAAAAATTTCCTATTTATTATAAATAAGTATGTTATATAATTTAATTTTTGTGAGTTTGGTTCTGTCACAAAACTTTTTACTCTTTACACGCAAACGTATCTTACATATAATATGAATCCGTCGCTGGCCCTGGTATATATAAGTACCACATGTTCCGCCTCCTTGCAACGTGAACGGAGATTATTTTCGTCGCTGAAAATTCATCGCTAACTTCACACCGGTGCGTATATAGAGGTTAGTAGTAGATTAACTACTGATAAGAAAATATTAATATGACAAATGACAACAAACCAACACATGCTTGAAAAAGGAATATGTTATTTTTTGATGTTCGAGATATTTATTAAAAAAAAAAAAAAATTCAGACACCACTTGCTGAGAAATCGCACGTAAAAGGTTGCGGTCTCAAGAAAAATTATATTTATCAACTATAGCGTGAGATTTAATTCAAGCACTATCAGAAAAAATATTTACTTACATTTGAACCTCCATAATTCTCTGTGCTCCCGGCACATTTTATACATTTACAACGTATTTTGAACTCGAAAATCTCCATAATTTGAAACCACTCACATGCCCCAGTAACATTGTAGTCTTTATAACTCGAATTTTCAGACACAAAATATTTTTTTTTGGTAAAGGTCGATACGCCACTGGGTGTACCTTCACGTGCGGTCGTCATTTGAAACAATTCAACATCTTTTTACTATGAATGAAAATACTACAGATGCAAAAAAAAACAAACATCAATCATTTAATAAGTGATTATTTTAAAAATAACTTTTTTGTTAAACGACCATTTTTTTTATATAAAAACCAATGATGCCATATACCTCGGCTGGATTTTTCATTTCGATAAAACTGCAGTCATACATAGAACTTATGATAAAAAATTACTAATTTATTTCACTCAAAATATGGTAAATTACATAAGAAAAAATCTGATGTGGCCAACACAAAACCTCCCGCTATTTAATATTTATTAATTTAAATACATACCGACGTATTTAATGCTTCAAACTATATTATGTTCCATTGTATATAACTATTGCTTTATTTACGATTTTCTTTATTATTTAATATGTCACTATTATTAATTTGAAGTGATTAGTTTTTTGACAATGACGTTTACCTGTCAGTTACAATCATTTGAAAAATAAACTGTGTAACAAAGGAATTGTGTTTATCTTAGGCTTCGGGATTAAAAAAAGAAAAATGATTTTTAAATTTATCTGTAAAATATATAGAAAAAGTATTAATGTATAACTGTACAAAATTCAATAATCTATAATTTTACAATGACATTAAATGCGAAAAAATCTGATGTGGCCAACACAAAACCTCCCGCTTTTTAATTTTTATTAATTTAAATACATACCTACCTACGTATTGACTAACTCTGCAAACTGTTCCATTGCAGAAAACTATTGCTTTATTTACTATTTTCTTTTTAAAATGTCACTATTATTAATTTGAAGTGATAAGTTTTCTGACAGTGACATTTACTGTCAGTTACATTCATTTAAAAAATGAACTGTGTAACAAAGAAATAGTTTTTATCTTAGGCTTCGCGACTAATAAAAAAAATTATTTTTAAATTTATCTGTAAAATATATAGAAAAAGTATTAATGTATTCCTGTAGAAAATTCAATAATCTTTAATTTTAATAAGACATAAAATTCGAAAAAATGACATTTAATGGTATTTTTTGAAGAAAAATCATTATGAGCAAGTAAAGTACGATTTCCGTTTATCCGATTTACACCAAAATCTAATGGCTTCTATTCCTATTAGAATAGGGTAAAAATACAAGGTTTCAGAATTTTCTGAATGATAGTATTTGTGTTAGAGTGCAAACAAAATTCGTACACATACACACACACACCACACACACACACATACACACATACAGACATCATCGTGAAAATGTTAAAAATGGATTCTAAGGACCTTAAAACGTGGTCATTTACTAAAATCTCGATATGAGATTTTTAGCACGATCCCTATACCTCCCTTACCAAGGGTAGCGGGAGGTAAAAATGGCATTTAATGGTATTTTTTGAAGAAAAACCATTATGAGCTTCAAGTAAAGTGCCATTTTCGGTTATCCGATTTACACCAAAATCTAATGGCATCTATTCCTATTAGAATAGGGCAAAAATACAAGGTTTCAGAATTTTCTGAATGATGGTATTTGAGTTAGAGTGCAAACAAAATTCGTACACATACACACATAATCGTGAAAATGTTAAAATTGGATTCTAGGGACCTTAAAACGTGGTCATTTACTAAAATCTCGATATGTGATTTTTAGCACGATCCCTATACCTCCCTTACCAAGGGTAGCGGGAGGTAAAAAAAAATGTGTAACACAAAATCGTAGAAAATTTTAACCCTTTTTTATATAAAATCACACATAGAATTTATAATAAAAATAATAATTAAAAAAGGTGAACTATACATTTGGTTTTCATAAATTGAAACTAAAAATTATGTTGTCAATTTTTTTAATGAGTTTAAATATAATAACTCACTCGATTAGGGTTGTCATGGATGAACTACCTTAAATAACTTTAAAATGTACCTATGTATCACGTAGAATTTAAATGCTTAAATTATTAATTAAAATACTACTGCATTCTCGAGGTTTGCAATCGTATTTAAATTACACACCCCTTTAAACGATTATAAGATGATAACGTGTACTTTTTATTAAAAGTAGATATAAGTACTTACCTATTGTTCTTTGTTTCATAAGAGGGCTATGGGACCTATTGTGATTGTCAAAATCATGTTATTTACAATTAGTATTACATGAATATATTGGTATATTTAATATTCATATTCTAAAATGGAACATATTATTATCTTTTACTGTTTTAAATCCGTCTTTGTTCTGTGTTGCTTTGCCGTGCTATACTTAGAGACAAATCTCATTTGTGAGATGTCCCCTCGAACTTCTGTTTCCAAAATGGCGAAGTGACAGGGCCATTAACTTTATTGATATCAGACTAAGTCAGACAAATGCAACATTGTTAAAAATATCGAGGGAGGCAATCGTCCTATCTGGACATGGTATCGATCTGTTATCCAAATTTCACCACAAATCTTCCCTCAACGCAAAGGGATACGATAGGGTGTCATCAGATCACAGATTCAATCCCCATAGGAAGAAAACACCACAAATATGGAAGGAGATAAGATTGTTTCCGTAAGTTGGGAGAATTTTCGTTGTTCCAATAAGTTAAATATTACCTTACCAAAATATACAAATAGTACGAGCTCTTCGAAAATGAAATTCGCCTTATAAAATGAAGTGAGTAACTATTTGTGTATCGAAAACAACCTGATGTAAAATAAGTCTTTTATAAAACGCCTAGCCATTTTATAAAACGCGGTCATATTGTCAAACCTTCATTGACTTAGGGATGTTTTACAATCTACCTACACATTTTATAAAACGATGGCCACAATTGTAATAAGAACTTTTACGTTTGTAATTTCTCTAAATACATTTCATTAACAATATAGCCTAATGCACAAAAGTCACATTTTGAAAACTCGAGTTTTGTGCGTTAGGATAGGTGGAAGAAATTCAAATTCCTTACATGAAAACCTTTTTTATTAAGCACGCTATAGAAAATTGAAATAGGTCTTTATGGGCCAACTTTTTGAGACAACTTTAATAGGCACCACAAAATTTTCGATCGTCTTTTGTTTTTGAGCTACGCAGGTTAAAATTTGATTTTCGCTTATTTTGAAAATACCTCAGAACTCGCTTATTATAAGAGATACAAAAAAAGTGTTTAGATAATTTTTATACTTTTTTTTTTACTTAGATTAACGTAGTGTAATTAGATTTTTTCAAAACAATATTTCTCGAGATATAACACAAAAATAATTTTTTAAAATGGGATCATAATAAATTGAAAATAGTCTCATCTTTTCCTTATTTTATAAGCTTATCAGCGATGTATAAACAAGTCTACATTCTTTTAAACATGAATAAAACATTAATTATCAATTTTATGGGGAGAAAAATATAAATTTATTAAGAAACAATTGAAAAAATCAATTACAGATCATCATTTATATATTTTTGATGTTATTTTCATTATTTCTATTCTTTTTTCTAATATATACCTTTCAGAAATGATATACCACATATTTCGAATTTTGTCAAAGCCAACTACAACGCCGATAAAAAATTAATTAACTAATTAGATAATAATTGACTGAAAAGAAATTTGAGAATTCAATTAATAAATATAGAATCAAACTAAACAAATGATGATCTGTAATTGATTTTTTCAATTGTTTCTTAATAAATTTCATTTTTTCAATCAAAAAATCTGTTGTGGCCAGCACAAGACCTCTCGCCATTTCCATATTAGGCTATATAAGTATTGTATTGCACTTCGCTTTCGCTTTCGAACCGTCGTTTTATAACAAAATATTATAGAACATTACCCAAATATTGTTTTTTTTTTATTATATTTAACATGTCTTCTGCACACATATAATTCTAATTATATCTATTTTTCATTGTATGAGGAAGTTTCTAATTGTCACAGATTGTTCCAACTCATTAACCAGATTAGTGTTATTTCTGATGGATATATGCATTTTACCATAATTTTACCTAAAATTTCAAATATTTAATTAATAAAACAATAAGAAAAATTAAATATACTTTCCAGTAAAAGCTATCAGAATGTCACTAAAACTGTTAATTTTTGACACTGACTGACATGTGTCATTTACAAATTATGTTATAAACATTGGAATTTGTCAACTGGTTTCCTTAGTGCCGTAGCCTCTGCGATTAGTTCGCTCTATAAATTATAGTGTGTTTATCTCTAAATCTATACAAGATATAATAAAAATTTTAAGTGTATTAGATGGAGAATTTTATGTTCTTCAATATTTAATAAAAAAACCTACCAAAAAATTATATTTAGAAGAATTTTTCTAAGAAACTACTACTTCCGGTTGTTCAATTGTTACCAAAACCTTTTCAGCTCTTCCCAGGAATGTCAGATTGAGGAAACTGCAGTTAAATATTTTTTAAGTCTTATAGTTTTTGAGGAATCGTGACTACAACATCCAGACATACATACATACATACATACATACATACATACATACATACATACGTACATACATACATACATACACACACACACACACACACACACACACACACACACATACACACATCCACACGCACACACAGACATCATTTTAAAAATGTTATAATCGGATTGTAGGGACCTTAAATCGTGCTTATTCAATAAAATCTGGATATGCGAATTTTAGCATGAATCCAATACCTCTCTTAGCGAGAGGTAAAAATTAATAATTCATGTTTTGCTCATGTTTACAACAAAAGAATGTAGACTTGTTTTACATCGTTGAAAAGCATATAAAATAAGGAAAAAGATGAGACTATTTTCAACATATGTTCCCATTTAAAAAATATTATGTTTTGTGTTATAGGTATGTCGAGAAATAATAGGTTTTAAAAAAAATCTAATTACATCACGTTATTCTACGTAAGAGAAGATAGCAGAAGGACAGATGAGATGGTATGGGCATGTAGAAAGGATGGGAGAGGAGAGAATAGTTAAAAAAGTGTTTGAAGCAAAAATTGGAAGAAAGAAACCACGAGGACGACCAAGAAGAACGTGGCTGGAAGAAGTAAAGGAGGCAGCGCAAAGAAGAGGTTTAACTTGGGAAGAAACGAAGACAGCAACACAAGATAGAGCAGAGTGGAAAGAAATATGGAGAAGACCAACGAACCAGAACTCAACCCCCTCCCCCGTAAGCCGGGGGAACGCCTTACACCCGTAAGGGTAGAAAGGTGCAGGATTAATGCTGGATTTATACAGCGTAAGCCGTAACGTAACGTACATCGCCGTGGCGTATTGTAACGTATCGTAACGCGTGATTTTTTTAAGGTATTTTATACAGAACCTTTACGGGGATTTGTCGTACAAAGTATGCTCATGTTCTGTCGATATAAGTGTATGACAGATTTGTATTTCACAGGTTAGTTTATTCGTAATACGCTATATTTCATATATATTTCCATTTAATATATTAATATAAACTTTGACACATGACATATGTCACTCATGTCAGTCACAGTCCACAAGAAAATACTATTCGTAATGAAGTATTTTTTATATTTATTTCCATTTAATATATTAAGCTAAACTTTAACCCATATTAGCCACATAAAAACAAACAATAGCATAGAGAACTAATAATTTTCGTAATACCAAAACGTATCGTAACGTGCCGTAACGTAGAAAGATAAAAGTTGGCGATCTTTGGGATTTTAATACGTTAGAACACGATACGTCACGTTACGGCTTACGGCTGTATAAATTATCACATTTGTTTGCATTGTTTTATTTTTTACGTTACGTTAGAGCACGGTACGTTACGTTACGGCTTACGCTGTATAAATCCAGCATAAGTAAGTAAGTAAGTATTCTACGTAAAAAAAAAATAATAATATAAAAGTTATCTAAACGTTTTTTCTTTATTTATTATAATAAGGAGATATGAGGTATTTTCGAAAAAAGCGAAAACCAAGTTTTAGCCAGCAGCTCAAAAACAAAAGACGATGGAAAATTCCTATGATGCCTATTAAAATTGTCTCAAAAAGATGGCCCTAAAAACCTACCTCAAATTTCTGTAGCGTGCTTAATAAGAAAGTTTTTAATATAAGGAACTCGAATTTGTTCTACCCTGTACAATATTGAGTGATGTGTCATATTTAAATTACAATTATTTTAATGTTTATTTTTATGTAATGTAGTGTTAATCGTGGTATGTAAATGTAGGTATATAGCAAATTTGAATTTAATTAATTTGGTTAATTTCTTATTATTAATTAACAATTTTTTGTCGGGAGTCAACAAGTTAGAGCACTCGGTAAGTCGGTAACATATAACGAACAAACGTAATGTAAATTGTAACCAAACAATTATAAATTATACAAGTTTATTAATTTTAAATTTGCTATATACCACAAGTGAAATACTTGGTAAGTAATAAATAGTTATTTACATATCGTGATTAACACTACATAAATTACATAAAAATAAACGTTAAAATAATTGGAATTTAAATTTGACACATGACTTTGATATTAGCTACAATGCAGTGTGTATGTATATCTTCGACCATATAACTATAGACACGTAATGGCGGCATTTGTTTTGAAGCGTACGTGTGCGGTGCGGGGAAGGTGCCCATATGTGGTGTTTTGTTGGTTACAGGTTTGTAGGAGATAAAGTAAATATTTAATATATTAGCACTGGAAAATGTTTGATACATTAAATATAATGTTACAATACGAATTATTTAAATATAAAATTTATATTCTTGCTATTTTTATTATCTTCTCTTATAGAAAAGGATAGACTTTATGTAGATTTTAGTAAATTTGTGTATAACTACTAATATTTAACATAACAAAAAATAATGTGTGTACATATGGTGTGTACAATATACATACATAAATGTACTACATGTTATACCAAAATTGATTTTCTTAATATTTCTTGTTTTTTAGCTTCGACATAAAAATTATTAAAATATTACTAGTTTTACATACTGTTAGTAGACTCTTTTGTTAAGTAACGATTTTTTTCCGTTTGTACATAAAATATTGTATATAACACTAACTACTATTATTTATACTAGTATTATTATTAATTTTAGCTATTTATTAAAATTAATATTTTCATCTGAGCAATTAATTTAAAATAATGTTTAACTTTTTAAATTTTAGATATTAAAAATAGTAACAATATTATTTTTATATATAAATAATTCGTAATGGAATATTATTTTAATGTCTCAAACATTTTTTAAAGGCTTATGTAATAATGCTTTCCCGTATGTAATCCGGAATGCACTTTTATCTCCTACAATCCTGCAACCAACAAATCACCACATAAGGGCACCGCCCCCTTTCCCCGCACCGCACACTTATGCTTCAAAACATTGTATAACCTAACATAGCCAGTTACGTGTCTATAGTTATATGGTCGAAGATGTATATTATTTAACAAAGTTTTAGTGTTATTAGTTTTTTTTTTTTTTTGTACAAAAAATATTGTACAAATTGGAAATATTTGGCGTCTGTCGGGATCGAACCCGGTTCCCCGTGGCCGCGTGCCTGAGTGTCTGGTCGCGAACGTTCCCTCATTGGGTATGTAAATAACTATTTTACTATACATAATAAGCAGGAAATATATTCAATGTAAAAGCAAGCAGTGACAGTTATGTCATAAGATGCGTTACATTCTGTTTTTCCTTAAACTTTTTCTCTGGCTGATATATGTGCTCAGAAAGTTTTCGGTTATAGTGAACTTATGTGTAAGTAGAAAACTATAAGGACTTCCCCAAATAAGTCATCCCTGACCCTGACGCAACACTGAATCCGACTATTCCGTTTACATGATGTTGAGCCGCGAAAATACCCGACACGTTAATAATTTAAACAAACATAAAAAAAATATATCATCACAAACATGGGTGGTATAATTTCGAAAAATAAGGTAGAGATTGTTCAATTCAGACTAAATATGTTATAGTAAAACGACTACAAAGAGGTTCAAACTTCAAACTAAGTAAATCAATAGTAATAATAATGCTTTCTGCACTAAACCGTTTAACATTTGATAATTTTTTGTTTTAATTCCATGACTAACGCTATTTTTGGAATAATTTTCAACATATTCATACCTAATTTCTGCCGATACAAAGCATTCCTAATTAATTGTGCTTATGATTCAGATGTAGAATTTTATGCTCCATAACTTTTATTTGAAGCTTTTTTACCTAACACGGTTACGGAGCAGAAAATTATAAAAGCCTAATTTTGTATGTTAAAGTCCTATGTTCGGGTGTTCGACTCACCATCCTGTATATTTTTTTTTAAATTACTACCATATAATTATGGGTCACCTTTCTTATGTGGCATGTATGTACATTATTATGTATTCAATGAAATAAATTCAGAGTTTATTCAAATACGTAATAATTTTGTAATTTGCCAGTTATAACTAAATTCGCTTACATCAACGAACCATTTTTGTCGGTCCCTTGAAGTTCGTGATATAAGTAAACATTACAGTACAAGAATAAATTTATTTTTTAGTTGAAGTAACAAATATAATAATGATCAGTTACACGACCCAGGCTTAAATTTTAAGCTTAAAAAAAAGCAAATTGATATTTTCATAGCAATACAATACATAATAATTCATTTGACATTTTGTTTCGATGCGATATTGTCAATATAAGAAACGTTTAAAATTTTATGTTACGCTGGTGCAATTGACCGTAAGTAAGAGAGAAAATCGGATGTACGTTTGAACTTTTTTTGCAAAATAAATTCAGTTGATCTAACCAGTCACTATCAACTCTTTATTTTGAAAAAAAAATCTATATTTTATTAATTTTCTATTTAAGTTCTACTTTAGTACTTGACTGATTAGTGATTATGTAATTTATTTGTATATTTTATTGAAATTGATTATATATACATATTAAAGAAGTTTTTATAATTGTAATTTTTGAAATGTATAGTTATATAAAACAGAAAATTATAACACAACTATTTTATATTCAGAAATGTTCAAAATAAGAAAATCAAAAAAATTAGATTAATTTTTCCTTTTAAATTTAAAAAAAAGTCTTATTCGTTATTAGAAATACAAAACATTTTGTTACAAAACAATTCTGCTAACTTCTTATGTATAAAAATATAAAATATATCATCACGGCATATTACCCATTACTGGGTGTAGGCATCGGTAATGATGATATATTTTATCGTGTAGGCTGTGCTATGGATAGAAAACAATTGAAAAATAAACAAATCAAACAATGGTGTAACTACAATAATATTAAAATTAATAAATATTAAATTATAAAAATTGTTCAAAATTTCTCCCATTCTGATTAATGCATAATTGAACTCTTTTAAATAAACTATGTCTAACTTTTCTTTATGTTCTCCTGTCAATATTAGTGATGACATCTTCAATATTGTTTCTTAAACTTTCAACATCGCGATGTACTGTAGCATAAACTTTGTTTTTTAGATAGCCCCATTAAAAGAAATCCAATGGGCTTAAGTCAGGGGTTCTTGCGGGCCACGCAATTGGACCATTGGTACCAATCCATTGATTTGGGAAATAATTATTTAAATACTCGGCTACTTGGTGAGAGTTGTGAGCTGGTGCTCCATCTTGTTGGAAATATACGTGCTCCATCTTGTTGGAAATATACGTCTCGCAATACTATAATAACGGCAGATCATCCAAAATATTGTCTACCATGTCCCTGAGAAATTCTAAATATCGAGCGCCAGTAAGCGTACCCTCGTACATATAACAGTAAACGTGATTGTTTAAAATGGCACAGCATACATTAACACTAAATTTTTCTTGAAAACCATCTCTTGTTATAACAGGGTTGACGCGACTCCAATAATGTGTATTGTGCCTGTTGAACATTCCATTATTTGAAAAATTGGCTTCGTTGGTCCAAATTATTTTCTTTAAAATTTCATATCCCTCATTTAAGTAATAAATAGCAAAATTCTAATCTTCGATCATGGTCACCAAGATGAAGATGGTGGATTTTATGGTATATATATATATATGGTTTATACTTATGCTTTTTTTAAATAGCGATGCACTGTGGCCACACCTACATTGCACTCGGCAGCAACCATTCTTATATAGGCTGTTGGATTTGCTTCAAAATATACCAAAATGTCTATTTCAATATTATTTCCAACACGCACTCGCTTACAATAGGGTAGTTGCGCATTTTCCAATTTATTTTTTTTTCTGAAAGAATTGTTCAAGTTATTCACTTTAATAGATATTTTATGTTTGACAACTGTATATTTTTCAAAATATAATTAAAAAAAAATCTTATTTCAAATTTTCCCATGGTGACGTGTTTTATTAATACCAATCACAGTCTTTCTTGCCGTAGCGGTACACTCTCGGTTGTACATTCTGTACACAAGACTACCATTTTTATTTGAAACGATTTATGTTTGACAGAAGCACTATTTCAAAAGAAATTATTCATTTTCACACAAATTCATTAGTTTCATTACCTTGTTTTAAATCTGCTGATATAGAAAAGAAAAATAAAATATGATTTTAACACGTAGAACCTAGGTTATGGCAAAATTATGAAGTTGTCTACGTAAGAATTAAATATCTTGAAAACATTTGGTATTCAAGTAAATAATTATAAAATATACGTACTATTAAATAATACTTTTGTATCTGTTATTTTTCTTTTAGAATTATACTGTAAATATTTGTATGATACAATTAAATATAATTCAACATCTTCGCTTTGTCGTGGTATTCTAACAAGCTTGTATGAGTCATACAGACTTGGTCGAACTATATAATTATTAAAAGTCTACGTCACAAGAATTCCACCGCGAACTTTATTTATGGAAATTATGAATGAAAAGTTTTATATTTTCTAATAATTTTTACATTAATCTATATATATAAAAAAATAAGGTTTTTCTTTGGGGCCTTAGTTATGGACTTCTACCGAACAGATTTTAATGAATCTTTTTTTAAATGAAAGCTGTTAGCATGTAGATGTGCACAAAAATCTAAAATGTTACAGTTTTGATTCCGTCTATTTTTTATAAGGCCTTAAAGATTTTTTATTAAGTACCGCTGTCAACCGATAGATGGCAGCACTGAGCAACATGAAGAAGAAGAGAATGATTTAGAATACATACAATTTATGAAAACTGCTACAAAATAATATTTTGCATTATTTAGGGCTGGTTTATTAATGCAAAGTTAAATAATTTAACAGGTAAATATCTTAAATCATGCAAAGCTTTTATAATACAAAAGTCCAAAGTTGACCTTAAATGACAGATAAATATGTCAACATGTCAACATACAATGAAAACATGAGAAGGATTTTTTTCCCTCAAAAATTAATAAATATAATAGTTAATTCATTAATTTAAATATGGTAAGTAATTTAATAATATTGAGCAAAATTAATAGAGATACATATTTTATAATAATTTATTTTAAACCTAAATTTTAAAAATTTATTGAATTATATATCCTTTATCTAAAATACAGCATTATTACCTATTTAAAAATGCACAAGAGATAGATGTACATTTACAGGTTTTTAAATAACGAAATAATTAAATACAAAAGAGTATTATATTATAATCAACCAGTTGGATAACCCTATTTTCCCGCTCTTAAACGCTACCCCTTAATGCTTTCTTTTACAATATGTTTTCACACTTTTGAAACTGCTTTTACGTTAACAAAATAGGAACTCACATTAACGAAAACGAATTTCACACAAATGAAAAGTGAATTCCCAGTAACGAAATATGATTTCACATTAACGAAAACTGGTTTCAGGGGAAAAAAAAAAACTGAATTCACACCAATGGAAACTAAAGAAAACAGATTTTAAACTGTTGGGTTACATATTCTCGCTTCTAACGTAGCAAATATTGTTGTAATAAACTTTTATCATTGTTGTAATCAAGTTTCATTATTGTTGTTAAGTTTTTGAAAAATGCTATTCGTTATTTATTTAATATTTTATAAGGACAAAAAGACATTTTAATATATTTTAGAGACAATAAAAATGCTTTATTTTTTCGCCTCTCCAAGAGGTGGCTACTGTCCCTTCTGCCCTTCCTTGGAGGTGTCCATTTAAAGTTCCTATATAAAATCTGTTTTCATTTAGTTGAAACTGGTGTTTTTAAAATTGTGAATTCTGTTTTCATTGTTACAAAATCGGTATTCAGGAGTGACAAATTAGTTTTCGTTACTGTGAATTCAAGTTTCCTTTGTGTGAAATCAAGGTTCGTTAATGTGAAATCATATTTTGTTAACGTGAAATAGAATTTCAAAAGTGTGAAATCATACTGTAAAAGGTACAGACATGCAATGATTATACATATTGTTTTAAACCGAATAAAGATGTTAATTTGCATAATAGAAACACGTTAATCCTTCATAGATTACAATAATGCATAAAATTTTTGTGGACAATAAAACAGCCATTATTACTACAATAATTGAACTTGAAACACGTTGATTACAACAATAACAATATTTGTTGGTGACTATAAATTATTTACGTTATAAAATGAAATGAATGAATAACGTTACCCCATATTTTTGTTGCAAATATTTGCAACGGGTACAGCTAGTATGTTTAGAATTAGTTTATATTTCATAATTAATAGCAAAAAATAACATTTATTTTTTTCGCAACTACCCTATTGAATGCCTGAGTATTCGGACGAAGTCTTGTTTCTAGTTTCCTAAAAAAATCGTCGTCCGGGTACTTCTCTATCAGGATACCGTTCTCTGTACATGTTAACTACATCCCGAGCATTTTTATGACACAAAATGTACACTTCGAACATGTCAACTTTTTCATCGTGAGTAAAATTATTCATTTTCTTCTTAAGACTGACAGTTTAAGAACATAAAATTTAACAACAAATAATGAAACAATGTTAGACAGAACGATATGTCCAATTGTTTTCTATCCATAGCACTCTTGTTTCAGCCAGATATAAATGAAATACACATAAATTTAACATGTATTTTTCTCAGTTATTTTGTTATATTAGTGTTTATATCGTTGAATTCAGAAAAAAATACTCTATCGAATAACCTTAAAAAAATGTTTCCATTTAAAATAAGAAAGTTGTGTCCCGTATTTCGAGAACCACTGGTCGAAAAAAATTTTTATTTGCTCATTTTAATAGTCTTGTAATTTAACCAACCTCGCAACTCTTATAGTTCTCGAAATAGCAATGGTGGCACACTTAAATGGAATACCCTGTATAGTATATTATGTATAAATAATAATAATAATAATAATAATAATAATAATAATAATAATAATAATAATAATAATAATAAAAGTAGCTGGACTGTTGCGTATATTAAAATATTTCGAATTTCTGTTTTCATTTTTTTTAGTTATACTCTAGTTCTAGTCCATACTGGTACGTCAAAATTTAAATATACTTCCTTCTTTTTTTGATAAGAATCTGTAAAATGTCACTTCTTTTACATGTTTTGTATAAAAGATTATATTAGGTTACGTAAAAGAGATGAAAGATAGACCATACATATTGTTCACAATCTTTCTGTAAGTGATTTACTGTTGAATGAAATATTCAAATTTATTTAATGTGATTATATTCGATTGTTTTAGGATATAATGATATGCAAATTGTAATATAATCGTTTAGATTTTAGATACATTCGATTAGTGAACAGATAACATCTTAAAAGGCATCCAAGATTAGTTAAAGAAGTTGAACTAATGTTATTCAAACAAAAAAAAAAAATTACAGAAACAAAAAATTAAATACATCCATAAAATTAAGCGCAACACGGCGCGAAATGACATTATTTTTTAAAAAAGAACATTTTATATCGCAGGCATAGAGATCTATCTAGACTAGACCTTAAAACTGTATGATAGGAATTATTGAAGTTTAAAAACAGTTATTAGTTTTTAAAAAACTCGATTGTATTAATGTCCTTAACATCTACATCACACGCACTTATTCTATTATAAATTTTTGCTATTCTAGGTTTCAAGTCTGCTAATATCGTCTTTTGGAAATCTGAAATCCAGTTTCAAGTAAATGAATGACAAAAACTAAATAACGAAAGTAAACCAAATACTTAATACTTCTTTGAATTTACGATGCCACGCCAGATAGAAACCACGTGCGTTTGTGTGAAAATGAAAGATATGTTAGATGACACCCCCAAATACTGCCACTGTCTATTTTTTAAATTAATTCGTGTCTAATAAACCTTTAATTTAATCATTAATAATACTTTGTTTTTTACACTTCACCCATATAAATAAAAACGTTACAATAATTACTTTTCAAAGTTCCCAGAATTCTATTTTTTTTTTTTAATTTTACAAAATTTATGCGTTTGTAAAATACTATGTATTTTGTGTCTATTTAACTTGAATTTCTGTAAACCAGACAAATATATAACTCGAAAATAAGAATACTTATAAGAAGTTTTTAACTTTTTTTCTTGTAAAATAGTTTTTATATAATGTATTATTTACGTTATTTTAAAAATTAGATTTTCGCCATATTTTTACTTTATCATATAGACTATGACCAAATGTTCGAAAAAAAATAATTGAAGTGGCATGAATGCAATATATATAAAATAAACAGTATTAGAAATAAAATTAAAATTAATTATGGGAGGTAATGTAATCAGATTTATAATACGCTTTTGTTTTACAACATAATTTCAATTGTTTTATAATTTGTATAAAGCATGTTTTAATAATTTTTAAAAGTAAAATACTGACATTCATTCTGGATACCATACTATTAGAATAATTAATTAGAAATAAATACTATTTGATATTATCCAACAAATATTAAATTTAAATCCTGTACCAACTTTTTTATTAACCTACCCCAATTTCCCCTCTTTTTCTATCCCCACTCTATTCCTCCATTCTCTATCATTTTCTTTTCACCCACTTTTGGGTCGGTTGCGCTTCGCGTGTATTGATTTGCGTGGTGGGGGCGTTAGCGTCATGCTCCCCACGTGACCTGTCCCTGTGCCCTACCGCTCCCCTCACCGCACGCCACTGCCATCATAGGACCACCACCACCCGGCCTACATGGAGGGCGGGCGGGGAAAAGCAGTGCGTAACTTGTTGATATTGAATATTGTGTTGGATATACACGCCGTATGTACTGGATTACAATATTAACTAGGATAGAAGTGTTTGTATGAGGATATGTGGGGGAAAATATCAGGGTAACAGAATGTAAGAACTCTAAAAGGTGTGTTTTGTATTACGGATTTTTTTTTAAATTTTATATAGGAAAAAAATTCAAATAACAAATGAGTTTCGTGTAATTATAGTCAGTGCTGTAGTCGTAAAATTAGCAGAGGGTATACGCTGAAAATATATTTGTAAACATAGGGTATACGCAGTGAGGGGGGGGGGGGTTTATCTGGCAATAATTAAGAAGAAACAAATAAGCAGGGGGGGAGTACTAACCAAAAAAAATGGCGCCACAGGCGAAATTTTTTTTCATTCAAGGTCAAATGCCTTATAATTGAAAATTACATTTTTTCAAGGGATGTGAAGTTGCATGTTTTTTCCCCTTTCATGTGTAAAAATTGCCAGATCACAGAACATTTTACAAAACAGAATATATTTATCTGGATAAACTGTCTAAAATCGAAACACAACAACACAACATGCGCGCGACTATTATACATTGTGGCTTAATACGAAGTTAATGTCATCTTAAATTTTCAACTAAAATTCAAAATACAAAAACTATAAACACAAAGAAAAAATAAAATAATTAAATACTGCCTTACGTATCAATCAAAGTCGCAAACCTGCCTACTACGAATCGTACATATTGCGAAAATTGAAAATATAATAAATAATATAACAAAAATCAAAATTAAAATTTCAATAATAGATGGCGACGCCAAACAAATAAAGTACATTTTATAAACATAAAGATAATTTCAATATAATTTCTAAAAACATGATATTAATTGTGGGATAAAATTTTCATTAGTTGATTTAATTTTTATAATTTTTGTCTCAAATATTTAAAAGCAGAGGGTACACGCTCGGGCACCTAAAAAATCCAGATGGTATACGGCGTATACCCGCGTATACCCTCGACTACACCCCTGATTATAGTACTCTTACATATAACATGGTATGTTTAGAAAAATATCGTGTAGTGTGTATTATTCGAGACTAAGAAATAATGTGTAATGGGGTACTAAACCATGGTCAAAAATATTTTAAAAAGTTTAAACATTAATTCATTAGCAAACTATAAGCGATTTAAAATTTATGTGTAGTTTCACATGCGATTTGGTTGGCTGCCTCACTTTAAAAACAAGGCACGCGCTCTAGTGAGAACATGATGCGACTGATGCGTCATAGTCCAAATTCTGAATTTAAAAAAATCCTATCTCGCTCATTACGTAAAATTTTTAAGTTGCGTTTGTACCCTATTGACGTACTTCTCACATGATCAGATTTATGACGCTGTATCTTTCGATTCCGGTCGAGTCGCATTGTGAGCAACAATGGTTTTTCAAATACCAAGTAAACAAAATTTTATACAACTACATACATTAGAACGCAAGGTTTCCTCGAACTTTTCACGATACCGTGTTATGTGAACTAGTGTTGTGAGCGGTTTTGGGTGCAAATTCTCTAATTGTGTTACAGTGAAACCGTGTTATATGAGATATAGCTGAGCTGTACTCTTATATTAGCCGGGTATATGAGACGATTATCACATACTCTTTCCAGTAGCTAAAAAATAATATTGAGATTTTTATTTAAGAAACTAGCACTTCCGGTTGTCCACGGTTGTCCAATTGTTACCAAAATCTAATCAGCCCTTCCCATTAATGTCAGATTGAGGAAACCGCAGTTAAACATGTCTTGTCTTATAGTATTTGAGAAACCGTGGTTCCAACATCCACACACATGCACGCACGCTCACACGCACGCCTACACACGCATGCGCTGACACACACACACTGGCAGCATAGTAAAAATGTCTTCGGATTCTAGGGACTTTAAAACGTGCTTATCCACTAAAATCTGGATGTGCAATTTTTAGCATGATTCCAATAATACCTATCTTAGCGAGAGGTAAAAAAGCATAAGAAATTACTTGGTTATATGTTCTGGTATATTATGATTGTTGTGAAGATATATAAAATGGAAGAAATGTATACTTCTATCTATTAGTAATAGTTTTTAATAATTTCAATAATAATTATACTGTTGTTACATATACACAGCGTTTCCTTTAAAACAACCAGTGGCGTATTATCGCAGAAGCCGAGAAGCCCGGGTTTCTGGCGCAAAATTATAGGGGCGCAAAATTATGTCAGGAATTGAAAAAAAAACATTTTTTTTTTATAAAATATAAATTAGTAAACGGATTGCTAACATTGAGAATATTTTTCAAACATTGTAATTTAATTACGGATGTTTGCTTGGCTAACTATACTGGCTAGAGATCCTTTTCAGCACTGAAGAGAGTGAAGGATTACCGCAGGTTCACAGTATGCCACACGCAAAATTAAACGCTTTGGTTATTATGTGCATCGAAAAAACTCTTTTAAATGAAATTAATTTTGACGACACTTAATATTTTTGCCAGTGCCAAAACAAGAAAAATGTCATTTTAATTATATTTTTGTCATTACAATTACACTATTTTAATTAAAAATAAAAGTCCAGTTTCAATGTCGCGTATGATTGTCATTTTTCGAATCATTGGTTATTACTCTTTTTATGTCAGTTGTTATATTTACATAATTACTTGTTATAATTATTGGTTTCTTACTAAAAAATTTCAAAAATTTGTTTTTTCATTCATGTTAACCAAAAAAAAAAAGAAGAGGGGAGGAGCGCAAAAAATTCAAGGGCTTCTGGCGCCAAAATACCTTAATACGCCACTGAAAACAACCAGTGCTTTTATGCCAGCACTAATGGCGGAGATAAATGTTATTTATACAAGAAATGATCAGGAAGAAGAGGTCAATTTATCAGTAATAACAAACCGAAGATTCAACTAATGGTACTCACCAGGTACTCAAACGGCAGAACAAAATTATATTTTTTTTTTTTATTCAATTTTGACGTTTTAAACTGTCATTATTAACTCCATAGCAACAACTATAAGTAACACTTTTTTCACAAGTGAATTAATTTTTTTTAAATCTCTCTCACATTTTTTTTAATTCACTGTGGAACAAATAATGCATTTAAAATAATATCAGGCACGAAATTAACACTTACCATAGTATTTATCAGACATTATCAGCCATTTTCATTATTTTTCACGGCACAAATGACAGAAAATAAAGCTTTTTAAATAGATGACTTGACATCTATCATCGACGATTGTCACGCACAGTCTACTGATTAGTTTTTTGTTTTGTCAAAATTAAATATTATAATGGTTTTAATTACTATTTCGTCAAAATTGAATAAAATATTGTACAAACCATGTGAGCTAAGAATGTTTATTTACTCGAAGAAATTAACTCACTCGCCCTTACGGGCTCGTCAGCTAAACTTTCTTCTCATGAATAAACATTACCTTAGCTCACTTGGTGTGTAAATATCTATTCAGTGGCGTATCCAGAGTGGGGGCGATCACCCCCCCTAGACCTACATATTTTTTATGTATACACACACACACACAATTAGGGGAACGCCGAAGCTTTGAATTTAAAAAAGTATGTACACTTTGCCTTTCATTTTTGTGTTGGAAATTCTTGATCTACATAGATCAAGGGATATCGTTTCTCTTTTTGTAGTCGTTTCAATTTTAAGTATTAAAAAAAAAAAAACATTGCCTGTCAGAACAGCGTCGTCAGAGAGGAGTTCAACACCTCTTCGATTAAAGATGAAAATGTATTTATGAAATAAAATAGATGAAGAGAGGTTTTAAGAGGTTTAGCACTTTTACACATTCACCGAAATATTAATGTAGTTGTTGGAAAAGTAATAGAACGTTTCGCAAAAAGATCCAATCTCTTGTCATCTCTATGTGATATAATATACAGGGTGTCTCTCAAATAGGGGAACATGGCTTAACCACAGATTCCTGAGGCTAAAATAAAACAATTTAACTAAACTTGCTTCTACCATTTGGCCAGAATTCTTCTTCAAAATTCTTCGAAAAAAAAATTAATTTTGCTTATGATAACAGAACGCTTTATTCGATTTGGATAAAATTTGGTATGACAGCTCATATGGTTATAAGTCATCTTTTAAGATGATATTTGTTATTATTAGTGAACCATAGTGTACGAAATTTAGGTGTCCCAACATTGAACTCGCAGTAACTTTTTAATGGCCACGCCGATAACGTAAAATTATTTTTTTTAAGAAAGATACATTCAATAATAAACTTCTCTTTCTCTGTTTAATGTGTGATATCTGTTACGGTTCACACAGAAAAAGATAAAACCTTAGTGTCTGCATCGTGAAATTTTTAAAATAAATTTTATCTAGCAGTCTAATTTTTAATGACAGTAACGAGTTGTCAATCATCTCAACTTGTTTAGGAGCAAGCTAACATATTTATTCGCCTTATTTGTAATAATGGTAGTAAAATACTATTAGGCCGAACAAATGGATGTTACTAGTTTCTGAATATTTCGAAGGAATTTTTTGACAGCCTATAAACAATTGTTACTGTCATTAGAAATTTGTAGTTTGACATTTGTATAGACTGCTAGATTAAATTTATTTTAAAAAAATTCACAATGCAGTCACTCAGGTTTTATTTTTTCTGTCTGAAACGTAACAGATATCACAAATTAAACACAGAGAGAGAGAAAAGTTTACTATAGAATGTATCTCTCTGAAAAAAAAAAAAATAATTTTACGTTATCGTGCCCATTAAAAAGTACCGGTCTAATCAATGTTAGGACACCTAAGTTTCATACACTAGTAGTTCACTAATAATAACAAGATCATCTTAAAAGATGACATAACCATATGAACTTTCGTACCTAATTTCATCCAAATCGAATAAAGCGTTCTGTTATTATAAACAAAATTAATTTTTCTTTTTTGAAGAACTTTAAAGCAGAATTCTGGCTAAATGGTACACTTTCCGGTAGAAGCAAGTTTAGTTAAATCGTCTTATTTTAGCCTCAGGAATCTGTGCTTAAGCCATGTCCCCCTATTTGAGAGACACCTGTATACAATAATATTTTTTTGTTCATGTTCTTATTTAAAATATCTTATTTTCTTGTTTAACATTTCTTATATTTTTAATGTTAACCTTCTCACCTTAATATCTTAAAATATCTTTATAATATAAAATATAAATATGAGAAAATAAGTACATGAAATTATTTAGTCGCCTCCTCTAGACCAAAATCCTGGGAACGCCACTGTATCTATTAAATGGAACCGTACATAATTTTTTAGTCCATTAGATAGATTTTTTTACCTTCCGTCACCTTTAGGTAAGGAAGGTATTGTCTTTGGTCAAAAAATTCGGTGGTGAGTTTTTAATGAATAAGCACGTTTTAGGGTCCCTACAATACGAATATACCATTTTTAAGATGATGTCTGTATGTGTGTGTGTGTGTGTGTGTCCGTGTGTGTGTCCGTGTGTGTGTGTGTGTGTGTCCGTGTGTGTGTGTGTCCGTGTGTGACAAATTTTTCTCCGACGATAACTCCAATACTACAATTCCAAAAATTATAATTCTTTCGTATTCCTCTTCTGTACATCCATATGAAGAGTTGATTAGATTTTGGTTATAATTGATCCACCGGAAGTACCCTTATTTGAAGTTTTTAACAGTTTTTCTTAAAAAAACGCAGTTAAATATTATTTTTTGACATTTTGTTATTATATATATTAAAGAAAATACTCTTCTCTATACAGTTTGATTATACATTTTCCTTCATATTCAATAGATGTAAATTTAAAGCATTATAAAGAAATTAATTTTCAAAAATTAGTCAGCTTTGTTATTTATCATGGAAACAGCTGACATAATTATTCAAAAAAATTTAATTGACAGATGTCAGTTGCAAGTGCAAAACCAAATATGGAAAAAATATAGGATCTAAAATTGGTATGTCATAGTGTTGCTCGCAAGTGACACGCAGAGAAAGGCCAAAGAGAAGATGGAAGGACATTAATTAGTGTAGTTTATGTTATAATTTTATTGGATTTATAGAACCTTTTCAAATGAACTTTTGGTATGGAATTTGTAAAAAATAGTATGTGTTTTTACATGATATTATATAGAATCTGTTCCAAGGACCTTTTGGTATGGGATTTGTACAAAATACATGGAATTGACGGAAGGTCTTGTGCTGGCCACAACAGATTTTTTTTTTCTGATTTCGGACATATAAATATTGTATAGGTTGTATGACAATTATTTTGAGAAATATGGTATTACAAATTAAATATAATGTTACAATATTGAAATTGCCTTTGCAATGCAACACAGCATTGACTGTTTCCTAACTTACACTACTATTAAAAGCAATTTTGCTTACATTATTTCTAATTTTTAATACTATTTTTCTGGAAATAATTGTTATACAACAAAAATCTCTATATAATGGACTAAGAAATTATATCGGGTATCATTTAAAAAATATAATTTTGTTCTTCAGTTTGAGAACCAGTAGTTGAATTTTCGGTTTTTTATTACTGATAAATTAGTCCCTTACTCTTGATAATTTTTACCTTCCGTCACCTTTAGGTAAGGAAGGTATTGTCTTTGGTCAAAAAATTCGGTGGTGAGTTTTTAATGAATAAGCACGTTTTAGGGTCCCTACAATACGAATATACCATTTTTAAGATGATGTCTGTATGTGTGTGTGTGTGTGTCCGTGTGTGTGTGTGTCCGTGTGTGTGTGTGTCCGTGTGTGACAATTTTTTCTCCGACGATAACTCCAATACTACAATTCTAAAAATTATAATTCTTTCGTATTCCTCTTCTGTACGACCATATGAAGAGTTGATTAGATTTTGGTTATAATTAATCCACCGGAAGTACCCTTATTTGAAGATTTTAACAGTTTTTCCTAAAAAAACGCAGTTAAATATTATTTTTTGACATTTTGTTATTACACATATTAAAGAAAATACTCTTCTCTATATGGTTTTATTATACATTTTCCTTCATAATCAATAGATGTAGATTTAAAGCGTTATAAAGAAATTAATTTTGAAAAATTAGTCTGCTTTGCAATTTATCATGGAAACAGATGATATATTAAAAAATTCTAATTGACAGATGTCAGTTGGAAGTGCAAATCCAAATATGGAGCGTATAGGATCTAAAATTGATATGGCATAGTGTTCCTCGCAAGTGACATGCAGAGAAAGGCCAAAGAGAAGACGGAAGGACTGTATCGCAAAAGAAGGACTGTGTGATGCGTTGGACAAGAATGAGTGGAAGAGAAGAGGAAACAGCGACCCCTAATAAAATAGGGGAAAGAAGAAATGAAGGAAGTGTCTAGTGCATTTTACCTAGTGTATATTTATGTTATAATTTTATTGGATTTATAGAACCTTTTCGAATCAACTTTTGGTATAGAATTTTTAAAAAATAGTATATGTTCGTGATCGATTTTACATGATATTATATAGAATCTGTTCCAAGGACTTTTTGGTATGGGATTTGTACAAAATACATCGAATTGACGGAAGGTCTTGTGCTGGCCACAACAGATTTTTTATATATAACATTTACTCTGAAGTCATTAGTTCGCCAAAAAAAAAAGCACTAGTTGTTTTAAAGGAAACAGACTGTAGATCAATAGAATAATAATTTTCAATACAATTATCCTATGACCACAAAATACCAACAACTTTTACATTATATGTTAAAATATATATTCTGGGCACGATACATTTATTTTATCCCCGGAGCTTTTGACATAAATGCGCTTTGAAGGACGAAGTCTCCCATGTTGGCCACATCAGATTTTAATAATTCAGCTCAACCCTGAAGCCTGAAGGTTGCTGAATTTACCGCCTACACTTCCGTACGTTGGAGGCGGCGGTCTACTCTAGGATAATACCGTGAAACAAACTCAAGCTTCGAGCTTCTGGTTTGATTTACACGAGGGAGATTCAAGGCAGAAATTGATCAAGTGAGTGATCAATTAACCCAAGAGATAATATTTAGAAGCAAACAATGAAGGGTAAATAAATATAAATGAAAATTTTAAGTGGATAAAGCGGTAAATGATTAATGAATTTGAAGTTAAATGAAAAATCCAGCACTCAATCACAACTTAACCACAAGGGAAGAATTAAAATTAAAAATCATCAATTTTTAAACATTGCCTTTAATTTCTGATTTTTTAAAGTGTGAAGTTTATTAAACTTAACTTTTTAGAATTATGAATAAAATGTTTTCACTATTCGTCCAAAGATGTCTCTAGCGTTACTATCTATATGCTTCTAAGACTAAATTAGGTACTTTTCCATGTAAGTAAATGTTTTACCAGTAAATATACATATAGCCCAACCAAATTTAAATAATAATAAATTGTAACGCTAGAAACATCTGATAACTAGTAGCGAAAATGTTGATTCGACCATTTTATGCCCGTTTTTTTTTTACAATTGTCAATTTTAAGAACCGGCTAAGTTCAATAAATTGAACTTATAATTGTACAATAAATTAAATAAAATACCTACTGAAATATTAAAACTTATTGCCATGTAACAGTCATATAATTAAATTGACATGGTGTGTTATTAAAATTACTAGAAAGCACTAAAAACCTGAAGGAAAAATAGTACAGGCTCAATTTCCAGTTTATTCAGCGGCTTAAAATTGAAGTGTAATACAAGTGTTTAAGTTCAATTTCTAGAATTTGCTAAAGTTCTTAAAATTAGAGCAAAAATTGACAGCGTTGATAAAAATGCCTCTACAATTTCCATAGCGGGTTGCATACTAGATATTTTATGAGCTGTCATAAATATTATAGTTCGGCTTGTGTCAATAAAGTTCGCCTAGTTATGTTCTTAAAGAAATTCAGCCAATACAAATCAAGCAGACGTGCATACCGTTTTTGTTCGAGCGCTGCACTTTTAAATAAAATTGTTTAATTTCTTTAAATAGAATAAATGATGACCGCTTAAACATCATTACTCTTGAAAGCAAACCGATATTTTTCTTGAATTTAGAGAGAAATTAAAATGTAATATACAATCTTTTAAGTAAAGAATGTGAGGTTTTATGTTACAGTATATTTACAAATAACTTTAACACTATTTTATATGCCTTATGACTGGTTGCACCAACTTAACTTAAATATTAAACTTGGCATAAATCGACAATATTGAATCGAAATGAAATATAAAATGAATATATTGCTGTCAAAATTTCGATTTGCAATTTTTTTTAAACCTAGCTCAAAATTTAAACCTTGTTGGTGTAATTGGACATTAATAATTAAATATGACATAACATAGAAAGACATTATTTATTTGTTACCAATGCTGTTGCTCATAAATGGTGTAATCCTTAATGTCCAGACACAATAGTAAATATACTGCGTTAATCATTGCCCTTTAATTACCAGTTACAGTCCTCATGTTTATTAGAAAACATTAAAAAGATGTTATAATTTCTACTATTTAACAAGTGTGACACTTTTATTTATTGTACCTGGTAAAAGTATATACTTGAAACTTGAAAATTAATTGGCCAGCCAATATTTCAAAGAAATATACAAATAACGCATTGGATGAAATGGAATTTGTATATCAATTATTCAATTCTACTCTCATATTCTATTTTGATGATTATACTAACGATACTAATTATTATAAGGCCTGTAATAAAATACTTAAATAATTTCAAACAATAAAATAAACTTACACAATTATTTTTATTATATTAACCCATTTCTGGGTATGCCAATCATCTTTTTTTTACATATTTCTGTAATAACCATACGAGAGGCATGCTAGAATTATTGCAAATAAAACACATGGTTCATATTTTTTTAGAATTTTATTTTAAAAAGTTCAAATCAGTGTCTTTGAACAATAACACACTTTGAATACATATTATGATATAAATGTAGTCATTTGGTCTTATTCTGTATTAAATTTGATTATTGTATTATTACTGTGAATGATTCTAGCCAGACCCTCGTATCTGCACGTACAGGGCACTTCAGGTTTCACTTCAGACACACGCTCTGAAATTTGTCGTAGAGTGAGATCGTCATTTTTTTGTGCTATTTAGACGCAACTCCATTCTAAAAATTATAATAGCTACAATTGATGGACGCTAATCTAACTTTAACCTAACCAAGTAATATTTGCCTTTTCTTGAATGAATTTGGATGAGTTATTAGGTATTCAAAAATCAGTCGTAATTTTATTAAAAGATATTACTTATTAATTAAATTTAAAAATATGTATATTAGAAAATATACATAATTATAAATTCTTCATTCATTTGTAAAGTTTCATTTTATTATATTCCTTATTAAACATACTGCATAACAACACTTCTAAGGAATTATTTTAAAATCCATAAATCAAACGATTTTTCTCTTCAATTTCCAATAATTATATTAGTCAATGATCCGAATATTGTTCACTGGTAGAAATAATTAGCTACCGTTGAAAAGGTTATCGCCAATTGCTTGCGGCCTTGGTCGGTAGCCGGTACACCGTACGACCATCAAGCGATGTGCTACTGTTTAACTGTATTGTTGATAGCTATACTCGATTTTTTAACTAGGAGAAGTAAATGGACAGTGTTTTGGCGCTATCAATTGTTTATGGGTTACTTTAGAGAAAAATACTTCAAATAAGAATTGCGTACAATTATTTTTTCTATAACTGTTATTTGAATTTTTTTCTCTTAAATAATCTAAAACAATTAACAGTGCCAAAACACTACATATTTACTCTTCCTAGATAAAGAATCTGATGTGGTCAACACAATACCTCCCGCTTTTTAATTTTTATTAATTTAAATATATACCTACATAAATTTACTAATCCTGCAAACTATATTAAGTTCCTTTGCATATTGCTTTACATGATCTATTTCGTTAATGTGTATAGTTGTAAACAAACATTTGATACTTTGATAATACGTGCTTATAAACAGCTGTTTGATTTGTAGTGTTGCATACAAAGCAAATTTAAATCGGATCACCCTGTACATCTAATATTTATGTATGATGGAAAATATATTATTTTTACAAACCTTAATTTCATTAGAATCAATACAATCTCAATCTCCTTAAAACGGTTTCATGATCAATTTTAATGCAATTGCTTCCTGGCAGTGACCTTTGTTTAAATATGTTAAAATTGTTATTAAAATATTATGTTTTTGTTTCAAGCATACCAACCCTTACCTAGGGTAGCGGGATGTAAAAAAGGGGTATAGCAGTGGTTTCACTAGTAGAAATGGGCTATATAGATCGGATTGTATTACATTATCCTAGGATTTTCTAAAATTGTACTGTAGTTGTCAACTGCATTTAATCAAGAATGAGACTTAAAACTTAACCACAAAACAGAAAACCAATATTCAATTATTGATAAATAGTAGATCGTTCAACAAATACTATATATTTCAGTAGCCGTTTCTATATTTTGTAAGAAAGCGAAACTCATTATATAAAAATAAACAATCGTAAGGGATCGGGTGGCTGGGTATATTAAAATTAAATGATCGGGTGGCTGGGTATATTAAAATTAAATGACCGGTTGGGATTCTGGTAGGCCGAGTTCGAATCCGACCGACGTTCGACGTCAGACTTGAAAATTATTTCCAGTTTTCAAATAGCACAAATATGACCCATGTGTCTAACTACTTCCATGACTGATCAGGAAGTTCATGTGGTGCCGCAGCTGCAGATATTTCGTCATTACCAAAATTTGCGAGTAGAAGTATATTCTGCTCTACACGTATTTAACAATTTAACGAATGAAAGCATACTTGAACGTAACCGTGTTTTCAAGACGTCACCTCATGTACAATCATGACTAAAAAACAATAATTTAATAGATTATTAATTCCCAATTTACATTTTACAAGGTAATCTCGGGAAAATATATTCGCTATTCAGCTAACTGAAGACATTTCTTTAAATAATACAATAATTATAATTAAAATAAATTAGTGCACTCGCTATACTCACTCATGCATTAAACTTTTACATTCTCTAGAAAACTATCAATTTTTTACTTATTCAACAATCTACTATTTAAATGTCTGCAATTTTATTATGTGATAATAAAATAATACTTAGTTATTTACCAAAGAAAAGAAGTTTTATGTACTTTTCAAAAATGTAAAATAATACACATAAGTCGTTTAAAATTTCAATTTTATGTACTAGATAAGCAGATACTATAATTACACAACAGGAAATGATGGTAAACTTCTTAATACATGGGAAATATGTATACATTTACTAAAATAAATTTTATTGTATATAAAAAAAATCTGTTGTGACCAGCACAAGACCTTCCGTCAATTCCATGTATTTTGTACAAATCCCATACCAACAGGTCCGTGGAACAGATTCTATATAATATCATGTAAAATCGAACACGAACACATACTACTTTTTACAAATACCATACCAAAAGTTTATTTGAAAAGGTTCTATAAATCCAATAAAATTATAACATAAACTACACTAAGTAATGTCCTTCCATCTTCTCTTTGGCCTTTCTCTGCGTGTCACTTGCGAGCAACACTATGACATACCAATTTTAGATCCTATACTTTTTTCCATATTTGGTTTTAAACTTGCAACTGACATCTGTCAATTAAATTTTTTTAAATAATTATGTCAGCTGTTTCCATGATAAATAGCGAAGCTGACTAATTTTTGAAAATTAATTTCTTTATAATGCTTTAACTCTACATCTATTGAATATGAAGGAAAATGAATAATCAAACCATATAGAGAAGAGTATTTTCTTTAATATCAATCAATATCAATATAACCAAAATCTAATCAACTCTTCATATGGATGTAAAGAAGAGGAATACGAAAGAATTATAATTTTTAGAATTATAGTATTGGAGTTATCGTCGGAGAAAAATTTGTCACACACGGACACACATACACACACACGCACACACACACACACACACGGACACACACACACACATACATACATACATACATACATACATACATACATACATACATACAGACATCATCTTAAAAATAGTAAATTCGTATTGTAGGGACCCTAAAACGTGCTTATTCATTAAAAACTCACCAGCGAATTTTTTGACCAAAGACAATACCTTCCTTACCTAAAGGTGACGGAAGGTAAAAATAGTTGCTAATTTAAGTACTTACGATAATAATGTTTATACAGGGTATAACACGAAAACCGGGCCATAGGCGTTTAACATAAAAAATCAGTTTTTCCTTGTGCAAAAGTGGCTTATTAATTTTGGATAATAATGATTCAAATAAATATTATAGAGAATTAAATTCTGCATTTAATTCAATTATCACATTTTATTGTGCCCGTTTTGTAACCGAGTAAATTGAATTTAAAGCGGAATAAGAACATTTTGTTACTCTTTTACGGAACATTATTCTGTAACAGGCAATCAAAGTCCACTAGTTTTTCGATACCCCCATTTAAAATACATAGGAAAACGTAGTTGTTTTCATAATCAAGTTGGCTTTGCTTGCCGTGTGGTTTCTATTGTTTCTTTGATTTTGTTATCTGAACTGTCAATTTGCAAAAGAAATTTTCACAATAACTAATTATATGCCTTATTTTAAGCTTTTTTTTTATAGGTTACTTAAATAACAAATGATTGCTTTTGTAACATACCAATAATATTTTATTATTTTTAGCAAAATTGTCAAGTAATGAGGAAAATGTTTATTTTTAATAATAAGTGTTAGAGAAAGTATAGTCTAAAACTCGTAAGGAATAGCGAAACACAAACTTTTTGCTGGCGCGAAAATTTTCTATTCTATACTGGTTATAGAATATTCTATTTCACACGAGAAAATAATTGTTTTTGTAATAAGTGCACAGAATGGGTGTGTTTAGTGCTTGAGATTGTTATTTTTAATGAAGCTTGTACAGTCAAAAAAATTATTCAAAGGCACTAAAATATTTCGCCCAAACTGATTTTAATATTTCAAAGCTTGGTTAAAAAATTCCAACCTTTTTTCACAGTTTGACAGATAATTAATTTTTCACAAAAATTTGACACATTTGTTTAATTTTATTAAAAACAATGCATGCCATTAACTTATTTGACAGTTTTTGCTCAATTTTCGCCACCTTGCGATAATGAATTAATTCGTGTTTAAAAAATTATTCATATTAAAATTTTACGTATTACTTTACGTACATATTTTGACGCCTGTTCGTTTGGACTGGTTTAGCACATTTCGTCATTTTATTAAAAGCAAATGCTGACGAGCGAATAATGCCATAGGAAATTTTGATTAAACAAAATTCTTGGCCCTAAATTCAAAATTGTTCTTGGGCGAAGCCAGGGTAGATTGCTAGTGAAAAGTAAGGTCCGATTTTGCCCCATGCTGAATATTTAAGGGATAAAAGTAATAATATGTACTTCCCAAAACTTGTTAGTCCTTGTAAATTGACCTTTGACAACAACATACTAAGGAAGGTAGAAATTGATAGTTTTGGTCGATATCTACGTTGCACAGTGATACACAAAAATTTTGTTTATTTTTCAAATCAGCTTCTTCATTAGCTCCATATCCATTAATATATTTATTTATTTAACTAATTTTTATCCTTTCGTTCGTGACATCATTTGCATTCGCAATACAAATTAACTTTACCATTAAAATTTGTCAATGCAGTAGATAACTATCCCATTATTAAATCCCTCAGTTGATTGTATCTGGCACCAATGTTTCAAACATAAATTTTATTTTCCAACGCCGGAACATTATTTGGACGTTTTATACAGAGGGATATTGGGTTCAAATGGATTTTTACGTAATTTAGGGTTGCAAGTGTGAAAGCATGCGTGACACGGAAATATAGTTAGCATTAAATGAATGCTGCAATCAATAAATGTAATTATTTTATACAGATGAACCTACGAATGAAAAATTTTACAGAATAATAGTTTCAATAGAATGCAATTCTCGATATTGACTATTTTTTGTAACAAGATAACCAGTTTTTCAATGCTTTCAATATTTTTATAAAAAAGTAAATTAAAATTTGTATTACATATTGATACACAATTCTAACAAATTTCAAATACATTCAATTTTTTTCACCTGCGATTTTATATTTCGTTTTAAAAATACATTTTATTGACAATCATTATAGTAATATACAGATTCCTAACCTTTTGGAGGTTGGAAAATACGTCATTCCTAACTTTAATGGCAATCTCTTGGGTTGGAAATAACAGATTTCACTTCCATCTCTTGGGTTGGAAATGTTTATGTAGGGGTTGCCTAGCAACATTGCCGTAGATCCCCATAATTAAGTAGGCTAAACAAATTTTAAGACAGCTGTCAAAATATTAATAAAATTAAAGGTATAATTCATTGATTTATTTTGAAAATTATTGATTTAAAATGAGAATGATTGTGACTAAAATAGTATACATAACCTCGGTGGGAGTTTCATAACAGCCTCTCGGTAATACACATAGCCCTCGGCTGTAATGAAACATCTCCCACCTCGGATGTAATATACTATTACAATATACAAAAATCTATGAATGTTGAACATTTTAAAAACGGGATATTATTACGTTTAATCTATGATGCAGAACTGATACTACAACGTAATAAAAAGTCTTAAGGCCAGACTAAATTATTTCTTAATTAAAATGCTTGACTTTACTGCGCCCAAATTAAAATTCGGTAGTCGAATTCTGTTAACCATGAATGTTTCCTGTTTATTAATAACTAATTAACAGATAACTGGTTGCACTTTGAAATTTCATTAAGTCCCATCCTGTACTTTGCATATTTATACATAATTGTACCGAATCTTATCAGATAGGTATTACATTTTTTGAAAAATTAAAACTTAAAGAGAACATGTTCAAAACCAGGGTATCTTTATTCCTTATTCATAGTACGGTTCAAGTTAAACTTTATTTATAGTTTACACAAGATTTATTAACTTGAAAATTTATTATAAAATTAGTTCTTGTAAATAATTACATTCCTTTTAATATAGAAAGTGCGAAATAGTAATACAAAAATATAATTCGTTCTTTTGTATACCTGTTTGTTTATCTATATTTTACTCCTAACAATTTTATTGTAGTCATATACTCGTTGTAAGATCGGTAGTGGATATTTAATGGATATATACATTACGAAAAATATTTAATATTCGATCAGATCTTTTTGTTCATTTACCTACTTTACGATAACACTGGCATTAAAATGTAAACTGACCGGCACGGAAAACATGCTATTTTTTTACGAAAATTGTTTTCTCCGTACGTTGTATAATTATGATTTTTTACCTTCCATCACCTTTAATGAATAAATACGTTTCAGGGTCTTCAACGATAACTCCAACACTACAATAGGGTCCTCCACTATATTTTTTTTTATATTTTTTTACAAAACTTCATCTAAACTGAAAGTGATATGTAATTTTAGAAAGTCTTCATTGTTATTCGTTAAGCCGTAATAATTTTTTTAATAGTCTGTGACGTAGATATAGAGATGATTTTGTGAAACAGTGGATTTCGCTAATAATTGAAGTCACATAAATTAATTTTTTTTAGCACTTATAAAATGTATAAATATCTTAAAATAACCCCTGTGGTCAATAATTGGAAATATGGTTGGATAATAAGTAGTTTAATGTCATAATTAATAAAAATACTACGTATGTATTATAGTCCAAGATTTGATTACCGCTGGTAGCCTATGTCATTCAACATATCTTTTACTTTCATATCAACGCTTGTAATCTGTCATGGCATCATAAATTTAAACTAGTATTATTTGGTTTATTTCTGTCGTTTTATTTTATTGTTGTTATTTTCTGCACTAAATGTGTGACGTAGATATAGAGATGAGGAAATGATAATAAAAACTTGATTATTTTAGAAACTAATAACTATTTTTAAACTTTGATAGTCCAAAAAAATACGGTATATGCGCTCAGTAACATTTCCAAAGCATTAAAAAGAAAAATAAATAATAAAACAAGGTACTGAAAGAAACGAACCTAATATTTACGATAAAAATACATTTTATCAATTTCATTATTCCGTTAAGGTAGAATATTGGAGTAAATTAATCATATTTTGATGAAGTAAAAAGTTCCAGATACATACTTATAGTGCAAAATTATTGTTGATGATGATAGTAAATACTTAAATATAAATTTTATAGAAGTATTTTTTTCTTAAAAAAAAAAAAAAAAAAATGAAATTGTCCGTTTTGTGTACTGGCCAGAACTGATGCATGGGTTTCTCACAAGAATCGAACTAATTTATTGAAGTTTCCGGTTTATGGCGCCATATCTTTCGATGTCGCTCGTATCACATTCTGAGCAAAATGTTTTTGTCAAAAACCAAGCAAAGCACGAAAATTAAAGAGTGCTTGTTTGTAACTCTACAATAACCAAATTAGTCCCCTTCTGTTTTTAGAGCTATTTTTGCAACGGCTTTGAGTTTGATGAGTGTATATGGGACAGATAATATTTCAGAAAAAACAATTTTCCCTTGAACAAAAAGATGGTTAAGTTCAACGTGAAATATATGTAGGTACTACAGTAAAATTTTTGAAAGAAGTCCGATCAAGGCCATCTACGAATTGCATCTATGAATTAAGATTTTATGCTGTTAAATTTAGTAGTGTCGTTTACAGAGTTTTTATGAGGTACACAAGATATTTTGTACCCTCATAAAAACTAAGTAAAAGACACTACTAAATTTGACAGCACAAAATCTTAATTCATAGATACGAATCGTAGATGGCCTTGATCGGACTACTTTCAAAAATTATACTGTACTTAAGTTACAAAATTTTTGTTATACTTTCCTGAATCTAATTCTTGAAATCTCCCCCATGAAAATTTTCTGGATTAGTACTATATGTGCTTAAAATTAAAGAAAAACAGTAGTACCTATACGGTTTGATACTCAGTGCGTTTAATGTACGAGGGTAAGTCAAAAATTATGTATGTATTAAGGTATTCTTGTCAATTTAACAGAAATCCAATCCAATCTTTGAAGAATTGTCTCTCTACTGGAGAAGAAAGAAGAATAAACTATTTCTCATCTCGCGGTAATACTGAAATCACTACTTCGGATTTAGGATATTGCAACTCCACAGATAAACTCGTTACAGACAATATACGTTCTCTTTTCTTTTAACATTTTCCCAATAATTAACAACCAAATTACCCATGTCCCCAATCCCGATCGATCTGAGGGTTCCTGCGAGTTCGTTACTCTTGGTGTATATGCGGGATAGTTGGGATTAGCCTGGACTAGACTGGATGGTGGAGACGAGTCCGGGATCACGTAGACTAGCTAGGGAGACTAGAGTAGCATAATCACACGACTAAGATTAGTTACTTAGGGAGAGAAAATGAAAAGGGGAAGAAGTTTATGAAGTAAAAGACGATATTGGTTTATTTATAAATAGAGCGAAATAGCAAAGAATTTCAAAAAATGTTTATAGTACGAGTATGTTTTTAACTAGGAGTAAATTAAAATTTTCTTATTAACATCTGTCACAGTATAAATATAAAAAGTACTTGCACTCCCCAAATATTTGGTTACCGAAATATTTGACTTTGAATGTGTTAGCTTCGTCCTTGATGTATAAATTTTAGTTTTGCAACTCTCCGTAGGGTGACAAAATTATTTTTTTCTGTATTGTTGTGTACCACTGAGGAAAACTAGTAGTCAAAACGTCATCAATTTTTAATATTTTGTGGTCTAGTTTTTGAAATATTTTTAGAGTAAATAAAGAAAGTCACCATTCATATATGAAATAAAATACAGCTGTTCGACAACTTAAAAGTAATATGATGTAACTACTATCCTAACTTAGAGGTACTAGTTTTTTGAATGAATATCTATTATTTCTACCTATTATTTTAATATTTCAAGTTATCATTATATATTTTATTAAGATAAAAAAACATTTTTTGATTCCTAGTAAATATATTTTCGTACTCATATTCAAAACTTTGGAAGTGACACATTACGCTCACTGCTAACAACTGGAAATAATAATTTCTCGGCGTAAGTAGGTACCTAATCCAGGAAAATTTTCAAAAAACAATGTCTTTCCCGGATGTTCTACAATAAAATAGTATTAGCAATAAAATTCATTATACACTGTGGTATTTCCACGATTTACGTACCTATATCAAAACCCACAAAATCACCGATAATCGCCAATAATTTCATAATGAACTGTGTGCCATCTATTGTCATCAACTGTCAAAATAAAAAAATAACTTCAAATTCAAATTATCACAGACTACACGAATTTACAAGTATCTCTTCTAAATATTCACTGTGTTAATAATTTTGTCCGTTACAAAAAATATTGTATGTTGTATGGGCTATCCAGCGAATCAAGCGGTTTACGTCATCGTTTAGGGAATTTTTAAAATTTTCTTTGTATTTTTAAATATATTTTATTAATGGCAATTTATTGGTTTTACCTTCCGTCACCTTTAGGTAAGGAAGGTATTGTCTTTGATCAAAAAATTCGGTGGTGAGTTTTTAATGAATAAGCACGTTTTAGGGTCCCTACAATACGAATGTACTATTTTTAAGATGATGTCTGTCTGTCTGTGTGTGTGTGTGTGTGTGTGTGTGTGTGTGTGTGTGTATGTGTGTGTGTGTGTATGTGTGTGTGTGTGTATATGTGTGTCCGTGTGTGACAATTTTTTCTCCGACGATAACTCCAATACTACAATTCTAAAAATTATAATTCTTTCGTATTTCTCTTCTGTACATCCATATGAAGAGTTGATTAGATTTTGGTTATAATTGATCCACCGGAAGTACCCTTATTTGAAGTTTTTAACAGTTTTTCTTAAAAAAACGCAGTTAAATATTATTTTTGACATTTTATTATTATATATATTAAAGAAAATACTCTTCTCTATACGGTTTGATTATACATTTGCCTTCATATTCAATAGATGTAGAGCTAAAGCATTATAAAGAAATTAATTTTCAAAAATTAGTCAGCTTTGCTATTTATCATGGAAACAGCTGATACATTCAAAAAATTATATGGTATGTCATAGTGGTCCTCGCAAGTGACTTGTAGTGAAAGGCCAAAAAGAAGATGGAAGGACTACATCGCAGAAGACTTGAGAAAGGAAGGACTGTGTGAAAAAGATGCTTTGGACAGGAATTAGTGGAAGAGAAGAGGAAACAGCGCCCCCTAATAAAATAGGGGAAAGCTGAAGCAGAAAGAAGGAAGTGTCAAGTGTATTTTACTTAGTGTATGTTTATGTTATAATTTTATTGGATTTATAGAACTTTTTCAAATGAACTTTTGGTATGGAATTTGTAAAAAATAGTATGTGTTCGCGTTCGATTTTACATGATATTATATAGAAACTGTTCCAAGGTCCTTTTGGTATGGGATTTGTACAAAATACATCGAAATGACGCAAGGTCTTGTGCTGGCCACAACAATTTTTTTATTATTATTAAGTAAAATTTTGTTAATTTTTGCAAAATGACGTTTGATTATATTTTTTAAATATTGGTAATTCTGAACATGTATATTACTAAATATTATATGTCTATATTATACTTTTCAACCTGTATTGTGATTTCATTTTGTTTTTTGTTTTGTTGTTCATTGACAAAATGTCAAATGCGCTGTCATGTCAAATTCAAGAGCTTGTAGTTAATTTATTGACTTATGTTGAAAATGAGAAATAGGTTGGTGGGCTCTTACTTTCACTGAATTGTAATATTGAGGTAATATTTTGTTCTATTTGTTAGTAATAATTTGAAAATTAAATATATATGTACAGCGTGTGGCAAACGCTATACGCAATGTACAGAAACAGTGAGAAATTGTATGGTATGCAGCATTCTGTATTTTTTTAAGGATCTCACGTATTACTAGATAGTTTGTTGCATATACTACAAGAATGGAGTATCCTTCAGAACATTTTAAATAAAATTGAATTTATTTAGAAAAAAATAATACCAGACGTGTTATCTTTTTAAGAAAGATTTGGATTTATGAAGGCAACCCACAGATCATATTTTAATCTGTTTTACATGCTCTTGTAAACTTTTTAACACGTGATGTCATTGTTTCTAGTGATATTGTACTTATGACGTAAACCGCTTGATTGACTGGATAGCCTATACAAACCTGTTGCCAGAAATCGTACCTATTGCCAGTATTCGCAAAATTAAAGATCTAACTTTTTCTCGTGTTTCAAAATAGTGCTCATGTGGGAAATATGTCTTCCCGCATTTTGTAAATAACTATTCTGATAACAGCAATATAATACACATTTATTACTTTTGATGTTCAAATATTTTTTTGATATCCAATATTTAAATACATATATCATCATTGCTTATTACTCAATCTGTTTTTACTTGCAGACGACATATCCGTGTCGTTGAAGGCGCTTATCAAACGTCACCTCACGGATCGTGAAGAGAGCACCAAGGGAATTCACTTTTGTGCTATTTGAAAATTGGAAATAATTTTCAAGTGACCCTATTTAAAATTGAAAGAAAAAGTTATATTGATGCTCATTTATATGATACACTTTTAAAAGTTACTACATAGTAAATTCGAAATCAGCGAGTATTACATTTACACTACTTTACAGTCACGTGCGAGAACTGAACCTTGAACTCACTAAGTAAACGAGCGCGTAAATTATTTATATTTATAGTATTGCAATAAAATAATATACGTAACATTATTAATGTTCTAAATCATCTAATAAGGTTTGAAACGAAACAAAGAATATTAAAAATATAGAGAAAAAGTCATAACATTTTATATATCAAATTATGTTTAATGTCTATTCAATACTATAAGTAAAATACTTGAGAAAACTCTAAATAAGTGCCAAACTTACAAATATAACAGAATTGTTGAATAAACTAAACAACAGAGATTGTATAAGACGTTTAAATACACAGCTTGTAACATTCAAAAAGTTTTTATTTAAATAAAGCAAATAATATCATACATAAACATAATATAATCATCAATAAATAAGTCAAAACTATTTACTTATTACGATGGTTCTTATACAATACGGAATTTGTTCAAAGTAACACGATATTTTTATTACTTTACCAAGGATAACCTATAGCTATAGATAACTACATTTTGCTAACTTGTACTTAATCCTTAACTTCTCTAGTGTGGGTCCTCTGAACATTAGAATATTTTCTTTTGTAAATAATATGACTACCATTTTATAAAATTTGTTAACGGTCAATGTGTAAACCTAGAATTAACTTATCGTAACATCAGAATGAAATTATAGTACCTACTGAATTAAGTTTCGTGTTCAATATATTAAAAACAGGCCCACATTACGAGCTCACTTATATAAAAAAGCGCTTTTACATTATATTCTCATAAGGAGTGATTTATAAACGCGCTTTTATTATAAAAGTGTACTTGTAATACGGGTCATAGTCTTGAAATACAGAGTATCAAATTGGAAATGCTGGAAATTTATTAAGAACCCTTAACCTCCTAAAAATATATTAATAGCAGGGTTGGCAAAAATCATGATTTATTTAAAAAAAATCAAAAATAATTTTTTAAAAAAATCAAATAAATCCTGATTTTTTAATTTTTAATGATCTGTTGGTGTTATTGCACTTTTTTAATTGTTTTAAAAACAATATAAATATTTTATTACATAAAGGGAAACGATAAACCCCAAAGGATGCATTTGAATTTTTGCTTATATGTACGTAGTATATAACGCGTCCACGCGCGCGTCTTTTAAACCATGCCTAACTAATAGTGTATTCCGAAATTGAACCACACTAACGGCGGTTACTTTTTCAGTAACTGGTTATATTTTCGGAACGCGGTTACTGAAAGCTGGTAACTTTTCTGTAACCACGCTAGATCGGGGGTTGTGGTGTGGTTACATTTTGGCGCAGGGCAGATGAGCAGTAGTAGTTTCAACAACTATTTTAAATTTGTCAAGTTGAGGTTAACTGTTAACTGGTCCATTTCTCCAGTGCGGTGTCGAACCGCGGTTAAACCGTAACCATTTTCAGTGATTACCGTGGTTTAATTTCGGAATACACTAAAAATTAAACAGGCCAAAATATGTAATTATCAGTAATCTGCTAGAATTCGAACATATCCCATATTTTTGTTGTTATTTATACTTTTGTAGCAAATAAATACATTTTTATTACGAGTATAATTTGAATCATTTTTTCATTGATAATAATCAACGATTTTTATTTAAAAAATCTGATGTGGCCAACACAAAACCTCCCGCTATTTAATTTCTATTCATTTAAATACATACAGGGTCGCATTTAAGCAGAGGCGCATGAGGCGCTAGCTGGGGGCCTCGTCTTCCGGGGGGCCTCAGAAAAAAGCTGAATAGCCTAGTAAGACAGCCCAGCTTTACGCTTTTGGAGCGCATATACGCGTTTTCGTCAAAATATTTATTTTATTTTTTATGAATTTGTTAAATTTGCTTCTTTGTAAAGAACTCTATATTATCGTACTTTGCATTAAAACTCGTTTGACCTTGAAAATTTTCAAAAAATCGCCTGCGGCGCATATTTTCCCTAACCCTCCCCCAACCTACCAACAACGATTTATTTCCTTTATGTACAGTGGAAAAAAATCCTTAAAGTAACCTCTGGAGGAAACCAGTGTTAAGCCAATCAAAATGCCTCTTTTCTATTTTTATTTTGATAATATCACTGTACGATAACCATAGTAACCGTTAAATGTTATATAGATGTGTACTATACAGGTAGATAATATATTTATTTACAATTTTCGAACTATTTTTGTTTTTGTTTATGTGATACTAATAAGAATAAAATTATTTACTATTATTAATACTCCATAATTTATTTGGATTTAATAACCATTAACAACTTATTTTTTAATTTAAAATAGACAGGTGTTTTTCACCGGATATATTTTAAAGTATATAAAAATAGGGGCCTCAACAAGTCACTGCGCCTCGGGCCTCTGAAGATATAAATGCGGCCCTGAATACATACCTCCGTATTTACTAATGCTGCAAACTGTTCCATTGCATAAAACTATTGCTTTATTTATTATTTTCTTTTTAAAATGTCACTGTTATTAATTTGAAGTGATTAGATTTTTGACAGTGACATTTACTGTCAGTTACATTCATTTGAAATATGAACTGTGTAACAAAGGAATTATTATCTTAGGCTTCGCGACCAATAAAAAAAATTATTTTTAAATTTATCTGTAAAATATATAGAAAAAGTATTAATGTATTCCTGTAGAAAATTCAATAATCTTTAATTTTCATAAGACATAAAATGCGAAAAAATGGCATTTAATGGTATTTTTTGAAGAAAAACCATTATGATTTTCAGGTAAAGTGCCATTTCCGGTTATCCGATTTACACCAAAATCTAATGGCTTCTTGTCATATTAGAATAGGATAGAAATACAAGGTTTCAGAATTTTCTGAATGATTTAGAATAAATAAATAAATAAATATATCATCACCCATTTCTGGGTGTCCCACTATCTACAACACATGTAGACATCGGTAATGATGACGATATATTTTACCGTGTGGGCGCTTACCAGGCGTCACCTCACGGGCACTCATAGCTGGTGTGGAGAGTGCACCACAGGGGTCACTTTTGTTTCATTTAAAATTAGAAAATATTGGCGTCTGTCGGGATCGAACCCGGTTCCCCTAGGTTCGCGACCAGACACTCAGGCACGCGGCCACGGGACCCCATAATGATTTAGAGCGAAGACATAATCCCTACACATACACACATACATACACACACACATACATACACACATACATACACACACACACATATATACACACACACATACAGACATCATCGTGAAAATGTTAAAATTGGATTCTAGGGACCTTAAAACGTGGTCATTTACTAAAATCTCGATATATGATTTTTAGCACGATCCCTATACCTCCCTTACCAAGGGTAGCGGGAGATAAAAATCTGTTAATTTAAATCATGCCAACCCTGATTAATACTAAAATTATGACGAGCAATAACACAAAACAAAAAAGTGTGAACAGTTCAAATTTTTTATAAAAAGATTTTAACTTTGATGAATCTTGACCTATTGTAACGACTTAATATTTAATAAAATATTGTAACATATAAAAGAGTAAGCACATTTTTCAAATTGAAGCTCGAATTTTGAGTTTGCAGATAGAATTCAGATTTCTATCGACGGGATATATTCTTATTTTCTGGGAAGCTATAATACTCTGTTTGTCTAAGTTATGCCAACGAACACGCGGTGATCACGTGGATATTCCTTAACAGGCCCTGCCTTCGTTCATTGCTACATTCATACGAGAGCGGTTAGCATGAATTACACATTTCTTCACCTAATGTATGAAAAAAATACATAAAATATTTAGCTCGCTCATTTTTAATAAAAAATACGAAAAACCAGTGTGAATAACGAACCTCTTAAATTATATCAATGTTACGTAAAAACGTCCCCTATTAAAGTAGCAAACGTTTAGACCTGCTTTCTACTGTGGGCGAGCCCTTACTTGCGGGCCAATAGCGCACAAGAGTTCTTACTGATCACGTGAAAATTCATGCAAAAACTTTGAGATGACTTCGTTTAATAGGGTTTAGTGGGACAGTTAGGAGTCTTAAAATTGCCCATAGTGATAAGGGGCGAACAATAAATAAATAAAAACGTTATTGGGTTGGGATATTTTACTACGTAGAGATGGCGTTGTGCACCAACGTTAAACCTTCGACAAAGGAGCACTTTTGTTTAACTTCTATAATCGTATAATTGTTATCAGTAGTTTTCCTTTGATTCATCTTGTATTTTGACTTATTTCAGTGTTATTATTATTTTAAGTAGACGATATTTCCTTGTTTCCGGTTTTTTCTTAGTTGTAGCAAGAGATTAATTATTATTTTTCGTTTTAAATACTTTAGTTAGTAGTTTTTAGGTTATCTTCATACTTTAGTTTTTTTCTTAGGGTCAGTTTTACAATAAATATTAGATAATAGTAGTTAATATAAACTAACCGCCTATGTAAATGCATACAAATAAAATAAAATTTTGCCTTAGTTCTACATTTCACCACCAGGTTCGTATTCTTATTTACATACCCAATCTATCGCGGGTTCGCACGTGATCCTTGTTCAGTGGCCAATCCATGTTTGATGTGAGACTGTTAGTTTGCACTGGCGGTGGGTGTATCAAACTGACGTTTAAAAAGTTAAGTTGTTTCCATGTTTCATTCTATTTGCTTGAAGTTTTGTTGTTTTTTGTTTTGCTGCATTTTTTTGTACTCTTTTAGGGTGTTTTGTTTAGTGTTCTTAACTTTAACCACTGCTTTGAACTTATTTAGTATTTATTGAGTTTGTGTTGTATTGTAGTACATATTTGTCGTTTGCTAGATTATAGTTCAGATTTTGAATGCCTGAATTACTTATGATTTTAGAATTTTACTGTTGCCATCTACTGAATTCTGAAGTACCCTCTTAGACAAAGACGACAAGCTCGAAGAGAGAGACAACAAGGTATTACCATGACCTCTTATATCGAATTTAAAACAGTACTTAAATATTGTGGATAATTTTGTGTTTCGGCATTATTATTTTTTTTTTTTAGAATTTATCATCACCTAATAAATCATTATCATAACAAAGCTGATCACTCACATACATCAAATATCAAGGCAAAATAAAACACAGCAAATACCAAATCGGACTAGGATATTACGTTCAGACGAGAAGAGAGGCCATGGTAATAGAAAACTTTTTCTGTCTTGGAGCCAACTGCCTTCATCTAAAGACATGTAGATCGGGAGGAGAGTATGTGTGTTATGTGACGTCTATTTCATAAGTCCCCATTCCGATGTTAGGCACGTTTATTGCTTTAATCCAGGGTCGTCTTCGTTCCTCCGTAATCTATATCTATACGATTTAGGTTAAAAAACATTAATTTATACTATTAATAGACTTTTACATTTTGAACTTCGTGCGTCTGATACAGAAGAAATGAGGAAAGTGACAACTTCTCCTTTTTTGATGCAACATACCCCAAAGCACAACAAACTCTACTATATGGATGGTTTACTTTAAAAAAGATATAAATACTATAAACACAATAAATATTAAATTCAAAGCAGCAGTAAAAATTAAAAGAACAATAAACAAAACACACTAAAAAGAGCAGGCCTGAGGAGAGGGGAGGGGGGGGGGGGGGGGCAGACGTGGCAGGAACCCCAGGATCCGGCGCTACCACTTCTATATAAATTTTTGTACTGCTAAATATTATAAATAAAAATATAAAATAACAAAATTAGGTAAAAAAAAGCGAGAGACAGCAGAGTTTACGAGAGAAGATTATTATTGCGTATTTCTTTAAAATTACAAGTAGAAGGTATGTAAATAAAACATTTATTACGGGGTATAAAAGGGGTACCAGACGTACGCAGGTATATGCAACTGATTTAAAGCAACTGGCTAGATAACTCAATTTTGACAGTGTGATCGATGATTTTGCCAGTAGGAAACCAAGGAAAGTTGTATTGTAAATATGTTAATTTTGTACAGTACCATACTCGTATAAGTACTGTTTTATTATGTACCTTTTATATTTTTTTACATGAGCATTTAATTTTTGTTGCTGTGGTGTTTTTATATTAGTTAGTACTGAGTTGTTTATAACTCAATTTGTTTAAGTATGTATACTTCTTTCTGGTCATAATTTTTATTTAGTTTTTGATAATCATAGGCAATGAATATTTTGTTTTTATTTTGTTACCTTGATGAATAAGATATTGAAAATATTTTACATGAAAATTATATTAATTCTTTCAGGGGGGGGGGGGGGGGGGGGGCATGTAGGGCTCGGTAGTTTGATTTTGCTCCCAGGGCCCGTAATGGCTCTCCACGGGCCTGAAAAAGAGTCAAAAAATGCAGCAAAACAAAAAAATACCACAAAACTTGAAGCGAATAAAAAGAAACAACCTAACTTTTTAAACGTCAGTTTGTTTGTTACATCCACAGAACACTAACAATCAAATTGCAGGTAACGCAAACACAATCTCATCCCAAACACGGATGGGCCACAAAACAAGGATTACGTGTGAGCCTGGAATCCATATTATACCTAAAAATTGCAATTTTCCAATATATTAATTTTAAATACTTGTACTTAGCCAACATTAGTGATAATTTAGAAATATTTAAAATTTTGAATAGGTACTCTATAGATACAAAAAAATATATTCTTTACAGTTTTAACCTTAAGTATTGTCGTATTTATTTACAAAAATAGATTTGGAAAGTAGTTACCATTGAAAACGATTCTGGTTGTGTACACAAACTGCAAATGAAACCGGGACTCAATCTCTTCGACTATCCAACTCAACCTGAACGTATTTCCGGGCGCGTATTGGTTTTTGACGTGTTTGGAAAATATTATTTTCGTTTTAATTTCAGCGATGTTCAGTTTTCAGCCAGCAACGATTGCTGATTGGCCTGTGGAACGAGAGAAAGGAAATTTAACTGTAAAGGGTTTTTTGTTTGATTTCAGTTTTGAAATACAGAGATGTGGAATATACAGCTTTGTTTTGAATTTTCGATCAAATGCGAAATTCAATTCCAAACGCCGTACCGGAATTAGAAACGTATTTATGATATACATTTAACAATAACATTTCTGTCATATGCCAAATTTTGTATAAATATTACGTATTTTAATAATACACGCACATACAAGTACCTATATAATTAATGTACATCATAGTACAGTACCACCGTGACAGCATAATATAATTGTATGCTTATAGGTAGATATTCATTCATATTTAGAAAATATGGTATTACATGCATGAGCAGTGTCAGTTGTATTTTATCTTTTTTTATTTAATTAGTATAAGCAAGTGTTAAAAGTATCGCTGTTACAAGTTATTTGACTCTTTTTTACCTCCCGCTACCTTAGGTAAGGGAGGTATAGGGATCGTGCTAAAAATCGCATATAGAGATTTTAGTGAATAAGCACGTTTTGATGTCCCCAAAATCCGATTTTAACAATTTTACAATGATGTCTGTGTGTGTGTGTGTTAATCCTGTGGACACGATTACTCAAATACTATCAGAAAATTTTGAAATTTTGTATACCCATTCTATACAAATGTGGGAAGAGTTGATTAGATTTTAGTGTATATCAGATAACCGGAAGTATTATTTATACAAGCTTTTACCAGTTTTTCTTGAAAAAATTGCATTGAATATAATTTTTCAGCAACTTTTACTAATAAAAATATAATATAATGGTACAATCTTCAATTCTACGATAACATAACTTTAAAAAACTTTATAAAATAATTTAATATGTCCATCATCTGACCCTTGCGTCAAACAAAACCATAATACTTTAATAACAATTTTGACGTATTTAAACAAATGTCACTGTGACATTTACATTAATAATGAAACCGCGTTAAGAAAAATTTAGTAGAAATATATTTGATTTGTAAATATAAATCTGTCAGTTTAAGTACGTGTTTTCAAAATGTCAAATATTAGTTTACAACTACACATTTACGAAATGGATCATGTACAGCAAAGAATTTACATAGATTGCGTTTTTAGAGCACTTGGAAGTTGATGTTGAATTTTCGAGGATTATCTTTTTCTTTGGTGAGGCACATTTTCACCTCTCTGGGTATGTTAATAAGCAAAATTGCCACATATGAACAGCAGAAAATCTTCATGTGATTTACGACATACCATTACATGTCCAAATGAGATTGTTTGGTGCGCACTATGGTCTATGGTCAGGTGGCATCATTGGAACTTACTTTTTCGAAAATGATGAAGGTCGAACTGTTATAGTTGATGGTGAGCGCTATAGGCACATGATAATCGATTATTTTTGGCACGAAATTAATTTCGTTTTACAGACTTCTATTTATTAAAACAACAAATTAGATTTTGTTCGCAAACGATCAACCGAAACGGAAAAAGATACTTTACTTAAAGCTCATTACTATTTTAAACATGGAATTTGCAGGAGGTCATGTGCTGGCCACATCAGATTTCTTGATTACGATATAACGTGTCGTTTGTTGGCGTTCAAAAAGCTATTACAAAAGCTACTAGAGCCTGTTGCTTTCTCATTGGACAACAGTAGAACTACGTCACCGATTTTCAGACAATTTTTTTGTAATAAAAATAAATAAGAGTCCAATAATTTCTATTACTTTCTTTATTAAAAAAAATTGTTCTCTATAAACAGTTTTATAATAGTGACATACAAAAACCAAATTCAACAGAATTTATTTATAAAAAAATTAAATACATTCCAAACAATTGAACCAGTTTAACCCCCGAACAACCAACAACAAAGTAATTCTACTGTACCTAAACAGATGTTAGTAAACAATTATTAAATCTAGCTAGAAGTCATATTTTTTCTTAAATTTTATCTTCTAATTCATATTCACATAAATTTTTACATTATATATTAATATATGAAGTACTGGTAATTTTGGTTTGTCAAATCGATAAATATTTTTAAAAAGTTAAACACTGATACTAAAAAAAAATATTTCAAAACCAGCACAGCAAGTGACATCTGCTACTCAATTTCATTAGGTGGAGAGAAATGTTATACGTAATGAGAACTGTGAGAGACAAAATTTGGTGGGAATTGTACCAAAGCGCTTTTTCTGACATCTAAACTATGTTTAATTCAATCAAAAGCGTATAATAACATTTCAGCAAATTGTGAATTGTGTAGGTTACATGTTTATAATTTTAATAGCGTGGCGATGTAAATTATATAAAATCACAAATATTTTTCCTTATTAAGTAATTTTAGGTTCGGATGAATCTGCGCAAGCGCGTATAACGTAGCAAGTATGTGTCAAATATTTATTATGTTTATTTAAATACCAGGGTAAACATACCGTAGTAAGATAAATTTTAGTATAAACTTGGTCCGCGAACCAGAATAGTATGCAATGTAAACGTAGTAAATATGATGTACTAATTTGAATTTATATGTTTGTTTCAAAATGCTACGAATGGTAATAAAAGTAGGTAGTAAGTGTATAAATACAAAGTTTAGGAATTATTTTTAACCTGTAAACACGTTATTTATAAATTGCAAATTATGAACAAGAAAAACAATGTAACGTTCTTGAGAAAAACTTTCAGTTTATTGCTTGTTCACGCAATTACAAAATTTTCTCTCTTATAAACATATCAAGGCAGTAACTGATATAAAATATTTCTCCAATATGTATAAGAATAAATAGATTTTATTCCTCTTATGCAGATGTTTAAATAAAGCAAAAAATATTATTGACTGACAATTTAGGTAATGTTAATATATTATTCGATAACAAATAGACAAGCCTAGCTTTCATAAATTAAAAAGTAATTAAATATACATTTATTTTTAATAAAAAAATGACTATTAAACAAAGATTTAATATCAATGGTCGAAAATGTTATTTACGCATGCCATTTTTGTAAATTATGAGTTATTATATCACAAGAGTTTCGAAAATAATATAAAATAATGCCGAGAGAAATATTGCCATAGAAACACTCCCAAGATCGTAAATCGATGGGAATTTTGCGGCAACATGATGATTCAGAAGGTAGTAGTATGTATTTTCCGAGGTATTTTCTAATATTTTTATGCTTTAATGGTATACGCATTGACTTCATAACAATCGGTATTTTTTATGATTGAATGTTATACGCATTGACTTATCACTCAATTTTTCTTATTTATGTTGTATAACATCGGATATTTATGTTGCTAAGTTGTGTTTCGCGAAACACAACGCTTGGCGTATTTCGGTAGCAAAACAAATGAATCATATTGTGTAATCATATCATCCATGAATATAAATAAACAAGTAATATTTTTGACATTTCGTAAAAATTAGTTGGTTGATTCGTTTGTATAGTCTTAAAAATAAGGACTCGCTGAGTCGCAGTTGTACTCAGTTTCTATGCAAAATGAGGCATTTTGATATAGAAATTGTCGTTCTTGTTCTTATAACCAAAACACAATGACTAGTAGCATGAACAAGTGATTAAAGGTGATTAGCGAACCGATGGCTAGCACTGTTTTATTTCTGTCAATAGTTTATGGATTATTTTAATGTAAAATTTTGCACATAAATGATGCGTACAATTCATTTTTCTAATGCTGTTCTGTTATTTGAAATATTTTTCTCTAAAATAATCCATAAGCGATTGACCAAAATAAAACAGTGCTGTCATTTGCTAGCTAATCACAACCATGCAACCAGCCAATGAATTCTAAGAGAATTTTTTATATTACAAATTTAAATTTATTATAAAAAAATAAATAAAATATGCCTTAATCAACTTTTACTTGCAAATTTTTGTCTCCAGGTAATCAAAGGCGTTATGCAGAGTTCACCACAAAAGTCATTTAAGTGCAATTTGAAAATTTAACTGCTATAGTCGGATTCAAACCCGGACGCGTATAGCCATTCCGCTGTACACTATAGAGCGAGCAATGTTCTAGAGCACTTAGGACTTTGACGGAGATGATTTCTTACTTTCATTAGACAAACTCTAGCGCAATCCACTGTTATTGTGATAGCTTTGAGACACACTCGCATTTTTTTATCTAAGATTTAACAAAAAAAAATCTAATGCACAAAACTTGGCCAGAATTTTCAAGGCGTGACTTTTGTCCGTTAGGTTAGAGTTATTTTTAGAGAAATATACAAGCTAAGTAATCTGTTTGTCGACTTAGCGTTGATAAATGCCAGCGTGTCTCAGAGCTACCACAATAACAATGGACTTGTAGAATTTGTATTGCACTGGGCTTTGTCTAATGAGTGTAAGGAATCACCTCCGTCCAAGTCCTGAGCGCTCTAAAACCTTGCCTGTTCTATACTGTACAGCGGAATGGCAATACGCAACCCGGACTGCCAAAACCATAATCAGTCACATAGGTAACAAATTTGATTTTCTTTTTACCATTTTACTACAATCTTTTACAAAATTTGAAAAACTCTGGGCCCTTGAAGAAATGCTTTTCTGGTCCAAAATTAATCTAACATTTTAGCAGTATTAATAGTGTATTCCAGTAGTATTAATAGTTATTGAAAATGAAATTGTGGACACTGTTTACCTTTACACATAATTGAGCCTGTTGCTAACGCGCAATGTTATTTATATTTTGTGATAATTTAATGTTAAACACTGTACATATATTTTCTTACAAGTATGCTACAAAAACATTGAAATTAATTCCTATATTGACAGTGGCGGCTCGTGAGGTGAAAAGTAGGTGAAGAGATATTTATGAATGAATGTCGGTGGGAGAGGGGTATTGGGGGGGGGGGGGGGGGGGGGGGGGTTGTGTTGTAATTATTACGTACGATAAATTTCAAATATATATTTTAAATCAAAAAAATATTTATAAACAAAACAAAATTATATTTAAGTCATACTTTATAAATTAGCTCAATACGCCTATCCTTCAAAAAAGTTTTTGCAAATAAAAGCTACCACATAACTAGGAAATTTATTGTACCAGGCAGATTTAAAATGTAGATTGTGCGTTCTTCCACGGTTTTTAACATTTTTTATTTTATTTAAATTCAATGTTGGGGTTGGTCGACCACTTACCAATACATCTTTTTTATTATCATCTATCCATCTAGAGAGCGGTGTTTCCAATAAATTTCATATAATATCATTATGCAGATTCATTCCGATGATTTAAATATACAATGTGCAATCTGTTAAAGAGTTAAAGTATTAATATTAACAATAAAATATTAATGTGAATTTATTTTCACTTAAAATATATTAGTATTACCTTCCAAATAAGTTAAAATTATAATAAATAAAATAATAACTATTCAAATTGTTTTAACAAGCAAATTTCAATGCATCAATTTCAATGTGGAGACGAGGTGCAGAGTTCGAAATCTGGTATTCACCATTCGCTTCTGGAAGCGGAGGGGGAAGCATCGTTGCTATGGCAACCATTCTATCTAGCCAATAAACGCTAGCTGCGCGCGCAACTGTGAAGAGTTTATTCAAAATTTAAATTACTCTTCATATAATGCGGGTTGCGGACGATCAGTTTATATAATTTTTAGTAGATAATTTGATTTTTAAATTTTATTAATGTTTATTTCAGGCTTTATAGTACATAATGAATAAAAATAATGTGAAATTAATTTTTTTTAAAATATTTTGTTTTCTGAAATAACAGGTGAAGTTGCTCTTCACCTTCTTCACCCGAATAGCCGCCACTGTATATTGATATGTTTGATTACTAAACTATTTAAAAATATGATAATGGTTTTCACTCAATATTTCGAACAAATATACTTTCCTGTAATTTTATGAGTATTGTGCTTTACAATGAAATTGGTACTATTAATTTATAAATCAGAACAAAGTATCATATCATAAGCAAACAGAATTGAAACCGTCATTATAAAAGTAAATTTAAACTTCCAGTGATTTTAATAATTGCGCAAAAATTAAAACTCACACATTGTAATTTGATAATATGAGCAAAAAGTGTATTAAATATATTTTACTCTTTCATTTGCACTTACCCCATGCTTTTGCAGTAATTCAGACACGGGATTTACACTTGCCCCAAATTCCTGGGAAGTGTAAACCATTGACTTACGGAACAAATTAAATTCTAATAAAAATATCTACCTACATTTTGTTATGCCTTTTTAAATATCATTTCTAAATAAGCTTGGCAGTATGCCCTCAAAATTTCAATACAATCCTTCGTTAAGAAAGGAAATTACAACGCGAAAAAGTAGAACTATTGAAATTTTAAGTTGCACTTACCTCGGTATACCTAAACTCGTATTCGTTAATAGACGAAATTATGCTACAGAATGTTTTTGCTTCCAATTTCATGATAAATCATGTATTGTTTGCCTTCAAGTAGAGCAATAAGAAACCTATTTTAACAATTTTTGTGACAAGATAAAATATCCTACGGTATAATATTATTCGTTTTTAATAGTTTAAATGCAGTGTTGTATAGTATTTGAAATATATGTATTTGAAATAAGTTTTTGAATTAGATTAACTATTTTAAGTAATTATTTGAAATACTTCAAAATAAAAATATTTTGTATTTTTAGTTCAAATACTTTTCACAAGTATTTTATATTTTAATACATTAAAATACTATTAATTGTATGAAATACAATTTTTCAATATTTGAAATACATTTTTTTATTTGAAATACAGTTTTGTATTTAAAATACACAAGTATTTGAAATAGATTTATGTATTTGAAATAGAAACCCTCAGTCATGTGTGGTCTGTTAGTAATATAACGGAATAATTCCCTAATTTTTTTCTTAAAAAACAAATGCCCATGTTAATGTAGGAATTTCTTTTTAATATTATTAAAAATACGCGAATAAGTTGAATTCGAAAAGCATTTTTACAATACCGTAATATATCTTATTTATTTGTATATATTTAAAAGTAAAAGTATTTGAAATACTTGAAAGTATTTGAAATATTAGTATATTTGAAATACTAAAAAAATAATCGTATTTTACCAAACATATGAAATACTTTTATTTAGTATTTTGTATTTTCTAATTGAAATAAGTTTTTTCAGGTATTTTATACAACACTGTTTAAATGTAATATTTGTTTTTTGTCAATAATTCAGAAAATTTTCCACTCTTAAAATTCGATTTGGTTTAGCTCCCAAAAACAAATTCCAAAAGCAAGGACGCCACTTTTGAGACATTCTGTATTTTATGCATACATATTATTTTAAAAAGTCATTCGAATATTTAAAAATTTAGCCATTGCCATTTGCTTACAAATTTGGGTAAAAATTAATTTGTACCGTAGATTTTTAACAGACATCACTTTACGGGAAACAACAGCAAAGGGATTAATTTTTTACAATAAACAACTCTTCATATTTGATTCAGCCAGATTCGAAGTCAGCTAGTCAGAATTATTTGATTATACATTTTAAAAATAAAAATTGATTAGCTATACACAGATGTACAAGTGTTTATATTTTTCTTGAATGAATGTTATTTGTTTCTTATCTCGTCATATGCGATAAATATTGATATATTAATCTGTATTCTGTGGTTGTTGTTTGAGCAATCGTTGTTTACTACAGTTAAGAGAATTTATTCACTTTTTACACTTTCATCCTACTGTAGTGGTAAACAAGTTTATGCAACTTTCTCTATAGGTGTAAAAATTACTGCATAAGGTGATGATCGGACAAATTTCCCCAAGTTAAATATTTATCAGCCGGCCCTGGGGTCAGCGCAAGGTCAAGTACAATACTAAGATCCTACTTCGATAATATTCATGCATTTAGCAACAGCTTACCGACTTCATTTACAATTCAAACACAAATAAAAGTATTGTACTCAAGAGTCTTCTTATTCGAAACATTTACGTCATAAAGACGACTCACTGAAACTGATATTTTAAATTTTGTATATTTGCAGGCATTATAAGCAGTTTTAATCTAAAAGAAATGAATTCAAAATTCCCCTACAATGATCTATGCTTCTGATTGGCCAGCATTGTCGTATTTACACACAAACACATATAAATCTTTATTTTGACGTTTAATCATATTGACTTACCACTTACCACATGCTAACGAACTATTCATATGCAAATTTCTTTCTGTAGTATTTTCGTAGTAAAGAAAGTCAGTTTTTTTAATAAAAACTAATTGTATGTTGTCAGTGAGTGATAATTTCATTATTTAAATTTGTAGTTAATTTATTTTACAAGTTTTTTTCTGGATTTTTTAATTTACCTACTCCATTTCGTTTATAAATACATGTTACATACGACACGAGGGTAACGCTAGAATTAATGAGAATAAGAAAATCACGTACGCCGTGGAAAATAAAATTTGCACTATCGTTTTAAATAATTATGCACCTCTCATTTGAAATTAAGTTGCGAAAGTTAGAACTTAGTTAATCAATTTCTTAAAGTATCATTGTGAATAAAAATATGGCATTGACCAGAGAGCATTTTATCCATTTTTGGCGAAAAAATATAAAAATTACAGAACACATGCTAATCTAATTTGGCAATGTGCGACTTTTAATATTACTTGGACTATTGGACTTAAAAAACATACGGTGTATAGGTTTTTGGCCGAAGAAGAAATTAATGCTGCAATTCATGATTATTTTGAAAACATTCTAAAAAATATGAACCATGTGTCATATTCTTAATAATTCTGGCGTGGCCCTCGTTTAGTAGTAAAATAAACAAATGAATACATTATTATGGTTTATCATAAATAAAAGATATATCCAGAGTTATTCAAGAAGTGCTAAGAATCTTGAAACAAGTTTGTGGAGAGTCTAGAGGTGAAGGGAATGAATGATATTTATATTCCAATAAATACGTTTTCTTCAACTCGCATAGTCAAGACCTAGCACAATACAGTAATTAAAATTACTACTGATTTATTTTACAAATAAAAATAAAAATGGGGAATTGGGGAGGTTTAGTGATTTTTATTTTATTGGGAAATGCTTCAAAAATAATGTAATACATTCAAAAACATGTCTAGGTTTTCCAGTTAATAAAATTTTCATTTCCCGCTCTGATGACGTCAAGAGTTTTTCGAGAACTTTCGTTATTTCTTAACTACACTCACGGTTATTAGCTATGAAAAGTGCGACAGTGCCGTATTGATAACAAAGTAAAGTAAAATAGAGTAAGTGAAAATAGTGCACTGAGTGTTTCATTTTCGATGTTTTGTAAGGTATCTAGGGAAATATGATCGAGCAAAATCGTTTGCACCTTCCAAGGTCAACTTGTTTTCCGCTCTCATATCTTATTTATTATAATAGTTAGAGAAAAATTGTTTTAACAAATTTTGTACAGTTTTTTTAGATCGTATAAAATGGCGCAATTAGATTTCTTAAAATCTTAATAATACTCGAGATATAACACAAACTTATGATTTTTTAAATGCGAACCTATGTTGAAAATAGTATTATCTTTGTGCTTATTTTATAAGTTTTTCAATGATGTATAACAAGTCTACATTCTTTTGTTTTACACATGAATAAAAGATGAATTATTAATTTTTTAGGGTGCAAAAACTGAAAATTATTAAGAAACAAATGAAAACAGTTCATCATTTGTTTATTTCTAATATTATTTGTTTCAGTTTTACTCATATTTTCAATTAATTTAATTCAAAAGCATATTAAACCAATTTTTTTCGAATTGTGCCAAACACAACTGTGACGTCGACTAATATTAATTTAATGAATCCAAAAATAATTGGTTTAGAATAATTTTGAGAACATAATTCATAGGATATGTAATCAAAATAAACAAATGATAAACTGTAATAGAGTTTTTCATTTATTTCTCAATAATTTTCAATTTTATAGCCCACTGAAAAGCTTAGAAAATAATACTATTTTCAATATAGGTTGCCATTTAAAAAAATCATAAGTTTGTATTACATCTCGAGAATTATTAAGATTTTAATAAATCTAATTACACCATTTTATTTGATTTGTAAAACGGTACAAAATTTGTTAAAACAATTTTTCTTTAACTATCATAATAAATAAGATATGATATATTTTCTAAATAAGCGAAAAACGAGTTTTTACCTGTATCTCAGAAACTAAAGAAGATTTAAAATTCCTGTGGTGACTATTAAACTTTTCTCAAAAAGTGGAATGTGCAAACGATTTTTCTCTATCATTAATATTTCCGGATACCTTGGAAAAACATCGAAAATGAAACACTTCTACACGAGGACAGAGTATTCCGTTTTTTTTTTTGTTTTTTTACCTTCCGTCACCTTTAGGTAAGGAAGGTATTGTCTTTGGTCAAAAAATTCGGTGGTGAGTTTTTAATGAATAAGCATGTTTTAGGGTCCCTACAATACGAATATACCATTTTTAAAATGATGTCTGTATGTGTGTGTGTGTGTCCGTGTGTGTGTGTGTCCGTGTGTGTGTGTGTGTCCGTGTGTGCGTGTGTGTGTCCGTGTGTGTGTGTGTGTCCGTGTGTGACAAATTTTTCTCCGACGATAACTCCAATACTACAATTCTAAAAATTATAATTCTTTCGTATTCCTCTTCTGTACATCCATATGAAGAGTTGATTAGATTTTGGTTATAATTGATCCACCGGAAGTACCCTTATTTGAAGTTTTTAACAGTTTTTCTTAAAAAAACGCAGTTAAATATTATTTTTTGACATTTTGTTATTATATATATTAAAGAAAATACTCTTCTCTATACAGTTTGATTATACATTTTCCTTCATATTCAATAGATGTAAATTTAAAGCATTATAAAGAAATTAATTTTCAAAAATTAGTCTGCCTTGCTATTGATTATGGAAACAGCTGACATAATTATTCAAAAAAATTTAATTGACAGATGTCAGTTGCAAGTGCAAAACCAAATATGGAAAAAAGTATAGGATCTAAAATTGGTATGTCATAGTGTTGCTCGCAAGTGACACACAGAGAAAGGCCAAAGAGAAGATGGAAGGACATTACTTGGTGTAGTTTATGTTATAATTTTATTGGATTTATAGAACCTTTTCAAATGAACTTTTGGTATGGAATTTGTAAAAAATAGTATGTGTTTTTACATGATATTATATAGAATCTGTTCCAAGGACCTTTTGGTATGGGATTTGTACAAAATACATGGAATTGACGGAAGGTCTTGTGCTGGCCACAACAGATTTTTATTTTTTATTTTTAATATCTTGTGTAATATTACCGATAAGGTAAAGCTGTTTGTACATTAGAGGATTAATTTTCTGAGACAAAATTAAGAGTCACCACAAGAATTTCTAGCATTTATTTTTAAAATTACTCATATCTTGCTTATTTTGAAAGAAAAGGATTAAATAATACTTATACAAGTTTTTACCTAGAATAACATAGCGATGGTCCGTACTACGAATACGAACAAATTTTCATAGATCGCTTTTTTAAAACTGATATATAACCTTATAATAAAATGTAAAAGCGCGCTTCATAATAAACACAGCATTATATTTTTTTCTTATTAAAAATATAGACTGGTAGTATTTACTCAATCAGGGGTGATTAAGCTAGGACTAAAATAACTAATTCAGATGTTTTTTAATCATTCAAATGTATTTTTAAATGGTAGCCATGGTAATTAGTTGGGGTTACTAAAATTTTGAGTAAATCCTACCAGTCATAAACTTCTCAGTAATGTATAACATTTCTACATTCCTTTGTTTTAAAAATTATCATATATGAAAAAATGAAATTTATTAAGAAACAAATGAAAAAATATATTAAAGATCATTAATTTATTTTATACGATTTAAATAATTGGAAATAATTTTCAAGTAGACCATGCACTCAGTCATGCTATCTCCAAATTTAAATGTTTAAGTCTAGTAAACAACTTATATTAGTAATCAATAACAAAATAAATTTATTCAAACTATACGAAAAATAGAAAATAAACTCACTTGTATCGCATGGCCATGACTAGACTGATTGATATGTAACTGCTGCGCTTGGTTAATCTGCAACGTTGTCTGCTGTTGTCCCCCAGGTCCCGACGGTGGTCTTGGCGGCGTTCCTCCGCTGAACCCACCTCCTTGAGGTCCTGTGTTTCCTTGCTGGCCTCCTCTGGGCAAATACCCAGGACTCCCGTGTCCACTTGCACTCGGACTGCCATACGGCGAATATTGCTGTTTATACATGCCCGCATTCGGCGCCTTTCTCTTCTGCATATCAAAATCGTTCTGCCCTTGGAAGATCATTTCTTGTTTGATCATGTCCGCTTGAGGGAAGCCTGGACTCTGCTTGTGGTAGTTGGAAGATTGAGAGTTTGGACTCCCAACGAAATCGCCCTGGAAGGAAAAGTCTGTGTATGGGCTACGAGCGTTTGGAGTTCGGTTGTTTGGTGTAAAGGATAAACCCATTTGGTGTTTGTTTTGGTGTTGTTCTGCCATTTGTTTTAAGGTTTGAGCTGCCGGGCTTAACTCAGTCTTGCCAAAGTCCATATTTGAGTAACCCATTCTGCTAGGATTCTTATTTATTGTTTGATTATCAAAAACTGGAGGGGAATATTGTGTTTGTTGGAGTAAGGGACTTTGAGTTTTAACAGTGTCTATTTGATTTTGATTTTGAGAGGTAATATCTTTAGTTTCTTCCTTCATACCGTTCACACTAGCACTAATATCTGAATTGTTTTGCACAACACTTTTATCTTCAAAGTCAAAGTTTTTCATAAACTCAGGGTAGTCTGATATTTCCGATATTAATGTTTTTAATTCGTCCGGCGTTATAAATTCATCATTAGAATCATCACCAATAAGATCTGAGATCCCTGCAAAACTATTGCCCCCGTTGGCTGCGTCCTTTTCTAACGCAGCAGCACATTGGTCCAAATCCGCGAACTCGTTATCAGGTTCTTGCTTGCACTCCACTAAAGTCCCAATGTCTACACAGCCTATACCACTGTTTGGCCTCATATTCGAAGCAGGCGTAGAAGGGTTGGATTTCGGAGAACTGACATCGCTCTTTACCGAGGCGTTCGTAAGGGCCTTAACGGTGACGTTGGTGGAGATCTGCTGGGGCTGGGAGTTAGCAGCAGAAGTGGTGAACTCCAACTGCTGGACGATCTCAACTGAGAACTTGTGGACTTCGTTCTGCTGATGGGATTGGTGTTGCTGAGTAGTGCATTGGACCTTCATAGGAGGTTCAAAGGAATCAGCAGAAGGCGTGGAGTCCAAATCGTCTGCTGGGCGTTTCACGAATTTTTGTTGCTGCAAAGAAGTACATATAATTAGTATTTATCTCTTTACAATATGTCTTTATAAATTAGAAGAAGGGTTAAATTAGAAATGCACCGAATTTTCGACAATTGTAGGAAAAAAATTCTCGTTTATTAATGCCAAAATATTTAATCAGGAACACACATTCATACTGCATCAATCAAATAATCATTTCTCTCGTCAGAATATACTAAGTAATGCTTCTTCTCAGCGCAGCTTTCACTAAAAAACTGCATAATATGCAAATTCGGTGCATGTTTTTTTTCTTATAGATCATATTTCCAGAAAGGTTCTTGATCTTTTCTTTGCAAAAATATCGAAGTTAAGTACAACAGTTTGTAAAGTAATGTAAATATAAATACATATATTTAAAAGAACAATAATTACTAAATAGAACATGCAAGAACAAAATTGAGGTTTATTCAAATTTTCAGGAAAAAAAAAAACTTCTCATTTCAAAACAGTTCATTGAATGATCATGGCAATTTTTCTCCGTACATGTAATAAATAAGCATAAAAACAAGGTGTACGCCAAAATAATTGGCCTACAACCTATTTCCTTACAAAGAAACTACACATTTATTATTATACGAAACATTATAATAAATAGATGTAAGCCATCTCTTTTGGCGTAGGGCTCGTATTGTTCTTGTAGAATTACCAGCGTACCTACACCCTTATTTTTCATGCTTATTGCTTGATTTTTCATAAAATCTTACTATTATTACTCACAATGTGACGCGACCGAAATCGCACGAAAATGCCGCCATAAACCGAAAATTCCAATATATGGACTTGTGCATGTGAAAACAGAAAATATCAAAATTTCTAATTTTATTGACTTGTTGTACTAGCTCAGCAACAAACGTTGTTTTGTGAGATTTTGGGGATTTATCCTGGAATATAGAAATTTCAATACATGATGTATCGAAAATGTTAATTTCTTTTTTAAAAATGTTAGGGAAGTATATTTTCTAATTAGTTATACGTACATAAAAAATTTGCATCTACGTAAAGACCTTTGTTACCATGGATACGCAGAATCGTAGTTGATAAACAAGCAAAGGTGAGTATGTATTTATATTGATAGAACCGTATGCGAACACCGTGTGACGGTGTGTACTTTATATATTGTGTTGTGTAAAACATGCTTTAAACAATTTCGCGGAAAAATGAAGTATTTTTTTTTTGTTAATAAATCAATTAAAAATAAATCACACTGTTTCAAATGCCCATTAGTTATCAGAAGCTTCCATTAAACGTATACCAATAATAGCCACATCGTTATAGTTTTATTCTAAATATGATTCCATATTGTCGTCCGCAATGTAGTCCTGCTTGGAAAATATTTCTACATACTCTTGAGCAGAGTAATTACTGTTTTATTTTAAGAAAAATGTTTCATTAATAAAGGTTATTTATGTTAGTGTATTACACCCACGTTCTTTTGTTTCAGAAGTAGTCACTTGTCCTTCACGATGCATGTAACACGAGTTATGTCACATTAAAGAGTTTTTTCTTTTATTTTATACGCATAAGTTTGCAAGATTCTGACATACTTTCTTTAATTGTAGAGATTGTAACATAAAATGCTTTTGTTTATTATTGTTACTTTACGCGTTTCTACTGTTTTCGGGTCAATGAAATATCAAAGCAGCAGTAAAATAGTTTAACATCACGCCTTAAGAAATTTCAGTACGTGTAATATTTATCAAAGGATATCCATAATTTTAGAAAAACTTAATTAAAAATTAATATTAAAATATATAGCTGAGTGTGTTGATCTCATGTGCGCAGTTTTCAATAACATAGAAAGCTTTTATCACAGATCATTTCATGGATACTGAAAATTGTTGTGGAGTTCCACAGAGATCATTTGAATAATGGGCTAATCCAAAAAAAGTATTGATTTTATAAATAAATCAAAAATTTACCTCATTATGCACACACATCTTCATAAAAAATTTAGAATTATTATACTTTTCATTCATGGTTTCCTTTAAACACTCATTGGTCTAATTCTGTGACGTCCTAGTTTCATAAACATATAAAACAATGTCATACTGTATGTGAAATATCGGCACGGAGCCAGAGGTTATTCAAGCACAAAGATGTTTCTAAACCAACATAACCAACAATTTTGAAAGTGATGTTAAGCTTGTTACGGGTGGGTTTTGATTTAAAAAGTGTGTATAGAACAAATAATAAAATATTTTAAATTAACAATTTAAAGCAGGAGGACAAAATTACATTGTTGTTGCTGTCATGTCAACGCATCAAAATAATACATAACCCTCAAATGTAGTTACAATTTTATTCGACAGGGCCAGGAAATGTTATCAGATTGTGCAGTATGCAGTATGTAATTTTTATTATTATTATTATTCGATTTATTCACACTACATTTACAAATACCTAGCTGATTATTTGAAGCGTATAGATGTAAAAGCAGGCATTTGACACACAACTAGTTTTGAGCAAAACGCAGAATTGGACTTGGTATATCGTTATCCTACATCTTTATTGGTATATTAGGATCCAATCGTATATCATCGCACTACAAAAAAAAACGAAAAAAAAAATCTCTGCAGTGAACGTAAGAATGTCACTGTCACATCCAGCAATGGTCAAAATACAGATATTATATTTTTTCTTTGTATTTTTCATTATTTTTATGTTCTGTATTGAAATTTTCTTATTCTCATCTTCATCCCTTGTCACCAATGCGTGCTACAGCTACTGCTACCCTATCCTTGGAGAGGACTGAATGATTTGGCAACCGTGCGAAAGGGGAGCGGGGCGGAACATGGGCCCTAGCCCCTACCTACTGGATAACCGGCGGAATACCGACTCCGACGATGTGGCAACACTGCGCGACAATATGGTTCCTACGACAGCACGTGTGTGGAGCGCGGAGCGACTCTCAAACAATGGTACAGGAAGGAGACGAGAGGAGGATAAGGAAAATTCAAAAGAAAATTAAATTAATATGTGGGGGTTGACAATAAATTATTGTCTTTATAAAAATGATAGAACAATAAGGCTGTTGCAAGAATTTTTATATGACTTCTAAGTATTAAATTTTAAAACATATTGTTATTTAAAAAGCCTCAAATTTGAATATATCCATTAGATATTTTGAAATTAAATATTGAAATTTGTGTAATATTTGTAAAAAGTCACATGTTCTGAAACAGAATGTGAGATCAGAGTACGTTGAATACGTGACAAACTATCGTCTACTTTTATTGATATAAATAACCGTTTTCCTATTGGCTATGAATGACGTGCTGTATATACTCCGACGTCACAGGAGTGGGGGAGGGGGTTGTTTTTCATTAATATTTTTGGCGCCAATCTTTCTATTTAGGTAATTATTTACGAAAATAGTAACTGATTATTATTTCTTATTCCAGTGCAGAAATATTGCATAAACTTTCATTTTAAATACTTTTTAATAAATGTGAAACCGCGCGGCTCATTTGTTGCCATAATTTTTTCGTGGGAAAAATCTACAATGGAAATTAGATTATGTTCAGATCAGTTGATATTGTACCGTAGTGGAATTTAAGATAAATAAATAAATACTATTGCACACTACGAGTTTTTGTATTCTATTGACTTTTAATAATTTCTGTAAGTAAATATTGATTAATTAGTTCAATTTGTTAATAAAGAAATCAGTTATTCATGCTCATGTCATGTGACATCAACATCTTACATTTGACAGACGTCAACGTTTGTAATACAACCACACAAAATATATTTATTATGTATTTTTAAGCTGTGAAATTGATAGTTGTAGAAAAAGTATAGTATTTAACTCGTACGCAATGGCTATATTATGTGCTCATTAAATAATATACTATTGTTTCATATTGATATTTCCAATACATTTTGTAGGTAAGTGTATCGTAAAATGGGGCAATTGACAATCGACTAGTTTTATATGCATAAAATATATAAACTTTACTTTGTTTATACCCCTGATAACATAAATAATATAGTTATGTGATCACGGATAGTGCTCTGTGAATACGTATTAAAAATTACAAAGAGAAAATCAAAACATGATCAATAGGGTCCTCCACCGTAGTAAAAAATTAGAACATGGGTCATTTATATTAAAACTAGACCTTAAAACTATATGTTAAGGGCTATTAAAGTTTTAAAAAAGTTACTACTTTTTAAAATAATCGAGTTTTTAATACCATTTCGTCAAACATTTTCTCTATTCCACACTCTCACTATTTTCAAGTTTTCTGCTAGCGCCTTTCTGAAATAAGGAATCCATTTCCAAGTATAAAATGCAGAAAATAACGAAACAACCTTAAACCAAACAACACTTGATCGAATGATGCCACTTCAGTTTTTTTGTTGCGTTTTTATGAAAATGAAAGATATGTTGAATGACAGGCTAACAGTGATAAAACTTAAACCATAATATACATAGCTTTTGATTAATTATTTTATTAAATTGTTAATTATGCACGCATATTTTCAATAACTGACCGCAATGCTTATTTACTAGACTTGCAACGAATGGTGTATTCGGCCCTAGGCTCGGCGATTTCCTTGACCGAATAGCCGAATATTCGGCGAATAGTATTCGGCTATTTTGGTACCATTTAATCGCACGGACAGTTGATTTATTTGTTTTTTTTTTTTATTATTATTAATTATATTAAACTTTGTAATTATTAATAATTGAATATTATGTAGTCTATGACATGTGAGGTGGCGCCGGGTCTGAGAAACCCGGAGAGGCCTGTATAGAACAATTCTACCATGGTATTTGTGTTACAAAATAATGGTATGAGTTGATGAATTAAACCTTTTCTACTACAAAAACGAAAATGTTATATAAAGAAAATAAAACAAATAAGAATTTAACTCTCAAAGTACAATCCAACAAAAAAAATTCATAGTATGCTATAAAATCGGTCGGGTCTGTCAGACTAGGCGCCACCTTGCAATGGTTAAATAATGTAAACATACCTTAAAATTTCGCATGTATGATCGAATGAGTATTAAGATATTACAAGAATAAATAAATAAAAAAAAGTTGCAGCACATCGCATTAGAAAGGTCACAAAATATTTTTTTCTCCCGATGCGATTTCTTATGAATAAGAGAACGGAGAAAAATAATTTTACGAGATACATTTTCCACGAAAAACAGTTTATTACATAGTCTCTTTTGTACAAGATGATTTTAGCCAAAATAAATACTACATACTACATGACAATAAACGTATATACCATCTTTTCATATAGGTACTATAATAGATAAATCTTGTTTGATATCTATTTTGTATTATACTCGGTGTTATAGGTTGCTAAATATTTCATTTTAATCAACAAAGTCTTTAACCGTGACATTTCCTTTTCAAAAACTAATTACTTTATTTACACTCTTTATTATAATGTCATTTTCCTCTTTGTGCATTAGTAGCACAAGGCAATATAATAATTTTTTTATTCTGCAATTTTTCTTATATTAGATAGGCAACAGGAAATATGCACATTCTAAGAAATTAAGAAAGATATAAAATCAACAAAAAAAGAGATTGTCATGAAATAATGCGCAATGTTTCTTAGATATATGGAAATAAATAAGTATTCAAAGCTGTTAAGGAGGGTAAGCTCGTTTTGGTCACAAATTTATAAACAAACTGAAATAAGAATATAATATTTATGAAGAATGATTTCAAAATAGTATTATACATTAAAAAATACGGAATTATGGTTTGCTATTAGAAACTCTGTAATACTTATTATTTTTTTAAATAATCAGAACTATGACAAATATAAAAATAAATTTGTTAATTTTGCTAGTTAATAAATTTTATGGCTGCTATATATGTATAGTTAATTCCGAAGTAAGGTCTTTAAAAATGAAAAGAAAAATGATCTGTTGAATCAGAATAGGTTGAATTATTGACAATATTTTTATTTACAATTTGTACTGCGGAGTGTACTTTTTAAATCACGATAACTTCATGGGCAAGATTTGTACGTTATGGGTATGACGCAGCATGTGTTCCTGGTTCCCGTGCGAGAATAATGTGTGTAGTGTGACGTCAATTTTCAATTTCGTAAGTTCCTATTGACCTGTTGAGTTTTCGACTGTCCGAATTTGAGTCAGAGCCAATTCCATTATTAAAATGTGACTCTTGCAGTTCATCCTCTACAATAGTTTAGAAGAGTTGTGAGGTGAAGCCTGATAAGCGCCCAGACGTGTGAATATTTCTTCATTACTGAAAAATGCGAATAGCCGTTATGATAAAGATTTATTTTTTATTTATATCATCTAGATTATATTTACTATGTATCCGTTCTTAACTACTTATGTTATTAGAGTCTACGAATTATACAACAATAAGCAAAAATAAATCATCACGGCTTACCCTTTTCTAGGTATGCCGGCAGGAGTTTTAAAAGCTGTCATTTTTAAATTTCAAGTTTAACACTGATTGGAATCGAACCCATGCCGTGCGAATCACAACCGGCTCCCAAATCCACACACGGCTTCGCGACATAAGACCAATAATTAATATGGCTAAATTTTGAATAATAGACCATTTCAGAAATTTGAGCGACCCCTACATTTACTTTTTGAACTAAAAAATTAGTGCCGTTAACTGGCAGCATTTCAAATTTACATACAATTCCGGCATATAGTTTTAGATTTTAGAACTACATTGTAGTTGTTATAATGTATTCGAATATAAGGTATGGTTCAAATTTTAATTTTACAAATTAAAACTTATTTTAGTATGTGAAAAAGTGAAATATATTCATCAATCAAATATTGTATTATTATACTTGCATAAATATAACCTCATGTTTTATTTTCCAAATCAGACAAATCATTTAAATTACATTATTTTTGGGACTAGAAATTTAGTAGTAGCCATTATAATGGGGAAGTTTAGCATGGTAAAAATTCTACATAACATACTATTTTCTCACAAATATAACACAAATGACTGCTGAAATTGAAATTAAAAATTAAAATGATTGCTCCATATATTTATAATTAATATTTTTGGGGTAAACTCTAAGTACGCAAACTCAGACAGAACGGTGAAAGCGAACCACTTGAACGTAGGTCGAACAACACCTCAGTCTCAAGTGACTGGTAACAGCAACCGCGTGCGTCAGTGTATAAGCGACATACGTTGTACCAAGCCTCTACCGACGTCATCACAGCTTAAAATCGGCTTTTCCGGAAAATCTGGGCATTTTTGAAAAAAATAAAACATGTTACATCATTTTTCAAGTCATTTCCCATGGAATAAAAGAATAAAAAAAAAATCGCTAAACTTCCCCATTATTTGAAAAACGAAACAAATAAAACTGTGAAACACAGAACTGTCATATAAACAAAGATGGGTATACAGCAAACGGCACTAATATTTTGTTGCAGTCTAACACTTGGCACATGCGCTTTGGATTTCTGAAATGGTCTTTTGTTAAGTGAGTAAATGTTTGATGGCCACTGGAACGAGCACGGCCGCAGGTGCAGGCAGAGGCCCGTGCAGGAATCCGCACTTGTTGCACTACTCGGCGCTAGCCCAAGGGCCGTATGCAGCAACACCGCTAGCACGCAACAAAACCATGTTTATACACCAAGTCTTATCACAGACTAGAAACATGACACCATCTACCGACAACATAAATGCACAAACCAGACCACTACTAGATCAGTACAAAGAATCATTACATACTGCACTTTAGATGTTTAGAGATTTAGATATTTGTAATTATTCTTACGTGGTGATGCGAATCCACCAATTTCCTGGTTTTGAATTTGGAACCCCATATTTAACCCTTGACAGGCGCACAATGAAACACAGTATAAAGAGGGGGACGAGTATATTTATATACGTTGCCCCTGTTCAAACTTAATTTTGGACTCTTATAAGATTTAAGTATTTGTATATATCAGCTTTTCACAGAAATAATTAAAAATGAAAATAAAGATTAAATACATTTCTTAAGGAAGCATTTACGAAAGATTAAAGTGAAATTGAAATATGTTATTTTTCACGACACGTATTAAATGCGCAATAATGTTTATCTTTAATCGTGTTGAAATTTCTAATGAAAAAATTAAAACTAAGACGATTTGCAGATGTTTCAAATTTTATAGAAATTTCATATAAGTTTAAATTATTAATAATTCACGAACCGCTCAGCGGAGCAAAAATCGTTTAACATGACATGAAGGAGAATTCTAAGCTGAATTCAACTTTTCAAACCGCGGTTTTGTATCTTTAACCGTGTCAGAGTGGTTGATGAATTTGTGGGAAAGCGTTGACAAAAATTACATATTTAAAAATCATCAATAATTTACTTCTTTTGATGCCACGACAAATGTAAACTGTTATAAATAACAAAATCAATTAGGCTAAGTGTTAAAAAGTTAATATTGTGTATATTTTGAGTGATTAAATTTTCTTTCATAAATTGTTGTTCTGGTTACCTATTTTTGAACATAACTCTTTAACAATTTATTTTAGGTAAAAAATACAAGAGGCCTTTTTGTACAAAAAGTAACGAACTTTAATTTTCAATTCTTGTAAAATTTTGAAAAGGGCCACTGTTTTCGAGATAAAAGTGAAAAACTCATTTTTTGCACCTTTGATCCAAGATGGCGGCTGACGCTGAGCTTCCCCAAGGTCAAAAATTTGAATTTTTTATCCTCGTCTCGACCCAAACAACATATGTTAAAATCATTTTTTCCCCACCTTTTGTAAGGCAAAGGTTTTTTGCGGTCTCCATTGACTGAGGGGATTACTAAAAATTTCATAATTACTCGTATTTTTTTACAACTTTCATTTTCAGCAAGCATAATTAAAAAAAGTTTGCTGACCCCATTTTGCTAACGCCGGGTTAAAGCTGATGTGTAAAAAGGGCTTTACAAAAAAAATCTTTGGTGCACCCAATAAATGGAATTTCAATTAGTTAAGCTAAAGTTGACTAAACTGCAACAAATTCGCTTTGATGTGTACCCCATTCTGATTTATTAAAATTTTCTGTAAATATGAGTGATAACATGTTAAATTTAACGTGCCTATATAATAATTGTATATTATTATTCTGTTCTATACTTTCCACTTTTCCAGCATGTTTTCATTATCGTGAATGCTGGCTGACAACTATAATAAAATACAGTTGATCTAGTTTATAATGAACATCTAGAGACCACCCAGATTTGCTCGTTATATTCATTAACTTATAACCGTGCTCATAATAACTGATTTGTAGTATATTTGTAACAGCGTAAAATTGACCTTCTTTTAAATTATCAAAACAATAATTTACACAGATCTAATTTAATGAGATTTACAAACATGAAAATATAATTTTAATAACCTTTAAATGCTGAACTAATGAACTAAATATTTATTTTTGAATTTATTCTGTAAATTTGTTATAGAACACTACAAACTTTTTTAAAGTATTTTTAAGAAAAATTACGCATTTTTAAAGAGTTGTAAACATAATTATTAAGAAATCAGTAAGTATACAATAACAATATTTGATTATCATACTTTTTATAATAGGAATAATGGTTTAATTGAATCTATTTATAATTCTACTATTGTAATTTTAATATGATATCTAACCTGTAAAGTATGTTTTTCTATTTTTATCTCTAGCTATCCTGAGATACGGATCGTGTTAAATCGGAAATCGATATTTTGGTTTCGATTTTAATATTTTTATGTTTATGTCTGTGACTGTATGTTTCTGTAAATCTGGGGATATCCGAGTGAGTACAAAAGTAATTTCAATAAATGATTTGATTATTGACTGAATTTCTTGAATGCAGTTCGGATATGCCCAATCATTAGTTTCAGCAGCGTCAATAGCAGTGGCGTAGTTAGCGCTTGACGGGCCTATCAAATTAGCTCCTGAAAACTACCGGCCTGATTGACTGTACTTCGGGGTTAGATAACTTGGTGAGCAAAAATCATTGAAAAAAATATATTTCTTGGTGAATAAAAAAAAAGAGAGAACGAAGTGGAAAAATTCTGATATACTAAGGTCGTCGTTTACCGAAACAATAATAAATATTATATTTTCTTTATTCCGGTTGTTTGATGACATCCCTTCCGCTTGGGGGCCCTGAATCATTGTTGAAGTGGCTCCTACATCCAAGTTCACCAGTTTCCAAATGGATTTTAAGTTAAGCATAATGGCTCGTACCACGATCACGGTTCTAAGATCGGTATTAGTTAAAACCTTGACGACGACTTGACACATACTTCAGGGTTATCAACAAAAATCAGTGATGCCACTCTACTGATTAAACCGAAAATGTACTGACAGGCATATTCAATACATTTGGCTTCAATATTCTAAATAATTTATCTTAAAAACAAGTCCAGAGACAAATCATATTAAACAATTTAAAATAATGAAGCCAAATGTATTAAATATGCCTATCGGTACATTTTCGGTTTAATTAGTATAGTGGCATCACTGATTTTCTTTATAACCCTGAAGTATCTGTCAAATAATTAGCACGGTTCTAGCTAACACCAATGTTAGAACCGTGATCGTGGTAAGAGCCATTGTGTTGAATGAGCGAAGAACGCGTTAATACTCTGTTTTCCGTTTGTCAATATTTAAACATTTTTCGCTTGTAACTTCTCTAAACATACCTTTACATAACCTAACCTAATGCATAAAACACGGGTTATTTATAGTCATATGCAGTTGCTTGCAAAAGTTTTGAGCCACACATATTTTACTTCGTAGAATATTTATTTTTGTAATACATTTATATAGTACACAACTGTTAGGAAAGTTAATACCTTGAAATTAGTATAGTTAACATATTTTAAAATTTATATGCAATGTATTTTATATGATTAAAACGAAATTGTTCGTGTTCATAAATATTGCGCCACATTGTACCTGACAGTTTATACACATTATTTTATTGAAATTTTTCATCAGATTCCGAAATTAAATGCAATTTAGACTTTTGTTTAATAAAATGATAAAACACACCCACTTTGCATTACGAGAATCCATAATAAAACTTTCTCTACAAGGTAAGTGTTCTCACGAGATAGCTGGCTTGGTGAATATTGATAACAGCACAGTAAATAGAATTATTACCAAATATGAATACCTAGCCAAAATCATCAGCTGACAAGCAAAGATGCGATAGACCCCGAAAACCAACAAAGCGAACAGATAAAATAATTAAACTAAAATCTATAGCAGATCCACGAAAACTACTGCGGATATTTCAAAAGAAATTCGAATAGAAAACCTTACAATGTCAGCCGAAGCAGTGTGTCTCGAAGGCCTTAAGGGCGCGGTTAAAAGCGTAACTTATGATAACAACCGTCGAACGCTCTATGAAGGCGCTAGTAGTCATCTGCTAGATTTTCCATGAAAATAAATCATGTACCAAACCTTATTTCCTTTTGGGCGGAGCCAAAATTGAACTTGCAATATGACATTGATGAGATGAGATATTTAACATTCCTGGTAACGTAAGATTTTACCTCGGACTCGGATTTTACTGTATTGAGATAGAGAGATGCGGCTTTTGGTTTACCAATATCTGAATTTTATAATCCTAAGCCTAGTAATATGTAATACGAGTATAGTACAATATGACCATAATGGGAAAATACTAGTGCCATTAGTCACAGATTACAGATAAACGGGAAAATCTAATTTTACAGATAAAAGAATTGTTTGTCCGGTAAATGACACCTGTGTTTTCCCTTTCGATTTCTTACCTCAATAATAATCGACTGATTATAAATTTCCAATGTTTATAAAGCTGTTCTTTGGAATATACTGTCCTTACAACAAATGATACTATTTTATTCGGTTTATCAGATTTATGGGCCGATGTACCAAAATAACTATACGATGAGGCGTTGATAATACTTATTATGCATGAAAAATAGTTATATACTTAAAATATATAAAAAGTATTATAAAATCTCACAATTATTACTATCAGGTATATTGTTAGAAATCAGTTGAAGAAAAATAACTAGTCTATATATTATTTATTTATAGATCCAGGGACAATTGCACATAACAAAGAAGACAAAATGTTATTTTGTCTTATACAAAAATGACGCATCTGATTTATTGAAATTATTGAAATTATAGAAAGGGACATAAAATTCTGGAATGACAAAATGGAAGAAAAATTAGTAAATTTTTATAAAAACTGTTTGTTACCAGAAATTATTAACAGTCGGAGAAAAATGTAAATAATATTAATTTATTATATTGCATAATGTATACATGAAAAATAAATTGTCAAATGAGATGTGTCCGTTTTTTTATACATCTACGTACCGAAATGTCGAAAAACCGATTGAAATTTTATTATTATTTATTGTTTCACGTTTAGAAAAATATATAAATACCTATGAGGCGGAAAAAAATTTTTCATATATTTTTATTTACCTATCATATTAAAATATATTTGTGTACTACAGTTTTGTTAATGGAACAAACTGCGTCGCATATATAATTGGTAACATAAATGTTATAGATATTATATTACAAACTGAAAGTATATCATTCTTGATTTGCCGATATACCTGGAAAACTATGTTCTCCGCCTTATCTCAATTCTCAATCTCAGCCAGTTTCTCTGTCCGTCTCTATCTCTCCAAAAAGGAAATTAGTTTTGAGAACACATCAGCGCCACAGTTGTGACCGACAAAACGCTGAACTAAAATAGCATTGCAAGCTTATGGACGATATTAAATATCCTACGAATAAGAAAATCTGGACCAAATTCACTTATAAATTTTAAATAATACTAAAGTATTCATTTATCTCCAGGACATAAAGGTAAAATTCTGGTAGAAAATGCTTTCTAAATAAGATAAAGTGGTTTTGAAAAATCTTGTTTTGAACACTTCTATAATTTTCTTTAATTTACAAATAATTTATTGATTATATAAAAGAACTGAAACCTTTATGTCAATCTCCATATGTTTACCTTTAAATTAATATATAATTTGGTAATAAATTATTCATATATATCAAAATCTGTAGGAAGATATACAAAAGCATCATTTTATCGCGCCCTTAAGATGAAGAACATATTGGACATGTCATTATTTAAAAAACTTTTAGTTAGTAGAAGAAATAAAAAGGCAAAACTAAATGTTGCAAAACATCAACATTAGAATGAAGTCGACTAGTGAAAAATATTATTTTTGAATGAAACAAAATTAGATTTTTTTGGAAATGATGGTACGAAGTATTTTCGGTGACCAACAAGTGCAAGATACAATTCTAGATACCAAATTCCCACAGTTAACTAGTAAAGGCGTTTTTAAGTCAAAAAAATTTAATAGAGAATATATGGCAAAACTTAAAAATATGCGTGGGTAAAGAAAAACACCCAACTAGGGTGAATTATGGAACTACATATTTGGAAAATGAATAGCAAAATTTACCTCAAGATTATATTACAAATTTAATCAAATCAACGGTGAGTAAAGGTGATTGCTTCAAAAAGAATGTCCACGAAGTATTAAATATAGTATACAAAATCGGAAGTCCAAAAAGTTTGTCCCATTTTTACCTTCCGTCACCTTTAGGTAAGGAAGGTATTGTCTTTGGTCAAAAAAATCGGTGGTGAGTTTTTAATGAATAAGAACGTTTTAAGATCCCTAGAATACGATTTTACTAATGTTACATTGATGTCTATGTGTGTGTGTGACAAATTTTTCTCCGACGTTAACTCCAAAACTACAATTCTAAAAATTATGATTCTTTCGTATTCCTCTTCTTTACAGCCATATGAAGAGCTGATTAGATTTTGGTTATAAATGATCAACCGGAAGTACCCTTATTTGAAGTTCTTAACAGTTTTTCTGGAAAAAACGCAGTTAAATATCATTTTTCGACATTTTACGATCATAAATGTGAAAAAAAATCTTATTCTCTATACAATTTGATTATACATTTTCCTTCATATTCAATAGATATAGAGTTATAGAGATATTAAGAGAGGTTAACTTTCAAAAATCAGTCAGCTTTGCAAAAATTATGGAAACAGCAGATATATTCAAAAAATTCTAATTGACAGATGTCAGTGTCAAGTGCAAAACCAAAGTGGAAAGTATAGGATCAGAAAGTAACATAAGTAACAGAGTGTCCCTCGCAAGTGACTTGCAGTTTCAATGCCGGGAGTACGAGGAAGGCCAAAGAGAAGATGAAAGGACTGTGTAGCAGAATATTTGAAAGAGGAAGAACTGTGTGAAGAAGATGCGTTGGATAGGAATGAGGAAGTGTGAAGTGTAATTTACAGAATGTACATTCGTGTTATATTATATTTTCAAAGGAACTTGCAATATGGAATTTGTAAAAAATAGTGTGTTCGTGTTACAATTTTACAGGATATATAAAATCTTTTCCAAAGAACTTTTGGTATCGGATTTGTACAAAATACATCGAAATGACGGAAGGTTTTGTGCTGGCCACAACAGATTTTTTTTACTACTTTTATAGTATGCATATATCTGGCGTAATACTTTTGAACATCATAAATCATTTTGTTATTCCATAAGTTTATTTATGTAGTTTTTAGTTTATAATTTGAAAATATTTTATGCACAAATACATATGTTTATAAAAATCTTTATCACTTTTACAATATATGATATAGTGTAAAAATGTGAGTGGCTTAAAACTTTTGCACGCAACTGTATATGTTTTAATTTAAAATGCACAAAATATAAGTAATAACATGATTTTATTTAGTGCCTATTTAATTCACATATTTATATTATAATTCCTTGAATAGGTTGGCCAAAATATGTATACAGGGTGCCCGTTTTTCGAGTCTAACCATTGGGATCTCTGAAACCGTAAGAGATACGAAGTCGGTTAAACTGGTGCAAAGTTGTCACATTTCCGTATGACACGACTAACCCCACAATGATATTTAAAAATTAGTAATCATTATTATAAATTATAAACAGATAGAATAATTCGGATATTCGGTTATCCTGTTTTCCGGATTAAAAAATCAGGATATTCGGTTATTCGGTTTTCAGAATTGAAAAAGCCGGATATTCGGTTATCCGGTTTTCCGGATTGAAAAATCCGGATACTCGGTTATCCGTTTTGATAAATCCGGATATTCGGATATCCGGTTTACCCGGATAGAAAAAAAAACGGATATTTTAAAAATAAAAATCCGGATATCCGGATTTCATTGACAGCCCTACTTATTTGTTTCGGTTAAATCTAGTAATTCAAATTAAACCTCTTCCATATATCCAAATGACTTGAAACTTTGCGCACATATGTAGTTCCAATAACAATACAATGATGACGAAAATTTCGCTCAAGTTTCGCGTTCACAGCGGCAACGAAATTCGCGTGTTTATCCACACAATAAAGTGTCAGCATTTCCCATAATTTACTCCATATCAGACAAAGAAGAAACACTTATTGATATGTTTAGAAGATAAAAAAATGCCAGATTTGTATTTGTATACACCTTCATGAGAAAAAATAGAAAATGAGTTCATTCATAAAATCAAAAGCGTAAGGATTTCTGATGCCCACAACATCGACAAGATAACAAACGGTTCTATATTTACTTTAGAATACCTAGCGAGGGCTTCGGAAATTTTTTATTAAAAATCTGTTGTGGCCAGCACAAGACCTCTCGCCATTTCCATATTAGGTTATATGAGTATTGTATTGCACTTCACTTTCGAACCGTCGTTTTATAACAAAAAATTACAGAACTTTACTCAAATATTGTTTTTTATTGTATTTAACATGTCTTCTGCACACATATAATTCTAATTACATCTATTTTTAATTGTATGAGGAAGTTTAAATGTCAGAGATTCTTCCAATTCATTAACCAGATTGGTGGTATTTCTGATGGATGTATGCATTTTACCACAATTTTACCTATAATTTCAAATATTTAATTAATAAAACAATAAGAAAAGTTAAATATACTTCCCAGAAAAAGCTATCAGAATGTCACTAAAAATGTTGATATTTGACAATGACATGTGTCATATTATAAACATTGGAATTTGTCAACTGGTTTCCTTAGTGCCTTGGCCTCTGCGATTAGTTAAATTATAGTGCCTTTATCTCTAAATCTATACAAGATATAATAAAATTTTTAAGTGTATTAGATGGAGAATTTTATGTTCTTCAATATTTAATAAAAAAAACTCCCAAAAAATTATATTTAGAAGAATTTTTCTAAGAAACTACTACTTCCGGTTGTTCAATTGTTACCAAAACCTTTTCAGCTCTTCCCAGGAATGTCAGATTGAATAAACTGCAGTTAAATATTTTTTAAGTCTTATAGTTTTTGAGGAATCGTCCCTCCAACATCCATACATACACACACACACACACACATACATACACACATCCACACACACACACACAGACATCATTTTAAAAATGTTATAATCGGATTCTAGGGACCTGAAATCGTGCTTATTCAACAAAATCTGGGTATGCGAATTTTAGCATGAATCCAACACCTCTCTTAGCGAGAGGTAAAAAAGTCATGACAAAAATGAGCACAAATTGGATAATTTTCATCAATTTTTCTGTAAATCCCACAATAAAATCAGTATAGCGAATAATCAGCGAGTGTGATAAAAACCGTGCATGCTGCAATTTCGCAGAAGTCTGCGCGAAAACTTAGAGCCAGTGCGGGGTGGGGACATTCATTTTCGCTGTGAACATTCAGTCGACGACAATTTGGAAGGGCGAAAATTTCCCTGTCATTGGGAATATTTTGCGTTGGTTTGGGAAAGCATTTTATTAGATTTTACAGTAAATCGGAAAACCGGAAAAATACTTTATATGTTAAAAAAAAAAAAAAAAATAGAAAAATACCTTTAAGTATCATATTTAAGTGACTATTTAATTTTTCACAGTTTTGCTTTAAAAGATGTCCCAATTAACGCACCCTGCAACCTGCATAGTAATCTCACGAACTGAACTATAATAGATACAAAAACGGTTAAGTTAGACAAAAGTTGTCCCATTGTCCATTTTAGTTGTTTATGAAAAAAAACGTCATGAAAAGAAAAAAATACGTATCACTAGATATAGGCAAAAATGTAAAATTAGCAGATTTTATTTTATTTATATTTGTGAATAACTTCGTAGGGCGAAATAATACTGGATTCTGGATTGCACATCTTGCATGCTCTTTCGGATGAGGTGACTCCAATTCTTTATCGCAATTTGATTTCGAGTTATGTCAAAGTTTTAATTTTTTTATATGGCTGCCCATATTGGAAAGTTACACCATTGAAAATTGATTTTTTAGCTTTCTAGTGATGTGTAACTTGTCTATGTTCATTTGTTTCAAACAACGACAATGTAAAAATTTATTATTAAGTTTATAAGTTAAAAACAATGGTTCGAAACGACACACCACTAACATAACCTCATAATGTGGCAACTTTGGTTTAATTTAATTTAATCGACTTCGTATCTCTCAAAATTGGCGAAATCCCCATGGAGAGTGCTATAATTGGGACCCTCGGTATATATTAAAACATAAAATAATTGTGTTTATTAATTTTGCGCAATAATGTTTTAAAATAAACTCTTTGGATACCGAGTTCTTAGGTTTCTGAATCTAAATGTACCTAATTGAAAAGTAAATGTCGCAGACTAAAAATAATTTTACATTAATAATGGTCGAATTCTAATAAGGAAATCAAATAATAATACATTGAATAATTGGTATAAATTCATGTATATGGGTATGTCAAGAGAAACTTTAATAATTAAATGTATTTACCTACATAAAATAAAAATCTGTTGTAGCCCCCACAATACCTCTAGCCATTCCCGTTTAGTTAAGTATCGAATTTAACATTTCTTGTACACACAAATACTAATTTATATCTATTCTTTCATTCTATTAGGAATCTTGTTTTACTCTTCTTAAATGCTCACAATATCAAGGTTGTTCCAATTCATTGACGGGATTGGCGGTATTTCTTAAGAATATACGTACTACTATTATACATACCAACGAACAATTTTAAATATTTAATTAATAATTCAATACGAAATATTAAATGTTCTTCCCAGAACAAGCTTTCAGTAATGTCAGTAAAACTGTGGATTGTAAACACCAACTTTTATTGTAACAGATTATTCTAAATACATATTATATTTTTCTTCTTTATCTCTAAATCTATAGAACTTATAACAAAAGTGCATCAGATTTAGAATTTTATGTTCTTTGTAATAACAAAAATTTAAAAAAATAATATTTATAAGATTGTTTTAAGAAAGTACTACTTCCAGTTGTCCAATGGTTATCAAAACTTTTTCAGCTTCAGAAATACGTAGTTAAACAGATCTTAAGTATTATATAGTTTCTGAGGAATCGTCCTCCAAAATTTAAATATGAATCCAATACGAGAGGTAAAAAGTAAATAGCGGAAAACAATGTGCTGGTCGCATCATCAAATTTTTTAATCAAATTTCAATACCATTAAAAGATAAAACATTATTTGTTCTAATTTTAATAGTTTTTATCGTGTGTTTTACTATTTTAATAAAGTCAGAATCTATTAAAAAACGAATACATTAGACCAAAATCCGGTGTAATATTTTACTATTTCAAATTAATATTTAAATGAGTAATAAAACGCCACTTCCACGTAATAAATTGTGAAATTGTGATCAGTTGAGATTGTCTATCTGTGAATATGCGCATTAGTAATTCTATACTTTAACACGTGCGCAGAGTTCTACGTTACCGACTTGGCGCAAAGGAAAAAACCAGTTTTCGAATCTGTCCAAAATGACAATAGCTGTTTTGAATAAAAATGCATCCTCAGAGCTGCCATTGTGGTGAACAAAGCTAGAATGGATAGTTTATATGATAATATGGCGGGCATACACCCGACTTATTATTTCTGAATAAGCGTTGATGGCTTTTGTTTTATTTTCATAGCTGTCTTTGACCTTAAAACACTAATCAGCTTTATTCTTTAGGTTTTCAACAAGACAACTGTTTGTATGCTAATTGAAGAAATTTTTATATTTATATGTCCAATTTTAAATTCAAATTGAATCATACATGTTTATGAATTTATAAATTTATACAGATTAGCGTTACAGGTATACAGCGTGGTTGATTTTTCATTGTCCAGCTTTCATCCATTGAAATATTGAAGATACAAAATATTAAATGTAACAATTGTTTAATACCACCTGATCTATGATTTACCATAAGCATTTTTTCTATGGGCTACTAATTTTTCAGAAAAATATTTTACTTTGATTTTTTAAATGGAACACCTATATATTTTTACTTCCTTGTACGAAGTAAAGGAAGTATTGTAATCGCGAAAAAATTCGGTTTCCAGATTTCAACGGAAATATCCATTTTGACCATCTCTGAATCCATTTTGACTAATTTCGTCGTGACGTCTGTACGTACGTACGTATGTACGTACGTATGTACGTACGTATGTACGTACGTACGTATGTACGTACGTATCTCGCATAACTGAAAAACGGGAAGCCGTAGAAAGTTAAAATTTTGTATTTAGGACTGTTATAACATCTAGTTGTGCACCTCCCTTTTTGGTCATTGCATAACTTTCAGAAGTGGTACTTTACTTGAAGCCCATAATAGATTGTAATGGAAAACTATATTATAATATAATCCAAAACTTTTCAAATTTGGTATATAAGACTTTTATATCAATGGGAATAACATAATAGATTTTAGTAAAAATGGTCTACCCGGAAGTGGTACTTTACTTGAAGCCTATTGTAGATTTTAATGAAAAATTATATTAAAATATAATCCAAAACTTTTCAAATTTGGTATATAATACTTTTATATCAATGGAAATAACATAATAGATTTTAGTTAAAATGGTATACTCGGAAGTGGTACTTTACTTGAAACCTATAATAGATTTTAATAAAAAACAATATTAAAATATAATCCAAAACTTTTCAAATTTGGCATATAATTCTTTTATATCAATGGAAATAACATAATAGACTTTGGTTAAAATAGTCTAACCGGAAGTGATACTTTACTTGAAGCTATTATCAGTTTTTCTTGAAAAAAATGGTGTTATTTTGAAATTAACAATAAATGCTCCAAATAAAAGTTTTAGAGAATTGAATTTTGCGTCGAAAACTTTAAGTATGATTAAATTAGTTCTTTGTATAAGCGAGATATGTAAATTTTTACATTATGTACTTTTTGGTTTCTGTAATTAAGTTTGCTATGAATTAGGACAAGAAATAACAAAAAAAATAGAAAATATAATGTCAATGTCAAATTATGTCAAATACGTGCAATTTTATGATTGTGTGTGTTATTATACATATTTTAATTATTAACAAAATATGTATAGTGTAACAGGCGTACAAGGAAGTCATGTGGTGTCCACATCAGATATTTACTGAATAAGATTCTAAAGCAATTGTTCTTTACAATGATGTGTAACAAGCGAACAATAAAATGATAACAGTCGGCTGTGATACTCATTGTTTCTATCTGTATACATCTGTCATAAATCTGATAAACTTGCCATCAAATAAATATGGACAGATCCTCAACTTTTTAGTAGTGTTTATTAGTGGAAAAGTGTTGAGGTTCTTATTTAATTAAGAAAAATTAACATCGGTTACAAAAATAGTGAAAAAGTTTATATGCCTTGCTGTTTTCATGGATGTACATGTGCAAAAAATAGAATATCAAAGCCGACTGTTCACATTTTATTATTTGCTTTTTTAGATGTAAACCCCTACTTGTTATACTATACTGTGAAAAGATATTGATTTACAACCCTATTCCGTGAAAATATACAGGAAGTTCCATTTAAAAAATAAAAGTAAGATATATTTTCAAGAAATAAGTAGGCCATGGAAAAAATTGTTATAATAAAATATAGATTAGATTGTATTAGACAACTCTTATATTTAACTTTTCCTTGTATCTTTAATATTTCAGCAGATACACGCTGAACAGGGTGTACAATACATATCTAACAATAAATGCAGTGCATTACTTGAGTGCGTAAAGTAGCAATTCAAAGTTCAATTAGAAATTTAAAATGCAGACAAAAATTACGCATTCTCCACAACAATCTATAGTGCATGTTAAGTTTGTTTACATATATTTTTTTTATTTGTCCTCTTCACGCTGTTCTATAATTTAAATCAATAAATTATAGAACAGTGTAAACAAAACATACAAAGATTTTTTTCCCCACTTTTCCATCTTCCATTTCACACTTGGGTCACATGGGTGATGGGTGTACCGTTTTCTATAATACTTTTTCTTTCCACTAAAGTCTATATTAGTTTTGAGAAATTGTTTTGGTTAAAAGACAATAATTTAAATATGACGTTGTTCTAACAATTTTTTCCAACAATTTTCTTATTGTTTGATATAAAGTTTTTAAAACATGGGAAAAAATAAACACTACATATTTTCCCATCCAATTTTCATATTAGACCTGTGCATTGTATGTGCACAATGGAGTAATATTGACAAACATAGGAATAAATGTTTATCAATATAAACTGTTTTCATGTATAAGTTAATGCGACATATTTAACTTGAATGAAAACTAATGTCTTTTTGCGATAAAAGTTTTTAAAAACATAGAATTTAGGCAAAAATGTAAAACAGGCTTTAATGATAAAAGCTATTTCCAGAATAAAAATTGACTATTAGCTTCATAGCTTCACAGTACACAGAAAAATAAAGCTTTATTTTTCTGTAGAGATATCTAAACTACGCTATAAATTTATTCGATAATGGGGGAGTTTCACAATTTTTGAAAATTATATATATATATATATATATATATATATATATATATATATATATATATATATATATATATATACAGGGTGTCTCAGGACGAGCTTACGCTATCTATATTTTAAATACTATTTAATATAATTTAACGAAATTTGGTATTTAGGGGTTATCCAACATGCCCGTTTTAACTAAAATATTTTCAAAGCAGTAGCACTTCCGGTTTGACCGGAAATTGAACTCAACTTTCTTATTTTAAATGGAATACGCTATATTTTATTTTACCATTGAATGCAGCGGAAAATTTTACATATGAAGCAATAAAAACATTTTGCTCATGGTCAACTACTTCCGGTGTTATTCAACTTTTTTTGATTTTTTGTCTGAAATCCGGCACATTTTCAAAACTCTGTATATCGGGAACGAGATCGAATTTTTATAATCTGAAAAAAGCCTTTTATAAAGGAGACTTTAAGCTACATTATCCATAGAAGAATCATTGATTATTTATAAAAATGTGACGGGTACGTTACACCAAAATTACAGTTGACAAACTTCAAAAAAGACAATTTTTTTAAATGGAACACTCCCTTTTTTATTACATAAATGTGTTCTACGGCAAAAAATAAGGGTACTTTATGTGACATGTCCTATGTTGAAAGTTGATAGAATTTCAGTAAATTAGAAAAACATGTAATCCGGGTATAATTATTTTATTAATACGGATAAGTAAGCCATGGAAAAACAATGTTTTTACAAACTCATCTACTTGATTTCTTAGATAATTTACCGTTGGATCAAAGGAATTTAATATGGTACCAGCATGATGGCGCTCCACCCCACAATAGCCATAGAATAAATACTTTTATAATTATACCCAGATTACATGTTTTTCTAATTTACTGAAATTCTATCAACTTTCAACATAGGACATGTTACATAAAGTACCCTTACTTTTTGTCGTAGTACACATGTATGTAATAAAAAAGGGAGGGTTCCATTTAAAAAAATTGTCTTTTTTGAAGTTTGTCAACTGTAATTTTGGTGTAACGTACCCGTCACATTTTTATAAATAATCGAGGATTTTTCTATGGATGATGTAGCTTAAAGTCTCCTTTATAAAAGGCTTTTTTCAGATTATAAAAATTCGATCTCGTTCCCGATATACAAAGTTTTGAAATTGTGCCGGATTTGACAAAAAAACAAAAAAAGTTGAATAACGCCGGAAGTAGTTGATCATGAGCAAAATGTTTTAATTGCTTTATATGTAAAATTTTCCGCTGCATTCAATGGTAAAATAAAATATAGCGTATTCCATTTAAAATAAGAAAGTTGAGGTCAATTTCCGGTCAAACCGGAAGTGCTACTGCTTTGAAAATCTTTTAGTTAAAACGGGCAAGTTGGATAACCCCTAGATACCAAATTTCGTTAAATTATATTAAATAGTATTTAAAATATAGATAGCGTAAGCTCGTCCTGATACACCCTGTATATATACAGGGTGTCTCTTAAATAGGGGGACATGGCTTAACCACAGATTCCTGAGGCTAAAATAAGACGATTTAACCAAACTTGCTTCTACCGGAAAGTGTACCGTTTAGCCAGAAATCTGCTTCAAAGTTCTTTGAAAAAAAATTAATTTTGCTTATAATAATCGGACGCTTTATTCGATTTGGATGAAATTTGGTATGACAGTTTATATGCTTATAAGTCATCTTTTGAGGTGATAGTTGTTATTATTAGTGAACCATTAGTGTATGAAACTTAGGTCTCCCAACATTAATTAGATCGTAACTTTTTAATGGCAATGCCGAAAACGTAAAATTATTTTTCTTCAGAAAGATACATTCAATAGTAAACTTTTCTCTCTCTGTTTAATTTGTGATATCTGTTACGGTTCAGATAGAAAAAAATAAAATCTGAGTGTCTGCACTGCTAAATTTTAAAAATAAATTTAATCTAGCAGTCTATCCAAATGTCAAACAAGTAATTTTTAATGACAGTAACAATTGTTTTACGGGTTGTCAAAAATTTTCTTCGTATTATTCTAAAATTAGTAACATCCGTTTGTTCGGCCTAATAATATTTTACTACCATTATTATAAATAAGACGATTACATATCTCAGCTAACTCCTAAACAAGTTGTGAAGATTGACAACTCGTTACTGTCATTAAAAATTACTTGTTTGATATTTTAGTAGACTGCTAGATTAAATTTATTTTAAAAATTTAACAGTGCAGACACTCAGATTTTATTTTTTTCTGTGTGAACCGTAACAGATATCACAAATTACACGAAGAGACAAAATTTTACTATTGAATGTATCTTTCTGAAAAAAAAATAAATTCACGTTTCGGTTACGGTCTAATTTATGTTGGGAGACCTAAGTTTCATAAACTAGTGGTTCACTAATAATAACAAGTATCACCTTAAAAGATGACTTATAACCATATAAACTGTCATACCAAATTTCATCCAAATCGAATAAAGCGTCCGATTATTATAAGCAAAATTAATTTTTTTTCGAAGAACTTTGAAGCAGATTTCTGGCTAAATGGTACACTTTCCGGTAGAAGCAAGTTTGGTTAAATCGTCTTATTTTAGCCTCAGGAATCTGTGGTTAAGCCATGTCCCCCTATTTAAGAGACACCCTGTATATATATATTAAACTACATGAAAAAATATGTGATACGTATTTTATATTTTTTTGTGAAGTACTCCACATTGCAGAAAAAAATTAATTAAAATTTTAAAATTTTGAATATCGCGCTAATAGCTGAGGAAATACGTCAGACTTTCGACATAACAATCGTTCGCTATACCATACCATATTACTTAGTAAGAGATAAAAGAAAATAAGACGACCAGAAATTTGTTCTTTGTTGAACGAAGATAGATATATATTGTTCACCATGGTGTAGAAAAAGACAAAAGATAACAGTAACGTTCAGCCATTCAGCAAATCCCCGCAGCGACTATAACCTCATTCGTATTATTATATTATTTTGTTGTGTGGTTATAACCAGAGATCATGAAGCGGTAGGTATTCTTTTGTGAAATTTAAGGAGGTTAAATATAAATTACATTTACATTTTATAGCAACGTGAAGAAAATCTGTTTTATACTTGATTATCCACTCTGCACTACGAAATACGTCCCACTGCACACAAATAATCTGGTCACTTTGCGCTGCCGAAAGTCTGATGTCATAACCGGATTTTAAATGGCAAACAACCGCTTCTTTTGAATTATGTTACAATTTTAAATATTAAAACAAAATTATTACTTTTACATTTTTTAACAGAGTACTTATATGATATATTTTCAGTATTTAGTACTAAAACATTCAAATTTCACATAGTGAAACTCCCCTATTAACATTTCGTACTATAAATAAATTCTGGCTATCAGAAAGTTGTATTTTTTTACCATTACTATTCTATTATAAAACAGTAGCAAAACTCTCTAATTTTTGTTTACATTCTAACTCTACTTTCTTGGATGAATTCTCACATTCTTTTACTTTTTTATTTTTTCATACTACTCTAAAACTCTTAAAAAGGTTTAAATGTAAAGGCCGTATCCTACGGTGAAAACTACGAGCAAGCAAAGTAGGTTCCCGATATTGTCAAGATAACGATTATTCTATCTTACGGATGTAACGTTACCTTCTTAAAATCTAGGGAATTACGAAATACGTCATTTAAAGTTTCAAATAGATATATCGAAATTTGATATTTGAAGCCTGCGTTTGGGAAAATGTCAATTTCTTATTTGCGTTTAAACTTATGTATATATAAGTGTAAACAAAAAAAAATGTCAAGAATTGCTCCAAGGAAATTGCCGATATCGGAAAATTTTAGCTGTATGCAGTTCAACTAATTGCCGCTACAGAGTTACCTAGCACACGATGTTTTGTTTCACATACGGGCAACTGTTGCCATTTACTTGACGGCTACAATTTGTCAGTACGATGTCGTGGGCTACGGCCTTAATTCATACATATTTTTCTTAACCCAAATACTATATTTGTAAATTTTATTGAAAATGTGTCCAATTGATCAAAATACGGAAAGAGTGAAAAGATAATGTCAGCCACCGGGATTTGAACCCAGACCCACTGTCTTGCCGGGACAACGCTCTACCAATTGAGCTATGGCGGACTCCTCCCGTTGGCTCACATTATCTTCCACAATTGTTAGACTGAAAGATTCTCATTTTTTGAGAATACTCAGCGTCACGTATTGATGTGGGGTTACGGTGTAACCACTACATTTAAACATCAGTGACTTGTCATAATTTATAATTATAAAATGAGAAACATTCAGTCTAACATTTGTGGAAGATAATGTGAGCCAACGGGAGGAGTCCGCCATAGCTCAATTGGTAGAGCGTTGTCCCGGCAAGACAGTGGGTCTGGGTTCAAATCCCGGTGGCTGACATTATCTTTTCACTCTTTCCTAATTTATTTAGAATATATAGGCTGCGTACTCAAAATTCTGATCAAAATACTTTTTATCGTAAGGAGGGTTGGCCTGCCTATAGTAGAAATCAAGTCATTTTCTTTATAAATCAATGACTAAACAAAAATTTAATTAAATTTTATGAATCAGATTAAAGTTATGTATAAACAATATGTTTATTCATTCATATAATAATGAAAGTAACAAAATTCACAAATTTTTATTTCTGATCAATTTTGGTTTATGTACGTTTACAGATTTTCCCGGTAGTTTTTTGAAATAAATATGACCGATTGCGCCATAACAATAACAGAAAACTTGATACAAAGAAATACATGTTAATGCCAGGACGACAAACTTAGCATTACTTTTATGCTGATGATGGACAAATTTTATGTTCCGAAACGTCCAACTAATGTTCAATAAAATTATAAAATGGCGTTATATCAATTAATGGAACCTACAGCCTACTTCTCCTTTGAAACGTGTCAGTTCCCAAGCTTCAAATTACTAAATAAAAGTTGATTTTAATTTAATTTTTGTTTAATTTCCAATTAAATGTTGGTGCACTCGGCCCTAAGCCAACAGACTCGTATTCACAGACCACAATTTGTTTCCAAGGCAACGCCTTTTAAAAATATTTTTATTGCATTAAACATATGGAAAGAAACTAAAATAATTAAAAATTATTATAAATACCGGTAACATCATGTTCTTGTGGCGTGTTTGACTGTTTGTCTTTATGCGCAGTGGCCAGCCATAACAAAAAGCAAATAAGCCAGTGTGCCAAGAAAAAAAACATTTTTTAAAATGAAGATTAACATGAAAAATGAAAAAATCGTGGAAACCCCTATAAAAGAAGTTAATTTGACTTGAATTTATGTGTACATAAAGTCACCACTACAAATAAGTGTAAAAGCAATTAACTTTCTTAATTGATTCTATATTCAACAAATGATGGCCTGTGAAATAAAGGCCATATCAATTTCAGTATTTAAATTTATAATTTTAATTCTTTTGAAACATCGTAATATTATTTCACCTGATAATATTTAAAGATGTACCGACTACAGACTATTAGTCGGTTAAAACAACTATCCGGCCACTTTCAGTCGGCGATTAATCGGCGAATAGTCGGTAGAAACACCGATTAATCGGCTTAGTATTTGATAAGCTACAATAACGCACAGAAATAGTTTTGATTAGTAAATTAATTAGAAAAAATATTTATTTACAATAAGTATGATATAACAAAATGAAAACTAAAAACATAAAAATTGAGACAATTTTTATTTTTAGATTTGTATATAGGAAAGATTACATGTTATTAATATGTAATCATTTCATTATTTATTATTTAAAGGCAGACTGTGATGAAATGTTAGGCAAAGGCACATTTAAGACTAACACACTACATTAGAAACAAACGCATTTCAGTGAAGAACGGCTTTTAGTGCTGCCTGAAATTAATCGCCCGGGCCGATCGGTTTCTAAAATGGCCGAACAGTCGATAGTCGGTTAGTCGGCCAAAACCATACATCACTGATCATATTACATTATACAATTTCACAAAAGTTAAAAAAAAATCATGATTTCTTTCATTTTTATTAAAAAGAAAACTATATTATTGTCAACCCTGTTCATAAGAATGTATACTTATGTACGAGGTTCGAACTTCATTGGTATGGATATATGAAATCGTCGTGCAAAGGCAAAAAAAGACTGGTAAGTGGTACCTACATACAAGAAGCTGATGAGAAAGAGAAGTGTTGTTTTATATACAAATTAAGTGATACCTTGCGATTCTACCTGCCCTATTTATATAATGCACTTTACGGCGTCGCTAGGAGTGCGTTTGGGGTGATTGTTTAATAAAGACCTAATTTTCTTCATTATTTCATTAAATTTTATTTTCTTAGGAATATTGATGAGTAGTATGTTTTTTCATGTCAATATATTTTATGGGAAATTGCGAAATTTTAGATAAGTAACCGTATTTACAAAATTGCTAATAAAATTTTTAACGTACGTTTAAATATATTCCTGAAATGTGATATTCTTGCAAAGTATGTATATAATGAACAAATAGTATCACATTCACCTATTTAGCAAGAGAAAATTCAGTTTTAGTTTTATAATATTTTTAATTGTATCGTATATAACCTGTACTACTTTCTAAAATAAATTTATTTTCTAATTAGCTTTGTTAGCTGCTTTTTTGTGTAATTAAAATAATTGAAGGTTTTCTCGAACGATAGTAGTGTACTCGTATTTACGTGCTATACTCTCCAAACTGCAAGCAAATTGCACAGTAGAAATAATGTACAAAATAATGTATAAAAATACTTTTTACCTACGTAATTTAAACATGGTTTAATTAAATTTATAAACGGTTCCAGCTTAATATGCGGTTATGTTCAAATTGTTAAAATAAAGCACAATGTGTTTTTATTTAAAAAATACTTTCACTGACAATCGATTTCGCCCTTTCGGGGCATCCTCGGGTCATATAAGCTAAAAAGATATGTATTTGTTAAATTTTTACAATTAGTATTGTTTCTAAAAAAAATTGTAAAAGGTTAAACATGTGATCAATAACCTAACTTTCAATCACATCTTTAACCTTTTTCAATTTTTTATTATAAAACAATACTAATTGTAAAATTTTAACAAATACATATCTTTTCAGCTTATATGATCTGAGGATGCCCCTAAAGGACGAAATCGATTGTCAATAAAAGTATTTGTAAATAAAAAGAAAATGTGCTTTATTTTAACATTTCAATCATGGCTTAATTACTTAAAAAAAAATTAGCCGCAATAGCAACCTATGCACATCTTTATTAACATTATACAGGCTGTCCCAGTAACGTATTCATATAGTTTAACGCATGCTTCTTCATGCAACCAATGATTTTTAATTCAAAAACTTGCAAGTTTCAACTTGCCCTTTAGTAAAAACCATCATAACAAGTCTGAGTTCTGCTTTGTGTAAAACGAGAAAATTAACTTTGTTTAATTTTAATTACTATTTATATTATATAAATAACTAATGTTTCAGTGGTGGTCTTGAAAATATATTATTGTTAAACTACTCGTATTTCAGTGATTGAGAGTGTTTATAATTTTTAACTGGTTTTGCAAAATAACTTTTTTTGGTGGTCCTAAAAAGATACCACTATGAACATGATAAATTATTTCGATGAAATACCGTCAGATATTTCTTCTACGATAAGTGACGAAGATAGTGAGTCGGTAGCGGAAGACCTCGAGGTGGGAGATGCAGTCCAAGATTTCAATTTTTTGGTAATTCACAATCAGATTCTGACTCTGATCCTAATTGGAATATTCCTCTAAGTGAGGTACGTAAAAAATATATTATAAATTTACCCACATCTATTCCAAAATGGAACAAAACTAACAAGACTTCTCCTCCTCCACCGTTCACAGCGGATTCGGGAGTAACAGATATTGTGAAAAATTTGAACAATCCATCACCTTACGATATATTTTCAGTGCTTTTAGATGATGATATTCTTGACAACATAGTTTTTCAAACTAATTTCTATGGGTCTCAAAAATTTCATATGAATGGAAAAAATTATATGCCAACTAACAAAACAGAAATAGTAAAGACATTTTTGGGTATAAATATTTTGATGGAGATAAAGCCTTTGCCAAGCTAAAGAGACTATTCGAGTAGTCATGAAGATCTAAATGATCGTTACATTAGCCAGTTTATGACAGTAAATCGATTTGGATGGATCTTAAATCATTTACATCTAAATGATAATAGAGTAATGCTAAAACGAAATGATGATAATTTCGATAAACTGTATAAACTCAGACCTTACCTAAATTCTCTTTGTACAAATTTTAAAAGATGTTTAAATCCCTGATCAAATTACGTAGAGTTGAGAAAAAGGAAATCTGTGGATTCTGAAATTGATAATAAAAGAAAATTACATGTACCTAAAGAAGTGCGTACACAAAATTTAGCACACCAACTAGAAAGAACTTCTAGAAGGCGGTGCAATAGGGGCAGTAACAAACAGAGACAAGTAAGAACAGACTGGACGTGTTCAATATGTAAAGTGCCTTTGTGTTTATCAAAATCAAAAAATTGTTTCCAATTATATCATTCGTAATTAGATATGTATGCACTGAAAATTTAATAATTATTTCCAAATTATTTTATTTTTTATTTGCTCCAGATGCATAATGGTAAGTACATACGGTTTACCACCCCCTGTAAGGATAATTACAGGATAAATATATTGTTCATCAAATTTTTATGTAATTGTCTTTTATGCTTTAATATTTTGTATCGATAAAATATAAATCGGAATAAACTTCTTGTGCAAGTACGTATATATTTTCACTTATTTTCTTGTGAAGGAAAGATTTAACAAAAGCGCTTTGTAAAAGTTGGTTCGTAATACAATATTAAAAAATAATTTATGAATATAATAAAAATATTATGGGGTCCCGTGGCCGCGTGCCTGAGTGTCTGGTCGCGAATCTGGGGAACCTGGTTCGATTCCGACCGACGTCAAATATTTCGAATTTTAATGTCCGTATTCATAAACACTCGTAAAAATTTAAACGCTTCGTTATAATTTTTATCCAATAAAAAGAGTCGACATTAAAAGAAAAATCGAAATTTTATTTATTAAGTTGAATTCTATTTGTCAAAAATTATAACGAGCCGTTTTGAACCTTTACGATTGTTTATGAATTTGGGCATAAATGGCACAAAAGTGACCCCTGTGATGCACTTCCCACGCCGCACGGTACAAATATGTCATCATTATTACCGATATCTGCGATAAAGCAGAGTGGCACACCCAGAAATGGATTTTATGCCGTGATGATATATTTATTTATTTATTTTATTCATATAAAAAAAAATCACAATATATACACAATTTTAAAGGAAAAATAAAATGGTGTTACTATGTACGCGTTAGCACCATAAAATAGCATACTTAATTTTTTTCTTAAAAAATAAAAACTACGACCAATGATAAAGTATCCATTAGGTACGAGTAGATATTCTTCGTCAATATCAGTGGAACTTACATTGTTAGAAAGTAAAAACAAATGCTCAGAAAATACCTACTTTAAAATTTGTTCGCTATATCAGTTACCTTATTATGTTATAATACATAAACAAATGTATACATATTGCATAATATGTTGTTCTTTTCTTATCACCTCTGAATAATGAAGTTACCACGCATATTTGTTCCAGATTAAAACAGTTTAACTTTGTTATATAAAACTTTTTAAACTGTATTTATTTGTTTAAGAAAGTTTACAAAATGTCACTTCACGGGAACTCATAGCTGTTATAAAGATTTAAAGTTTGTTAACTGAATGCCCCATTGGTCGCTCGCCGCTTGCAATTAAATTTTAAGTGTTCCTTTAAAAATAAGATATATTACCCATTCCTGGATTTGGTATTTGGTTTTATTCGCTGATTTTGGTAATGACGATATAACCGTACAGGACAATTTACCATCTTATGCAATTTGAAAAATTGAATATAATTTTCAAATTTAATTCCAATGGGGTCATACCAAAAAAAATATATATTGATTTTTTTTATGTAATTTAAAAAAATACATAATTTTATACATATATACATGAAAAATATTTAATATTCTTATACTTTTCATTCATAATTTTGTTTCTAAACATTTTGATTCTTATTTTGTGACGTCATGGTTTTGTACACACATACAATGATAGTCACGCACACATGTACTCGTGCACGTACTGTACATGAATGTAGCGCAGAGTTGTCACATTTTTCGAACATAGCCAACATTTTCAAAGTAAATATCTTTGCAACAAGTTGTTTTTGTTTAAATGTAAGTACAAATAACGCAATGTTCTAAAAAATATAAATAAATACAAATTATGTGTGATTTAGATATTATCATGGTTGTATAATATTATTCTGTGCCGTCTTGCGAGAACATCTCGTTGAGAAGCAAAAATAAAGTTTTAGTTCGTATTCCTAAACCTCGAGATATAAGGGAAAGATGGTATAATGCAATAAATACTCCAAAAATTTTAAAGGGTAGTCTTGCTTATGTTTGTGAAGATCATTTCAACGCAAGTAGAACTTAATAAAAAAACAATTTTCGTTGATATACATTTGTTTATTTTATTCAATAGCTTGAAGAAGATGCCGAAAATTAATTTTCTGCAAATTATTTGAATTCGCTTCTTCAAAATTAATTTCCATAATCAAATTATTTAATATACAATAAAAACAAAAGCACGAGTACAAAATAACTTGCTGTCACGTTTGCTTTCAAGTCAAATAACATAAACGTCAAACGTAGTTCCATTTTTATTCGATAGGAGGGACTAATGCCACGGTCGCAAAACCGTGACGTCATTTGAAATTTAATATAAACTTTAAAAAATTATTTCTGTAAAACTAGAAACTTATGTGACATAAAATATATATTTTTATAAGTGGTTTTAAGTATATTTTCATAAAAAAAATAAATTGGAAAATGTGGTATGACCCCATTGGGGCTGTTATAACCACAAATGGTCTAGGGTCCAATTCTTAATTTTCACAAAAGTGATATGTAGTGAAAAAATTTCATCTCATCACTTGGAGCTATTCTCATTTGCAAACTGATCTGATATAAATAAATAATATTCTATGTATTCACCGTATGATAATAATATTGGTTGCGCATAACAAGAAAATTCGAATTTGGCACATGTGTTTGTTGACGTTTGACATACATATATCAAGCCACTGATATGTGACGTGATATAAATTTGTACCTCTCGCTAAGAAAGGTATTAGAAATTAGAATCATGCTAAAAATCGCATATCCAGATTTTAGTGGATAAGCACGTTTTAAGGTCCCTAGCATCCGATTATACCATTTTTACGATGGTGTGTGTGTGTGTGTGTGTTTGTGTGTGTGTGTGTGTGTGTGCGCGCCCGTGTGTGTATGTGTATGTGTGTTGGAGCCACGGTTTCTCAAATACTAAGACTTAAGACATGTTTAACTGGGGTTTCTTCAATCTGACATTACTGGGAAGAGCTGATTAGATTTTGGTAACAATTGGACAACCGGAAGTATTAGTTAAGAAAAATCCGAATATTATTTTTTGAAAATTTATGTTATTACAAATATTAAAGAATATAAAAATCTCTATCCGTTAAATTTAAATTTTTTATTATATCTTCTATAGAGTTAATGATAGGAAATATAAATATTTAAAATAATATGTTGTAAATGAATCTCGCAGTCCATGGAAAACAAGTGGAAAAATAAAAATGTTTGTAATTGACAGAAAAACCAGAGACACTTACTGAAGACTTTTTCTGGGAAGTACATTAATATTTCTTATTTTATTATTAATCAAATATATTTATAATTATGGATACATATATTTCATACACCCTTCAGAAATACCGCCAATCTCATCAATGAATTTGTTCATAGAATGAACGAAAAAAAATTAAAAAATATATAAGGAAGATATGTGTTAATGTCTGTACCAGAAATGTTACAATACTTATGTAGCCTAATAGCCGAGACAGACAACAAAATTTAATGATCATTAAGGGTTAGATATAGTATGCGCACGTGAAGTTGAGATTGATGGCAGATGTCAAAATTGCGTCTATTAACAAACCCAAAAATATTGGATGTAGTAAGCATGTACTACTTATTGTATTGTACTCGTACAGTAGAAAACAGTAAGTAGCACGTGCTTACTACAGTTAATATTTTCTGGTTTGTTAATATACGCAATTTTGACATCTGTCAACAGTGTCACCTTAAGGTACGCATACTATAACTAACCGTTAATGATCATTAATTTTTGTCGTCTGTTTCGGCTATAATATGGAAATGGCGAGAGGTCTTGTGCTTTCATAATTGTGATACGATATGTAGTGATAGTTGAGAATCAGGCTCATAATAATATTAATAGGAGATTAAGCAAAATTTGTTTGAATAAAAAAGTTTGGTGAAGATTAATTATAGGAAATATACGTCTCCAAAATAAACTGTTCTCTTTAAAATAATGTAGGTATATCTATCATTAGTTATCGGCATGTAGCAATTACAGGGCTGCCAGGTTAAAAATGATTAACCGGTACATATCTTAGTAAATTACTCAATTTTCTTCACTATTACCATTTCTTCTTTTTTCGCAATACATGGGCGAACCCACTCGATCATCTTACTTTACTGCATACTGTTAGAAACAAAACACAAGCAATGCAAGCGAAACAGTTGAGCGATGGATGGTTAGAACAAGCGCTAGCGCAAATCGTAATGCATTTGTTCGTAATTAAATTGCACTGGTTCATTATAGCAGCGCAGCGAACGAAGCCGAATATTACCAACAAGCGGTTAGCAGTAAACCGTTCTTCATAATTAAGATTTGCACAGGTAATGACCTACGGTAGGAAAAATGTAGGGGTCGCTGTGCTGCAGTAGATAAATAGGAGTTGAGCTCAACTCAACGTTCAAGAAAGAAAATTTATCGCAAAAGCCCAGAGATGTATTCAAGGAATTATAAGTGAGTTTGAGGAATTACTTGGCGTGGCAGAAAGCGACTAAATATAAATTGTATAGTTGCTAGATAAAATTATTGTGAGTATAATTTAGTATTACTCATGATCGTGTTTCGAATTTCCCGAAAAGATAACAGACGCGAGGTCTTGATCATTTTATTTTTAGAGACATGTTACTTGTTACATTATTAAAATATCAATGGAATCTTAATTACAAATGTCCTATTCGCTAATAATTCATTTATAACATTACAAAATACATAATGTATGTATTAAAAAATGTATCTTTGCCAAAAGGTATAAGAGCTCCATAAGAAATTGCGATTAATGTGTGAAGTTACTACTTTAAACATGGGAGGAGAAATAATAATTTAATATAAATCATGATTTAAACCATGTCAACGCTGACTACTATCTATAAATGTGTTTATCTAATTCGGTTTTAAAAAGTGGAATTTTACCTACCATTTCGACGTTATGAAATGTCATTTTTTACATAATTGATATGAAATGAATTTTGTAAAAAAAATATACATGAGTTACGTAATAAATGTTTATACACCAAGTGCGCTAAGTTAATGTTTATTCAGGAGAAGAAAGTTTCATTTATTCGAATGAATAAAATTCTTAGCTCACGTGGTTTATACAATATTTTATTCAATTTTGACGAAATAATAATAAAAACCATTATAATATTTAATTTTGACAAAATAAAAAACTAATCAGTTAGTAGGCTGGGCATGACAATCGTCGATGATAGACGTCATCTATTTAAAAAGCATTATTGTCTGTCATTTGTGCCGTGAAAAAAAAATAAAAATGGCTGATAATGTCTGATAAATATTGTGGTGAGTGTTATTTTCGTGCTTGATGCTATTTTAAATGCATTATTTATTGCAGAGTGAGTTAAAATTTGTGAGAGTTATTTGAAAAAATGTTTAATTCACTTGTGAATAAAATATTACTTATAATTGTTACTATGGAGTTAATAACGACAGTTTACAACCTCAAAATTTAATAAAAAAAATAAAATTCATTTATTAGATAAACTTTTGTACATAATACGCTATGAAAACGTGATATTGTTTGACTCACATAATTTGCAAAACTCGCTTCTTTCGTTTTGGCAAATATTATGTTCATCAAACAATATCACTATTTTCATAACTGATTACGTAAATAACTATTGTGCTTATATTTAGTTTTATTTGAATAACAAAATAAATATGTAAATATACAATTACGTCTAATTATTATTCATTGCTGAGTATGTCAATATACTTTTACGCAAAATTTGAAAATGACGTTAATTTTTTAATCAGAGGTCTCGCTTCCCACATATGGCCCGCTACGTCATTTTGAGCAGAGATCTTACACATATCTTATTTTACATACATATATCTTTAAAAAAATAGTGTTATTCAAAATTACCGCCTTCTTATTTCACACACTTCTGCAAACATTCCTAAAACTTCCAGGGGTATGAAAAAGTTGCTGTTTCCGCAAATAAAAAGAAAAAAAAACGATAGCGTGTACGCTCACAGCTCGCGGGAAAATGCAGAAAATATCCCGAACCACCCAGCGTCAGTGATGATTTGGTGTGTGGGGGGTTTTCTTATGACGGTGTTACAAAGTTACATTTCTGTGAGCAAAGATAAAAACGCGAACAGAAAATTACCAGAGCGACATATTAAGCAAGTTGTAAAGCCATTGAATGTCTCCTTGTTCGCTACTAAGCACCGGATTTTTCAGCAAGATTCAGCGCCCGCATACAAAGTTAAGGCGTCGTAATGCTGGTTAGAACTGAATTTACCGGAATTTGACCATCAGGAAGTCCAGACCTCCATCTTTTGGACTAACGCTTGTGAAATGTATTGGAGGAGAAATACTGCTCCAAACCATTAAAAGCTGATTTGATGAAGAAAGCAGCTTCCATAACGCTGGAAGTTTTGTGTGCTGTAATACATGAATGACCAGAACGTTTCCAGAAGTGGTGGTCAATTTGAATATATTTTTATAAGATTATTACTATGTAACAATTAAATAATATTCGATTATTTATCAGATTTCTTTTGTTTATTTAGAATAAGCCTCCCTTATATTAGGGACAGAATTTATGGCATGACTACGTCGACAAAATGCTTTCATTCTATTAAAAAATGTAAGTAATGAAATTAAAATGGATCCGTGTTATAATTAATTTTCCTCTATCATTTTTTGTTAAATTATAAATGTAGTCTTATTCTCTTTGTAATCTGCAGATTGAGAGTAACTCTTGACTTCTGTGAATACCCTTAGCCTTACATCTTACAGTTATTCGTTTTCCCACGATTTATTATTTAAATATGAGAAGATTAAAAACGTTATTTCTTTTGTGTGTGAGTTATAATATAAAGCAGCTATAGTCTTGCACAAATAAAACATTACAGACTTCAGTCGGAGTTCTTGAAAGCTTCTGAGCATTAGAGTACTCTGTACTTGTATGCAAGTGTGCATGTGCATGTTCATATCTCTACTCCACAAACTGCACTCATATGAGTAAGAGAAATTTTATTAAAATGCAGAACCGACTTAGATAAATTAAACACCAGATATGAAGGAATCTGCATATAAGTGAATGAAATTTTAATTACCTTCTTTCATATTTAATTCAATATCTACGATTTTTAATTAACGAATGTAAAGTTTTAATACCATAATTTCCTTAATTTTGAAAGATGACAATGGCAAAGTTCATCTCTGAAAGATAAGAAATAACTAATCACAGAAATTTAATTATTATCCAGCAGTTTGTTCTATATGTATGATTTTAAAAATGAACTTTACATTGGTGTAATGGGATATTCTACCGTAGAGCAATTCACAACAAAACTTTAGAGTAGGAACATGAAAAAATAAATAGTATGATGAAAAATTAGGATTGGTAATAATAACGTTTTTTTTAACACATTCGCTGCTCATGCCGATAGATTGTCGGCATTTGATTTTGTAGAATAAAATTACATTTTTTTAAATGGTACTCTATATAACTCTTTATTCCATTACACAGAATTTTTTTTCTGATTTCAGCGATATAAACATTGTACAGGGTTTAAAAAAATGTAATTTTCTTCTACCATTTTAGACACACTGGTTAAAATTTTCGGTTTGTTTTTACAGATAAATTAGCCCCTTACTCTTAATCATTTTTTGTATATAACATTCTTCTCTAAATTTTATTTATCCTATAAATTCTTCTCTAAAGTTATTGTTCGAAAAAAGTTTTAGAAAATACTGAAAATCAGAGATTTAAAAAATCACTTCATTTCATCATGATTTAAAAATTTATGTAAAAAGATTTGTATGAGGCTAACAAAAGAAAAAAATCAAAATTATTTTATTTAATATTACTTGTTTTGTTTTGTTTAAAACAGTTTAGCACCTAACAAGTGCGACGTGTACATGTTCTCAAACCCGGTAATGTGAATTTCGTGATGTTGGTAAACGGGAAATTTTTGAAAATAACACTGGCTTTCCCGGACATTGTACCACAAAACAATCTTTAATACCTATAAAATTTATTATATAATGTGGCATATCCGCGATTTTCATATATCAAAACCCACAAAATAACAAATAATAAGCAATAATTTTCAATAAATTTATGCGACCAGTGCCATCTGTTGTACTTAATCAAATGTCAAATTACAACATTATCTCAAATTCAAGTTATCACAAAGCACAGAGTACATGAATCTATATAATCTTGATTAAATTTTTACTATGTTAATAATTTTGTTAGTTACAAACCTCTTGTGAGACGGCGTCATCCCAGCATTTGCGCAATGGAGTCCGGTACTAAAAAAGAGGGGCATATTTTTTTATCAAATTATTAAAATATTACTAATTGTAAATTATTTTATATCAAAATTTTATTAAATGTAAAACTTTTCATAATTTTAATAAAAACTGTTCATACTACAACATTATGACTTCACAACTTCAAAGTGATTAATTATACGAGTCCAAACTCAATAATTCGGCCGGTTTAAATTTTCAACAAATAAATTTTAAAACCTCGACAAGTGGTGTGAAATTTCTACAAATTTCAAAACTGAATATGTTTTCAAGTATTCCACCATTTAATATTGGGTTATATCGCCTTTAGCTTTAATTCTAACAGGCATTGTATCCCTGATCCCTGCACATTTTTCTGTGAGTATTGTCTCATATTTCTTGCAAGGTAGGTTTAACTGTGTACGCACTTGACATTTACGAAGTAGTTTTTCATTGTGCCAAAAGTAAAGGGTCTCGGTAGAAGCAAAAAAAGTTAAGTCTGGACTAGAAGATGACTATTAAACAAAACAGTCAAACTATTATTATTCATTTAGCCCAGTTTTTTTAAAAAAAAAATTTTAAGATATAAGTTTATATTTAAAGTAGCCAAAATAATTTCATTTGTGAAGATTTTATAATTTGTTCAAAATGTAATCCGGCCGAATTATTATGAGTTTGGGCTCGTAGCAGCGTGAACAGAAAAGAACATAATTTTAAATTATTCAAAATGTCACACAGTTACACTTGACTGGATGACAGTGCTAAAACAACTTTAGTTCTTGCTTTATTCACTAATGCCCATTTGCACCAACAAGACTTAAATTTTAAGCTAGGCTTAAACAAAAAAATGCAAATCGAAATTTTGACAGCAATATATTATATTTCATTTGACATTTCATTTCGATGCAATATTGTCAATTTAAGCCGAGTTTAATATTTAAGTTAAGTGTAATGTTTAAAAAAAATATAATGTTGATAACTATACACATTTGGAATTTTACAGAAAAAAATCGAAAAATGAATACCGTACTTCATTGAAGCACTCATTTTTTTCGTGGTATAAAACAGTGCTCATGAGGGAAGCATGCCTGTTCGCATGTAGTTTATAAATAAAATAACTAAGAGTATTACAAGTATAAGTAATATCTGACAGATAACCAGACACTTATTTTTTGATATAGGCTCTTCAACCAATTTTTTTTTAAATTTATTTTTCGAAAATATACGTTAATATATGAATATTTTTCATATTTTCATCTGTATTGTGATATTATTAAGCCTGTAATTAATTGGAAAAGATTCTATACAAAATTGAAATTTACGGTGTGACGTCATACCGCCTGATGACAGAACAACGCTGCCCGTGTAGAATTGCGGAACTATTCAATCAAACTTTTAAACATTTAAACAAGTTGACACATGAAAGCTGATGTTTTTACGTTGTGAATTGATTGATATTTGTATTTATGTGTAAAGTTGTATTTAAATATTCTAATATAATATTAAGAAAAAGTGACACAACAGATGACTAAATGCAAACGCCAATATTATGCGCACGCTCTCTCTCTCTGTCACAAGTCGGTATGACGTCACAGTCGAATTGGAGGTAAAAAAATCTACTTTTAATAATGAATTACAGGCGTAATACATATTTTTTAAATAAAATGTTATATTTTTCGACATTGTTTTTAAGCGTATTATTGAAAATTAGTTACCAAATGCTAAATTTTAATGTGGTTGAAGAGCCTATTGATATTTTTGTGCCAAAAAAAAATCGGAATTTTATGCTCTAAAATTATATATAAAAGATCCGAAGCATGCCATGTTTTATACAGTTCTTAAATGATATCCTACATGTCATGCATCCCTAGTTTCATAAGTGCTAAAGTTATCCCCGCCACCAGTGACATAGAGTTCAGACAGCCTGATCAGAGTAAGTGCTAAACTGGGGCTACTGGGGCGTATTGGGACGGGAAGAAAAGTTTCTCAAAGTTAACCATAAGTAAAGTACATAATATCGCCTAATAAAATGTAGATGATTGTGCTGTACTATAAATTTCTGAAATCATTTTTATGCGTTACGTAAAGTTACTAGTATATTTACAAAATTTTACAATTTCTCTAAGACATTATACTGAAAATTTTTTGGTTAAAAAATTATCCAATTTAATCCCTTTATTTCTGATCACATGTGCGAAAGTAACCAATCAAAGCATACTTACACTGATAATTATCCTAAGACAATTATCACTAAGTTGCTAAGTAACAAACACTTTTTGACAGATAATTAAAGATTGTTTTAATTTTAAAATACCCACTCACAATAAAATACTCTATTATAAATTAAAATTATAAAATATCATACTATTATTATTACTATTAAACGTTTGTATAATAAAACTTAACGTGTCTTGTCTTTTCGTTGTGTCAATATCAATCTTATTATCGTTACAAACTTAACGCTGAACATATTCATAGCTTCTACTGACATCTACTAAGTGATTTTATAATTATAAAAGTTTTGCTAAATTGAAATTCTAAGCAAATATAATATTAAAATTGCAAAAATTCTTATCGAATACCCCTCGATCATTGATACTAATAATTTTATCATAACTTCCTCAAGCAACGCGCTTTCGGTAACTGTTATAAAATTATTTCGTAATTATCAATTTCTTCAGGATATTATAGCTGAAAATATTTTAAAATATTAAACATTTGGTATCAGAATTAATAGTACAGCCATTTATAGTTTAATATGCGATTGGGGATAATTTTAGCACTAGGGAGGCATGAAATTTGTATGGCATAGCATTTAGGAATAGACCTGCGACTTTTTATAAATGAATTATAAACATACAGGCCCGTATCCAGGATTTCATTTCGGAGGGGGTTCTGGTTATATATTATTTTTCAAGGAGATTAACATGAGCAATTTTTTGCAGACTGTTATCCTTGTTTTGACTGATAACCATGATTGTGGTATCAAAAGAAAGATAAAAAATTTCTGCATCAAATGACAAATTTAATAATTAATTTATGGGACTAAAATATTACATAATTTACATTTATTTGTTGTCATTTGATACAATTTTTATCTTTCTACTGATACCATAACTGCTGTTGTCAGTCAAAACGGGGCGCAACAGTTTGCAAAAAAACTGATTTCCCATTTTAATCTTCTATGTACACCTTTAAAAAAACACCCGGTATACAATTCTCGGGGAAATAATAAAATAAAGGGAGTGTCTACTGCACTGTCCAAAAAAAATTAGTGAACCAAACCCAAAACAATACCTAAATGACAATTCTTAATTGGTAGACAGTGGTTTTTAGGTAGATTCGAGAAGTGGCCGCTAGAATTGTCCGCTAGATTCCGTTCAGGTGCGACAGTTCACAAATTTTTATTGCGGCTCTGTCTGGACAGTACAGTAGACACTTCCTAAAATAAAACAATATTTTGGCCTTTGCGTATATCTTTAATTGTAAAAAGCAATTGGGAATGTTATACTCGCAGTTTGGGACGCGTGCTACGATAGCGCTAACATCTTGGTTAGACTTCTTTAAATTTTTTAGTATTTTATTTTACATTTCAGGGGGGGTTTGAACCCCCAAATCCCCCCCCTTGGATACGGCCTTGTAAACATAAGTAAATGAAAACAAAATAAAAATACCCATACCTTTTGTATATTTACACGCATAATAATGCAATTATAATTTTAATATAAACCAGCGATGCTATTGTCATTACAGATCACATCTAACATTTTCTAATAATGAGAAGTGCCATCTGAACAGAAGCTTCTGTCAGATTGAACGGCAACGTATTTCGATTCTCTCTTCATATTATGTCACATTGATGCTGACGTCACAATTTTCGCGCCAAAACTTTAATAATCATTATATGCGTTAATAAGCATTATTGGAAGAAAAGAAAAAGTAGGGAATTTCTATTATTATATTATTAACAACATATAAAAAATCGGAAAGGCCTATTGTAGCATTTATAACGTCTGATACGTACTCTAAAGAATCCAAACTTTTAAGAGACAAATAATATATAAAAGATTCTTGCATTCCCCTTTCAAAACCAAATTGAACGTATCGCCATGAAAATTTAAAAACAGTTGCTAAGGTCGTATTCTTACAACCTACAAGTTGAAGTTGGTATGAAACAGGTGTAATTTCCCCAAGAATTCCTGAACGTTTAAGGGTTTATGCAGCTATTCAGCTAGCAAACATCTCTGTTGTGCACTTCACTTAATATCCTTTATTCTTCCCTCATACACGCACGGTGGTTCGCTGAAGCAGAACATTGGTAAGTAATGATTGTAACAGTTAGCCGCTGAGCCGCAGCCGCCGACACGAGCAGGGTTCTTGACCGCCACGCGCAACTACTACATGCTGATGCCTCCTTCACTGCATCAGATATAGAGCCGCACAATGGGAGGAACAGAGATGGAAGGTGCGGGTGGTAAACAACATGATGAAAAGGTGGAGAACAGGTTGTGCAGTATGTATGCACGATAAGGAAAAATTGCAATACTAAAAGATTTTATAGAATTATATTAATAAACGGATTTGTCTATCTCTAATGTTTACATATTGAAATGTTCTAATCACGTTGTGAAATACGTATATCGGATGGCGCTCCAAATCCGTTACAAATTATTTTAGAAAAAATACTACAAATAAGTTGGAGAACGTAGAGTTCTGTACCAATCAGTACGAAATAGTTATTTATGTACCTAGGACAAAAAGTTGCATATTACAGCAGAGCTTGAGTTTGCTTTCCGAGGCGAAGCCGAGGTAAAGCAAACAAGCGAAGCTATAATATGCATTTTTTGCCGAGGTACATATTAAATTTTTCTGTCTACCTTACTTTACGTAATAGATCTAGAAATAAATACACGTTTTTTTAAATTCGTAAAGTCTTATTATTTATTATATGAATAATGATTGGATAATATATATCTTCTGCCATTTTCACAAAATTTTAATTCTTAGCTCTGTTTTAGTTTGAAGGAAGACACACTACACTCACAGACACATCAACACTATCTGACAGGTGAAAATAAACAAATCCAACAAAATAACCTCGAAAACAACTCTATCCAGCGGCATCTTAGATTAACAATTAGTCATGTCAAAATTAATAATTTTTAGTATAGTTAATTTCATTATTAATTGCGCACATATTTAAATTAAATTTATCATTAAAATAATATTTTTATTTGCTCGTTTGATATTTGTTATTTACAACTCCGGCGGTATACACAATTGCAATAATCATAAAATCGTAGTAGGCTTAGCGTACGAAAAAGGTTTGCGGACGAAAAAGGTTTGCGGACGAAAAGTGATAAGGTTCAGAAAAGTGTCATTTTTCGTCCGAAAATAAGTACGTAAAATTTCACTTTTCGTATAGGTAGACAGAAAAAATTATTTTTTGTGCAACCATACGCGAACTAAAAATTTTGCAGACTATAGTAGTGTCCGCGAAATTGGATTCACTTTGATACTTGAGAGTTGAGATGACAAAAAATAATGACAATTACAGTGATGATTTTAAAATATACCAAATTTCTTGGTTTGCTTTTAAAAATAAATACAATAAACATTTTATTAAAAAAAAAAATATTTGTTTTTTAGTAAATTAAGAAAGAAAATTTTCTGTAACGTCATTATATTAAACTCGAGAAGGAAACCATGTTTAAAAATGTAATATATAGATGGCACGACGTGCGAGAAAGTTTTAATTTGAATTTGACATTAGTTCATTTTACTCTCTCTCTCTGGGTTCTCAAACATATTAATTACTTCACAAATAAACACATAGGTAGTCACTGTAATTTAAAATATCGATACCAAAAAGACAAACTAAAATACTAACCTCCAAACTATTGTTGAAACGTCAAACAGGAGATCTACATTACCCGTACAAACAAACGCTATGGCTTTACGACCATTCATTGGTGCGGCGTAATTCTATGTCATATATGGCGGGAATTCAAATAATCAAATTTCATTATTTTTTTTTCTGGCTAACTAATAAAAATTTTGTCAAAAGAAAAAATACGGGTACCAAGTTTTTACCTGCTCTTCAAAAATATTAAATAAAAAAGGTAAACAAGTAGCCCATTACTTATTTGACGTTTTGTCAATTTAAAGAAAATTTAAGCATGAGGGGTGTCACTTTTCAACGATATTTTACAAAACTGTTTTGTTTATCAAATGTCAATCCCATTAAAGCCGTCTTTATTTTCAAGCGAATTAAACTAATACTTTGTTACCGGCCTGAGCCAGCAAAAATTAGAGAAGTTTTAAGGTTATAAGTTGGCATTACTGATCTAGTGAAATGCCAGTTTCTGCCTGTTTTCAATGCAAGAATTAGCAAAATGTATACAAATTTTAGGCCTAACTTAAATAAAGGCATTTTAAGCTAAATTAAGTAATTCGCTACATACATGGTGACACTGAAAGACATGCCACTCAAAAAAACTTTTTTATTTATAATTATATTTTAATTTTCTTAATAGAATTATAAACTAGGATTAGAGGCTCATAAATCATGGTATTTGGCATGATGGTATCACTTCCGGTTTAACCGGATATGGCATTCATTTCCATATTTCAAATGGGGCACCTATCTATTTTTACGTTTGGAATTTACGTAGAAGTACGAATTCAAAAGTATGCTTGAAGTGAATTTTTAATGAAGAAGTAAATTAAAAAAACGCAAGAGAAAATTATGAATAACCTGGTAGTGGTAAGCAATATCAGGTAAGCTGTAGTAACAAATTGATATTTTTTTTTGAACAAAATATAGAGTATGAAAAAACTAACTTATGATTTAAACACTTAACTTAAATATTACTCAATATTATCTCAACTGTTTTCACAGACTGTCTGATATCATGACTTATAGGTTAATTATTCATTATTTTCTCTTACGTTTTTGTAATTTATTTCTTCAATAAAAATATACTTCAAGCATATTGTTGAATTCGTAATTGCACGTATATTCCCAATATATATCAAGAAAATTAAAAATACACAAAAAATACAAATAAAAGTTATTTTCATTGACCCGTTTATCAGTGTCACCCTGTATAATTGAAATTGCAATATAAAGTAGATAATAAAAAAGTTTGTTGATTTTTCAGGTTAAGTGTATCGATATTATGTTTTACATGACTAGAAACTACTTTGCGTGTACTAGTATTTCATGTAAAGGCCTCGCCTCCGGCTTGTCCTGTCAAAAAAATGTTCAGACTACTTGCAAAACTACAGTTTAAACTAGTGACACAAATAACTATTATTTAATAACTTGAAAATTATAATTTAATAGTGCTAGACAAGAAATTTAAAAAAAATAATAATGTAGTTAAAGTAAAATTTAAATGCAGAATAATCATATAGTACAAATTCTAATTTATATCGACAAAAAATAACAATGTTTTTGGTTTTAATTCCATGGCTAGCGCTGTTAATTTTCGTAATTTTCGTATCTAATTTTTGCAGGTTCGTAACATACATGATGTTATTTTCGTAATACCATACTGTTATTATGACATAACAGAACTAAAAACAAAAATGAAAAGATAGAAATAACGGTCTAGGCCGTTATTTTTATAACAGTCGCCTACAATTAAGGATCAGGTGATCCTAGAAAAATAACAGCATATAGATGGACTGCTGTCTAGGAGAATTTATAAATTAACCAAAAAAGTTGTTCAGTATGACAGATATAAAAGAATTTTATTATTCCTAAATGATTAAATTTTATGTTATTACGAAAAATCTTGAACGCCACACGGCCGATATGCAAATAACGAACTCGACTGATTATAAACTTCAGTCGCGTCCGTTATTTGCCTCATATCGGCCTAATGACGTTAATAACTATAACAGTGAAGTCGTATTAATTCACTATAATTTGAGACATGCTATAGACTGAAATGACTTGGTTAATGGTGAGACGGGTTCCATTTTAACAGAAGATTGGAAAGTTCTATCGACCAAATAGGGTAAGATTTGAAGAATTTTAGAATTTTTTTGTTCAGATTACTCTCTTAATTTTAATTCAATCTACTACATCTTGAAACATATTAAATCTTAGAATAGTTTGTTTCCAGATATACAGAACTGTACTTACTTGAATTAGAACTGAGATATCCAACACACAATAATTTATTTATATTTTATTAGAAAATGGATATCTTAGTCAATAATATAATATTAAAATTAATAAAATAAAACAGAATCGTACGCAAATTATCTAATAAGTTGCGGTTTTACTATAAAATTAATAAAATTATTATACAAAGTGATAGGTTGGTTCTTTGACTCTACCCGTAAGTAATTAGCAAAATTATTTCTAAATGTCTAGTAACTCTACTCTGATTAGCCGATGAGAGTAACTCCCGCTGAAACGGAACATGCTGCATCATTAGTGAAGTCACTCTTGAAACATATTCTAACGGAAGTATTGGCCCGTATACTGAAAGCGGTAAATAAAAGCACGTTATATTGTTAATCTTTAAAATAAAACTTTTCTTAAAAGTGCTAAAAAGCGAGGTTAGCTAGCATACGTATTTATTCCTCTGTTTAAAAATTAGATAGTTTTTAATCAGCAACAGTTTTTTGGGTTTTGGTTTGTTCATTTTTGCTATGATATCTGTTCGTACGATGTGCGAATGTATAATGATTTTATTCTTTTTACTAATATAACTTATAATTTTATAATTCTATACCGTGAGTATTTTTTAACGTGAAACATTGGGTTTGTCATATCCATGGTTACGACTTGACATTTGATTGACAGCAAAGTATTTGCCCGTTCCGTTTAAAATGAAACATAGGGAAAGAATTTGACATTTGATAAGATGTCAATAGAGGTTAATTTTGTTTACATAATTATACCTGCATACTAAATTAAAAACAGTTGTAGAAAAAAATTAGTGTGCACCTTGTGCCCGAGTGGTTTTCTGACTCGGCTAAATTTCTTACAATATTAAAATATAATACTTCTGTCAAATTCATTCCCCATGTGTCATTTTAAATGAGACAGTCAGCTGTCCATCATAACTTATAGGAAAATTCAACGGTTATCTGTCATAATGACAAGATGTCATTAGAGGTTAATTTTGTTTAAATAATTATACCTGCTTTCTAAAAATTAAATTTAGATGTAGAAAAAATACTGTGTGCACCTTGTGCCCGAAATATGTTTAGTTCTCTCGAGTGGTTTTCTCACTCCGCTAAATTTCTTACAATATTTAAATATAATACTTCCGTCAGATTCGTTCCCTATGTTTCATTTTAAATGGAACGGGCAAATACATTGATGTCAATAAAAATATCAAGTCGTAACCATGGATATGGCAAACCCAATGTTTCACGTTATAAAATACTCAAGGTATAGTGATAAATGAATGTCCTACTCATATCGCCATATGAAGAGCTCATAACTTAAGGTTAGAATTGATCAATCTTAAATGAATAATTTTGGTTATGTAAGGTCCCGATCATGATTCGGATGGCTATGGTTCAATTTCAATAGACGGCAATCTTCCAACTTTAAAATTATTTCCTATTTTCAAATAGCACAAAAGTGACTCTTGTGTTGCTCTTTCCAAAATTTTGAGAGCTTGAAAGGTTACACCTGCTAAATGTCCTCAGCAGTACAAATAATTATAATTATTATCAAAATCCGCGATTAGAACCAGATTGATACTCCATCTATAATAAAGTATTTTATCTTTTTGTTCTCTTTTTTCTTTCTGTTTACTACATCTTTTATATCCATTTGCACCAACAAGGCTTAAATAAGTTAGGCCTAAACAAAAAAATGCAAATTGAAATTTTGACAGCAATACTTATAAATCTTTTGACATTTCATTTCAATGCAATATTGTCAATTTAAGCCGAGTTTAATATTTTGAGTGAATAAATCGCGCCCTTATTCGCCTGTTTTAAAACTAGATTTTTTGGGGTTTTTGCCAGATTTTAAAATAAAATTTGAGTTGTTTCTCAGTCTTCTCCCAAGAAAATTTAAATTCTTTCTTCAAAACTTTGATAGAATTTGGTTAGAATGCTCACAGGATTTTGACATTTTATAAAAAAAATATGAATGTAAGCCCAGCACACTTAAATATTTAAGTTTATAAAGCTTCTGGGAGTAGTCAAAAGAGGGCATTGATGTACGATCCAAATGTCAACCATTTAAGTTTCTTTGAAACATTCAAAAAGCGGGAAAAACGTGTGCTGAATCGTGAAAAATATTTCTGAATAGTGATTCAGTCATTGTGTTTATGTATGTAGGTAATGTTGAATAATATGTTTAAAAGAAAAACCAAAATCAAAGCAAGCAATTTGTATAGTAATTAAAATATCAAGCACACATGGAACATAAGATCGTCATGATGTTTATGAGCTGTCATTAATTATATGAAATTTTACAATAAAATAAAAGTTTTCATTTCGGACGTGCACACATATTTTTTTTTTCTTTAGCCGTTGCTTTTACCTCAGCACAAGAATGGGGATGAAATTATGAAAGTATGCACACACAAATATCCATGCCCTAAGTGGGTTTCGAACCCACGGCACCAGATTCTAACTGTAAAGGTCGTTCGAGCGTTGCCTCAATATAGTAAGCCGGTGCCGGCTAAGAAAAACTGAAATATTGAAATGTTTAGTCATTGTTAAAAAAAAAGTTTTAGATCGTTCGTAATTTTTTTTTTGATGGAATCAACGTGTTATAAAATACATGGAAAACGATATCTGCATATTTACAATAGAATTGAAACTGGCTAGAATGAATTACTAATAAAAAAAAAGAATTTTTGTGAGCACGAATAGTAGTTGAATGAGTAACCGTTAACAAATAAGAGTACTATGTGTACCAAAACAGGTTAGCTACATACCGGGTGGTGACAAAACTTTATGTAATTTGTAATTTCTTGCTTCCCAAATTATTTTAGGTCAAAAAGGTTCAAAATAAGTTGTAGAGCATAAAATTCTGCATATGTGAGTTAAAAAGCAAAACTTATTATACGTGCTTTTTAAAGCGGAAATTTGGTATGAAAATGTAAAAATCACCCTAAAAATAGAGATAGCCATAGAATTGAAACAGGTTGAGTTAGTTTATTTTTTAGTTAATTATTTTCTGAAACAGAAATGACAAATAATACCTAATAAAAATAAACCACAAGCATATTAACTTGACAGGGAAACCGTTGCACTTTATTTCAATTCCATGGATAACGCTATTTTTGGGGTAATTGGATAGCCAATTTCTGCCTTTACAAAAAAAAAATCTGATATGGCCAGCACATGACCTCCCGCCAATGTCATGTTTAAAATAGCAGTGAGCTTTAAGTAAAGTATCATTTCCGGTGATCGTTTGTAAATAAAATCTAATTTGTTGTCCAATAAATAGAAAAGTCTGTAATACGAAATTTTGGATTGTTTTATTGTTTTTTTGTCAAAAATCTGTTAGAGCTCCAAATTAAGTACTACATCCGATTTATCATATATAGTTAAAATCTAATAAGTTGTTTCAAATTTTATATGAGTTTTTAATAGCAAATTTGAGAAGTTTTGGATTATATTTTAATAGACTTTAAGGAAAAATCGTCACACACACATTCTTATAAAAATCAGCATCAACTTCCAGGTGCTCTAAAACGCAATCTTTGTAAATTCTTCGCCGTACATGATCCACTTCGTAAATGTGTAGTTGTAAATTAATATTAATTTATAGTGCTGCAAAAATAGAAAAAAATTAAATCAGATCATCCTGTAGGTACATCTAATATTTATCTATGATGGAAAATATATTATTTTTACAAACCTTAATATCATTATAATTAAATATTTTACTATTATATTCCACTTAACACGGTTTCAGTATTAATTTTAATGTAATTTCTTCCTGACAGTGACATTTGTTTAAATATGTCAAAATTGTTATTAAAATTATGTTTTTGTTTGACCCATAGGCAAGACGATATATGAAAATAAATTGTATTATACATTCATATTGAAAATTATTTAGAGTTATTTACTAAATGTTATTATCGTAGAATTGAAGATTGTACCATTATATTCCATTTTAATTAGTAAAAGTTGCTAAAAAATTATATTCAATGCATTTTTTTTACAAGAAAAACTGTTAAAAGCTTGTATAAATGATACTTCCGGTTATCCGATATGCACTAAAAACTAATGAGCTCTTCCCACATTAGTAAAGAATGGGTATACAAAATTTCAAAATTTTCTGATTTATAGTATTTGAGCAATCGTGTCCACACTATCCACACACACACACACATGCACACACGCACGCACGCACGCGCGCGCGCACACACACACACAGGCACACACACAGGCACACATACATACCTACCTACAGACATTGTAAAAATGTTAAAATCGGATTCTGGGGACATCAAAACGTGCTTATTCACTAAAATCTCTATATCTGATTTTTAGCACGATCCCTATACCTCCCTTACCTAGGGTAGCGGGAGGTAAAAATTGTGCTTATTGATTCAGATGAAGTATTTGAAACTATGAAGTATTTTAAACTGTACACAATTTTTTTTAAGCCCTTTTACCTAAAACAATTGGGGAAGCAGGAATTTATGAAAGTATTTTACATATTAAAGCCCTATTTTCGGCAAGGCCGACGGTCACCATCCTGTATAAAGTGCACAGCACAGTCGCCAATTTTTTAAAAAATATTCATCTTCACTTCAGTGTTTACGTTTTCATATTTCATATTTTATCTTTTCGCTGAAAAATTCCATCAGAGGGCGAATTACCCACGGAATAATTCAATGGGAACGTAGCATATCATCGACAACTACGGACAAATTCTGGCTACAAATGAGTTTGACGTCAACGCGTTGTTTGCTATCATGTGATTAAAAATAATGGCCCGAAAATGCATCAGGCCTCACTCCATTAAAATGCAATTTTTATCGTGTCTCGTAATTAAATTTATTGCTTTATTTACCAAATAAAGCCTGAAATATGGTGTTTACGCATCAAAATATTATAGATGATATACCAGACTGGATCAATAGTTTTTTTTTTTGTCGCGGAAAAACCTATAATTATATATTTCGATACAATACAGTCTACAGGCTTTAGTAAAAGTGAAATTTGGCAACTTGGTAAATACAGATATGAAAGTTACTCAAACTTAGAAAATGTACTCGTAAACTACAACTCAAAGGTAAGGATACATTTTACCTATTTAGAATTTGTTCAATTTGTGGATGTAGGTGTTTCAAGCATGTTGGTTACTATTGTTAACTTTTTATTTTGACAAGATGCGTTATAATGGGGTGTATTCTGTAAAACAATATTAATTCTAATATGCCTTTTAAAAAATACATTTTAACATGACTGTTAAAACAAACAACTCGCACCATTTTCTCGAATCACATACGTCACTACATTTTCTGTTTTTTTTTTTTTATATATAACTTAATTAGTTATTCGCCACCCACTAGCCCAGGATTTTTATCAACAATAAACTCGTTTTTTTGGAATTTTCTACGCGAAAATTTGACACTGCTGTTAAAATCATAAATTTTAATATATCTATTAAATACCTGAATGAAGAGATCAACAAGAGAGGAAAAAAACACATCTATGCTTAAGTCATGTAGTTAGTAACAATTATAAACAAATAAATAACAACAAAAAAGTAAACAAAAGTCACTTTTAAATTTTAGAAAACCGAATGAAAATAATACAACGAATGCTTCGGAAAATAAATAAAAATATGCTGCTTAATCATGTCTCATTTTTAGATTCCTTATTAAAAATGAATTATATTGAAATCCGGGTTTCTACCGTAATCAAAATAGTGAAAAATAACACTATTACACCAAAATATGTTATAATGCATTTATGAAAACAGTAACTAAATGGTTAAATGTTTCCATTTTCTTTTAAATGCATGAAAACTTTATTCTGCGTTTGAAACCCGGATCGGATTTACTGTTTACAATTTACTGGTCAAGCCGGTCAATATGGAAGTAGTTTACATAACATTCCCACATACATCAAATAAATTTAAAAAAAAAAAAAAAAAAAAAAATGTAAATTATACATATAAGTTTGAAACTTATTCCTTTGATAATTATCAATTTTTATGTACAAAAAAAAAAATCGTTCTCTTGTAATTTATTATTAATATTAATTTAAATCTATATGTATGTCAGTTCAAGAAAACTGTAATAGAGCAGCACCAATTCAATAGCTCCATCTATTGAGCGTTAGCGCAGACATGTTGTGCTCATACGTACTGTCGTAGCAGTAAAAAATGGCCGTTTAAACGAGCTACGAAAAATACTGTTTTCAATATTTTTTTTTATAAAAAACCTGTTATAATAAAAATGTTTTATTTATTCTAATACATATAACTTTTCATGAAGAATAACATAAAAAGATTGAAAAATATTGGAACCCCCCCCCCCCTTGATTAAATTATCATTATGTAAAACTTCTTCTTGACTGTCAAGTTATCTGGAATTGGTGATCTAAAATGTTAAGCTATGTTATGGTTTGACGAACAACACAGGAATAAACAATTTTAGCTGCATTTAACACGTATCTTTTAAACCTCCAGTGCACGGGTGGTTTCATTAAAGAACTCTGTTTTAAGAGAAATCTAAATTGTGCTTTCGGGATACCATTTAAAGGTTCAATTATGAATTTTGCTGGAATTATAGTCAAATATTTCTACTGGCATTCTGTGATATACAGAGCACAAACGGCACAAAGCCATACGATAGAATGGTGACCGTTATTAAATAAAATATTAGGAACGTAAAACAGTAGTATATTGTACTTACTAAAAATATCAGATATTTTTAATCATCCACGGTCACTTTCTTTAACATTTTCATTAATTATAAGTGCAACATATTCAAATACTGCTGTCATTTTATTGTATAAACTGAAGTTAAAATTTTAAAGGCATCGATTTGTATGACGGCAAAATATACGTTTTAACACCTAATTTTAACACTTATGTTAAAATTTAGACAGAAATTATCGTTACAGAATGTAAATTATGTTTAACATTAATTAACATTTGACAAAAAATTAATAGTTTCTTACAGATTACTCCCCATAAGCTTTAACTTGAATAATGTACTTTAAAAAACATATAACAGTGGTCCTCAAAATAAATAAAAATAATAATAAAATGCACCTATATATTTTTTTTAAATGGAACAATATATTTTTGATTTTACTGGAAAGATATTTTTTCATCAAGTTATTTGCAATTTAAAAAACCACTATTTATAAATTATTTTCTGCAATTAGGAATAGCAAGGTAAGCCATGGGAACAATGGAGTTCTACACCAAATATCTGTAAGAACATACAGAACTACGAATTTTATATAATAAGCGAGCAGATATGAATTTTTAAACTTTAGAATGTGCTTAGAACATAAAACATCGCGTAGTTCCAATCACTTGTAGTTTATAAACGAATTAAAATTTAAACTATCTTTTTTCACTAATACTCATATTACTTTATGTATATTCTTACTTGACTATCTACGATAGTTAAATTTAAACACATAAATTGAAGTAAATATTGAAATTTTGAACTATTATTTTGTAAAACAATTGTCATTTCTTTACTTTTACTTAGAATATATTTTCTTTCCTCAAAAGTATATAAAAATATTAATGAAACCCCAGTTAAAGGTTTCATTTAAATTTTGCACGTTTTACATAAAGAACGGTGAGATCAAACACTTTGAACATATAGGTTTCAAATTCCTACTTCGTAACTCAAAGTTTACATGATCTGATTAGATGAAATCTGCCGACATTACCGTTACAACCGCCTATTTCTATTCTTGCCGCCGTTACCGATTAGTATGGAGATGGAAGGTAAAATTTCGTCATGTACGCGTGTTATTACTGTTTAAGCGGCGTTCACAACAACACAACCAAATAATTTCAATTTCCAATTTGAATTTCTACTTTGCTACAAAGCTTGGGACATGTGCCTGAATATACGTGTTCACAACAAAATTAATTTCACTTCCCAATTTTAATTTCCAATTCGAACCTTGCAAGCTTCAATCTTTTCAAGTCCAATTTGAGGTAACGTATGTTCATCGCACTTGTTACGAACGTCGAATGTCAAGCTCAGCTGTTATTTTTGGAGGTTATTGTGAAACATTAGAAATGAATCACAAAAAAGCTCTTCAGCTTCAGTTATCTTTTGCGAAAAGTCTCGATATAAACAAATGTGTGCCAAAATGTGACAAGAAACAATATAGCATGCAGAATGTTATAGTTTGCGCATACGTCAAATTGGAATTACATGCTGTTGTGAATGCGACAAATTCAAAGAAAAAATTACAAAGTAGAAATTCAAACTGGAAATTGAAATTATTTGGTTCTGAACGCAGCTTTAAAAGAAATAACTTTATTAGTAAACATGAACACGAAATAAATCGTTATTATCGCTTTTAATTTTTATTAATTTAAATACATACCTACGTATTTATACATACAATACATACCGCTTTATTTATTATTTTCTATGTCACCATTAGTAATTTGAAATGATAGGATCTTTGACAGTGACATTTACCTGTCAGTTACATATATTTGAAATATGAACTGTATAACAAAGGAATCTTTAAATCATAGACTCTGAGATTCATAAAAAAAATTATTTTTTAAATTTATCTGTAAAATATATAGAAGTATTAATTTGTACCTGTAGAAAATTCAATAATCTTTAATTTTTATAATTATATAACATGCGAAAAAATGACATTTAATGGTATTTTTAGACGAAAAATCTTTACGAGCTTCAAGTAAAGTGCCATTTCCGGTTATCCGATTTACACCAAAATTTAATGGTGCCTTTCCATGCTAGAATAAGGTCGAAATACAAGGTTTCAGAATTTTCTAAATGATAGTATTTGAGTTAGAGAGGAGACAAAATCTATACACATGCACACACATACACACATATAGATATCATCGTGAAAATGTTAAAATTGAATTCTAGGGACCTTAAAATGTGGTCATTTACTAAAATCTCGATATTTGATTTTTAGCACGATTCCTATACCATACCTCCCTTACCAAGAATAGCGGGAGTTAAAAAAATGACAAAAGATTAACAAAACATCATGACAACTAAAAACTGCTTATTGTATTCAAAGTCGTTTGAAATGAACGGTTGCCGTTTCGAACAAACTTACCTAAACTCATATTAATTCTACAGCCCGTATTAAATTGATATGTATTGTCTTAAATAATGATACGGTCAGAATCTTTACTGCGGAACACCTTCTTACGGACTAGTCAGAATATGTACAATAAAAATTTAAAAATTATTTAAATTATTATATTGATTAATTTAGCTAAGAATGTGTTATTATTGTTATTATTATTATTATTATTCTAATTATTTATTGATTTAATCTCGAGTAGTAGAAACTTAGAACGACAATAGTTAAGATTCTTAACAAGAATAAGTAAACTTGCGCTAAATGAAATTTATATTAGAAAAGTCGGTTCTGTCTCCCAGCCTTTATTTATAATCCTATTTCGAAATTGTTTGCTGTGAAGGTCGGCAAAAGCCAGTGCACTATAAAGCTGTATAGTAAAGCCGGATTCCCACGACGCGAAGCTCGGCGAGCCAAGCAGACTCGCCGAGCCCCGCGCCAAGCTTCGAGTCAAGTCTAAACCGATCCCATGGCGTGTGTAGGCTCGGCAATTTTGACTTTTTAAGCTTGCCAAGCATTTCCGAGTCTACCCGTAATTGTTCAAAGCGAAATCATTGATATAGAAATTGGTTTTTAAATTTAAAATACTCAAATATGAGTGATCGCCAGAACGTGTAGCTGCTTGCGCTGCAACATACTACATTCTAAATGCAAGTATAATTTTAAAAAAGAAGAGAAAACGTAAACGATGGTGGACGGTTTCGTTGTATAAAAATCATAACAAGTTATATAATTACAGACATGTTTTGTTAGGCGCTTTATAATTTTTACCCTCGCTAAGAGATATTGGATTCATGCTAAAATTCGCATATCCAGATTTTATTGAATAAGCACGATTTAAGGGCCCTAGAATCCGATTATAACATTTTTAAAATGATGTGTGTGTGTGTGTGTGTGTGTGTGTATGTATGTGTGTATGTCTGGATGTTGTAGACACGATTCCTCAAAAACTATACGACTTAAAAAATATTTAACTGCAGTTTCCTCAATCTGACATTCCTGGGAAGAGCTGAAAAGGTTTTGGTAACAATTATTGAACAACCGAAAGTAGTAGTTTCTTAGAAAAATTCTTTTAAATATAATTTTTTGGGAGTTTTTTTTATTAAATATTGAAGAACATAAAATTCTCCACCTAATACACTTAAAAGTTTTAATATAACTTGTATAGATTTAGAGATAAAGACACTATAATTTATAGAGTAATCTAATCGCAGAGGCTAAGGCACTAAGGAAACCAGTTGACAAATTCCAATGTTTATAACATAGTTTGTAAATGACACATGCCAGTGTCAAAAATCAACAGTTTTAGTGACATTCTGATAGCTTTTTCTGGGAAGTATATTTAATCTTTCTTATTGAAATAATTAAATATTTGAAATTATAGGTAAAATGCATATATCCATCACAAATACCGCCAATCAGGTTAATGAATTGGAAGAATCTCTGACATTTAGAAACTTCCTCATACAATGAAAAATAGTTATAATTAGAATTATATGTGTGCAGAAGACATGTTAAATACAATAAAAAACAATATTTGGGTAAAGTTCTGCAATATTTTGTAATAAAACGACGGTTGAAAGCGAAGTGAAATACAATACTTATAATAGCCTGATATGGAAATGGCGAGAGGTCTTGCGCTGGCCACAACAGTTTTTTTTTTTTTTATTACAGGTTCAGTGGTTCACACATATTATATGACAACAAGCCAAGAACCTTACGGATATTTTGAAATTTGTGCAGAATTAGAACAAGTACAGGAAAGATTAGCTGTAACTTTAAGGTTTCTTGCTTCAGGATATAGTTTTAAAAGCCTGTTATATATTTTCAAAATTTCTGCTCAAACGGTCTCTAGATGTATGTTCGGTTTTAATCAAAGAACTAAAGGATGAAATAAAGGTAATATAATAATAAACTAAATATGTACATATTTTCTCAAAATAAAAAAAAGATAGGTATATATTAAAAAATTCTAACACCAATTACTGTGACCATTACATTCGCCGTCTATGGTATTTGAACTCTACTAAATGCATAAGCGTCGTGAAACATCGAACACGTGCGCAAGACGATTCCCTACATGGCTCGCCTCATTTGACTCGTGTCACATATACAGACAACCAACGGGAATAGGCGAGCCATGCCAAGCCACAGCAAGCCTCACTATTCCACGACAAGGAACGCGCCTAGTTTCAAGCTAGGCTGGCAAGTTCCGCGCCATGGGAATCCGGCTAAGGAAACGCAAACGTATCACAGGAAGATTACTGATATCATCGAGGAGGGAATATTTGAAAAATGAAATATTCTGCAAAATTCAGATATATGTGACTGAACTTCTATATTTATATAGATACTTAAAACGTATTTCCCAATAATATAACAAATTACTTCAGTATGGAAAAAAAAGATAATACATAATAATTATTATTTGATCAATTTTTACTTCCCGACATACCGTAGATAAGAGAGCTAATGTTTTCGGTCCATAAATTCGAGAGTGAGTTTTCAGTATATATAAAAAGTGATTAGGTTTTGGGTAAAATTTGATAACAGGAAATGGTACTTTACTTGAAGCCCATAACAATTTTGAATGAAAAACTATATTAAACTATATAAACCAAAACTTTTCAATTTTAGTATTTAAGGCTTTCATAGCAAGGGGAACAACATATTAGATTTTTTCTAAAATTGATAAACCGGAAGTGGTTCTTTACTGGAAGCTCTAAACAAATTTTCTTGAAAAAATATATTAAAATATGATCCAAAATTTGTCATCAAAAAACTCGTATATAATATAAAACAACATATTAGATTTTATCTATATATGATAAACCGGAAGTGGTATGTAATTTCGTATTACAGACTTTTTACCTCCCGCTACCCTTGGTAAGGGAGGTATAGGGATCGTGCTAAAAATCACAAATCGAGATGTAATGTAGAGTAAATGACCACGATTTAAGGTCCCTAGAATCCAATTTTAACATTTTCACGATGATGTTTGTATGTGTGTATGTGTGTATGTGTATGTGTGTGTGTGTGTGTGTGTGTGTGTGTATGAATTTTGTCTTCGCTCTAACTCAAATACTATCATTCAGAAAATTCTGAAACCTTGTATTTCTACCCTATTCTAATATAAAAAGAAGCCATTAGATTTTAGTGTAAATTGGACAAACGGAAATGGCACTTTATTTGAAGCTTATAATGGTTTTTCTTCAAAAATAACATTCAATGCCATTTCTTCACATTTTGATTTTGTCATTATGAAAATTAAAGAATATTGAATTTTCTACAGGTATACATTAATACTTTTTCTATATATTTTACAGATAAATTTTAAAATCGTTTTTTTTCTTTTAATCCTGAAGCCTAAGATAAACACAATTCCTTTGTTATTATACAGTGACATTAAATAATAAAGAAAATCGTAAATAAAGCAATAGTTATATGTTATATGCAAAGGAACTTATATAGTTTGCAGCATTAGTAAATATGTAGGTATGTATTTAATTTAATAAAAATTAAGTCACCGTCAAAAAACTAATCACTTCAAATTAATAATAGTGACATTTTAAAAAGAAAATAGTAAATAAAGCAATAGTTATATGCAATGGAACAGTCTGCATAGCATTAATAAATACGTAGCTATGTATTTTAATTAATAAAAATTATATTGCGGGAGGTTTTGTGTTGGCCACATCAGATTTTTTATTTATTAGAACAAGAAATTAAATTTTGTTTACAAACGATCAGCCGGAAGAGATACTTTACTTATACAGAGTGTCCTGCCACCATTGGGATCTCGAGAACTATAAGAGATACTATGTCAGTTAAATGGAACTTTTTGTGCTCCTTTGGGAGACCATCTCAGATGTGCTTTTGTTTTTCCAAAAATTCTCATAGGGCGCTAGATAATGACGAAAAACTGAATATTGTTGATTTTTTCTTTTTCAAATAACTTCTAAACTATTAGTAATTGAGAAAAACGTTTCAAATATAAAAGATAGCAATTTTTATTAACTAACCAGTGGCGTACGAAATAAATTTTTATATCCGTAAATTTTCGAGATATAACATAAACTTATATTTTTTTAAATGAAACCCATATCTGATTTTAGTCTCAAAAAAATAATTATTTTTTTCTCTCAAACTATCGTTTTTGCCGTCACCAGATCTAATGCCAGTTCATGAAGAAAAGCTATAAAAATTCTGTCAGCTGTACTATAGGTACTGAATATTTTACTTTCTAGTTTCTACTATTATACTTCGTTATAATGATCATTAAATCTAATACAATTCTTGTGAGGTATTTGGAGAAGACATCTTTATATGTACTGCAGAACCAGGTAAGCGGATGAAAGAGTGTATAGCTATGCAGAGAAGTCAAACACGAAGACTGAACAACAAGAACAACAAGGCGGATCTTTGTCCAGTACAACACGAACGGGAGCCGTTTGCCGTGCGATGGACTCAAGCTGGGCACGTACTTCTTAAGCAAGGATTCCGCAAAGGCATCCGAACATAATACTTCACAAAATTATACAAATATATTCACAAACTTCATTCATACTTTACTTTTTTGATAAATTATTAATTTTGCACTGTCTGATATCTGCTTTAATTTTATCTTTCACTTATAGATAAGGGAGGGTGTATCTGATATAAATGTGTTTTGGGACAGTTCCTAGAGAACAGAATTTTTAACGATTTTTAAAATATCGGTGCGATATAGTCTAGTCTAGGAAATAAGAGATGATCGGGCTTTCAGAAGGACAGGAAATGATATGCCACAGAATAACAACAGTGTAACATCCTCAGTCCTTGTTTTAGGCCGATCATCTTTAATTTCGCGGGGCTATAACATAATATTTTTTTTCCTAGAACGATTTTAAAAAAATAAATTTTGACATTTCGGATGTTTGTATCTAGGGTTGCCAACTGATCCTTTTTGAAAAGGACAGTCCTATTTCAAGCATCTTTTGTCCTTGTCCTTTTGCAAACATGAAAAGGACGCGATTTGCTGTTTTTGGGTGATTTTTGTTATTAATAAAGTGTGTCTTATTTAAATAATGTAATACAGTGACTAAATAAATATACAACAAATATTTTCAAAATTTTATTATTGTCATTAAAATTTTGATTTAGTTAATTATCTTTTAGGACCTTAAAATTGAGGAAAAAACAGCTTTGCTTAATACAATTTCCCAACAGGTACAGTAAGAAAACATGATTTTTAAAGAATACGTTGCCAATTTTTTTGGGCACAAGTACATTTCCATACCGTTTTGTATTACCAATTGAGTTCATGAAAAACGCCTTTTTTATATTTATTACAAAAACGCAACGGACACAGCCATCTGGATTTTTCTCCTGTACTCTTCATATACAGTGTGTTAATTAAAAATCTGGCCATAGGCGTTTAATATGTGAAAACAGTTTTTCTTTGCGCAAAAGTCCCCAATTAATTTTAGACAAGTATGTTTCAAATAAATGTTGTAGATAATTATATTCTACGCCTAAATCAGTAAAAAGTTTTAATTTTGCACATTTGGTAACTTGTAAAATCTAATTTAAAATTGTATAAATATTGCTCATTTGTATAGCGATACCCATGAAATTGAAACAAAGTTACAAAGAAATGCGTATCGTTTGAACAGTCAGAAATTCGGTTTTCAATTAAAAGTTGCAGATAATTCAATTCTGCACTTAAATCACTACACAGGCATTATTTTTAAAAACTAACACTTAAATAACTTTTATTATTTTTATTTTCACATTCTGTAATCTATAAAATTAAATTTCTGGCAGTTCAACGCATATTGACTAGGTTTTTAATTAACACACTGTATACGTATATAAGCATAAAACCGAATGAAAAACATTGCCGAGAAAAATGTCCTTTTTGTAACACTGTAAAGTTGACAACCCTATCCGTATCTCTACGAAGAAATGAAATCTATGAAAACAATTGAATAAACAAAAGCGAAGTCCTTCTCAAGTCCACGCAGGGAGAAATATAATTTTTTATAACATATTATGTTATTTTTATAAATGTTATTACTTGTGTTATTTCAAGAACAATTATTGGGTTAATCAATGTTATTTAATGCCAGTAAATAAAGGATAAATGCTAGTATCAAAAAGTGCGACAAAGGCGTTTAAAATGGGACAACAGTTTTTTCAAGTTTTATTTTTTCTATAATACAAGACGTGCAAAACCGTGATTCCAAAGGACCGGGTTCAATTCTGGCCGATATCAATTATGAAGCTTGAAATTTATTTCCAATATTTAAATAACACAAACGTGACCCCTATGGTGTTCTCTCCACGATAGTTTTGAGAACTCGTGAGGTGATGCCTGTACAAAAATGTCGTCCTTATTGAATTCTGCGAATGAAAATGCAGATTGGCATGAGCAATGATCAGTGGATGATATAATTATTTATCTGCACCGTAAAACTTATTTATAAGTATGTACATAAAGTTTTAGAGAATAAAATCCTGACTTTTTAGTGTATTTTTTTTTTTTAATTTGCGGCTATAGTTATGTACTAATGGAGTGCTAAGAACTAAGAACATATTTAGTAAGCGTGTATTTTTAAAAAATAAGCGTCGATTACAGTTTACTTGATATTCATTTTTTAAAATATGTAATTATTGTATACATAATAAATCTATATTTTCACGTTTTCGAGCACTAAAAGCATAAATTAAAAAATTTTGACACCCTAAAATAAATTTATTCTCTAAAACTCTAGAGACCGATATTTTTTTTAAAAAAAAAAAAACTTGTTTTTCCATGTTAAACGCTTATGTCACGGATTGTTGTGTTCAACCTGTGTAATAATTCATTAAGGAAAAAAGTTACAACTGCACTTAAATAATAAATAAATCTGTGGAAGATAACTTACTGGTTTTGTATTTTTTTCAAATGTTAATTTATTATTAAAATAAAAATTTACAACCTATTACAATACAACATATTAGAATTGAGAAAAAAAAGAAAATTCGAACAAATTCATATTCAGTGTTCTACAATTTTCGATTATATACATATATTATATATATACTGCACTTTTCCAAGTAACTATTTTGATAGAAGACATTAGAATTTCTATTACAAATCTAGTCCTGGTTTATCTACTACTCATATTTTTTAATATACTGTTTCTAAGAACTTATGTTCTATCTCTGTATCTCGGTACACTTTAAAGACTCCCGTAGGTCTGTGGCGGCGGAGCACTGATGAGAGGACGAGGGGACCCCGTGATTTCGGACGCGTGTCTGCCTTGTGCAGGTGCGCGCGCCGCCAGTGCCGGCTCGTTAAAGGGGCACAATACGACGTAAGTGGTACAGATAGGATATAGGAATATATTAGAGGCTCGGTGAAAAAGTGGTATAACTGACAAAATGTAGAATAATAATAAAAGCTGGGTCAAATTGTTATCACCTAAATACAAAGGTTTTTTTGAAAGCCAAAATCAAGTTATTAGCAAAAAAAAAAAAACATTAACAATGAGGTAAGTAAATTTGAAAACGTTTAACATTTATTTATGTTGCAGCAGTTTTGAAGATTGTTAAGATTTTATATTGTTTTTGTCTATAAATTTGAACTTTTTTTAATTGCAACTCTTGCTTGTAAACATACCTTCACATAACCTAACGCATAAAGGCACAAAATTAACGACAACAAAAATGAGGTCATTTTATTTGTTTTTTATGTTTGGTTGCAGTTCGAACAGAAATTTTAGTTTCTCTTATTTTACGGAAAATCAAAATAATATTTTATTGTATTCTAAAGTAATATTTATAAAGAGAGCGCTTGTTACTTTTTTGTAAAGAGTACGAAAAAGGGTTACTTTAAAGTACGCAGATTTCACAAAAAAATGTTATTACTGAACGTAATTCAGAGACATTTTATCTTTTTATGACGATTATTTGTGTTAAAAAAATAAAGGTAAAAGTTTTTTAGACAGTGTCTGTAAAAACCGATTTTTTTTTAAAATTTTGACAAACATTCCCAAATATTTTTTGCTAAATTTAATCTTATTTATTTATTTGTTTACTTGCTTCAAATGTAGTTTACTACATAAATACTTGCTCTTCAATTATAATATCGATATTATACATTCCACTTTTTTAGCTCGTCATAAAAACTTAAAGCTCGAATAATCCATTGACTTTATTGATCATAAATTTCTTTTACGTAACTCGGATTAACAAATTTGAATTAATTTGGTATAACGATCAATAAAAGTGTGCTGACAATAATTAAAGATATAATTTAACTAATTACAGCTTATTTATCATCGCGCAAGTATAACATTTAGCCAGCGTTGGAAAACAATGCGTAGGTGTATCCACGAAATTAGAGCGAGTACAAGTAGTAATTACCGCTTGCGACTAATTCCTATGTATGACCAGTCATATTCGCGATACTTCATAAACTACACAACAAGAAATTGGAAAAATTCATATTTAATGTCTATGGCGTCATTTTAAAAAATTTGTACGCATATTAAATGACTACAATTAAATGATGATGTAACAAAATCAACTCAAGGCAATTGAATTTAATCTGTGCAATGATCTGATTTAAAATTTGGAATGATGAAGAATATATTTTCTATTAGACCTTAATTCGATTCATAAATTAGATATTGCAATGAGAGTTGGACAATAAACTTAATTTGCTTTAATTTCTAACGGTAGGTATCATTTGCTGGACAATCTAAATTCCGATCATATTAATATTAACTGTAACTAAAATGATCAGGTATAGTCGTATAGTGCATTTGAAATTGTAAAATTCCTATACATATTACAGAAAAAGAATTTAGTTCTTAATAGCATCAATGGATTTATAAATATACAAAATCAACCTACAATTATTGTAGTTTTTTACATATCTATATTTTGGTAATTTGGTTTTATATTTGAGACTGATTTCATATAATATGAAATCAGAAGCAAATTTAAATTGCAGAAATGCAACGCGATATTTTGACAGTAATGTGTTTTATCTCATAAAAAAGGAAACTGTCTACTGCCTCGAATTTGTTCAATAAAATAACTTTATTTGAAATCGTTAGTAAAGTGTACAAAAATCGTCATTAAAAGCTCAGAATTCAGCACTAAAGTAATCCAATATTGAACGATTTGCAATAGCACTGTTGCCAACCTTACGATAATTGCTGTACTTGTAAGATAATTTGGGCGTGTACGATGTACAATAGCAATTTTTTAGTGTTTTTATGATAACTCCAATGTCCGAGGTTAGTAATATTGACTGTCAGACTGACAGATTATTTTTAAGCTAACCTATAAAATAAATATTTCTTATATTTTCAAAATTTTTTGATTTCAAATAAAATTTAATTTGCACCTCGGCACTGAAGTTCCTTTTTATCACTCATACGGTTTATTTTCATCGGTCCTGAAGGCCTCGGCAAATAAAGTCCACATTCGTAATAAAAAATACAACTTCAGTACCTTGATATATAAATAACTATTTTCCAACACTTACTAATACATTTTATCCGAAATCTCGGTACTAAAAACAACATTTTAATGATGAGGACGACTAAAAATTTCTTCTTCGTGTACTCAATGGAAAATAACTTCTTTTGACGATAAAAAAAAATACAGTATATAGGTAAAAATGTCACATTTTTATTTAGCACCACTTTTCTACAAAGCAATAGCAATGATCAAACTTTATTCATTCAAACATTAAAAACTGAACAGAAAAGAGGAAAATTACCACTTTAATTAATTACAAGATAAGTGACTATACAATAGGGTAGACGTAAAAAGAAGTGAAGTCGAATTTGAACTGAGCCGCCCCCAAAGTGGTTCTAAAAAAAATTTATATAATGTGTTGGAAATAATTCCGCTTAATTTTTATATTTGACCGGCCTAAATGCAATTAGTTTTTCCCATTTGAATAACATTGGGTCTTTACACATCTTGGAACATTATTTTTAATCGAGGCAACGACCCGGAAATATGTGGACAAAATTTGAAGTATTCCACAATTTTATTTTTATTTATTTGGTACCACTTTGGGGGGTGGGGGATGGGGGTTAAAATTCGACTTGGCCCATTTTAACGTACATCCTTAGTTACACTGTATAACATCGGTTATTTTTCGTTGCTAAGTTGTGTTTCGCGAAACACAATGCTAGGCGTATTTCGGTCGCAAACATATATGTAATCATATGGATAGTAATATTTTCGACATTTAGTAAAAATTAGTTGGTTTTTATTCACTTAATTATACCAGAAAAAATATTATTTTGGAAGTAAATTTATTTGGAAATTTAGAAACAGGCCCTTGAACTTTTACGGAACAAATATTATTAATAAATTTTAAGGGTATTGTTACTGCAAAAAATGTTACATGGCCAAATTTTATAAACATCTTTTGAGGTCTCTACAGTACAATACCGTTACGTACGCAAGTTTCGTAAGACATTGTGAAACAAGATGAGAAAATTGTCAAACGAAGCGTTAGCAGAGTTTGATAATCCATCGAATATCGTAATAAGAAGTTACGATTACGAAACGAAATTTGGTACTTATTTTTATGTATTTTTTTTTTTATGAAATAAGAAAGATAATAATGTAGTTTTAAATTTTGACAGTTCATTAAATTTGGCAATGTTTATCAATTTTCTCTAGCAAAAGTAATCTGTTTCAATTCTCATTATAAACCAAATCAGATGTAGAATGTACATTACATATTACATGTGTGTATCTATTGCAATTTCATTATGACGTTTGTGCGATTATCTGTGATAAGGTTTACCTTAATTTTACTTAAAGAAAAACTTCAACCAATATCTTGAATTGGTTACGCAAGAACGGAAATGGTACATCACTATCATTTTGAAGTACATATTTTAGTAAACGTCAGTTAAAATGAAGTGGTATTTCACTGACTCGTTCACTGACTATTTCACTCGTAAATTTATAAACCAATCCAAACCCAGGATTCTATCTAATTACCTAGTTTTGTTTCGACAAAACACCGACACAAAAAAATCTCATCCTTTGAGCCAATAACTAAGTATTTTTACAAGTGAGTTCTGATAAGCGATTTTTTTTGATATTTTAACAGTCTGTCAAAGTTGGTTTTTGTTCACTAATTTTTATTTTGGAAACAGTCATCCGAATACCATTCATGGTTAAATTTTATCCTAGCAAAATTTTCCGAGCCTGTTGCTAATTTATCTCGTGACATTGATCAAAAATCATTCGCTTGGCAGCTCGTGCTTTTTTTCCGGCAAAAATGACCACGTATGGTATTATACAGCTTATTACGTACGAATGGAAGAAACATACTCATAAGCCGTTAGGCGAGTGTGTATTCCATGAGTGAGTAATTGCTTTACAACTAGAGCGGTGTACTATACTTTTTCTTTGACCATAATTTTCTTGAATTTTATTTTTGAATTTGTATATTAACTTTTATTTTTGCAGGAAGAGGTTATGTCAAGGTTATGTACACCTTATAACAGTTAATTATCTGTTAAACGTCAAATTAATTGTTTTGACAAATAATGTTGCCAATATAATTCTAGTGATAAACGGAAATTCCCCTACCAACTGATACATAATAATATGTATTACTGATGAGTAATAATTACGTATCAGTTAATTTTTCATTACGTGTCAATGTTTGTAATGTGACACGTATAATGCATAGGCATGTTACTTATAAGGGAGTAGAAAAAGGTACCTACATTAAAGGGGGAAAATTGATACGAAATGAATTGTCAAATGACAAATTGATCATTGCTGTAAATAATCATATTCAATATTTATTTAACTTACCGTTAAAATTCTAACCGGAGATTGTAAACTGACCCTAAATTTGACTGGTGACAGAAATCGTCGAGAGCAACAATATTTCTTAGTAACTCTTTTTCAAAATTTATTTTATTAAAAAAAAAAAATACTTTCAATTTCGAGCCATAAACCTATGTATAGAAATGAGTAAATTAAATTTAACCACTGTCAGAACTTGTTGAGAGTAACAAAATTTCTTAATAATTTTTTTTTTCGAAAATTCAATTTTTATTATTTTAGGCAGGCAATGAATTTTGTGACAAAACTGCATCTAGAACAAGTTACTAAGAAATATTGTTACTCTCGACAAATTGTGTCAGTGGTTAAATTTAATGTACTTATTTCTGTTACAAGTTACACGCTGTATATGGTAAAGTGATCGGTTATGCCATGTGCCGGCCACGATATGTAAACCAATAAAACTATCAACTGGTTTCCATGGTGGAAACTACTTCCGGTTGTCCAATTTGTACCAAAACACACACACACACACACACACACACACACACACATCTTCAAAATGTTAAAATCGTATACGAGGGACCATAAAACGTGCTTATTCACTAAAATGTCGATATGCAATTTTTAGCATGAATCCAATACCTCTCTTAGCGAAATACGTCACAATAATAATTTCAAAATAAAAGTTAAGGTTAAGGTCTTTTTTATTTTTAGATCTGTTAAAAAAGATTTTTTTTTTTTGCGAATACAAGTATACATTACCTGTCCGTTCTTGTAGCTAATTTAATAAAAAATTCTGAAAATTTTGAGCAATTTTCACATTCTATATAGTTCATTGACATCCACAAGCCTTGTTAAGAAAAAATTGTATCTGGTAGACAATACCATACGAACACTTATCATATCTCAAAAAACTTGAGCTTTTAGCTGCTCATAATTCCAAGAAATATTTCTGGCTGCATGCTACACATTTAAATAAAGTGTTTTGGTTTCAGATGATGACGTGAGCTGCCCTCATTAAAATAATGAATATAGAACATATACATTAGGATTTTATGAAATAAATAAGTGGTTTTCCACATTTGAAAAATTAGTACAAAATAATATTTTATTTCAGTGTACTTTCCAGCTATATTCTTCATAGCATCGTTTATTTTTTTCAGTTCTAAAAACCATTTTATACCTGGCTATGTCCCCAGTGTCTTGCACTGAAGGATTTAGACCAGGGTTGAGCGGGTACGAAGCTAACATTCCGATGATTTACATCGGAAGAATTCATACGCGCGCCCCTCCAATGGCGGGGCGAGAGGGGCAGGCAGGAAATTCTTGGATTATCGCTAGACAGCTTTGTTTGAGAAGTGGAATACAAGAAATGAAAGTTTGTTACACGAAAAGGACTACAGAATACAGTATTTAAACTCGTACATATAGTATTCTTCACGTAATAATGGTATTGCGCAATAATAATTCGTTTATAAGCTTATAAGTAATTCAATTCGTTCTACAATCTGCATGTGCTGACACCGACTGAGAAACTATCTTTTTCTGCATCAAGAAGACGAGACCATTATTTTATCTCTTGTTGATAATTATTCTTTGACATTATTGATAAATCACGTAAATTAACACGAGAAACAAAAATACTAAAATACACCTCAATGTATACAAACAATGCTGTCAATTCCAAATGATTTCCTGAACAAAGTTACGACATTTGTCGCCTTATGAACAGATTCAATAACGTATGTCGTCAAGAATCATACACTTTTTATTGCGCAATGCTATTTTTACGTGAAGAATACTGTATAACAGCATTTCGCAGTAATTATTAATAAATAAATAATAATATTAATTTAATGAAGGCTTTTAATTTGAATATTTACTTTGATTATTTTTTATCAGAAGTAAATATCACAAGACCTCCTGATTTTATCGATAAATTTTTATTTTGCACGAATTTTTTTTTGCTTAGCAACAAACACGAAAGCAAACTGCATGGTAAATCCCGACTCCGAAGGAGGAGGGGGTTTTACCTAATGTCAGTTTGCTTGAGTGATTTTGCTTAAAAGCAAAAAAAAAAAATCTGTTGTGGCCAGCACAAGACCTTCCGTCAATTCGATATATTTTGTACAAATCCCATACCAAAAGATCCTTAAAACAGATATATAATATCATGTAAAATCGAACACGAATACATACTATTTTTTACAAATTCCATACCATAAGTTCATTTGAAAAGGTTCTACAAATCCAATAAAATTATCACATAAACACACACTAAGTAAAATGCACTTGACACTTCCTTCATATCTTCTTCAACTTTCCCTTATTTTATTAGGGGTCGCTGTTTCCTCTTCTCTTCCACTCATTCCTGTTCAACGTATCTTCTTCACACATTCCTTTCTTTCTCAAGTCTTCTGCAATACAGTCTTTCCATCTTCTCTTTGGCCTTTCTCTGGATGTCACTTGCGAGGAACGCTATGACATACCAATTTTAGATCCTTTACTTTCTATATTTGGTTTTGCACTTGCAACTGACATCTGTCAATTAAAATTTTTTGAATATACCTATCAGCTGTTTAGATGATAAATAGCAAGGCTAACTAATTTTTGAAAATTAATTTCTTTATAACGCTTTAAATCTACATCAATTGAATATGAAGGAAAATGTATAATCACACCGTATAGAGAGGAGTATTTTCTTTAATATGTATAATAACAAAAAGTCAAAAAATAATATTTAACTGCGTTTTTTTAAGAAAAACTGTTAAAAACTTCAAATAAGGGTACTTCCGGTGGATCAATTATAACCAAAATCTAATCAACTCTTCATATGGTCGTACAGAACAGGAATACGAAAGAATTATAATTTTTAGAATTGTAGTATTGGAGTTATCGTCGGAGAAAAATTTGTCACACACACACACACACACACACACACGGACACACACACGCACACACGGACACACACACGCACACACGGACACACACACACACATACAGACATCATCTTAAAAATGGTATATTCGTATTGTAGGGACCCTAAAACGTGCTTATTCATTAAAAACTCACCACCGAATTTTTTGACCAAAGACAATACCTTCCTTACCTAAAGGTGACGGAAGGTAAAAATAGTGCTTAAAAATAAAAGTTTATCTGAGAAAATCTGAGAGGTCGTGTGGTATTTGTTGGAATAAATTCCAAAGACAACGCAAAATGAAACTTGACACAATAATTGTCACACTGGCAGTTATAAACAATAACAACTGTTTATTTACTTGGTAGCGGAAAATTATCGGGGTAACAGGGTTTTATCAGTATAATACTGTTCCCATTGGTTGAATTTTAAAATGTTTTGCATCAAGATTGGTTAAAAACTAGCCGTTGGAATTTATCACTGTAAAATAAGTTAATAAAATAATAAATCTATAAAAAAAAATGTTTCCATAGTTCAATTAGCTAAATTAAATAAAAAGAAACAGTTCAAATTATTTTTATTATTAACGTACCTAAATAATTCGTTTATTTGAAAAAATTGTACATAAACAACATTACCCTATTGAAAATTTAAGGAACTGAAAATAGCACAATTTTGCTCATTTAGCCAAACTCGAATCACTTCAAATAAAAAAATTACCAACAGTGAGCGAATTTATTAAAACACTCTGTATATACATATCACATATTTTTCTCTCCCTTAATGTATACTAAATACTACTATAAGTTATTAATAAATTTAAATCAGGTATGTTACTATACTTGCCGTCCAATAAGTATGGACTGGAGATTTCTACACTGTTGCCAATTCGGTAGCCATGTTGAAAATTCAAAGTTATGAAGAAGCTGCAACACCGCATGGCAAGGGACAAGGTGCGGAGAAGAGAAAAAGTTGAACATAAGTCCATACTTATTTGACGGCGACTGTAGCAGTGATAAGTACGTCAACAGCAATATATATTTTTTCTTAAATTACTCCAGTTTTCAAAAATATTATCTAATTTATAGTAAATTTTTTGCTTTGTTTTAAAATAATACCATTAAACTGCCTATGACGTAACATTTACTCTATTTATTTTTATATGTATTTACATCTCGCTTTATCAATAAAGGAAACTATAACATACACTTCCATGTACATTCCTACTATGAAATTATTAATTTCATCCCAGAAATAATTTAAATGCAAAGTACCTAATAATTTTACTGCAACACAACGTGTCGTACGAGAATAAAGAATTGAAAATTGTATACATACAATGCGTATGCAGAAATACTAGGAAATGTTTAAATGAACATGTACTCAAATTGCAGTATCGTTGGGAAAAGAAAATATTGTGTGTTATGATTACATAGAATGTAGAATAACAGTTTCTAAAAACTATTTCATTTTCAAATTCGCGGAAGGACTCATTTACTCATTTTCCAAACAGTAGAATTGGATATTGAAAGCAAATCAAACAAGGGACCAAATAAGAAAAGAACGTAAACAATTTCAATAAATTACTGACGTTAATAGCGTAATCTGTATATTCTGAAATTATTTACTAGTTTTGAGTTGTAAGTGTAAAAACGTATTTTACTTTATTTTATTAAAATTACTACAAACACAAAATGTTGAATTTTGAAGTTGGTAACAACTTCTATCAGAATATTTCCCGAAAAATTCATAGGTTACTAAATAAATAAGTACAAAAATGATTAAATTTATAGGAAAAAAAAAAAATGTTGTAGCAATAATACAAATGAAATCACCAGTGAAGTATTATCATCTGTTTATTATTAAATTTATTTTCTTTACATTACTTATTATTTTAACTTACTCATCATTGAAACAGTTTTCAAATTTCCTTTTCAATGTGTCATCACATTCTATGAAAATAAACAAACTATAATATATAATTGTGTTTTTATTTGTTTCATTGCCGTCACCATTATGTTTAAGCAATGAAATTAATAATTTCTGCAAAGTTGCTGTTTGAAACAAAGGGGAATTAATAGATAAGGTTATACATCATTGAAATATATCTCTTTTCTATACTCTACCTTCCAATTATTGCTATAAAAAAATAAATATTGACCTCATATCCCAAAATATAACAGTGATAAAAATTTGAGATTGGTCATTCGAAAGAAAATAGTATGTCCCGTACAGATGTTCAAACAAATATTCAATATTATTTATTATTTCACAACTTACAAGTATAAAAATAAAAAAGCAGCAACATTTAAATTTTTCTATTTATATGGTGACCCATGCGTTTTTCGGGAAAAACAAATATGTCTTTAAAATGGTCCACTAATGGATAACTCTGTCCTAATTTACTCAACTTTGTATAGGAAGGAATGGGAAATGAATATGTATTTCAGGTTTTCAGAATCACTTTATGTACTCAACCACACATCCTATTACACATTCATTTATAATTCTTATTTTAGGTGCTTAATTCTACGAACCATTTTTTGACGTCCAAAAATTCCCAGTCCCCAGGTCTTTACTCTTTCAACATCCTCTTTTTTCTATTCCGATTCCGAGTTCTATTTACTCTTTCCTCCACCTGTACAAACGTCCGGTCTGATTTGAACCAGGGAATGTGACAGCTCAGGCTCAGCCGGTGTATGACTCATTGCGTCACCTTCATCTGAACACGACTGGCTTGAGATTATTACACTGGAGTTCATACAACTATTGCTATTGCTGACACATAGTTAGATCATGCAATCTAGATGTTACAAGGAATTTGTCTTGCAATGATTCAATTATAAACAGAGCAAATAAAATTCAACAATGATTATTAAGTTCTTATGACTCTTTAACACTACGTAAATATTAATATTGAACAAGAAAATTTTGCTGACAATTCTTAAAAACTAAACTTTTAAATTCTTAAGTTTTGTATGAATACGTTTATAAAAAAAATTGTCCGTATTCTTAAGCCTGCTTCAGAGTTTACGTAACGTAACATAACATAACATAACACAACGTAACGTAAGCAACCTGTGCAGATTTAACAGTTCCAAGTATTTATACGTATCTGCTAACTTCATGTTAAACATTTTGCTCATATATTCAGTTAGATGTTGACATTATTTGTTGTTTAAAAATCAAGAAATCTATTATGGATACGGACGATGTTGTTGCTATTATTACAATAGTAATATGCTTAATCCATTTTGATTAGAAATTAATTGTCAAACACAAACTGAAATTGACAATGGGCTACTTGCGTACCTTTTTTTTATTTCATATTTTTGAAGAGCAGGTAAAAACTTGCTACCCCTATTTTTTCTTTTGACAAAATTTTTATTAATTAGCCAGAAAATAAATAATGAAATTTGATTTTTTGAATTACCGCCATGTATGACGTATAATTACGCCGCACCAATGAGTGATCGTAAAGCCATAGCGTTTGTTTGTACGGGTAATATAGATTTCCTGTTTGACGTTTCAACAATAGTTTGAAGGTTAGTACTTTAGTTTATTTTTTTTTGTATCGATATTTTAAATTACATGTAACTACCTATGTGTTTATTTGTGAAGTAATTAATATATATGAGAGACCAGAGAGAGCATAATGTCAAATTCAAATTAAAACTTTCTCGCACGCAATGCCATCTATAAGTTACATTCTTAAACATGGTTCTCTTTCTCGGTTCAATATAATGACGTCACAGAAAATTTTCTTTCTTAATTTACTAAAAAACAAATAACTTTTTTAAAATAAAATTTATAGTTTTATTCATATTTTCAACATAACATTACGTATATAGTGATAGAAATCGGATTTTCAGTACCATGCAAGTAGCCCATTGACAGCTATTCTGTTTTTTTTTTTCTTTTTTTTTTTTTCTTAATGTGGTACACGACGAGTCACGAACGCGTCCGAACGTAACCGATTGACATAACGTAAGCGTAACGTAACGTAAGGAAATAAAATTTGGCCATATCCTATGTTTTCTTAAGTTATGTTATGTTTCTTACGAAAACTATGAAATACTATACCGGTTTACATACATCCATATTTTCTTTATGTTATGCTATGTTATGTTACGTTATGTAAACTCTGAAGCAGGCTTTAGCTATTGAAGTAACGCTCTTTCTGAATAAAATTTACTTCAACAATCAATTTTAATTTTAAAAATTAAAGAAATAAAAATAATTTGAGAAGTTTAGGTTATATTACGAAAACCGAACATTTTCTAAAATTCAGGAAAATTTAGTTAACAAGAGATGAGCAAGTCCATTTAGTGAAGTTTTCACCTTATAAAGCCGTTTGATTACGGTGAACAATAATATGTCAAAAATCAAGAAACGCACGAAAAATATAAGAGTATACGGTGGCAATTCAACAAGAACCAAATTGAAACTCTATTTTTGAAAAAAAAAAAATACGATGTTTCAGATTGCTATACTCTGTTTTTTAACTAGGAGGAGTAAATGTTCAGTGTTTTAGCACTGTCAATTGTTTATGGATTATTTTAGAGAAAAATACTTAAAATAAAAGTTGCATACAATTATTTTTTCTATAACTGCAATTTGAAGTTTTTTTCTCTAAAATAATTCATAAACAATGGACAACGCCAAAACACTATCGGGAAAATGTAAAATTTCTACAAAAACCAAACAAGTCCAGACTATCACGGAAATAATAAGTTGAAAAACATACCAAACGTTATTTATAAAACATCATTTCCATCTTCATTTTCATCGGGAAAATGTAAAATTTCCAGATTTTTTTTTATCTTTTTATTATTTACTCGTATGTATTCACGTTTAATATAGATAATTTCAATAAAACATTCACAGTATACAGGTGTACATTTTTAAGTGGCCACCACTGCGAACTGTAAGAAATACATGATTTTTTCAATAATAAACTGAAAAGAAATTTCAACCAGGGGTTCTCAAAATATGGGTACCAACTTTTTTATTTTAAATGGAAACATATTTTTTATTTGCTAATTAACTAGAGCTCTTTATTTTGAATCCAACGATACATAGTTTTCATATCCTTACATTACAAAATTTCGGAAAAAAAAATAATAGTTTTAAATTATTTCCCCCTGAAATATGATATTGATAACAGTGTCATGACTGAAAAAAATTAATATTTTGTTTACTGCTACTTCCGGCAAATAATAAATTGTCCTCTTCATAATATTTCTTAATAAAAATGGATCAATTCACACACGACGAAAAGGTAGATATGTTCAAAATTTACATTTTGTGTCATAAAAATTCTCGTGCTGAAGTTAACATGTACAGGGAACAATACCCTAACAGGAATATTCCCAGCCGCAAAATTTTTAGAAAATTAGAACAACGGCTGCGAGATAATACAGAAACATTTAACAAAAGACGGACACAACTTCAAAATATAAATGCTGAAACTGATGTGTTGGTATATTTTGCAGCACATCCTAGGGCTTCGATAAAAATGGCTGCACAAAAATGCAATTTGAGTGTATAAATACTTAAAGAAACATAAGTACAAGCCATACAAATTCCATCGAGTACAGCATCTCCAACCGGGTGATCAAAAGAGAAGATTAGAATTTTGTCATTTGTTGATAAATGAAGGTCCTGATATTTTAAAATTAATAATATGGATTGATGATCTAATTTCTCCAATAATGGAATTTTTTTTTTAAAATAACCACTATTGGAGTGATAAAAATCCCGTATTAGTTCACAATAGATGTTTCCAAAACAAATTCCGTATAAATGTGTGGTGGGAGATTTTAGACAATAATGTTTATTTTCACATATACGAAGGAACTTTGACTGGCGATAGATATTTAGCATTTTATCGAAATATGCTCGAACAAATTCAGGATGATATACGACTGGCTACAGTACAAAATGTGTACTTCCAGCAGGACGGGCCTCAGCTCATAATTCTCGCCAAGTAACAGAATATATAAACACATTTTTCCCAAACCAACGGAATGGTACTAAAGGTCCTTTTGCATGGCCCGCTAGATCGCCCGATATAAATCCACTGGATTTTTTTTTTCTGTGGGTTTACTTAAGGGTGCGTATTCACTAGAGCATTTTTCCCCGAATGAGCGTCGCATGAGCACCGAGCGGCTCGTGCGCTGCTCATGCGGGGCTACAATAAATTTGTCTGAGGTCCGCATGAGCACTGACCCAAATGTTCGTAGGTGCTTGGCTCGTACAGTACGTACAGTTCGTTTTTATAAACATGGAGAACAACAGAATTGCGTTAGCTAGTGTCAGTTTTATTATAATCCATACTTTATTAAATAATCAAAATAAGAAAAAAAATAAACGTTGGTGGGCGAAGAAGATATACCTTAGCAGAAGGATTTTTTTTAATTTTGGATTTTTCACACCTATAGGATCCTTACTCTCAATTTTTTTTGCATTGGTCTATATCTTTTTCTTTTTTATTTGATATTTCACGCCAGGCATCTTCCTTTTTAATGTTATTGTAATGAAATTCATGCTTGGCGTTCCATAGTATTTCAAAATTCCTATATAATTCTATTAATTTTATGACGTCTTGTGCCCACTCCATTTTCAACACGTGCACAGCAACTACTCAAGAACACGTCCATACTGAGCGCGAAACATCCGCGTGCTCACTTTGATGTACCGACACCGTGCGGAACGAGCTGAGCTGCTCCGCGCACGCTCGGCTCACGCTCGGCTCGACGTCCTCACTATTCAAATCTCCGCTCATGCGACGCTCATTCGGGGCAAAATGCTCAAGTGAGTACGCACCTTAAGAGATCAAGTGTACGTCACTGTGCATCCCGATGTACAACATTTAAAAAATTGTATTGAAGAAACATTAAGTATTGATGGTAGAAAATTAATAAAAGTTAGGACTAATTTAATGTGGAGACTTCTATTATGTATTGATAAAAAGGAGATAATTTTGAGCAGTTTTTATAAACAAATAAATCATTTAATTGAAAATAAAGTTCTTTTAAATAGATTCAATTTTTTCAGTCATGATACACTTATCAATTTGTATCATATTTTAGGGGGAATTAATTTAAAACATTATGAATTTTTTTTTTAATTGTTTATTGTATTTAGAATAAAGAGCTCTATTGAATGAACAAATAAAAAATATATGTTGCCATTTAAAATAAAAATGTATCCATATTTTGAGAACCACTGTTTGAAATACCCATATAGTTCTCGAGATCGCAATGGTGGCCACTTAAAAATGAACACCCTGTTTATTGTTTACAAAAAATAAATAAATTATTCTACACCCATTGTTAAAATGTGACAATATTGGTTTTCAATGATGCTACGCAACAATTTACTCGCATCTTTGATAGTGTTGGACACGGCGTGAAGCAAGCAACCAATAAACAAATGTTTCATTATGCACGGGTTGAGGTTAGCTGCTGAAGCTGTCATTCGTAAGAAATAACTAAAATAAAGAGCAATTCTCTATTTATATTGTTTTAAATTGCAGTCGTAGAAACTATTTAGACGCTCGTTTATAAAACTTGATACATAACAAATTATTATCATCACGAATGTTGAGATTACCAATCAACTTACCTCATTATTCGGTAATAATACCGTTGGATTTTTATCGCAAAGTTCGTCGTTAGAGGATTCCTCACGCGCACTCATTGCTCGTATAGAGAGTGAACCACAAGGACATTTTTAAACGAGATTTTTTTTTACTTTCATCGAACTCGGATTACTAAACCTGTCACTGATACATTATATTAACCATATTTAAAAAAAAAATTGGATATAAAAATAGATAATAAAACAAATTCAAAAAGTTTATATTTAGCGCACGAGGCGTGTAAGCAACAAGAGTCGTAGTAGTACTAAATGAAATTTTTGCAACTGTTGCATATAACATTTTTATGATTGAATATTATTCAACAAAAGTAAACAAAATTGGAAAATATTATGTTTGAATTGTCAAACACAACTCTCAAAGTTAAACGTAGATGTTTTCTTCGCGACTACACTGTTTTCATAATAGTTTACGTGGCCAATATACAACGTGCAATCTTAATTGTTCCATCAACTGATTCATCAGCAAATTTTAGTGTGATCCTTCGCTTCTAATAAACAAATATGTTTTATTCACATCGAGGTGTCATAATAAGAAGTAGAGAACTTATTTCTAACCTATGTTTAGGGGGTAAGATTATGAAATAATTATAAACGTGGCCAAAACATTATCAATATGTACAAATTATATTGAAGCAATAAAGGTGATTGTTAATTTTCATTAACTCTTTTGTCAATATTTGAATAGTGTACAAATGTAACTTTTCTAAATAACTATGTATACCTACCTTAACTCTTTAGTGATTGACCGTACTTTAAAGTTTATTTTAGTTAACTTAAAATTCAATACACAATTTTCAACTCACCAATAACAGAAAAAATATAAATCCAGTGAATATTATGGTTTTAAATTATACAAATTTCATTTTCAATTCCAGGATTCATTGATAATAGACACTTACAGAAATTACGTCACATGCAAGAGAGAGATAGAAGATCATGTTCCAAACAAACCTCCCCTAACATCCCCACTCCCTGATCCTATCTGTCATTATGATTGCACCTGTCATTCGGTGTTAACCTAATTCTTTATTGTGATTTGTTCGTTGTGTTTAATAAAAATGAGTTTAAAACCGGAAGATAGCCTGGGGCAACTTTTTTTGTTTGATAATATTGAAGATCATTCGATTATTCAACTAAAACGATGGGTGGAATGTACTGTCAACGGCTGATGGCAGGTCTTTGTTTGGAAGAGTTAACCATAGCAACCTTTAGTTCTATGCTTTGCCGCTAGATACGCTCGTGCAAATTGCAATTGTGTGCCTATTGTAGCAGGAACGATGACACAAATAAAGTAGCATTCTCCATGGCTAATTTTTGCCCGAAACGTCCTGTAAGTGTTTTTTTTTTTTTACAATTCATTCCACACTAAATCCTAAGGAGGTTCCCATAGAATATTCCAATTTAGTTAAGTTAGTAAATTTTTCGATACTACCTACTCGTACACGTTTATTGTAACCATTTATCTCATATATCTTGCCCCCTAAAATAGATTTTAAAAATATCTACTTCTTTGATATCCCGCTGTGATTAAAGTATAAGTACTCTTTGGAAGCCGAAAAATCGGGTAGATGTAGATCTATTGAGACTAAAGTAGGCTGTTTGTTAGATTCTCTACTTTTTGTACGATTATATGTATTATTATTACAATAGGATAAGTACTATTACCACAAATACCTTGTGTAACACAAAAAGCTTGCCATAGGCGTTTAACATAGAAACAGTTTTCCTTACGCAAAAGTGGCCTATTAATTTAAGACAATAATGTTTCAAATAAATGCTGCAATGAATTAAATTCTACATCCAATTCAATAGTCACATTTTATTTCACATGTTTTGTAACCCAGAAAATAGAATTTAAATTTTTATAAAAGTTACTTCCTTGTGATGTTGCCATTGAAATAAAATCACAAGCAAATGTGATGTGAATTACATTATTGAAAAAAGAGAATTATTCACATGAGGAAAAGTTACAAATTATTAAGTAGTATTATTTTGATGAAAATTATATTTTATAATTTGGCCGTTATTATACTTGTTTGTGATTTTCTTTCAATACTATGGCTAATAATATCAAGAAGTAGCTTTTTATAAAATTATAAATTCGGTTAGCTGTGTTACGTCCAACAAAATGTGATTCTTAAAGAGGATGGAGATTTTAATTCTCTACAACATTTATTTGAAGCATTATTGTCTAAAATTACTATAGGCCATCCAGCGAATCAAGCGGTTTACGTCATAAATACAATATCACTAGAAACAATGACGTCATATATTAAAAAGTTTACATGAGCATGTAAAACGGATTAAAATCTGTGGGTTGCCTTCATAAACCCAAATTTTTCTTAAAAACACATCTGGTATAATATTTTTCCAGCGAAATCCAATTTTATTTAAAATATTCTGAACGATACTGCTTACGCCGTTATAAATACTTCATTCTTGTAGTATATGCAACAAACTATCTAGTATTATGTGAGATCCTTAAAAAAATACAGAATACTGCATACCATACAATTTCTCACTGTTTCTATACATTGCGTATAGCGTTTGCCACACGCTGTACATATAGATTTAATTTTCAAATTATTACTAACAAATAGAACCAAATATTACCTCAATATTAGATTTCAGTGAAAGTAAAAACCCACCAATCTATTTTTCATATTCAAAATAAGTCAATAAATTAACTACAAGTTCTTGAATTTGACATGACAGAGCATTTGACATTTTGACAATGAACAACGAAACCAAAAACAAAATGAAATCACAATACACGTTGAAAAGTGTAATATAGACATATAATATTTAGTAATATACATATTCAGAATTACCAATATTAAAAAAATATAATCAAACGTCATTTTGCAAAAATTTACAAAATTTTACTTAATAATAATATATCCAAATATAATTATTTCTATTAAAGGTGTCAAATACATGATAATAATAAAAAATCAATAAAATACCGTTAATAAAATATATTTAAAAAAAATAAACAAAATTTCAAAAATCCCTAAACGATGACGTAAACCGCTTCATTCGCTGGATGGCCTATAGGCCACTATTGCTCAGGGAAAAACTGTTTTCTCATGTTGAACGCCTACGGCCCGCTTTTCATGTTACATCCGGTACACAGTTAAAAAATTTACACAAAAATTTGTATCTTATCCTACTACTTACGTCCATAACCAAGGATATAGCACGTGGTAATTTATTTACTTATTTGTAAACTTTGCCGTTCAAGCTCGATTTAAACTCATTCCGAAACAATACTCGCGATATTTCTCTATGTCACTTGACCGACATAGCAGTTGATGCAGATCTAAAATATGCATGGAGTAAACAGTAACGTTAGCATGGCATACCTTGCCTTACGTTGCTTTGCTAGTTGCTAGGCGGTGAACGCTTCGCCTTCGCCACTAAACCTTTTGGGATCAAACCCCGTCGTAAAACGTGGGCTGCGGGAGAGATTTGTAATATTCGGGAATTTTATGACCGAAACCAAATAGGATATTGATTTTTTCACCAGGAACGGATAGTAAAAGAGGTGGTACGTAATAATGCGGAAAATTTTATTTACTGTAAATGTGGCGCTGATATTACACATAAATTTTTATTATACTAGGGAAACAGGTATTAGGTATATCAACAATTTTTTTTCAATATAGAAAATATGTAAATATATAAGGCATTCAATGAACTTGGATGATGACGTTATCAAACAAATCGTCGGCTGATTATTGGAATGTACCAAGTCCACTTTTTGAAAAAAATTAGATATAGTCAAATTCGGTTTCCTGGTATTTTTTTGTACCATACCTAGTAGAAAGAACATCAAATTCAGTGTCTCTTGTACTCCAAACAGACTTATAGTTTTGTACCATGCGTCTTAAAATGACATACACTAAGAATTGTTTTGAATCAAGTCCAGAGCCAATCAGATTTCATAATTCTGTCACGTGCTTCTGGCCATAGCACTGTAAAAATAATAATAAAAAGTGTGGACATGGTACAAAAAGTCTCTTATTGGATTTTAGTGTAAATTTACTATGTTATTTTGAACCATGTCCAACTAGGTCCTTTTATATTTCGAAAATATTTGAAAATTATAATATAACAAATTTCATGAAAATTAAACTATACAAACAAAAATATCTGACGTGGACACCACATGACTTCCTTGTACGCCTGTTACACTATACATATTTTGTTAATAATTAAAATATGTATTATAACAGACCCAATCAAAAAATTGCACTTATTTGACATAATTTGACATTGACATTAAATTCTTTATTTTTTGCTATTTTTTGTCCTAATTCATAGCAAACTTAATTACAGAAACCAAAAAGTGCATAATTTTTAAATTTACATATCTCGCTTATACAAAGAGCTAATTGAATCATATGTTATGTTTTGAACGCAGAATTCAATTCTCTAAAACTTTTATTTGAAGCATTTATTTCTAAAATCAAAATAACAGCATTTCTTTCAAGAAAAACTGATAACAACTTCAAGTAAAGTATCACTTCCGGTTAGACTGTTTTAATCAAAATCTATTATGTTATTCCCATTGATATAAAAGTATTATATACAAAATTTGAAAAGTTTCGGACTATATTTTAATATAGTTTTTCTTTAAAATCTATTATAGGCTTCAAGTAAAGTACCACTTCTGGGTAGACCATTTTAACTAAAATATATCATGTTATTCCCATTGATATAAAAGTATCATATACCAGTTTTGGATTATATTCTAATATAGTTTTTTATTAAAATCTATTATAGGCTTCAAGTAAAGTATCACTTCCGAAAATTATGTACTGACCAAAAAGGGAGGTGCACAACTAGATGTTATAACAGTCCTAAATACAAAATTTTAACTTTCTACGGCTTCCCGTTTTTCAGTTATGCGTGATACGTACATACGTACGTACGTACAGACGTCACGACGAAATTAGTCAAAATGGATTCAGGGATGGTCAAAATGGATATTTCCGTTGAAATCTGGAAACCGAAATTTTTCGCGATTACAATACTTTCTTTACTTCGTACAATGAAGTAAAAATTGCAACATGTGTATTCATTATCCATTATTTACAATAAAATTTTAAATGTTTGAAGCAGTTTTTCTCGAAAGTAATATTTGTGGACATAGTACATTCCAATAGTCGGCCGACGAAATGTCACTAGACTAATGACGACATATTGCTACGTTTACAAGTATTAAGATGCCCATATTACGTAATAACAGGTAAAATACTTACAAAAGGCTAGTCATGTCTATTCCAAATTTAAGATATTATTTATTCTACTAGTAGTCATTTTCAATATTTTAACAGTGGTGGACTGACATCTTTATAACAGGTCCTCAAATTTAAGAAAGGGGGCACTATGTTCGTTATTAGCGATTTTCATTATTCTAATCAAATTTTCCTTATTGTAACTAAGAATTTCTTATAAAATGAAAAACATTTTTTTTAAATGCAGCAATCTAATCATAATTATCTGCAGCCTTGCCTTGATACTCTTAAGTACATTTTCATTATTATTGTAATAAAAAATTCTTTATTCTAATTAAAAATTTTCTCTTACTGTAATCAAAATTCTTTACAAAACTCAAGAGATATTGAACAGGACATATTCGTATATTCACCAGGTTTCTTGTAGCCTTCATGTATGGACATACGAGGTTTGATCAAAAAGTAACGACAATTTTTAATTTCGTGTGTTATTCTTTTTCGATTGAACATTGGGCTCAACATACCACTTTCTATTATCCAATGAAAAAATTTTAATATTTGCCCATATTGAATACAATTTAGAAAATATATTTTTTTTTTTTTCATTAAAATAAGTTCATAAAGTAAGTCTTTTTTAACACAATAGAAAAGTGGAAAATGTACATTTTATATCGCAAACGAGTGAAATAATGAAATGTTATGGCACTTTCACACTTTTATTGCAAAAGTAAAAAAAATTGCAACTCACATAAAAAGTGTCTTAATTCACTCATAGGATTTGACGAACTCGCCTACGGCTCGTTCGGCCAGACTTTCTTATTTGTGAAATAAGACTATACGTTTTACTCTTGTTGCATAAATAACTATTCTAATGCAGTCTGTTTTTAATTTGAATGAATAATTTATTATTTTAATTAATACTGTAACCAAGAGGATATTGAAGAACTACAAGTATAACTAGAATGCAAAAAGAAAAAAGAATCAATCGAATGTAATTCATTGTTAAATACAATAAGCGTTTTAAGGTTTACTGATGTGATATTGATTACTTTTCGAAAATTTATCACGAAAAAATGTTTCCATTGTTATTCTTCACAGAAAAAAAATTATCATTACACCAAGTAAATTCTGCAATCGGAGAACAGGATTATTTGATGTGACCTTGGTCAAATTTAGAGAAAATATTTACTTAACTAAATTTTAAAAGTTGTCATTTTTAGAAATTTTACCATCGTAAACGTGTGACGTTAGCAAATCTGGATGCCAAAATGCGACCCGTGAACAGGTAGAAGAAATTTTACATTTGTTTGTACCTATAAACTTGAGAACCGCAAAATTTAATACAATATTTAAAGGGCCATGCCTAGTATTAAAAATCACTGTTTGAACAGGAATCATAATAATTATGACAGAAAACATAATTGACAACTCATTATATAAACCGTTAAAAGCAGTAAATGAAAATGGAATTTAATTTATGATTAAATTTGGTAATAGATTAAAAATTTAAAAAATATTTAATTTACAAAAAGTAACTTGAACCTTAAACAACTACATTCTATTTATTTATACAGGTCTTAGCTTTATTATTAGTATTATGCTCAGTTGCACCGCTAACACTTAAAATTTAAACTTGGTTTTATTCAGTTAGTCAATTCAATTTTATACTATAATTAAAAAAATATTCGACAGGAATTAACATTAATCTATTTGGTTAACTGAATAAAGCCAAGCTTAAATTTTAAGTGTTAGTGGTGCAACTGGGCATTAGTCATTTTCATTTAAATATTATTTGAAGGCTAATGTGTTATGTTATGGTTTTAAAAGCTGTAATAGTATATTACTAACCGAGATGGAAAGTGTATCATTACTGCCGAGGGCGAAGATTGCTAACCAATGCGACAAGCGCCGAGATTAACTATAGCCCGTGCACACATTTGATACATAACTAGTTTTGAGTAAAACGCAAAAACCCTACCTAGACCTTTAAAGCTAACCGATCAACTTGCAGTTTTCATAGAATTTTTCTGTTTACTATTTTAATAAAGTAGGTCTTTGTACAGAAATGTCTGATTTATGAAGAACCGTAACTTGATTGCAAGCCTTAAGCAAATCGCAAATGCCTGCTTTTGCATCTCTAAAGCTACGACGCCAAACAATTTGAAATGTGTGTTTATGCTCCCGATGTTCAAAAATTCGTATCCTTCATCAATTTCTAATAACAATACATGGCTAACTCATTTTATTACAAAATGTTAAATGTCTGCTTTTGAATCAGTACCCCTCATTTATAAAATAAAATACATAAAATTTTGTGTGCATATTAAACGTAAACTAGAGTTTATGGCCCTCCATGTGTGCCTTTGGTTAATGCTTTTAATTTTCACATCACGGTCATAAATGTTTATATCATTGGCAAGTAAATAATTATTATTATTCATTTTGTTTATATTAAATTCATACCGCGATTCATACGGAATATTACTCAGAATAAACATCTAAACATTGTGATTACAATTTATAAATAAACAGTGCAGGAATTTTTTTACTCATATTTGTCCTTGATGACATGAAAGTCTAAATTCGAGAAATACACCTTATAAACTGCTGGATAAATTATTTCACTACTTTTATTTTTTATTTTAGTTTACAACATTAGCTTAAAAACGTTATCAATTATTTATACAATCTTCTGTCTGCCTGGCTTCAGTTTATTCTTTTAAACATTTTTGAAGATTCTTGTATTCTGAATTTTACTTTACATTTACAAATACGTAATTTTGAAACAAAAACAGTACGTACAGTACAGTTTGCTATGTCCTAATATAGTAACAGATTATGTTATCTTTTGTTTCATACCTGGTTAGATATTGGATTCATCGCTCAAAACTTCTACCACGACCGTACACCACAAACTGACAACAGACAGTCAAACCTGACCAATAAAGTAAAACAAATTATTTACGTTCATAAACCCGGGTTCGGAAAAAAACGTCATATCGTCGTTCGCACCTCCAAAATTCATAGCATTGGAAGTATGACAATAAAGTGAAAAATATATGAAATTTACAATAAATCATATTGAGTTCATATGCTTTTTACAATTAATTTTGTAAATTAAAATGATGATCCTTTGTACAAATTTTGTTAAACAGAATTAATTATAATTAAATAAATCTAAAAAATATATCATTCTGTCATAAACATGTTGGGTGTGGCTGTATGTTGACATATCACGATTAAATGTAACTAATGAATTAATTACTACAGCCAAAAATTTTACTCGTAAATAAACATAAATAAAATATTTCACCACGTCTCCTACTTTTATGAATATAAATTAAAATTTGAATTTAAAATATTAAATTTTACCACAAATTGTTATCTGTTGTTAAGTGTACCAATTTGCACAAAAAAAAAAAAAACACAGATTTCAGTGCTAATGACGATATATTTACATTGAAAATTTAAAAAACTGAGAATTACAGCACAATTTAGTTCATTTGCTATTTTGCAAAGGGTTGGTATTTGATATTTTTGTAACAAGTGCGTAGAGATGCATTCGGGCCAGGCCGGACCGAGCTTTGAAGTATGGATCGACTCGGCCCGAAAATAAAAATTGCCGGCCCGATTCGAAGATCGACTCGACATAAAATTTGCTGGCCCGGCTCGAAAATTGACTCGAAATCGGGCCGGGCCGGGCCGGGCCAAAGCTCGAAATTGGGTGCATCCGACATTCCTAATTTTGATTTTTATGTGAGGCGCAATGTTTAACTTTTTTCATGCCATATTTATAAAAAACCTCTACATCCTTATAACTTTCGACATTAGTTAACATAAGTTGTTAAAAAAAAGACACACTTCTAGTCTAAGTTTGTTACAAAAATTAAAGACTTACGAGTATTTAACACCTTGTTTCCCAACGGAACTCGAAAATTTAAACTGTTTCACAAATCTTGTACAAAAAGATATCATTTACATAACGATTTTTTTTTCTAACTTTATTTCTACTCAAAAATAAGACAAGAAATCATTATAGTAGAAATAAAAATCCCTTACATTTAAGTAAACGAATAGTAACAATAGTAATAATAACAACATGACAATAGCATTATTATGCTTTAATGAATAACCTTGAATTTTTGAAGTAAAATAACATTTTTATTATTAAGATGTGAAGTACGTTGTTATTAAATCATTTTGACCCTTTTCAACTTCATCCATTTTCATTAAAATATTAAGGAAACTGTGCATTTGATTGAACTATAAGATTTTTCGGGCCGGCCCGAAAAGCTCGAATTTTCGGGTCGGGCCAAACTCAAAAGTCCGACTCGCCTCAACTTTTGCAAATGATTAGCCCGATTCGGTCAGAAAATATCTTCGGCCCGACTCGATGATCGACTCGAAATCGAGGCGGACTTCGGGCCGGGCCGGATCAAAGCTCGAGATCGAGTGCATCAAGTGCGGGAAATTAATATGTTTCCAACATTTTTTTTCTGCAATCGTCCACAAAAATGTGGAAAATTACTAGTTGAAATACTATGCAAGGTATTTTTAGGCGATAATGACCAATTGTTTGCATGACAATAAAACAAATATATTCTGTTTTATTTATTCTCTGCACTAATGAGTAGTGCGGGAATTGATTATATGGTTTTGACTTTGAGAACACTTATTTTATATCTCAATCTCAGAGGACGGTTCAAAAATTTGCAAATTGCTAAAACTTCTGAATAAGATATTAAAATCTTTTACTTGTACCAATTTAATAAATACTTAATATTTATTTATGATGTGTTTAAGTGGCATCACTTTTAAACAAGAAAGTATATCATACAATCAGTTATCTACAAACACTATTTTTTCATTTAAATTTTATTTCTATTACTTTTCCGCAAAAATTAATAGAAATAAAATTCAAATGAAAAAATAGTGTTAATACTATTAGAAATATCGATTCGTTATACCATATACAAAATTACCTTACCTGCCTCCTCTAAGACGCCATTATAATACAGCGTGCCCAGTAGACGTCACCTCAAGGGCGCACGTTACTGTGTTCAAAAGGATCACTGTTGGATAATAAATATTTAAGTTTTGGCACTTGGATTCGAACTCAAGTTGCCGGAACTATAAAAAGTCACAGACTGTACTCTGTAAATATTTCTATTACGGATCTGTAGGATGTAACTAGCACGGAAAAAATCGAGTTGTGTGCGTTTTGAAAGCGCGGGAGTGAAACGTCAGGGGCCGCCGATAAAGAAAGTTGTTTTGTTTCCGATGATAGTAAACAACCAGCAGATTATTCGGTTATTATTAACTCGAGCCAAAATAGATCGCCTTTTCTTACACTAAGTAATACGTCCTGCTTAATTGTAAATAAAAAAGTACGTAATAAAACACAACACCAATATTTCACTCATTTTATTGTGCATCATAATGTTTTACGTTCCGTTTACGGTCAAATAGTAAAAATATTTTAATAAGAAGTTTTATAGGAAGCACCAAGAAAGTAATACGAAAGACATTCAAAGCAAAATATAGAAGTAATGTTATAACTTAATATCAATAGTATCATTTTCTTATTGTCCTGCTTCCTCTATGGACTAAAGGCGGATTTATGCAGCCATTTTCATTTACATTTACTTTTTAATTTAATTTTCATTTAATTCTCATTTATAATTTTCAAATATACCTATTCATACAAAAGTAGACGACAAAAATAAATGAAAATGAACGCATGCGCACATATAAAAATACGCTGACAGATGATGAATGTCATAGCTCCACTTTCATTGGAATAAAGTTTATTAATGAAAATGTTCAACAATAGTAACAACAAAGAAGTTATGAGTTTAGTTTTAAATGTGTTAATTGCAATAAAAACCGTAAAAAGAAACGATAACGGAAATACATTATGGCAATCAGCTGATCAACTCAAATTCACGTCGCTGTCATACCGTACACGCATGCGCCATTTATAATTTTCATTTATTAGATAAAAGTTGGCCATCTTTAAAAATAAATGAAAATGAGAGATAAATGAAAACGTAAATGAAAATGGTGTATGCATGGCTACATTGGTTTACATACATTTATCTTTTAAATGAAAATTAAATTAAATTAAATGTAAATGAAAATGGCTGCATAAATCCGCCTTAAATTAATGTTTGTTATACCTACATGTTTACTGTTGGCTTAAACATGTACATTCTTAAGATTTTTACATGTATTTATTAAAGATAGAAAATTCGCAGTAATTTGGAATTGGGAAAATTTCATCACCAATATTAACGGAAAATTTTGGAAATTTTCGCCGAACAAAAAAAACTTCGAATTTTTTATTGTTTATGTTTTGAGCTATAATTTAGTATTTAATGTAACAAAAATTATATTATTATCAAGATGTTTATTAAATATAATGAACAAAAAAGGAAATAAATAAAGTTTATACAAAGAGAGTTTATTATTTTATAAGAGTAGATACGTACCTATATTACTAAACCGGTAAATGGGTTATACACTTACTATAACTAATTGTTATACTTGTTTCTATTTTACTAATTAAAAAAATTAACTTCAAAATAATGAAAATATTATTCATAACATATTGAATTCATAATAGGTAAATAAATGTCACAGATACCTAGTAATAATGTAATGTTCAAAGATCTCAAAAATGTTCGAAATCGATCATATATTACCAGTTTCATAATCGAAATTCATCCTGTTTCTAATCCTGAATCAAAGATTTGATTTTTTTCGGTCCCAGACCGAGAACAGATGTGTTTCGATTCCAGAACCGAGAACCGATGAGTTTCGGTTCCAGAACCGAGAATAGATGAGATTCAATTCATCGATTCCAGAATCCAGAACTTAGAACAGATGAGATTCGATTTTAGAACCGAGAACCGATGAGTTTCGTTCCAGAACCGAGAACCGATGAGTTTCGATTTAATAACCGATGGAACCGATTAGTTTCAGTTCCAGAACCGGGTAGTTTGGGACTCGGAACCGAAAACCGGATAGATAGATATTCAAATTCTGGAACCGGTATCGAACCGAACCGAAACCGGTTTCCACACTATTTGAGAGACAGAATCATATTAGAATTTCATTTAGCACAGGTGTAATTATAATTAGCTTTGGTTGTTACGATATTAAAATTGACCAAAATAGATATTACACACATTAGAATGATAATCGTGGTGATAGTAAGTAAATACACATTCATATTCATAGTTAAATTTACCAAAATAATAATTAATTCTACCCTGACTGGTCGGTAAGGAAAGTCAATTGAGAAAGGATATAAACAGTTTTCCAGGAATACTCACTCTACAACCGATCCATCCTAGTGCAGCTACAGATTTTATTTTTAAACCAAATTTTAATAGGTATTTATAACCAAGGCGATATATATAAAAAAAAAACTTAACAAAATGCATCGAATATATTTATAACATAAATGATAAGAGGATGTTTAAATTTGATGGATGTGTTATTGTTATTCGTAATAACTGTGAAGTTAGAAGAAAAAAATTGTAAATAAATATTAAATATTGTGATATGTAAATAAGAATGCGAACCTGGTGGCGAAATTTAAAACTAAGACAAGGGAGCAATTTTATTTTATTCGTATGTTTTAAATAGTCGTGTACCGTTTATATAGTGGGAAACAAATAACAGAACTAATATTTACGCAATTAATTAATCTACTATAATCTAATATTTATTGTAAAACTGTGCTTAAGAAAAAACTAAACTACGAACATAACCCAACAACTACTAACTAAAGTATTTAAAATGAAAAATAATTAATCTACTGTTACAACTAATAAAACAGGAAACAAGGTTATATATTCTATATAAAATAATAATAAACACTGAAAGAAAAGTAAAAAAAAAAAAGTACTGACAGCAATGATGCGTATGGAAATTAACCAAAAGTGCTCCCTTGTTAACATTTGACGTTGGTGCACAGCACCATCTCTATGTGGTGAAATATCGCAATAGGTACCATCACGGCTTATTTTTATTACCAATTTTCAGGGTGAACCAATATGCTCTTATTAGCAGAGTTCGATAATGACAATGACTGGTAGTATTTACTCTTAATCAGGGGTGATTAAGCTATGACTAAAATAACAAATTCACTTGTTTTTTAATCATTCCAATGTATTTTTAAATGGTAGTCATTGTAATTAGTTAGTTATGATGACTAAAATTTTGAGTAAATACTACCGATCAATATGTTTGTACTGATCAGATCATAGCATTTACCAGGCACATCTCACGGGCACTCAAAATTATAGTGGAGAGCGTACCACAAGAGTCACATACTTGCTATTTTGAATATGTTTGATGTTGCTCATATTTTGATTAGCCGGACACTTAATGTACTCAGCCATATAATCCCCTTTACTTTTTAAGATAAAAAAAAATAATAAGACCTAGTTTTTCTTATGAAATCCTTCATAATAAATATACAGGTATTAATGCCTCATATAACACGGTACTGTTATAAAATAGATTTGCTCTAATACGATTCGAGAATTGCACCTAATTCTCTCAAAACGCGTTGCATATTCACAGAACATGGCATCGTACAAACACAAACTTCGGGGAAGTCCCGCGTTCCGTCCGCTTTCCGAGGCATTGGTCACTGCGTGTCTGCGTGAGCATACAAGAAGTAAATACAGATCACGTATTATTTTATCAACTATTAAAGAGACGATGCGCTAAATCTACATCATCTAAATCAGACACAGTATGATCCAATAACATTTTTGCTAGGTTTTGGAACATAACAAATGTATTTGAAGATAAGCGACTGTGGAAAATCATGGATACAAGAAGTAGCAGGAATGCAGTCAAATGTCAAAGTATAAAATTTGTTTAGTCAAGCCTACATTTCCTTCCAGTTGAAGCTTCATCAGGGCGAAAGACTAATAACGCATTATTTTAAATATCAGTCTTTCGCCCTTATGAAGCTTCAAATGGAAACGAAACGTTAGCTTGACTAAATAAATTTGACACTTTGGCTGCATTCCTGCTTACTTCTTTTATCCATAACGTTCAATGATGTATTATAAAATTATACCTTGTACATATACCAGATGCCCTAAGACCTAAGAAATCCTTGTTACAAAAATTTTATATGGAAAAACATTTTTTTTACATGTTCTGTCCAGATGATTTTATTGTCAAAATTTTTGAATTACGTCTTTACAGAATTACTGAAATACTAGGGTAATAGTAACATATATTATCATCATAAATACATGTGTACGTATGTCATCATCAGTGCCACGACAGCCATAGGTTTCATCATCAATTCATAGTAGCGTAATAATTACATTACCTTATCTGTACGTCTGCTTTTGATTACTATTGTAATCAAAGCAACAACGGGAACACTGTAATGCAACCAACACTACATATATTAACAGCAAACAATTACACAAATCGATACAACTGATATTGAAACTTTTAACATCTCGCGTAACATATCTAACCTGATGCATAAAACTCGCGCCCGATACACTCTATCTATCTACCTTCGGCCTGAGTTTGTACGTTAGGTTAAGTTATGTGAAGGTATGTTTAGAAAAGTGAGAGATCATTTTCAATCATTTTTCTATAACAATTACATATTATATAAGAAGTATATGTGCATACAAGGAAATACATGTATGTATTGTATAATGCGGGTATTACAAGGTAAATATTTGTTCACCATTTGAGTCCATAATGCCCGTTTGCACCAACAAGACTTAAGCTTTAAGTCTTCTCAAATTTTAAGTCTGACCTAAATTTCTTTGCACCACGTACAAATTGGGAACTTAAAATCTTAAGCCAGGCTTAAATTTAAGCCCCCGGCAGTTGGCGACTTAACCTAGACTTAGCTTGTAAATCGTCACTACCTGTGTTTAGTTTTTGTATCTCATATTACTAACATGGTAAATTTTAACGTTTATGACGCTGACGACAATTTACAAGAGAGCTGCACAAACTGCACATTTAACAAAAATAACTTTTTTAAAGAATTTCGATTATCAGACGTAACCACGCATGATTTATTAAAAATTATCGAACAAGACATCGACTTCGTAAATGATAAGTTAATTGTGATAATTGTTTTATTTTGAAATAATATTTTTTCCATACATGATAGTTCGTCTCCTGTAAATCAATTGTTATTTTTTTGCGAACTCTCGCTACATATTGGAAATCACTTGCTCAGTATTGCAGATTTTTTTGGAGTGATTTTTTCTGATATTGTTAGTCAAATCGTTGTAAGTAGCTACATACATAATTCTTAAATAATTTACTCTACTGATTTATTCAGAAGAATTAATAATGTATTTAATGTAAGTTTCAGTAGATACTGGTATAAAAGTACAATCCCCAGGCGTGTCATTTGAACTCCTATTTCGTTTTTCAAACATCGCTAAAGTAATAAATCCCAAATATTATTTCCAGTTATGTTATATTTATAAATTTTACTTTCCCAAAACCAATGCTTTAATTATAAGATTATAAGTGAATAGTCACTGACATTTATAATATAATTCTTTCTTATTAATTCATGTTTATATTATTTAATAATTCATTTTTATATTTTACGCATGTGTCAAAATAAGTGTGAAATTAGTAATTAGAGAAATTCCCTAGTATATCTCGGCTTACCTAGTCTCAGCTCAAATATTCGTTGTGCAAACGACTTATATTTTTAGTCTGCCTTAACGTTAAAGTTAACTTAGCAAAGTCGAGGCTTAAATTTTGTTGGTGCAAACGGGCATAAAAAAATTCAAATTTTGATTTAATAGAAAGCCACATTTTTTTATTAACCCTCCAGAACACAAACAAAATTTTGACGCACATACGCACGCACCAGTCTGAGGGACTATTAGGCCAAAAAACGAAGTATATAATCTTACCGACAACATAAGCCCCAGTAATTGTTGAAGGAGTATATATAAACTGTAAATTATGTGTCAGTTTTTATAAATAAATTATTAATTATCTTTAATTACACCATTTGATTTTAACTATCGTTGATTCCTGAGATTGGGTGCGTGTACTAAAGAGTTAATATTTGTCCTATTCTTGTTCATGGAATATTGTTAACATGTATTTTAAATATTTTTGATTTAAGTGTTAAACGTAAGGTATAAAAATTTTGCTTTTTATACTGGTTCCCCAACTCTCTTTTATTTTATTTTTTACGTTTTTATTAAGTAATGCCATTCTATCATGGAGAATACTATATACGTACTCACGCAGCACAAAATGTTATATTTGGTTGTTGTAACCATATTTTTTGGATTTTAGGACAACCTATATTTAGTCATAAATGAAATTAATTATCGCTTTATAGTTGTATAAAGAAGTTACTATTTAGTGTTTGTAACATAAATAACATAAATATGATTTGTTAGTTATATTTCAGTGATGAAATATAAAATATACTTTTTGGCTATAAGTATTATTGTAATTATATTGTTACTTTAGTTTGTTATAAAACTGATTTATAACTTTATAGAAAATCTAAAATACAACTAAAATTGGTTGTTTATATTGAAGTTATAAACTGTTTATAAATCTTATTTATGCACGTACTCCGTACCCTGATACAAATAGACACGTCGTAACTCTTTAGAAACTAGTATGTTAAATTTGAGTTGTGTGGTCTTGATATGAAAAAGATTTAGTAACTCAATTAATAACTCTTAAATTGATTTAGAATTATTCTAATTCAAATATGTCACGTTCATTAATGGATGATGATACAGAAAGTTCAGACAACTATATTGAATGTAATAATAGAGCTTCAGAGTCAGAAGTAAACGAGGAAAATGATAAGCTATTCTTAATAGAAAACTTGCTATATTGGGACTTAAATAAAGATATTACTTTGACTGCTATTCATCAGTTATTAAATTTATTAAACAGGCATAATATTGGACATTTACCTCGTGATGGAAGAACGCTTTTAAATATTTAAATACACAAAAAAATCATTGTGGTTCAAATGGGAAATATTGCACAATAATTTTAGAAACAGTCTGCAAAATACCTTAATGTGCATTGACAATGACGATATATTGGTGGAAGAAATTCATTTAATCTTTAATATTAGAAGTTTGTCTGTACATATTTTATGCCTAAATGACAATAAAAAAGATATGGAACCAATTTAAATTTAAATGTATTGTGGAGAAGGAAAACCCAAGCTTGGATATTTTTTAACACCGTTAGTTAATGAAACGATATATATTTAAAAAATATTTCTATTTTATAAGAACCGTCAACTTTAATCATTATCATGGATGATGAATGTATGTTATAAGTCATAGAATATATAACATATCATGTAGATATGACAATTTTATCAGAAAAGCATAATATGGTAATAGGCAGGGTTGGCAAATATCATGATATTTATATAAATATCAAAATATCATAATATCGGATATATATCCGATATATATCAGGAATTTCGTTCTTAGGCTATATGCAAAAAAAAAACATGAAACGTAAAATACCTTTATTTTGGTAAACAACAAAAATCAAACTTTAGTTTAAAATAACAAAAAACAAGACAAAAATTATTATTATTTAAGTAACAAAAAATAACATTTTTCCTAAATATATTATATAAATAGTAAATACCTAAATGAGTAAATACTATTGTAGTTTGACATATGATATAAAATATTCATATTTTTATTTAAGTAACAAAAAATAACATTTTCCTAAATACTGTTGCCACGTTTTTATTTTTATTCAAAATATCAAGAATTTTTCACTCTGGGTATTTATTTTGTAAAAAATTAATAAGTGATATATATCATGATATATATCAATCAATAAATATCGGATATATATCAAGATATATATCATGATATATATCACTTGATATATATCTGCCAACCCTGGTAATAGGATGGTTTTCATTTAGTAATAAAAGTTTTGATCTGCTACTAAAAACTTTTTTGTTAATATCTAGCAATTATTTCAGCATATCGTGGTCAATATATACTTTTACTTATTTTAATGAATATGCCTCCACATCCGCCATTAAGTTGTTACATTAGTTGAAATTAAAAAGACGCCATTTAGCACATTCACTGCAATTTATTCAATAGAAATGGTATTTTGGGACAAAGTAATGTTTCTTGTAGGGAAATTTTAACATTAGGGAAAAAATATACCAGGTTTTCATTACATATATAATGTTAAGCCAATAATTTAATATATATAAATACGGAAGCGTTAATTTTTTGGAAGTTTCTCCATAATTTTTATCAATAAAATTTTAATAGCACTTAGTTTTTACCTAAATGCAAATAATACGCTATTCAGAAAATAGGATGTGTCAGATAACTTCTAAAAATTTTGCAATATGTAATGGCAACCATATTTACTAATAAAGTCTACTATCCGTTACATTATTTTCAAAGAAATATTTGAAAATATGTTATTTTATGAGCATGATGTCAAAAACAAAACAAAAAATGGCTATGTAGTTCGCCAAATTATTGTCATATTTAAGTTATATTACTGATATCTTTTGGTAAAGATTTAGTTATGCAATGACTATAACAGCTAAAAATATAACAACTTTGTAAATAATTGGTTGACAAATATTTGCCCACGCCAACTTTTCCACAACTTTAAGAAGATAATCCCCATTTTAGTAATGCAATTAGTTATTTAAATTGCGGCGTTGTATATACAAGAATATAACTGACCATGCTACTTGGATAGGTATCTATGTATTTAGTAGTATCTTGGCAAAAAACCGAAAAAAAAAATATTAATAGTTAACCGATATTTAGAATGAAATAAAATGGTTTTTGTTCAGATGCCGGGTTATTCTTTACGTAATTTGATTTTAAATCACTTAGATTAACCGGTTAGCAAAACAAGAGCTCTTCTAAATATTTTTTAAACCTGTTAAAACAAGTTCTTTTCATTCATTCTAGTGTAATAAGTTTTATTGCAGTTAAAAAAAAAACTAAATAGTGAAAAAGGTTTCAGTTAAACCACAATTTCGAATAGTGAACTGAAACTGAAAGCATCATCATTAGAGTTTAAATGCTTTCCAATATTAACATAAATATATAAAAAAAATAAACTTGTCTCACCACATGTACGCTGCTTTGGAGATTAGCCCCAGTGACACCCGCCATTCCGGGCACCTGCCCCACCCCCGAGGGGGTGTTGTTTTGCTGGTTGGCCGCCGTGTCGTTCTGTTTCTTGTCCTTGGCTTTAGGCGCGCGCTTGTTCTTCGTCTCGAGAAAGCGCTGCTTCAGTGCTAACGTGTCCTGCAGATTCTGTTCACACAGGCCGGAGAAGGACTGGTCAAACCGCGGCATGCAGTCTATCTGACGTCTGCGGTACGATTCTATGCGGCGACGGAGCCTACAAAGAAAGATAAAAAAAATTGGAGATGGTTTACACTTTACGGTATAATGTAAACAGTTGTAAACAGAATAAAATATTTAAATATATTGTATCAACTAATATGGATGAGTTGCTAGTAATGAAATAAATGGAATAAAATTCTTGTTTTATATTAGTTTTTGCGCAAAGCTTTATTTTTTTATGTCAAACGTATATACAGATCGGATCACCAATCTTGGACTGAGGGGTAAGGCAAAAAACTACTCATTTCGTGATATTCCATAGACACTGTCAAATAATAAATATTACAGTAACTTTGTGCTTCTAACTTATTTGGGTACGCTTATGATCCAAGTGTAAATAAGACAGGAACTTATATGTACAATTGCACAGATCAACTACCAATAAAAAAAGGCAGCGTAGCTTTAAAACTTATTTGGGCAACTGTTAGTTTAAGAACATACGAAGCGGCACGTGTCGAGTCGGCGGCCGCATCGGAGAGAAGGAACGCCGATACTCGCGCTTGCATACGCCTGACACTACTACTACTACTACTACTACATAACTGCCAATTTTGCCGCCAGGTCTTTAAAAAATTATACTAGATGACAATTTAAAATTGTACTAAATTGGGACCAAGTGTACTGAAGCGGGAAATTTAAAAATTTGAATGAAAATGTTAAAAAAATCATATTTTTATTGTAAACAATAAACATTATATAAATAACAAATAAAAAATAATTCTTTCTGGTATTAAAAATAACATTTTTTCTACTCCCATGCGTGAAGTGAGTACTTCACGTATCAATTTTTATGTGTGAAGTTTAATTTTTTGCACACTGTGCGTGAAGTAACATTTCACGCACCGTTCATTATTTTAAATATTACAAACAGAATTGTATTTTAATAAAACAAAGCTGTTAAACACCCGTAACGTTGGTAACCGTAACCATGGTTACACAAGTCGATAATACAGAGGCTTTACGTTAAAAGAATGACAATGTGAAGAAAAAATTATATTTTATTGCAAGGTCGTAGAAAAAGTATAGTATGTAATACGTGTGTGAAGCCTATTTTACATTCGGGTGGTTTGCAACACTCGCCTTCGGCTCGTGTCACAATCTCCACCCTCATGTAAAAAAATCAGCTTCACACTTGCCACATAATATACTATTTTATAACCTAAGTAAATATAACAGCCTTTTGTATCATTTTTAAACATAAATTTTAATATTTTAAAATTTGTTCGCATTAGATTCTTTAATGCTCAAAATATTAGAAATTGTTTCAATTTTTAATTTATTTCTATTCTTAGTTTTAATTATAAATAATTTACTAATTAAATACATCATCGTCATCATTACCGATGTCTACATGTTTGTAGATACTGGCACAACCAGAAATGGGTAATATGCCGTGATGATATATTTTATTTTACTAATTAAATACCTGTTACATTTTTTGTTGTTTCTTGTTTCCAATACCTTGAATAAAGGAACCGCGAATTTTAAAATTATTACCAACGCAGTTCCACCTACTTGTGGCGCTGCAATCGTGGCTGCAATCTACTATTTAAAACTGTCACTTCCTTTAAACTGAACTATTGCGCGAAATTCGATTTCATATGTAATTTATTTTTAATAATGATAAGAAAAGTTGATAACTGCCAAATTTTCAAATTGTACTAGATTCCTTAAAGAGGTACTAGTGTACTGAAATAATTTCGATTGTACTAAATCCAGTACATTTGTACTAAAAACGGCAACACTGTTAACTGCCGACTCGACAAAATACCGCCTCGTGTGTTTCTAGCCTTTATACCTTCTGCGCGATTCATTCATGGGCAGGAGGCGTCTCTTGCAAATCGAGAGGATTTTCCAATCGAGTGCTACGTCACATATTTATTCTATTCCAAATTCTCACTACTTAAACTTTCTGCTATCGCCTTTTTGAAATACGAATCAATTTTCAAGTATATAAATGCAGAAAATAACAATAAAACAACAGGAGTGAACAAAGTATCACTGGTTTAAATTAATGATGCCACGACAAATTTCAAGCGTTGGTATGAAAGTGAAAGATATGTTGAATGACATAAGTTACCAGTGGTAACCAAATCTTGAACTATAAATATACGTACTTTTTATTAATTATGTTATTAAATTGCTTATTATCCACTTATATTTCCAATTATTGAGTTATTTTAACATACAATTTCTATAAATGCTGAAAAAATCAATTTATGTGACTTTAATGGGGATTAGGATAAAAAAACATTTTTTTAATAATTACTTTGTGCACAAAATGGTTTTTATATGTAAACCTTTTTTTTAAATTTTAAATAAAAGTTCGTTTAATTTTGAAGCAATTCGTGGTATCAAAAAGTCGTAATTGTTTTTTGTATAGCTGCATTTGCTTTTTAAAGAAACCTATAGCTATCTTTCTCACACCAGTTTCTTTAGTAGGCTGCGAGAGAAAGATATTAATAGTGTGACGTCTTCTGTGACACTGGAAATAAATTCAAATATCTCACAAACTAATTACTAAAATAAAATGTTTTTTATCCTAATCATTGTTTATTGAGTAGTACTTTAAGGATAAAGTGTACATTTTGTTATTTTTTGTTATGGTTTATGGACCCATTATTAGCGTCCACTGTTTGAGAACAAAACCATCTCTCTATATCTACGTTACAGAATATTTAAAAAAATATTTCGGCTTTACGAATAATAATAAAGACTTTCTAAAATTATACATTGGAGGACCCCATTATTGTGTGTTAAATATATATCACGTCGACAATTCAATTTTTTGTATATTTATTTAATTAAAATATTCTAACTGGTGCATCAGAAGGCATAATGACCCCTCTGGGATTTATATATAGCAAACACTACATAATTTAATATTCATATTATTTATTAGTCGTAAATAAAATTTGGTCTTACCTTATTTATTTATATTTAGTACCGTGGAAATAAATTAATAAGTTCAAACTTTGTTTACCATTGAATGTGTTTCAAAAAGTTGACCTCTGAAGACCCTCATCAATAACTAAACTAAATATAAAGTTTTCCATACGGAAGTCGAAAAATTTTCCACTCTGTATTATATTTTGAATACAATAACATATTCTATTTTTTTGTACAATTTGTCTAATTGCAGCTAATTTTATGGAAGTACTCTGTTTCTCAAATTGGTTTTAATTAGAGCACTATGAATGTATTGTATCCCCCAAAAATATGTATGTATTTAATACTTGTTTCTACTGAATGAATACAATAATCAAATATTCGTTTGGACAACAAATATTATTTCTCTAATGCATCCTGTTTTTAATTTGGATGACTAATTTATTATTTTCATTAAAACGGTAACCATTAGGATATTTGATGAAAATACAAGTAGAACTAGAATGCAAAGAAAAATAAATAAATAAATCGAATGTAATTCACTGCTAAATATAATGGCTGGTCGTATGAGGGTGATTAGCGAGTAGTTGACTAGCATTGTTTTTTCCCTGTCAATCATTATGGATTATTTTGGAAAAAAATACTACAAATAAAAATTACGTACAATTCATTTTTCTATACCGTTATTTGAATAACTTTCCATTAAAATAATCCATAAACGTTTGCGACAGAGAAAAACAATGCTAGTCAACTGCTCGCTAATCATCCTTCATCAGTTGTTCATGTTACCAGACAATGAGTTTTAAGATTTACTGATGTAATAACTTATAATAATTTATCGCGAATAATTGTTTTCGTGTTATTCTTCAAAGAAAAACTTATCACCAGAAAAATTCTTCAATCGGAAAACGGGATATATGACCTTCGTAGTTTTTATTATATATTATAAAATAATAGACGTGTAGAATTACACAATTATTGTGCGATAGGGTTAATATTTGTTTAGAAATATCAGAGAGTCACTTTTAACGATGTAAGTATTTTCCTGTTACAAAAATTCAACAAATTGTATGGTATGCATGCTAAACGTGAAAATGTTTAAATTTATGTTGTGACCATCGCCCGGATGTCGCGTCGCCCAGTTGTCTCGTTCAGTTGACTACCCATCGCCTATAGTTGAGGGTCTGGTTATTTTTTTTTTTTAAATACTTCCATTTCCATGATGGCACATGGCACGACATACCATTCCCCTACTTTGTTTTGCCAGCTATGAGTGCCCGTGAGGTGACGCCTGGTAAGCGCCCACACGGTAAGATATATCGTCATCATTACCGATGTCTACATATGTGTAGATAATGGCACACCCAGAAATGGGTAATATGCCGTGATGATATATATATATATATATATATATATATTTTATATATACTTTGTTTAAAATCTTCGTCTTCTTCTACTATAGCTATCTCTTCTGTTCTTGTTGCTTGTATTTACTTAAATGTGTGGACATCATACACACTCCGCAGAGGCTTTAATGCAATCTTGCTCGAATTCTAATCATATTTAATAATTTGTAAATTATTTTTATAAAGCTGCTTTTCATTGTGCCAAAAGTAAAGAGTCTCCGAAAAAACTAAACCTGACTAGAAGATGATCCTTCAAATGCTGATTGAACTATTATCATCCGTCATTTGGCCCACAGTTTTTTTAAAGTTTTAAATCTATATTTAATTTAAAGCAGCCGGAACACTTTTTTCAGCGATCCTCCAACCTCTTTAACCCATCCAAATAGTAGTTGTCGTCTTGCTCTCCAAAATAGGCTTCTACGGATCTGATGACCTCCTCGTTCGATAAATATGTCTTTCGAAATAAATTTTGAGCATAGGAAACAGAAAAATGGCCCTTAAAACACATAAGACGGTGTATTATCTTGATGGAATACACCTTCTTTTTCTTCAAATGCGGCTTTTTTAAATTTCTCCCGTCAGCTTATCAAGTAAGAATGCTTAGTACTTCCCCATAACAGGGGTTCTATCTCAACTGAATTAAGGGAAAATACGAATATGCTTAATAATAAATATTAATAAAGAAATAAAATGATATAATTGAAAAACTTCGAAAATAAGGGTTTTTGTTATAGCGGTTCGACACGAATATGAATTCAAGAAATATAAATTTGATTGATCTACCTATAAATGCATAACAAATAGTGTGTTAGGATGTGGGTCTTATTACCAATGGAAGTTAAGAAATTCAAAAATCAGAGGCGTGACCAACAGTCCAGCATTGAAATTATCAAAATGTTTTTATTTAAACATACATTTCTTGCATTAAACTTAATAATTTAAATATACTTGCAATTATAATGTATGTAGACTTATAATCGTATAATATTCATTTATTTTTTGTAAACATAATTTAAAAATAACATAAATTTTAAGAAAATTTAGGTCCACGATGAAAACAGTTTGATATAAAAACTTATATGGTAAAATCCCCCATTCCACGACTGTCGAATCGTTCAAAAAGTGCTTTGGATTTTTATTTTTTTTTTCGTTTATCAAAGTGAGCAAGCGCGACACTATGCGCAAGCAGGTTTCTCAGTACTGGATTTCTGGACAGCTTAAAGGAAATTCGGTCACATTCGCGTCTGGCAGACAGAGTTGAATCAACCAACTAACTTAAATCTTGTCTTCCCAAAATGGGCAATATTACGTCGAAATGTCAAATGAATTATTATGTATTGCATTAAAATATTTAATTTTGACAAAACAAAAAACTGATCAGTTAGTAGGCTGAGCATGACAATCGTCGCTGATAGATGTCAAGTCATCTATTTAAAATGCTTTATTCGCCCCAATTCTGTAAGAAAGTTGTTAAGTCTTAGCAACATTGCTATAGAAAATAACCAATAATAATAGCGAATACTAAATAAAACATGAAAATGACAGACTATACGTTTGTTTCTATTGGTTACAAATTTTAGCAATGTTGCTAAGACTTAAAAACTTTCTTACAGAATTGGGGGGATTTTCTGTCATTTGTGCAGTGAAAAATAATGAAAATGGCTAATAATGTCTGATAAATATTATGGTGAGTGTTATTTTCGTACCTGATGTTATTTTAAATGCATTATTTGTTGCAGACTGAGTTAAAACTTTGTGAGAGTGATTTAAAAAATTTTAATTCACTTGTGAATAAAGTGTTACTTATAGTTGTTGCTATGTAGTTAACAATGACAGTTTAAAACGTCAAAATTGAATAAAATATTTTTATTCACAATAAAGCATTTTAATTATATGACTTGACGTCTATCAGCGACGATTGTCATGCTCAGACACTAACTGATCAGATTTTTATTTTGTCAAAATGGTTTTTGTTATTATTTTGTCAAAATTGAATAAAATATTGTACAAACCACGTGAGTTAAGAATGTTTATTCATTCGAAGAAATAACTCACTCGCTCTTACGGGCTCGTGATCTAAACTTTCTTCTCATGAATAAACATTACCTTAGCTCACTTGGTGTGTAAATATCTATTAATTTAAGGAACACTTCAAAGTTAAGTGTCAGCGAGCATGGGCAATATGAAATTTGTTAGTGTCATTATATTGTTGTTTAAATAAGTAAAGTTGAATTGCACTTGCGAAATGTTCTGTAAAATTCCAATGGAAAATTTATAATTAATTATAGAAGAATTACACTACCGTATACGTCTATGTTTCTCATACTTTGTTTAAAAATACGTCTGTTGATTATTTTACATAAAAATAATTATGGAAGAATTTACAAACTCTGACGTCATTGAAAATGTTCTATTTGTACACGATATGAGGATTGGAATTTTATTTATTTAAGTAAAACTTCCTACAGTATTTCTATTATTATCATTTGACTTATAAACATAGAACAATAAGCCCATACCTTTCTGTATCCATAAGGAAGATAATAAACTATTCAGGTATTCACAGAAATCACAAGAATGCTAGTCATCGATAATAAACCATGTGATAAGAGTATTACTAGCGATTGCAAAGAGTAAAGAGTTTAGTTGGATAGCTGCGCAATTTATACTCTCATTCATTATCATAATACACACAAAATCTGGGTGGAGTTGCAGATAAACTGATTATTCACCTTTGTTTATTTCGTGATTTGCACCAGGAAAAGATAGCGTAAGCTTATAATAATAGTGCGATAAAACTAACTTTAGCAAAAAACAAGTAATGTTTTTACATATTCAACAATTTTAACATCAAATTATTATTATAAAATAAGTTAGCTAGTTTCAAATCTCTAAATAGATCACAAAATTATTTTTTCTGTAAAATTCTTAAAATAGAAATTCTAGTATTTTATAGACATATAAAACGAAAACATATCATCAAGGCTTATCCAGGGTTGAAGAAAACCCGGGTTTTTTTTATAAAAAACCCAGCCCACCTGGGGTTTTTTTGAATAAAAGCGGGTTTTATTGACAAACATCGAAATATAGTATGTATCATTCTTAACTTTAGTTTTATAAAGTATCTTAATACACATACACAAGTCAGCGTAATAGATAATAGATATTAATATTATTAATATTTTTTTAAGACTGTAATGTAATAAACAGTAAATTACATGCGTACAAGTTACGAATTAATATTAATAGTTGCAAGTGTGTACAAGAATAAGATCCAAGTGTCACAACCACTGAAATATATACTAACTGGAATGCGCGTAAGAACCGTGACCGTGAAGCATATTGAAAGTCTGCTGCTGGAGTCGTCGGCAAACATCGAGACAGTTCGTGAGTAGACGGAAGCCTGCCGCTGGAGTAGTTATTATTATTTCGTGTGGCGCATGTTTAAATAAATGAAGCATAATATAAAAACAAAGCGATTAGCTATGATACGCGTTATTCGGCTAGGTTCGGTTCGGCACGAACGTGCGCGAACCGGACCAGCCATTATTGTTCAATGAGCTTCAGTGCAGCGTACGCTGATAGGTAGAGTATGTGAGTTCCAGTTAGTATATATTTCAGTGGTCACAACTAATAGTATGTTTAATACACAACTTAAAAAATAATTAAAATGCTGACACCTGGATTGAAGTTGTTCAAATACAAAAGAAAAACTGCACAGCAATGAAAAATGATCAAACACGAAGTACACAAAATGAAATTGATTGTAAAATGTTGCCGGTGACAAAAATTTATGTATACATGTGTGGTACCATATAAGTATATAACATATTTAATTAATAAAATATGATTTCATAAAGGTGGGTTTTTTAGATGTTTTTTTTTTGGGTTTTTTTAGATGGGTTTTTTTGGATGGGTTTTTTTGGGTCGGGCAAAATTACAACAACCTTGCTTATTACCCATTACTGGGTTGTACCAATCTGTTTTTACCTTTCGCTAAGGGTTGTATTGGATTCATGTTAAAAATCGCAAATTCAGATGTTAGTGAAAAAGCACGTTTTAGGTCCCTAGAATCCGCTACATTTTTACGATGATGTCTGTTTATGTGGATTTGTGTATGTGTGTGTGTGAATGTGTGTGTGTGTGTGTGTGTGTGTGTGTGTGTGTGTGTGTCTGGAAGGTCGATTCCTCATAAACTATATCTAATACATAAGACACTCTTTTACTATGTATTCCTCATTTTGATATTAATGGGAAGAGCTGAAAAGGTTTTTATAACAACTGGACAACCGGAAGTAGTAGTTTCTTAAAAAAAAATTCTAAATATTATTTTTTGAAAATGTTTGTTATTACAAATATTGAAGAACATAAAATTCTCAATCTAATACACTTAAAATTTTTATTAAATCTTCTATAGATTTAGAGATAAAGAAAATATAATATATGTATAGAATAATATGTTGCAATAAATCGTCCAGTTCAGACTACTGACAGCTTTTTCTGGAAAGCACATTTAATATTTCTTATTGAATTATGAATTAAATATTTAAAATTCTAGATAGGTACGTATATTAATAGTAATAGTACAGAAATATCCTTAATAAATACCGCTAACCCGTCAAGAAATTGGAACCATCTGCTGATCTGCTTTGTCACAGATATAGGTATATATGATGATTATAGTAAAAAATTTTAGGCAGAGTAGTCACGTCATCATTTCATTACAAAATGAAAAATCTGTTGTGGCCAGCACAAAACCTTCCGTCAATTCCATGTATTTTGTACAAATCCCATACCAAAAGGTCCTTGGAACAGATTCTATATAATATCATGTAAAATCGAACACGAACACATACTATTTTTTACAAATTCCATACCAAAAGTTCATTTAAAAAGGTTCTATAAATCCAATAAAATTATAACATAAACTACACTAAGTGTCCTTCCATCTTCTCTTTGGCCTTTCTCTGCGTGTCACTTGCGAGCAACACTATGACATACCAATTTTAGATCCTATATACTTTTTTTCCATATTTGGTTTTGCACTTGCAACTGACATCTGTCAATTAAATTTTTTTGAATAATTATGTCAGCTGTTTCCATGATAAATAACAAAGCAGACTAATTTTTGAAAATTAATTTCTTTATAATGCTTTAACTCTACATCTATTGAATATGAAGGAAAATGAATAATAAAACTATATAGAGAAGAGTATTTTCTTTAATAAATATAATAACAAAATGTCAAAAAATAATATTTAACTGCGTTTTTTTAAGAAAAACTGTTAAAAACTTCAAATTAGGGTACTTCCGGTGGATCAATTATAACCAAAATCTAATCAACTCTTCATATGGTTGTCCAGAAGAGGAATACGAAAGAATTATAATTTTTAGAATTATAGTATTGGAGTTATCGTCGGAGAAAAATTTGTCACACACGGACACACATACACACACACGCACACACACACGGACACACACACACACACACACACACACATACATACAGACATCATCTTAAAAATGGTATATTCGTATTGTAGGGACATTAAAACGTGCTTATTCATTTAAAACTCCCTATCGATTTTTTTGACCAAAGACAATACCTTCCTTACCTAAAGGTGACGGAAGGTAAAAAACACTGTAGTATTGTATATGTTTAGGAAAACGAAGAAAATAAATACTATTTTTTGCATACTATAAGTAAAGTACATTTTAATTAAATTTACAATTATTTTAAAGTCGAACATAATGTTTTCAATGAATTTTAATTTATTTAAAATAATTATAGTTCATTTTTTCACCACATGTTGGTACTATTGGATTTCAATATTTAAACGTTTACATGACATGTTTCTCCCGGAATTGTCAAGCGTCTGCTGTCATTAGTTACTTTTCTGTTTTTAGTTTGTGTTAATTTTAATAATTGTAAATTGTATTATTGGAGTATTTTCAATCAAATATAATATATTTTTTAAATGTTATTTTAATTATATTTTCAATAAATCGAATTTTTAGTGTTACTCTTTACTTTTCTATAACACTACAGAATTGTAAATCTAAATAAAATCAAATCAATTGTTTTAAAAATATATTCAATGTCATTTAACATTAATTTTCTTATTTTTCATCAAGTGCTTCATTCACTCTCCGTATTCCTTCTGAAACCCGACTCGGTGTGCCCTATACCGAATTTTCAATACCATAAATTGGAAATATATTACATTTTACAATAATATTCAATTATTATGTATGTATGACTATTAAATAAATTAACTTGATCACATAAATTAGCATCGCAGGTAAATACAATTATTTTCTAAAATTAAATTAGTGTACCATGTAAACCTACTAATTTCGTGACGTCATTATCTAGTTACAAACTTTGATGACGTGACTACTCTGCCTAAAAATTTTTACTATACTTGATGACATACCGTGCGGATGGTTACCAGGCGTCACCTCACGGGCACTCATTGATATAGTTAGAATTATTTGCTTGAATAAATGTTAAATTCGATACTTATGTAACAAAACGGAAATGGCGAGAGGTATTGTGCTGGTCACAACAGCCTTTTTATTTACAGATTCCGGTAATGACACTGTATCTGTTGTCATTTCGCGGGCTTTCAAAGCCGAAGTATATGTGTCATTTTATGATTTGAAAATTGGAAATAATTTTAAATATTTAATTAATAAAAAAAATAAGAAAGATTAAATGTACTTACCAGAAAAAGCTTTGAGAATATCACTAAAATTGTTGATTTTTGACAAACATTTGAATTTGTCAACTGGTTTCCTTAATTTAGTTTAGCCTACTCGACTTATTACATCCCGTTATTCTTTATATAATAGCGTCTTTATCTCTAAATTTATAGAAGATTATAATAAAAAAATTAAATTTACATATTTAGAATTTTGTGTTCTTCAATATTAGTAATAACAAAAATTTTCAAAAAATAATATTTAGAAGAATTTTTTAAAGAAACTACTACTTCCGGTTGTCCAATTGTTACCAAACCTTTTCAGCTCTTCCCATGAATGTCAGATTGACGTAGATATCCGTAGTTAAACAGGTTTTAATAAGTCTTATAGTTTTTGAAGAATCGTCCTTCCAACATCCACACGTACATACACACACGTACTTACACACATACACACACACACACACACACACACACACACACACACAGAGACACACACACACATCATCGTAAAAATGTTAAAATCGGATTGTAAGGACCTTATCGTGCTTATTCACTAAAATCTGGATACGCGATTTTTAGCATGAATCCAATACCTCTCATAGCGAGAGATAAAAAGAATATAAAATAATAATAAGTTCATAATTAACATAGAGCAGGCCAAATTTTCCCCAACTCTAAAAAACCCCACTTAAAAAAAACTATTAAAAATTCATCCGGTTTTCTTCTAAATCTCACTTAAAATACCTATTAAAAACCACAATTAATATAAAGTAATCACAATTTATTAAATAAACTGAATAAACACTGAGGTTTTCAATACGACAGTCTGTAAATGGAAATGGTCTTTTGAAAAGTTTGCGGGCTAACCAATAAATGGCAGTAATATATCTAATATTATAAATTTATCATGAATATGTATTAATAATACAATAAAAATTAACCTATAATCTAATAAATTAAAAAACTTAATTAATTTATAATTTTTATATTAACATTAACATACAATTATTTAAAAAATAATAATGGCTGTGACTAGGTCAAGGGACAAAGCTAACAAATAAATGTACCTAGGTCCTAGGTAATATGAAATGTAGGTATATGTTAAATAGCTACGTCATAAGCGATGATGACCAATGGACGGTTTAGTTATACAAAGGTATATTTTCGTGCTGTTGATAGTTTCCTTTAACTAAACTTCTAAGTTTACCCTATTGCTATATTACAAACAAATCGCTATCATGGAGACAGTTGCAAGATGGTGCCAAATACAAAGTTAGTGTATGATCTTTGCAACAGTGACTCCCGCTATAACTGTAAAGAATACATAACAAATGTGAAATTCTGTAACCTTCCGCGATCATCCGAAGACATTGAATTATGTAAAACTCAAATGCGAAACATAAGTGACAGAAGACAGAACTTTAAAAATGGCGATGGTTTGTTTGTAATCGGATCTTCCATCTTAACTTCTACATCATCGAACTCTTTCTTGCATGTGACGTCAAAATCATAACCCTCCATTGCGTACAAAATGCATTTTAATTTATAAACTGAAATGGTACATTTCTTTAAATATAACTACAATAATATAACCTAATGCACAAATCTCGGCCAAAGTTTTCCAAGCTCTAAACAAATTTTCTTGAAAAAATATATTAAAATATTTATGATATTAAACGTCTCTAATTCGGTAACTAAAATTCGTATATAATCTTAAACAACATATTAGACATTGGTTATCTATGATAAACCGGAAGTGGTACTTAATTTGGAGCTCTTTTGGAGGAAAAACATAATAAAATATAATCCAAAATTTCGTATTACTTATAGACTTTTCTATTAATTGACCTGATTTAATGAAGATTATATTTGCCCTTACAACATGTGATTTAGTCAAATAATTTAAGAGATAATACAAAATGAAGAAAATGTACAAGATAAATAAATTAATTCACGGCCGGCTCAGTGCTGTTAGGATGATAAGTGCGGTGCGGGGATTGGGAGGATAGTGGGCGGGGCCTTTTACATCTACGATACGAAGCAGGTTGCCTCGCGGCTCGCGGGCAGTGGGCCAAAATCAAATTGCAACATTTGAACAAAGAATATCAACATACGGAACATGAATTTAAATAAAATGTGTGGCTAATCGTAATTCTAGCTTTACCCATGCGAAGCCGGGGCGGGGTGGTTAGTATAAAAATGGAAAACTACGTTTTAACACCCAAGCATAACCTCATTTATGTAACGTGCACTTTTATGTATGTCATAAGATAAGCAGTGATGACATTTCAGCGTATACCTATATTTCATATTACATTAACGTGTCCCTACTCTCTAAACACTTCCAAAAACTCAATAAAATGAAAAATCTCAGTATTATCCAACACAAAAAAAAAATCCAATAAAAACAGGCCGGTTGTTCAGTGCTGTATTAAAATCATTACATAAATTTCGACATTTAATTCTAGAAATTAACTCAAAATATGAAGACCAGGATTATAATGTAAGTTAAGAAATTAATTTTTAAAATCTAACCTGATCTAGTTTATACTATAAATTACAATCAAATGTTACTGAATTTCCAAAATGATCTAATCAAATAGATTATATTCCGTTCTATAATCTTTAAATTACAGTATATTTTATAGATCACGATACTTGGATTACTACATCTGTGGACCATGCCACATGTCCAGTCTTGAAATTTTCAAATATATTAACATACCAGAGACCAAGCAGCCTCAGTTATCCTGTGGAAGGATGCGGCTTTTATACAGGAAATTATGGACAGGATTAAGCTGAGTGGCTGAAGCTGAAGATTAGACTCTTGTGAGAAATTTTTGTTAATTTTTAGTTTTTCATTATCCAACGAAGCAGACGGTAAACAACAACAACAAGAATCAGCTATTCGCATATTTCGGACACGTTGATTATCTGTACTTGTAGGTATCATCTCATGGGCAACCAAGCCAAAGTTTTTAAAAAAGCACTACATGGCTTAGTTTCTGGAATAAAAAAAAAAACAGGTTTTTTCTAAATGGGTCCCGTATAATAACAATTTAATATTTTTTGAGTAATTATTACAAGTTATTTGTCGGTACATTTTAAATTACCAAATTTGTCAATATAATATTTTATTTTTATTTTACAAACGCGATTGCACCAACATATCTTAAATATTAAACACGGATTAAATTGACAATATTGCATCGAAATGAAATGTCAAATGAATTATAACATATTGCTGTCAAACTTTTGATTTGCATTTTTTTTTGTTTAAACGTAGATTACACGTGATTAAAATTAATTATAGGCCATTCAGCGAATCAAGCGGTTTACGTCATAAATACAATATCACTAGAAACAATGACGTCATATATTAAAAAGTTTACATGAGCATGTAAAACGGGTTAAAATATATATGATCTGTGGGTTGCCTTCATGAATCCAAATCTTTCTTAAAAAGGTAACACGTCTGGTATCATTCATTTTTTTCAGCGAAATCCAATTTTATTTAAAATATTCTGAACGATACTGCTTACGCCGTTATAAATACTTCATTCTTGTAGTATATGCAACAAACCATCTAGTATTATGTGAGATCCTTAAAAAAAAATACAGAATACTGCATACCATACAATTTCTCACTGTTTCTCTACATTGCGTATAGCGTTTGCCACACGCTGTACTAATTTTCAAATTATTACTAATAAAAGAACGAAATATTACCTCAATATTACAATTCAGTGAAAGTAAGAGCCCACCAAACTATTTTTCATTTTCAAAATAAGTCAATAAATTAACTATAAGCTCTTGAATTTGACATGACAGAGCATTTGACATTTTGTCAATGAACAACAATACAAAAAACAAAATGTAATCACAATACAGGTTGAAAAGTATAATGTAGACATATAATATTTAGTAATATACATGTTCAGAATTACCAATATTAAAAAAATATAATCAAACGTCATTTTGCAAAAATTAACAAAATTTTATTTAATAATAATATTTCCAAATATAATTATTTCTATTAAAGGTTTCAAATACATAATAATAATAAAAAAATCAATAAAATACCGTTAATTAAATATATTTAAAAATATAAAGAAAATTTCAAAAATCCCTAAACGATGACGTAAACCGCTTGATTCGCTGGATAGCCTATACATGTTGGTGCAATTGGGCATAAGATTAATATTAATTGTATTAATAAAATATTGACTTAATACTTACAGGTTTTGGTAATGAGAACCTCAGTGTTTATTCAGATATTAGCTCATTTATTAGTTAGTTATGATAACTACCTTATAACAAAAATGTAATTTAACCTAATTGATCTAACTGAATCTAATCTAAACTAACATGAACTAACCTAACCATAATTAAAACTAACCTGGGGACAATATTCATATTTACTGATCACTTGTTTTATAAAATACTACCCATTAATGTAAAAAAAATCTGATGTGGCCAACACAAAACCTCCCGCTATTTAATTCTTATTAATTTAAATACATACCTACGTTTTTACTAATGCTGCAAACTATATTATGTTCCATTGCATATAACATATAACTATTGCTTTATTTACTATTTTCTTTTTAAAATGTCACTATTATTAATTTGAAGTGATTATTTTTTTGACAGTGATATTTACCTGTCAGTTACATTCATTTGAAATATAAACTGTGAAACAAACGAATTGTGTTTATCTTAGGCTTCGGGATTTATAAAAAAAATTATTTTTAAATTTATCTGCAAAATATATAATCTTTAATTTTCATGACATAAAATGCGAAAAAATGGCATTTAATGGTATTTTTTGAAGAAAAACCATTATGAGCTTCAGGTAAAGTGCTATTTCCGATTATCTGATTTACACCAAAACCTAATGGTTTCTTTCCATATTAGAATAGGGTAGAAATACAAGGTTTCAGAATTTTCTAAATGATGGTTTTGAGTTAGAGCGACAACAAAATCCATACACATACATACATACATACATACATACATACATATATACATACATACATACATACACACACACACACACATGCATGCATGCATGCATGCAGACATCATCGTGAAAATGTTAAAATTGGATTCTAGGGACCTTAAAACGTGGGAATTTAATTTACTAAAATCTCGATATGTGATTTTTAGCACGATCCCTATACCTCCCTTACCAAGGGTAGTGGAAGGTAAATATTATCAAATAAATACAACAGCACAATACCTTCTGTCAATTCTATGTGTTTTGTACACATTCCATACAGAAAGTTTCTTGCAAAAGATTTGCGCGGAGTTTAAAATAGGGCTCAGCTTTAAAGTGCATATTTTCTTAAAGCACTCTATTCTTTTATGCAATTATATTATATTTCCAGTAAAATATAACAAATATACAACGTAAATTGCACTTCACACTGACATAAAATAAATTTTAAAGAAAATATCACAATTTTTAGAATATTTGTTTTAGACAAAGCTAACAAATAAAAAATATTAATTCAAACAAGCTACTTACTCTGATTTTTTGACATGATTAACTCAAACTTAAATTACACCTATTTTTAGGTAATTTAATTATTTGGATAAACTTTCAAAATGTGTACTCAGTTTTAATAGTATACAAGGAAAACAGTATTTACTTCTCCCTACAAGAAATAATTCTTTCTCCCAATATTTCTTCTTGCATCAGATAATGAAATAACGAAACCTGGCCCTTATATTACTTAAGTACACAGTGATAAATCTAAAGCTCCTTCCCCTTGTACTATATTTAAAGGGTAGCGTAGCTGAAGGGCTAGAACTGCTGCTTGTCTAGGGTGTAATGATATATTTCCACAACATACATTGAGTTTTGCACGTAGGAAGAACGTACTACTATAATACACCTTTTAAAAGATAGAGAAATGCTAGGGAATATAATAAAGAATGACAAATTTTTATTTAATGCAGAACCTGTTGAAGATATGCACGGAATGCAGAAGGATAGAAATTTGAAAGTGTTCAAGAACAGCAGTAAATATTTATAAGTGAATTTACATTTAGATTTTTGCATTTTTATTAATAATGTAATTAATCTTTCAACACAGAAAAATAAAAAAAATATTTTATCTTCAATAATGTAAATACATATATCCTTATTTATATCCTCGCTTATATCTTCCTTGCATATATTTATATCTTATAGGTTTTTCTTTTTTTTTTAATTTTTTCGGTAAACTTACTTTAGGAATACCTGTATTTATTTAAATGGTTGATAAGATAGAAAAACATTTGCAACGCAAATAATTACTTAAATAAAATTTATACATTTGTATACGGACCGAAACATTCCGGATATGTATAAATTTCCTTTATATACAATTATTAAATTTAAACATTTGCAATGTAAATATGTCATTTATTTTATTAAATGAGTACCAAATACTTGTAACCGCTTGTAACAATAAAAACAAATATTCCTACCATTCTCGATATCTACAATGAATTAGCTAACTGATACAATGCCGTAAAAAAATGCATATATCTCCATAGCAAAGAGTAATATTATTGACTTTTTATATTTAATTACATATACAATGGGTTAATAATGTTGCTTATACATTCTTTATTTACAAATACTTAGCTAAGTTTCCCGATAAATATACATACATATTTCCAAAGAGACGTATTTAATATTTCCCATATAATCAAAATATATTTGAAATTGGTACCTAGTCAAAATTAGATTCTTCTGCATTTAAGTAAAATGTATATTCACATAATACAACTTTATAAAACAAAATGACAGATTGTGGAATCTCTTGATCTACAATGCATAAAATATAGGTATCATTTAACATATTTATTAAGAACGGATATGTATATATACAGGGCGTTATGTAAGTAAGTGTACCACGCTTAACCCATGGTAGAAATGACCCCATAGATAGTAAATCTGGCAATAATTTTTGTTTAACATGCTTCCTACAAGAACTGGATGCCTTTAAAACTGACCAATCACGTCATAGCTCAAAATTTTGTAAACAAGTAAAAATCAATGTCTTCTCTGGAAAAAATATTGATTGTTAAAACTGACGTTAAACGTTTTTTGCTAAGTTGAATGCGTTATGTATGCATGTATGTTTTCTAGATATTTCGACAATAAAGTCTGATAGTAGTCTGCATGGCCCATTTCAAAGTACATTTTAATCTTGACAGCTGTCAATTTCATTCTCAAATTATTTTACTAAATTTTATCTTCACATATATGTATATATTTCTTGGATCAGGACACAAATTAAATGAATACCATAACACGCAAAATTTAAGATTGAATTCCAACACTTAGGACATTTAAAAATTTTGTAACACACTAAACAAAAATACTAATTCTAAAAAAAACGATGAAAAGCCGCTACATGCAGAAGCAGTATAGTACATACTACAGTGGTTCTCAACCTTTTCAATACCGCGGAACACTTTTTTGAGCAAGAACTTTAGGCGGAACACTTGTTAATTAAAATAGCAATAAGTAATTTCATATATAACTACAGATTTTTCTGCTACTCGCTTTTGTCAAACAACAATCTTTTTATAGTTTACTGATAATGGAGGGTTATATTTTTAAGGTCATGCGCAAGAAAAAGATTTGATGTAAAAATTGAGATGGAAGATCATAATACAATCTAGCGCTCGGAATACCAGTGGATCCATGTGACCACCCGCCCACCCGTATTTCAGTGAATACGGGTCGGAACCGATTCTTCACCCATAAGACCGTATTACCCGTAAGAACCACACCCATATTACCCGTAAGAACCATATCACCCGTAAGACGTATTATTACGTTGCTATCTGTTTAAATAATCATACCGTTTAAAAATAATTTTATTTAATTAAGTTAATTTATTTGATTAAACACTTCACATAGGTAATACAATTAGTTTTATAAGATAAGTTAGTAATTTGTACAATAATAAGACAAGTAAAACATACCTCGATTTATAAGACATATACCATACGGGTAATATGGGTCTGTGGTTCTTAACGGTAATATGGATCTGTGGTTCTTATGGGTCTTACGGGTGAAAAATCGGTTCCGACCCGTATTCCATTTAGTCCGGGTGGGTGGTTATTTCCCATATAACTAAATACCCAGTTCAAAGTCCTAGCCCTAATACAATCAAACCATGGCCATTTTTAAAGTTCTGTCTTCTGTCCCAAGTGTTTTGTTATTTGTGTTCTACATAATTCAATGACTTTAGATGGTTGTAGACATTTACAGAATATCACTTGTCAAGTATTCTTTATAGTAGGTGAGTCACGTGTAGTTCAGGAATAATATCAATAGATGGCAGCACGAAAATATGTCTCTGTATAACCCTCCATTTGTCTGTCTTAGTTAATATATTTTAATTTTTACCCAGTATACTTCAACTGATTGACGATGTTTAAATAATTAAAATATCGACACATTTTCATATGATACAAAAAAGTAAATCTGTTGCAGTTCTCACTCGGTTCATTCATATTCATTTTTAATTCATGAAGTAGTTAAATTAAAATTGCCAAAAAAAAAAATCGCGGAACACTTTCAAAGAGCTTAAGAAACACTAGTGTTCCGCGAAACACCGGTTGAACACCACTGACATATGAATTCGAATAATTACAAAGACTCCCAAACACAAAAAGTTAAAAATAGTTGGAATGTCAACTTACATACGTATGTTTCCATTTATTACTCAGTTGCCCCATCTTGTGGTGTTACCTGAACTATTGCATATTTCTACGTCATTATGACGCGCTAATTTACAGCGAATGTATGAACAAAAAAGTGGTTATTATTTAAGCTTGTTGCGAGGTGGACTAAGTGAATAGAATTGAGAAGAAATTGTGTAAGTAATGATATAAGTAAATTTTAATCTTGTTTGTACATCAAAAGATTATAAGCAGAAGACCAGTTTGTTGATATACTCGTATGTATAACTTACATCCCCGAATACCTTAGATTCTACTAACTTGCGTAAGATGTTGTTGAAGTCTTTCTTTATGTTATGATAGTTTGTTGTTCTCAACAAGTTGTATGAACAATTGCTCTGGTTTTACGTAAGTAATCCATTCTCCTTGAGATAGGAATCTTTCTCGATGGTTCTATCGAGAGCGAAAGAGTAGAAATTCCTCGGTATCTTTCTCTGTCGTTGTGCTGTAGCTATGACTGTGCGACTGTTGCACACTTCATCGTGAAATTGGCACACCCACTCGTGACTGACTTCACGTAACTTTACACTCTCAGGTTGCAGTGATGATGTGAAATCAGAATGGAACTCAATCGGTCCATAAACAATACCACAATAAGGAATGAATATTTGTCACATACAGGAGATATGGGTGGCATAGTTTACTTAAAACAGGAAGAAGAATCTGAGTTTAAATAGTTCTTTTACATTTTACACAAAATATTCAATATCATTTCAATTTGACAGCCGCTTTTACAACATACCTCCTCCCTTCCCGATGCTGTACTACCTATTTTACAAGTACTTGTTGAGGTAAGGTATTTTACCCAGTTATATTTCAAAATAAATTTTGCTGTTTTTTCTGTAATTTTTAAATCAGCATTTAATTTGTTTAACGATATTCTTCAATAAAACATGGTATATTATTCAGATACCGATGAAATCATTAAATTATATAATAGTGATATGTTAAGATACTGAAAGAAATATAGGAGGCAGAGTCAAATGAAAAACTTAAAATTTCTTTTGGAGATTTTAGGAGCTAACAAACAAAGCAGTTCTTAAGTAAGTAAGTAAGTAAGTCAAATTTTATTAATCTAATGAAATTGTGGAACGAGATCCCATTGTTCAAAAGAAATTCAGACATAGAGTTGTCGCCATGGCTTGTCCCATTTTGCAAAAACTGGCTCCACCATCGTCTTTTTTTTTTCGTTTTTGGGCATAGGCAGCTATTATGGTGAAAACAGCACTAGCACTACTAGCATTTTTTTTCTTCAAAACTGAATGAGTATTTTAATTTACATTTGTTTTATTCCCCATTAAAATGTTGGTGCAACCGAACGTAAAAAAGAAAACAAAAAAAAATTCAGTCTCAAAAATACGGTGTTGTAGAAGTGCAAAACTGTTTAAATTACTGGTTTTAATTTAAAAACGGACTATAGTATAATAATAGTGAAGCTACAGTCATATTTATCATAATCCTGCTACAGTACACGATGAAATTTTTAAAGTTATCAAAAATTTGCCAATAATACCTTATCACAGACCAGGCGTACAGAACGACGCAAGTAAAATAGGCAATAAACAAATATTATTTTTTACATTAATTTGAGTTTTAAAATACTATTAATTGTTTAAAGCCATATCATTGCGAACTAAAGAATCAGAGATATCAATGCAAGGTACGGCACAAGGTGTCATTAGAGGTACTTGCTGCGAACTTCTAATGTAAATTTATTACTAAATGGAGTTGTAATATTCAAGTTGCATTACACACTAGCTATTACCCATGTAATAATAATAAATAATAATTGCATTAGCAAACTTTACCTTTACAAGGTATAGTATTAGTATTAAGTTGTGGCACCATCCCAGACTGATATATGGTATTTAACCTTAGAACAGGTCAGAAGTTTGGGGATAAATGTCATTCAGCACACACTTTTTTTTTAAATAAAAAAAATCTGTTTTTAAAACCTTTCCAAAAATCTTTGGTTTAAACATTTCTCTAAAATAAAATAAAAAATAAGAATTAATACGGTAAAATACAAACTATAAAATTAACTGGGTGAATAATACAACCTTTTTAGTTTTCGTTGTGTAATATTTTATTATTTTAGGAACTAATAAAATATTACAGAACGAAAACTAAAAAGGTTATATTATTCGTAGTGTATTGTGTTCTGAAAGATTTTTTAATAATTTAACTGGGTGACATACAAGTATATCCCACATTAACTACTCGTACTTATACATTTTTTTATATGCAATCGACTAAAAAATTAGTGGTGCAAAGATTTTCAACATAGTGAACTAACTTACCTCCTCCCTTCTCGATGCTAAACTCGGAAACATTTTACTCATTACTCCAAATGATACTATAAGAAAAGCATCATCGCACAAAATAATAAAGATCTTTCAGACTGTCTAAATATCGCCGGGATACAAGTTGATATTAGTGTTGTCAATATGTATCCCTCAACCTAAACTTGAAATACAGTTGCAGAGCATATTTTGCATGATCTGTAAAAAATCACTTCAGACACAGGGGTGATCAACAATTTAAAAAATTGAAATTCCCTGACATTTAATGTCGATTTTTCACCTCTCGCTAAGAGAGGTATTAGAATTATGCTAAAATTCGTCCGATTATAACATTTTTACGATGATATATATATATATATATATATATATATATATATATATATATATATATATATATATATATATGTATATGTATGTATGTATGTATGTATGTTGGAACCACGGTTTGTCAAATACTATAAGGCTTAAAAAATATTTAACTGCAGTTTCCTCAATCTGACATTCCTGGGAAGAGCTGATTAGATTTTAATAACAATTGGACAAGCAGAAGTAATAGTTTCTTTGAAAAAATCTTCTAAATATTATTTTTTGCAAATTTCTGTTATTACTATTACTGAAAAACATAAAATTCTATATCTGATACATTTAAAATTTTTATTGTCTTGTATAGATTTAGATATAAAGGCACTGTAATATATAGAATAATCTAATCGCAGAGGCTAAGGCACTAAGGAAACCAGCTGACAAAATCAATTGTTTATAACATAGTTTGTAAATGATAGATGTCAGTGTCAAAAATCAACAGTTTTAGTGGTATTCTGAAAGCTTTTTTTAGGAAGTACATTTAATCTTTCTTATTGTTTTATTAATTAAATATATAAAATTGTAGGTAAAATGAATATATCCATAAGAAATACCGCCAATCTTGCTATTACATTACATTTAAGAACTTCCTCATATAATGAAAAATAGATATAATTGGAATTGTATGTGTGCAGAAGACATGTTAAATGTAATAAAAACAATATTTGGGTAAAGTACTGTAATGTTTTTCTTATAAAACGACGGTTCAATAGCGAAGTGCAATACAAATACTTATATAACATAAAATGGAAATGGCGGGAGGTATTGTGCTGGCAACAACAGATTTTGTTTATAACGTAAATATGCAATATTTTACCTATATGGTTTCTTCTAAAAAATTCTACAATTGATCTTATAAAACACATTGTATTTTCTCAACATGAATTATTTAAAAAAAAAATCTGATGTGGCCAACCCAAAACCTGCCGCTATTTAATTTTTATTAATTTAAATACATACCTACGTATTTACTAACGCTGCAAACTGTTCCATTGCAGAAAACTATTGCTTTATTTACTATTTTCTTTTTAAAATGTCAATATTATTAATTTGAAGTGATTAGTTTTTTGACAGTGACATTTACTGTCAGTTACATTCATTTGAAATATGAACTGTGTAACAAAGGAATTGTGTTTATCTTAGGCTTCGCGACTAATAAAAAAAAATATTTTTAAATATATCTGTAAAATATATGGAAAAAGTATTAATGTATTCCTGTAGAAAATTCAACAATCTTTAATTTTCATAAGACATAAAATGCGAAAAAATGGCATTTAATGGTATTTTTTCAAGAAAAACCATTACGAGCTTCAGGTAAAGTGCCATTTCCGGTTATCCGATCTACACCAAAATCTAATGGCTTCTATTCATATTAGAATAGGATAGAAATACAAGGTTTCAGAATTTTCTGAATGATAGTATTTGAGTTAGAGCGAAGACAAAATCCCTACACATACACACACACACACACACACACACACACACACACACACACACACACACACACACACACACACACACACACACATACATACACACATACAGACATCATCGTGAAAATGTAAAAGTTGAATTCTAGGGACCTTAAAACGTGGTCATTTACTAAAATCTCGATATGTGATTTTTAGCACGATCCCTATACCTCCCTTACCAAGGGTAGCGGGAGGTAAAAAGTAAAAAAAAACTTATGAGAACAGTGTAATTATATAGTTACAGGAGAAAAACATACAGAAAAGTTTTCAAAATACATAACATCACCACTTTTTTTTTAAATAAAAAATTACTGTCTTCAAAATTACACAAAACAAAAATATTTGCTTGACAATTAATAAAATTCCATGACTTTTCCAGGTAATACCAAATTCCCTCACATTTTCATGATTTCCTGACTTTCCCTAGGTTTTAGTTGGCCAGCCTGAGTATGGTTAATAAAACTAGTATTGTGTTCAAGCGTATAGAGAAAAAAAATTGCAAGTACAACAATATTTAGACTCATACATTAACGAGTCGTGAGTGCTTAGTAGTATTTAAACAAAGTGGATAAGTATACCTATTAATATAAAAAAAAAGTTACAGCTAGCACTTTTGTTCCATTCAAAATTCTTTTTTTTATACATATAGTGAACTATAGTGAATATTGAAAAAGTATTTTATGTCACTTTGTTACAAGTTACAACAACTTGTAAATTATGTAAAGAAAAAAGAAATTTAATAATTCGTTACAGAAGCTGAAGATGATTAAAATCAAAATAGGCTTGACAGATTCGTAAAAACTAGTCAGACAGTATTGTATCAAAATAAAATTCGTTGGCGTGTAGTAACCTGTCTACAGGTCTACTGCTACTGCAAGAGTGAAAGCCATGTAATTATAACGACTAGTTGACTCTAGTATCTCTAATATCTAATACTTTCCTTCTTCATGGACAATCACAATCGGACTCCAACGCCTGATCAAAACTTGCATTTTCTTCTAACTTATAAGCCGCGTTTCTCCACGAGAAAGTATTGCACTTTTTACTCTATCGATTCCTGTGTTCTTTTATTTTTATCATCAAACTTGTTTTATTTATAAAATGTCAATATTATTTGACGGAATTTAAAAAATAAACAAATAAACACGAATAAAATAAAGTCAAATTTAAGAGGCACACGCATTCTCCGATATCAATAGAGGATTGCACGGAAACTATTTGAAATGCTAATATAAAGATATCATCAAATATTAAAAATAGAGCACGAGGTAGAGAAATTATAGTAGATTTTGTTTCGAATCTGGGTAACTTTTATCTATTATCAGCTTACAACTCTATTAAATTGTAGGATACTTATTGTACAGAAAAAATTATGCAAACGCAATTATGGAAAGAATAAATAATTTATTGTAATAACCATTAAAGATAAATAAAATATTGTAAAGTTGTAATATTACGTTTATAATATATATATTTATAACAAGAAAAAAAAATTGGTAATTTAATTATAATAAAAAGTAAACAATTCATTTCATTTCTCGTTTCAGTTACATATTAATACCTACTGTCTTAAATATTTCACAAACGACTTTAAAATTTTAAATATAATTTTATATACAGTCAGGGTGATTGAAAAAATATGGACAAATGGCTATTTTCTTTATTATCAATTTTTAGATCTGTATAGCTGAAATTAAAAAGTTGAGGGCTAACTTAAATGCCACTTCTCGGTATAAAAATGTTCTGAATTCTACTTCCGGTTTCACCGAAAAAAAAACTCACCATTGATTTTTAAATGGAATGATACATATACTTTTATATTCTCTAAAAGTAATATAAATAAGCCAAATACAGGCATTTACGTCAAAATTAACTTAGTTATTCATTTTTCATAATTAAAATTTAAGTTAATTGATTTTTTATGAAGTAGATTATTTACAGTGGTCTGAGTTATATTAAGTAGCTCAGGCGGAGTGCAATTGATTTAATTTTCCATGATTACACTAAATTCACTTAAATTTTTTCAATTTTTTAATTTTCAATTCACTTAAATTTGATCGTAAATATGAAATGACATTAACCTTTAAATAATAATTGACTCGGTTAATTAGCAGCTTTTTAAAAATATTTTAGTATGTAGAAGGCGCTAAATCCTAAAAAATAGTATAAAGAACTCATTTTATAAGACTTTTTTCGCCAAGGCTCGTTATCTAAATTTTGATGCGTGCGAAAAAAACATGTCTTATAAAACTTGTTCTTTAATATACTATTTGACAACTGAAAATGGTGTAGTAAATATAGTGACACTATTTGGTGTTTATTGAAATCTTAAAATCTATTGTCGAAGCCCTATAACAAAACAGGAATTAATGCCATATTTCTGTTTATGACAGTAGGTTTAGACAATATTTCTAAATTAATTAAGTTATTGTTCTTAATAAGATTGCCACAATTTCAGTTTAATTTCAAAAGAGTTTGAAACATATTTTTTAGTTGATTTAAACTTAGAGACGCATATCTTTACTTACTAAAAATAGTAAAAATGTTAGATCAGTCAGCCAATTCTCATTTTCTAAACCAGGTTCAGGTGTTCCTTTGAGTCCATAAAACACGTTTACGCAACTCGACAAGAATTTGCTTTGCGGGCCACATACGACCCGCGGGCTGAACACCCCTTCGTTAGAGGAATCTGCTAATTTTCGTAAATGGAAAAGTACCTATCTACTAGCGAATATCATATAATATTTTCATTTTATTTCTCAACAACTATATTCGAGCTCTTTTTTAATTAAAATTAAAAATGACATTTAGCATTATATTTCATTTTTGTAGTTATAAACGTAAATTATATTGGTTACTCTCGATATGAATTTACTTTTTGTTATTCATCTTCATCATTAAAACGTTGCTTTGCTTCAAAATAACGTTACAATACATGTATTTTTTTATTTTTATAGTCATAAAAATACATTTTTTTACTACTAGCCTAGGAACCCACTATTATTTACCTTTATTTGACATGAGAAATTGTTTTTCACTACCGCTTGCTTGTAACCATGGTAACCTAGGTCAATAATAATTTATTATTAACCTTGGTCTATAATGCAAACTGTCACTTTTCAATCACACTTAAGACCTCCAAATCCAAATATTATTTAACTTATTAAACTCAAGAAAGGTGTTAAGTATATAATTTAAATTTGCCATAATAATTTTAAATTGACCTACGCTGCCGCCTCGCCTGGCCACTGTGCTGTTTTGGTGAAAATGTGAAATATTTGTAGATGTAGGATTGAACAAATCACTATTTTTTTGTATTTGTAGATAAATACATTTCAATAGATTTATTTAAAAATAATAATAAACTAGTAAGGCTGCTGACTGTAACAGCATAAAGCGTTTTTATTAAATAATTAAATCAAATACAAATCAAGGTCCATAAGTGAGGTTATCAAACCAGCGAAATGAGCAAAACGTCAGATAAAAACAAATGCAGCCTACTTTGTTTTTGTGAATATTAACAAATAAGTAACGTTATTATTCATGTCAAAATAATTATTGTTAAAAAAAAAAAATTAAAAAGAATTTATGTGCTAGTAGTGAAAAAAATAGTATATAAACCACGGTTGAGAAGATCATTATTGACCAGGCGCCTTATATCCCTCGGGCTTCGCCGTCGAGTTACAATAGGCGCTGGGTCAATAATGAATATCTTCTCAACCTTGGCGTATAATATACTATGAAAATAGGCCCATAAACCAATTTTTTTAAATATTCTTAAATGAAAGTTCGTTTAATTTTGAAGTAATTCGTAGTATCAAAAAGTCATAATTGTTTTTTGTCTATCTACATTTGATTTTTAAAGAAACCTATAGTTATCTTTCTCACACCAGTTTCTGTAATAGGCTGCGCGAGAAAGATACCAATAGTATGACGTCTTGGAAACAAATTCAAACAACATACAAAGAAATTATTAAAAATATGTTTTTTTATCTTAATCGTTATTTATTGAGTGTACATTTTATTATTTTTTGTTATGGTTTATGGGCCTATTTTCCACTTAAAACTCTGGCATCACTAGTTCGGATAAAGAGGAGACATACGTTTGCTGTGACATCTTTGAACATGGGAGCTTATTTAGAGAATTTCCATTCTTATCTGGTAGGTAACATAAAATAATTATACTGGCATATTGTGAAGACAACACATATTACATAAAATGACAAATAAATAAGAACATTTATTATTATAATAATAATAGTCATATCATAATAACAATTGGTTTTAGTATAGTTCTCGCCACCAAAAAATCGAGGGTAGGTTATAAACAGCTTAACTGCCCCTATAGGTAAATTAAGACTGCTAAAAGTCGCATATCGACATTACGTTTTAATTTCCATATAGAATTTGATTTTTTGATTTTAACATCTTTACAATATGTGTGTTTGTGTGTGTGTGTGTGTGTGTGTCCACATTTGTATCAATTCTTGATACATACAGAATAGAAATAATGTGGTCCTAGCAATAAGACGCATCTATACATTCGCACCCGCACGAATGGTAAGTCGAATCGCAAAGCGAGTGGCGGGGCAAATATATAGTCGGTTCACTCATCATTTGCCTCGTACCCACCATCGTACCTTTTTTTTTTTTTTTTTTTTTTTTGATGCCGCCAACTTCCACGTCGTCTATTCGCCTCGACTTAGCAAGTATTAAAACACGTTACGGGGGCGAACGTGCGAATGCGACTCGCTGACATACGAATGTCGGTGAGTGAGAGGCGGAACATGAGCGCGAATGTGCAAATGCGGCTTTTTTAGTCAGGATGATTCCGAAAATACTGTATGAAGCATCGTAAAATAATGGGAAGATCTGATTAGGTTTCGGTAATAATTTAGTACTTATTTACATTTTTAATACCTATTCTATATCTATATATTTACAAATTAAAAAAAAAAATAATAAATCTAGCAGCAAGGAAACCAGTTGAGAAATTAATGTTTATTAATAATAATAATAATAATAATATTTATTTAGACAGCACAATTACAGATTAATATCCAATTACAAAAGTACAGTTAAAAAATACATAACATACAAAATATTACAAGGTTACAACAATATTTAATAATCTTAATGACAGATCGATGCCATATCAGTTTCAAAAATCAAAAGTAGTTTATATATTAAGTTCGTAAAATAATATATTTGTTGCTATTTTGTTTTAAAACTTATTACAGTAGACAAATTTTAAAAATTATCGGAATATAAATTTTATCTTGGATTATATAAGTTTTGAAATATTAATTTGATAACGACGAGTACATAGATACATATGGAAGTAACTATAAATAAATTTATATCACGTCTTTTACCTATGATTTGGGATAAGTAATTTTCATCTTACCTAATCATGTATTAAATAAATATTACCTACGTCATACTTTATTAAATACATAGCTTTAGTTTATAAAAATGGTTTGAATACTATACTCGTATTATTAAATATTTTCGAAAGTGATGAAATTAAACGTGTCATACGAGTACAACCTCGAGTACAACACATACAATGTTTTCGCTATTATCATAACATTACAAAATGGCAACATTGGTTTAAAAACAATTCTATCTGTAAATAATTCAGAAAAATAAAATATTTAGCTTATGTTAAGACAAGATTTAAATAAAATTAGAATAATATATGAAGTTTTACAATACCTATTTATTATTCCAAAATTATCAAAGGTGAAGTTTATGAAAATAAGAACAAATAATCATCATTTGTAGGGACTCAGAAGAAAAGAGTAAATGGCACGCGCGCATATTTTTGAGAAAAAAATTAATTTTTAACTTATAAAAATATAACTATATTTTTAGCAGGGTTGAAAAACCCCGGGTTTTAGATTAAGAACCCAACCCATCTGGGTTTTATTAGGTTTTTGTTTTTGTGAGTTTTTATGGTAAAAAAATTACTATTTATCCTCGTATTTTTCGCAATTAAAATCAAAGATAATATTTTTCCATCATTTCTTTTTGAAAAAATAGTATTTAAATATTAAGGGCAATAAGCCAATAAGTGCTTCCTACCGGTTGAGGATGATTTTGGAGATCGAGACAAAGCCGTTATCTTCAATACCGGTAGAAGAACACATACTGACCGGTTTTTGGCACGATCGACGCACAAAATTTAAAAAAAAAAATAAGATTTGAAAATTATTTTGACATATTAAAAAATTTTGGTTGTCATTTTTAAAGTATTCTTTGATCGTTATTTTTATTTACTTACCGCCTCTGCCACTGATCGGTAAAGGCCAGTTGCACCAACAAGGCTTACACTTTAAGCTAGGTTTAAAAAAAAAATGCAATTCAAAATTTTAACAGCAATATTACCAAGTTTAATATTTACCTAAGTTACGCTAGTGCAGCCAGCCATAGGTGATTCACATCACTTACCGATTAGTAATATAGAAATAAAACCTACTTCCTTGCAAACCCTATCGGTAAACATTAAAAAAAAACAATGATTGTGCAAAAATCTTATTAAACAGTTCTTCCATAAAATGGTGGCAAATTAAGAAGACAAATATACGAAACTTAAAACTTTGGCAGAAGGTTTTTTTTTTGGTTAATAATAAGTACTCATTCATCTCCAGCAAGTTCAGCAGAAAAGATTTTTTCTACAATGAGGTCATGCAAAAAAAAAATAATTGTACCTTTTTTCTGTTTAAATCGAAAAAGGATAGTCTAAGTCATCGATCAGTATGATTAAATTATTTTTTATTTATATTTTTTGTTGTATAAAATCGTTTTAAATTATATTTTTAAAAAGTTGCAAAAACCAGCCATGTTTTGTCGTCACAACGTTACGAACCAAGTTCAGACTCATTACAAACAGACATTTTATATGGACACATAATTTCTAAAACAAAAATATATGTAAACTATAACTTGAAGATTACATATCTGAATATGCTATAATATATTAATATAATATCGTTCTATTTATTTTTATAAATATAATTTTCATTTGGCGTGAAATTATCTACGTTACATCAGATGTTTCTTTCACTTTTAAATCTTTGAATTAGACGGTAGAAGGTTATAAACGCATGTGAGACATTGAATATATGGCAGAATATTATTTTATTCTCTATTTTGGCACGAAACAACGTTCCATCAACATGTTTATATTCATAAATTTTAGGTTATCTTTAAATATCACTTTGACGTTTAAGACAATGTGAAAATCAAAATGGTCGTGCCTTTCACTCTGTGACGTCATTGGACAAGGGACGAAGCGGGGGTCTAACAGCCTCATTTTAAAGAATGTCATTTTCAATTACAATTTTTTCATGATTAAAGATCGATTTGCGGAAAAATAAAAAATACGGGTCTATTATTTTTCACTACTCCATCGATTAAAATTATAAAAAAAAAAGTCGTGCATGATTAGTGTGGTCCAAACTAAGAAATACACTAGGCTCGGTAAAGACAAAAACTTGAAAATACAGAAAACTATTAATCTAGTACGAGTATTTTAATATAAATTCAAGTTTTATTTTTATTTATAATTTATGTTTATTTAAAAATCCATATAATGTACTCTTATTGTCTTACAATCTTATGTATCTACATATTCAATATTGCCTACAATTTTTACAACTGGATATTTTAAGAGCTTTTTTGGTGATTTTTTTTTAAATACCTGTTTTTAGGCACCATTCACTAAATACGCCTGGCGAGCAATTTTGTATGATTTGAATATTCGAAATAAAAGTTTTTTTTATGTGTTTAATTAGTTAAAGTGTTAAAGTACTAATTTATTTTACATTTTCAATTTAGAATATAATTATTAATGCAATTCATACAATGATTAACTTAGTAAAACACCTTTCCAAAATTAACGTTTTATATACTAGTATTTAAACTTGAACACAATTGTCAGCTGGGAAAACATTAAAATTATATTATACTATTAAAAACATTGAGAATCACATTATTTATTTTATGTAAAATCGTATAGTTTTAAATCATATTTTCCACATGAAGACGACCAAACTGCTCAGACAGCAACATTTTGCGATAAACATAAAAAAATACAATAATTGTAAACAGTCACAGTTGTATCTTATGAAAATTTGTAAACACGGTAAAATATAGATAACGCGAAAATAGCTCACAGAATGTATAAACGTAGTTTGTTTACGACTTACTGATAAAATTGATAAATAAATTAACTAGCGAGACAAAATAACCAAACATCAGCCATATCATGTTATAAATACGTTATAAAATGTTCGAAAAAGCAAAAATTCAGATCAAACCAGTATACTGATCAGAATAATTTTAATGAAATACCTAGTTATTTAACAATTGGGGACTACTCACCACTGTTTTTTTTTTTTTTTTTTTTCATGAAGAATAAATTTACTTAAAAAATGACCCCTGTGTCCATAGACCGCGATGTACGAGCTGTCAACTCACAACAGGGTTAACAAAAATCATGATACAACAGTTATGAAAAGAGTGATATTGTTTGATGAATATATTATTTGCCAAAACGAGCGAAGCGAGTTTTGCAAATTATGTGAGTCAAACAATTATCACATTTTCATAAAGTATTATGTATAAAATTTTATCTAATTCCGCTAAAATAATTTTAAAATACTCAAAATCTCAGGTTTTTCTATGACAGTTCAATATACATTATTTCAAAATCAATTTACCAAAGCGTTGCCGTGAAAATAAATGAATTTAATTTTTTTAATTCTTATGTCAGTGCATACGTATCATCATTGAAAATGAGTCCGAATGTGTCCTGAAACCGATGTAGATCTTCCTTCTGATGTAGAGGTATTGGATGTGAGTCAATAATTCATAAATTGATATTAAAGAAATCATTATTGATATATTCTTGTTTCTTTTTGTATCAAATGTCAGTTGTGTAATATTCTTTTCTGACGACCATTACGAAAAGTACATCAATTCACACGCTAAACTATTACTGAAAGTTAGTTATTGCACATCACTAACAATGCTCGTTAGCCAATCAGATGCGTCCGCAACTGTGTGATATGATTTTATCACACGCTACGATAACTGAGCGAACTAACCTAAAAATTTGTATTTAAAAATTTGGCAGTTGCAGATAATTTGCTGAATTAAGAAGGTTGAACCCTGATTTATCAGATTTTAACATAATTTTTGGTGAATTCTGGTAGCAATAATGTTAACATTATCTGTTTTAATATTTTTATGTAAATTTTATATTGTCTTTTTGTGGTCGTCGGACTTAGTTATGTAATAGCATATTACATTGCGATAGTTATAAGATTACTCACGAGCCGTAACTGCTATACAATTCGAGCGGTATACTATACTTTTTCTTCAACTGTGATTTTACCGAAATTTATGAATTTATATTTGATTTTATTTTTGCAAAAAGAGGTTATGCCCACGTTATGACTGTTAATTGTGTGTCAAACGTTAAATTAATTGTTTTGCAGGTAATGTTGCCAACATGATTCTAGGGTTAAACGGAAATATCCCTACTAACTGTTACGTAACACTCCGCATAAGAAGACATTTACTTATTTGACAGATAGTGTGTAAAAGGTAATTTACTGATATGGGAGTAGGAAAAGATTTTTACAAAACTCATTTTGTATCAATTATGTAAAGAGTGACATTTCAAAACGTTATAAAGTTAGGTAAAATTCAACTTTTTAAAACGGAATTAGATAAAGGTATAAAAATAGATATACTTTTAACGATTAGCGTGTATCAGTCGTAGCTATAAATAAATACATTGTTTGTACAAAACAATAAACTGTTATGCAATTGAATAAAAAAAAAATATTTTAAAAAAATATTTAAATTTATGATTAAAAATATACTGATTTAAATCAAATACCATATACATATAAGTTACTTTTGTGTTTGTGCAACAAACAATTTTAACAAATCCGAATGTGAAAAACTCAATTTGCTCATAAAAATCCCAACTTAATTTTGAGTTTTTTAAATAAGACAGTTATATTTATTTTATTTTTATGAAGTCCCGTGATTGTGATGCGGACGGCTCGAATTCAATTCCGACCGACAACGAACATGTAACTTGAAAATTATTTCCAATTTTCAAATTGTCGCTCATAAATTAGTAAAACAATATGAAACCATTTTACGTATAAAGTATTTCGAAGATACAATAATTGAAATTCTACAGATATGAGGGTCAAATAAGTTTGTTTTTTTTTCTAGTAATTAATTAATTATATAACTTTTGATAAATCGGAAAACGGAAAAATATATTTTTCATGGAGTTAATATTTGAGTGTAGGAAATCATATAATTTATAAATAAAAAAAAATTCGAAAATCAATGTAAAATCATTTTAAACTGATCTGGTTCTGAAAGAACAACCCTACCCTAAATAATTGACTTTAATTTGATTTAGACTTTGGATTGTCAAAACCACATCCTGTCAATTATTGAACTAATCTACCCCACGAAAATAAATAAATAAATAAATAAATAAATAAATAAAAGCAGTTTTGCGAATTGAATACAAGTATGTGATAATTGAAGATGTCACTTTACGAGGTGAATGAAATAAAAACTTTAAAAAACGTTAATTTCATTAAAATTTTATTATGTCCGTAATTAAAATTTAAACCTCCTCTGAATTAAATTGAAATATTTATAGATAAATTTTAATTTTATAAAAAATAATTTGCAAAATGGCATTTATATACTTGATAAGTAAATTTATAAAGATATTTATAATAACTCAATTTATTTAATTCATACACGTTCATAATATAAAATTATTGATTTATGTATGACATAAGCTATATTTATTTATTATTAGAATATCAGTCTAAAAATATACCAGTGTTTATTATAACCTGATATTCTATTTATGAATTATATTCAAACATATATTAGAAAATTATATTTTCCGCGTAATATCTTTAGTATGCAACTCGCAAACTTTTTTCAATACTGTGCTTTTAAAATTAAATTAAGAGTAAATATGTTGCACAATATTAATATATTGAATTAAATATTTATGTAACAAGTTGCAAATTTGAACATGTCAAAAATGATGATTTGTTGTTCCACGTGTCATTACCAAGGTAAATAATTAACACTGGTGTTAAAAAAACAATTCTATCAGTTTTAACACAGGTGTCACGTGTCATAAGACGAGCGATGCCAGTGTGACATCATGTCGTGTGCAAAAACCTCATTATATTGCAACTAGTTACGAACATGACTTTTTGCAATTTTGACCATAAATTTGTATAAAAACTATAAGATTATAGTTATAACTAGGGGTGGAACGGATATCCGGCGGTACCACTAAATCCGGCTGATCCGGCTTAAGAACCGGAACTACCGTTCCGGCCGAATTGAGCTTATGATTCGGCCAGATCCGGACAAATTTGTTCAGAGAGTAAAAAAATAACATTTTAGTGTTTAAAGTAGAAATATCATATACTTTTTTTTTCTAAAACAGAATACGCAATATATTTTTTAATATTAATAATCTATGAAGAGTAGCTTTTCTACATTCTCTGATGTTAATCTAGATCTAGACCTATTTTCAACACAAATATTAGCGATATTAACGATATCTGAAAATATTCGTGCAGAATATATAGCTCTGGCTGGGCTACATAAAAGCTGTTGAGCTATATTTCTTATAACGGAGGAAATGTGTTTTGGTGATTACCACCACAAGATTGAATTTGATCAAGTATGTTTTTCCAAGAATTTGTAGTATGTATTGTGTACATTTTGATTTATGACGGTGAGACAATTATAATATCATCGTTGTAACACTATCATAAACTCAATAATAAATCCTTCGAGGAATCATGTCTCTCTTTCTCATAATAGATCAGAGGAACCGATCTGGCAGCCGGAATAATTCCGGCGATTCCGTTAGCCGGACAATCCGGTTACGATATCCCTAGTTATAACCGAGGTTAAAACATTTTCTTTGCACGCATTCGTAAATTATTATTACTAATAGGACGCTAATATTTTTGTTAAATGAAATTGTACTAATAATTTTCAACCGACCTGCCAACATGCAAAAAATAATATTTGTCATTTAGAATTTAATTGCAGTGAAATATGCATATGTCGGCTAAAGCGTGTGTTGTTTCTCAAATTAATTTAATAATGAAATTTTTGAAAAATATTTGAAATGAAAGTTTATGTAATATTTTTCATAATAAAAATATTGATTTATTGCTATTTTCGCAAATAATTAAATAAAAAAATTGCCTCGAAAAATAGTCATGTAAAACAACCCCCCACTCCTATAACATCAAAGTACCTACATACATACAGTACCTCATTTATATCCAATAGGAAAACAGTTCTTCCACACCTACGTTATTTATAAATAAACGTCACATGTTAAGTTGTATGAACTTTGACGTCACGATCTGTTTCAAACAGGGTTGAAAAAAACTCGGGTTTTTTATAAAAAAAATCTGATGTGGCCAACACATGACCTCCCGCCAATTCCATGTTTAAAATAGCAGTAAGCTTTAAGTAAAGTATCATTTCCGGTTAATCGTTTGTAAATAAAATCTAATTTGTTGTCCAATAAATAGGAAAGTCTGTAATACGAAATTTTGGATTGTTTTATTGTTTTTCCTAAAAAAATTGTTAGAGCTCCAAATTAAGTACTACATCCGATTTATCATTATATGGTTAAAATCTAATATGTTGTTTCAAATTATATATGAGTTTTAAATACCAAATTTGAGAAGTTTTGGATCATATTTTAATAAGCTTGAAGGAAAAATCGTCACACACGTACATTCTTATAAAAATCAGCATCATCTTCTAGGCGCTCTAAAACGCAATCTTTGTTAATTCTTCGCCGTACATTATCCATTTCGTAAATTTGTAGTTGTAAATTAATATTAATTTATAGTGCTGCAAAAACAGCAGTTAGCAAATTTAAATCAGATCATCCTGTACATCTAACATTTATGTATGATGGAAAATATATTATTTTTACAAACCTTTTTACTATTATATTCTCATTAACACGGTTTCATTAATAATTTTAATATAATTGCTGCCTGTCAGTGACATTTGTTTAAATATGTCAAACCTGTCATTAAAATTATGATTTTGTTTGACGCATAGGCTAGGTGATACATGGAAATAAATTATATTATATATTCATATTTAAAGTTATTTAGAGTTATTTACTAAATGTTATTATCGTAGAATTGAAGATTAAACCATTATATTCCATTTTAATCAGTAAAAGTTGCTAAAAAATTATATTCAATGAATTTTTTTCAAGAAAAACTGTTAAAAGCTTGTATAAATGATACTTCCGGTTATCCGATATACACTAAAAACTAATGAGCACTTCCCATATTAGTATAGAATGGGTATACAAAATTTCATATTTTTCTGATTGATAGTATTTGAGTAATCGTGTCCACAAGATCCACACACACACACAAAAACACACACATACATACCTACAGACATCATTGTAAAAATGTTAAAATCGGCTTCTGGGGACATCAAAACGTGCTTATTATATAAAATCTCTATATGCTATTTTTAGCACGATCCCTATACCTCCCTTACCTAGGGTAGCGGGAGGTAAAAAAACCAGCCCACCTGTTTTTTTTTTTTTTTAATAAAAGCGGGTTTTGTTAACAATCATCGGAGTATAGTATGTATCATTTTTAACTTTAGTTTTATAAACTATTTTAATACACATACACAAGTCGACGTAATAGATAATAGACATTAATATTATCAATACTTTTTTTTTAAGACTGTAATGTAATAAACAAATTAACTAGAGGGTGTACATCCGTAGAAGTTACGAATTAATATTAATAGTTGCAAGTCTGTGCAATGCAAATGTGTACAAGAATAAGATCCAAGTGTCACAACTAATAGTATGTTTAATACACAACTCAAAAAATAATGAAAATGCTGACACCAGGATTGGAGTTGTCTAAATATTAAAAAAACACTGTGCAAACTTCGCACAGCAATGAAAAATATTAAAAATGATCAAACACGAAGTACACAAAACGAAATTGATTGTAAAATGTTGCCAGTGACAAAAATTTATGGATATATGTGTGTACCGTATAAGTATATACCATATTTAATTCATAAAATATGATTTCATAAAAGTGGGTTTTTTAGATGGGTTTTTTGGGTCGGGCAAAATTTCAAAATATTACACAGATTTCAATAATTTTTTAATTGTAAAATATCTAAAGGATTTTTCGTATTTTCAAATTTGAGGTTATTTAAAAAACAATATTTTCCGAAATTAAATTCTTAGAAGCATAAAAATTCTTTCATGTATCAATATCCATTAAAAAATAAATTTGTTCCAAGGTACAAAATTGATTTTTTTTATACTGACACTGCGTTGCAATATGAAATCTCATCTAATAGCACTTGTAGCAATATAGTCATCATTTTGGCATTTACAATTATAACAAAACATCACTTTATTTAAACAAAATTATAAAAAAATTATTTTGATAATTTAATTTTAAATATACATATATACAGGAGAAATTGAAATTCGATGAAAGTTTCATATTTTTCAAATACTTATTAAAGGTACATATATACAGAAGTATGTAAATACAAAATCTGGTATTTACGCGGATATTAACATGAAATTTAATTTAAAAAACTAATATTGTTTTTATAAAAATATACAAATGTTCTGAGATTGTGACGCTAATCTAGTTTGATCTAGTTCTAGTTTATAAGTTAGATTCGAGGACTAATTTGAATGTGTATGTATAGATATGTAAAGCAAAGGGTGAACTTTTCAAATATATCAATAGAGGAGCATGATTCAGACCGGATTCGAGTCTGGCTTATACGATTCAAAATCTTACACCCCATCTCCTTGAATATTATAGTTTTGCATATATTACAGATGAAAAAATAGAGCTTCAGAGAAGGGAGTACAGAGTTCATATGTTTTAGACCAGATATGAACGTAGCCTGCCTAGTCTTAATAAGTAGTTTCATGAAGAGATACAGTATTTCATGTACCATCGCCATATCATGTAAAATTATAAACAGTTCGTCCGTCTTTCGTGCTACACGTAAAATGAACTGTAAATTCCCTTCTATAAGTTTATATTAGTTTTAAACGATAATAAAACGTTAATTCGTGATCGTAACCCTTAATATTTGCTCAAATGAAAGTTTCATGAAGAGTCACGGCATATTGTATAGCAGCTAATAGAGATGTTCCGGATATTCGTATTCGTTTTAGCAGATATTCGCCAACTTTTATATATTCATATTCGAAACTGTATTCGTTAAGTTGAATACACAAATACACGTGCACGAACATTATACAAATAATGAACTAAATAATGTTAAAAATAATTTAATTTAACAGTAAAAAAACTGTTTAATCTTTTAAAAATAGATTTATTTCTTTCAACAAAAATATTTTTTTATTTTATTTAAGTACTTTTTGGTAGCTAATCTTTATTAAGAAATTAATTTCAAACTGAAAACTATAAAAAAAATCAATAATCTTTAATTTTTGTAATAATATAAATTGAGCAAAAATGAAATCAAGGCATGTCATTTTTGGTTTTCCAATTGAAACTAAAATCTATTGCAAGTTTTTAAACTTTTTGGATTGGTTACAAAAAATTAGAAAATATAATAGATTCACAAAAATCCGCAGACATCATCTTGAAAATATTAAAATTTTATTCTAGGGACCTTGAAACGTTCTTATTTTCCAAAATCTCAATGTATGATTTTATCACGATCCTTTTATATGAAGTATTGGTGTATGGAAGCGAAATATGGACATTGACGAACCAGAAGAAAAAGTATTTGGGTAGTTTTGATATGTGGTTGTGGCAATAATTAGGCTGAGGGAGAGAGTACGGATCATAAATGAAGGTTGTGAGAAGGGGAATTTTTTTGAGAGAAATAAGATAGCTAACTTAATTGGACATGTTTTAAGGAAGGACTGTAGGCAGAAAATTGTAATTAAATGGAAAATACGAGAGAAAAAAATTGTAATGCTCAGTTATGTAGGTACCAATGAGGGAGGGAATTAAGAGTGGCTGAAGAAAGAGGTGTCGGACAGACTGGTGTGGAGGCAGCATTTCCGCTGATTCTTGTCCAAAGACAGAATCCCTATTACCTAATATAAGATGTGTCGATAATTCATAAAATGTATGTAACAACGAATTTCACAAGGAGAGAAATTACAAATTACGACACATATAATTTGAATATAATAATAATAATGTCCGTATTGCTTGTTTTGGAAAGAACACAAGTTTAAATTTTTTGAAGTACATATTATGAAGTCGGAATCAAATTTGACTTGTCCAATCAATAATCCATACCTAATCCATAATGGAATTACTTTATTAACAATTTTAACATTAGTTTTAGGACAGTTTAAATTATTTAACTTAGTTAAGGAACATTTACCAGCTGATAGTTCATGAGCCCCACTCATCGAATTGGGGAAAAATAAAATAAATTTTATGATGATTATTTACGCTCGATCTTAGATCGTTTAATGAAATACATTTTATCTTATTTACTTATAAACTATTTGCATGAGTCATAATAATGAGTATGAAAAATTTATACCCTAATCTTCGACGTAGACGTACATGTAGGGTGTATGAGGAACTCGAACTTGGGTCATCCGAGTTACATTATGATCTTTCATCCTATCTACGTATATATCACATGATGTAATCAGTATAGAAATGTAGTACTCTATGATTTTATGGTACCTATCTAATCTAGAGTGAGTGAGCATAGGTATTTGAGTGTCCCTCACCTGTCGACGACAGCTTGCCTCTTGGGCGGCAACACATCCCCCACTTGAAGGGGCGAGAGTCCAGGGGGCTGCGCGGCGGGAGGCGGCTGGCGTGCGACGGCCCCCGCGGCCTCCATGCAGCCCCCGGGGCCTACGCCACCGCCGCGATCCAGCGTATACTACTCTCCTTCTTCGACAATATACATGCACTACCCTTCAGTCCACAACACTTCCTTCCTTCCGTCCGTCCGTCCTTCCACAACAACCCTCTTAACACGACAACATCGTCAACGGCTGCGTTGTGTCCATGTGCATGATACCCACTCAGGCACCGCGAATTCAAATAATATCACAACCATCGGGTAACTAGATCGTTATATTGTCAACCAATCGACTTCACACACGAGAATTGTTTATAACAACCACGCAAAACATCAACATGTATCATGTAAACATAAAAGTTCACTGCACTTAACAGGTTGTTTTTGATAAGTTCATAAGATTTTTTATATTCATATAATTCACTTGTTATTAACCAACAGTATTTATACTTTAAAATATATTCTATTATTGTTAAATATAATTTAAATTTATGTTTACTACGGACTGATAGCGATTACACAGGTTACAGTAGTAAATTACTATACACAAGCTACTCAATAAGAGACATTGCACTGATTTTTGCAACACTCCAGTCTCTGTTGTACCAATTCACACGAGTTTTTTCACAAACAATTGTTTTCGAGTGTTTTTGTAACTACTTTATGTGTAAAAACCGCTAAATATCGATATTAATCACTACTAAACAGACTTTCGCTCACACCACTACTAACGCTATCAGCCATTTTCCATAGCGTGCCAGTGTAGCCACCTGTCATATGTCAAAAACAAAAACCGTCTGCCGAGCCGAGCGGCGACGTCCACACCCGACAGCAGCCGATCAGTGACTGACGAAGTGACGAACGGAATACATTCAGCAATAAACAACCTTACTCTTACTCCTAATTAACAAACATCGCATTGTTAATTATGTTATATGCAAATTTTTATATTAACTAGATGAAATGACGGAAATGGGACTAGTCTTTCCTTATAATATCACTTAGATTTAGTTTTTATCAGCCTGCTAGAAAATAATTGATTATGCTAATTCATTTAATAATATTACGCGATTGGTATAGAACATTTATTGTCTCATAAACAACCAATATAATTTAATTTGTAATATAACTGGAACCTACTTATATTTTTACATTTCGGAATATTATTTATGCTACAAACATTACTTTTAGTTAACATTATCAATTCAATGCATCTAACAAAATTATAACAAATTATATGTGATAAGAGCAACAATTTTATTCTTTACCTTTACAGTAGAGTGCGCCATCTGTTAAACACATTTTGAAATATGGAACTACAAACAGTTGTTTTGAAATATTTTATTTATTTAAATGTAACATTACGGCTAAATATTAAATCCTAATATAAAATTAAGTATTGTACAAAATAAAAAAAATAATATTTGGTTGTAATCACCACATCATTGACTGGGCTTCACGATTTGCAGCTTCACTCGCTTTTTTTACAGGCAGCTTGCACTTACATCATATTTTATCCACTAGTTTATAGTTTTGTCTGAAACTATTACTCATAGTATACGCTTCATTACTGTAGGAAAATGGTGTCCTCCTATAAGTATTTTCAGGCTCTTCACTCTTTTGAGTCGTAGTTGTGTCTGCAGTTTTATTTTCAAAGTTTTTGCGTTTATATACTTTGACACATGATAATATCGTGCTTAATAGCACGGCAAATTCAACAAGAACAAGAATCAAACCAACTGCTAAGAATAAAATATATTGTTCTTGGTACCATTGTTCTAGACGAGACATACAGCCCTGAAAATTAAATATATCTAAGCTTTATGCAACACGCTTCTCTTACATAACTTGTATGAAACATAATAATAAGTTATGGGATGTCAATGAATGGGATGAATTGAATAATTCCATTTCTAATTTTGTACTCATTTTTACAAAGAAAATTGAATATAATTAATTATTGTACAAACTTTCTACGAAAGTTATAATGTAATTTTTCTCTGAATACTAGAAATTGTAATTGTAATTTAAATAGAAAATATGTAAATGAAATTAAATTCATGTCAAGTAATAGAAACGATTTTCTTACCAAGGATATAAACACTGTAATGAATACATTTTATTGGTCACCTAACATAAAAATTTTAAATGATCTTTACATATAAAATACAACAACTAAACTTGGCCCGTATTGCGAGCGCACTTTTATAATAAAAGCGCTGTTATGGAGCGTGCTTTTATTATATAAATGCGCTCGTAATACAAGACATGTTTATAATTATAAAATCGACAAGGATCAAATTATCCACTCAAATATTTCTTTTTTATAAAAATATATATGATTAATATAAATATCTATAAGTTCAAATACTTCATATGTATAAAATTTATCACAATTTAAATTATCTTCTTTTGATCAATGGACCTTTTCCATTTTGGTTGTACCGTGACGTCATTTTTCAATGCGCCACTTAGTGAAATATACATTTCGTCTCCTCTTGGGTCTCCTTAATGCGCAAACATATATGTAATTTTTCTCAATCTCTCTCTTTTAAAAGAAATGGTCCATAGAATGACTTGTCTCTGTTTAAGAATTAGTTCTACTTTCCCTAGCAATATAGAAATAATTGCAAATAATTTACTTACACGTGGAATATAAATAAATTTACTAGTTTAAAAAAGAACACAAAAACTGCTTTTTGTAATATATTTTACTTCAATTTTGTTGACTTTTTATTTGAAAGTCAAATCGTAAATAAATTTGCCTCATTTTGTTCAATATTTCAATTTCTCGGGAATTATAAGATATGTGTTCGATTAAATGGAACATTTGGTGCGCCTTTAACAAGTCATCTTAGATGTGCCTTTGTTTTGCCAAAACAACTTTTGGTCAGAAATATTTTTAGTCATAATAAAATAAAATGTTTAATTAAAATATTACATGCAAGTATTACAGATACTTTCACATTAATAACTAATGTCATACAAAAATAATGTGAAACTAAGGTTTTGAGGATAAAACAAATTTAAAATATTAACCCATATTAATAAAAATGGAAAAAATAGAGAATTATTATATGTTTGTGTTATATTTATTAATGAAAAAAATATATGTAGTATTTAGAGAGGAATGTCGTGTGCTGCTAACGTCCAACGACTTACGACAAGCGACAACTGACATAGAACAGGCCTTATTCGGACGCTCGGAATACCATCCCGATAGTTTAAGAGTTATTTGAAAATAATGAAAATTTACATTAAAATTAGTTTTTTTTTGTCATTATCTAGTTTAAGTAGGTTATGAAAATTTTTAACGAAACAAAAAGCACATCTAAAGTGATTTCTTAAAGACGCATCGGATGTCCCATTTAAGAGAATTAGTAACTTAAAATTTTCGAGATTCCAATACTGTCAGCTGAAATCCGGACACCTGAATATTATTAATTTTATGTGAAATAAAATCTTACTTCTTCATGTCGGAAACCTTGCCTCAAATCCTTTTCCAAATTCTGGCACAGTGTTTTATTAATAGGTATAGGATCCAAATACGCAGATGGATCTTTAAAATTCTGCAATCTACAGCAAGTTAACGGGACCGCCAAACTTCGATGTCCAACTGATTGCAGTCTCCAAAGAGATGTATCATATTCTAATGATGACATTACACCGCAGCAATTAAACTAAAAGAGAATAATTAAGAATTCGTTTTTTCTAATTGATCAGAACCTTTACTGCTGTTTGTGCGAGATCTACAGCTGCTGTAAATTGCTCATGTCCAGCTACTCCATACTCTCTTTGAAGAGTTTTAGCTAGATCTACTGGACCTACAGCTAGTCCTAGACAATGTGGCCAAATGGAAACAGCGGCGTAGATGCCACATTCGCCCAAAAGAACGCCCATTACAAGAAGGAAATACTAGAGAAGATAATTTTAGTTACAAAGGAAATATATAAGTAATACCTTAATTTACTGTAATTTCATATAGTTCCGTATGTCATTCTTATATGATAAATCTAAGATTTCCACTTTCTTGGAAAATAACATCAAAAAGAATATATGTCATTAATAATAATTACACTTCGTAAAGAATGTTTGCTATAATCATACAACATTATGTTAATTCCTAGATTATGTAAGTTAATTACAAAAATGTATAAATATAGGAATAGAATAAAAGATGGAAAATATTTAATCAGGTTGGAAAAAATATTTATTTTTTTCGCAAACTGTCTTCACATATTAATTAAAAAAAATTTGAAATTAAAGTAAAGAATTCAAAGATTCCAGCACTCCAGGAAACCTATTCATTTTGTTTTTCTTACCACAGTGAGAACACAATAACTATCAATGCAAGCTGCCCAACATCCCATAACTCCTGCAAGACATAATACAAGCCCTAGAACGATGATGCCCAGTGACATATAGTAAAAAAGTGGTTGAGGTAGGTCTTCTGCGCTGGCAATGGGCCCTGGGACCAACAGGCGAGACAGGAGCACCCTTGCCGAGTCGCAAAGAATGAGGAAGCCGGATGTTACTAGCACTGAGCCACATGCCTGCAAAGAGAAGTAAATTAGACATATAATAATGTAAACAATTAATTGTACATATCTAAACAAATAAATGTACTACTGGTACTGACAGAAGAAGGTAGTATTAATTCTTATTATATTTAGATGTAATACAAATATTTTTATTATTCTATAATTAGGTTGTATTATTACATAAAGAATTCGTTTTGTAAAGGTATCTGCAATAATTTCCATACTTAATATATAACTTGTTAATCTAATATTTCATTTTCATAAGTATTTATATGTAATGGCAATAAACATGCAGAGGGTACCAAATAAAATGTGTAATATGCGGATTTTGAGAAATATAATTCAATGGGGAAGTTTAGATTGTTTCTTTTATTTTCTTATTCCATGGGAAATGACTTGAAAAATGATGTAACATGTTTTATTTTTTTCAAAAATGCCTAGATTTTCCGGAAAAGCCCATTTTAAGCTGTGATGACGTCGGTAGAGGCTTGGCGCAACGTATGTCGACTTATACACTGACGCACGCGGTTGCGGTTACCAGTCACTTGAGACTGAGGTGTTTTTACGACCTACGTTCAAGTAGTTCGATTTCACCGTTCTGTCTGAGTTTGCGCATAACTGACTTGTGACGTACTTAAAGTTTACCCAAAAAATATTAATTATAAATAAATGGAGCAATAATTTTAATTTTTAATTTCAATTTCAGCAGTCATTTGTGTTATATTTGTGAGAAAATAGTATGGTATGTAGAATTTTTACCATGCTAAACTTCCCCATTGTATTATACCGAAGTAGTGGTTGCATCAGGAAGTCATTTTACAGTTTTATTTTCCGAAAAAATACATGGAACTCTAGAAATTAGATAGTATTGAATTTCGGTTTTTACTTTGTCATACGCTTTTTAATTTCTTTCAAATGATATTGCTAACTTTTTATCATCCTTACATTAAAAGATATGACATCAAAATTATAATTGTCATATGGGCGTCCTAGTAGGCAGTGACACCATTAAAATGAGAATTTTTCTAATTTTCAATTATGCATAATTTGTTTATATTCTTTTGTATTAGAGAACAAACATTTATTTAATTACATGTTTCTACTAGTTTGGAAAAACCCTGTATTTCAGTATTCATACGTATTAAGAAAGAATATTATTGCGTGAAAAAATTTTCATTGCGGAAAAGTGCGTCTCGACTAGAATTTTCCGCCCTAATACAATACAGGATGAAAAAATATCACTTTCCTTTACTTGTGATCCTTGTGGTGCACTCTCCACACCAGCTAGGAATACCTGTGAGGTGACGCCTGATAAGCACCCACACGGTAAAAATATATATAGTCATCATTACCGATATCTACATATAATGTAGATACTGGCACACCCAGTAATAGTAATATGCCGTGATAATATATTTATTTATTTATTTTCTTTATTTGTTGCAGAAATAGCAATTTTATATGTTCACATACAAACTAATACAAAATCAAATCATATAATTAATTAACAAATACAATTCTTTTACTTTTTACTATTATTAAACAATTTATACCTTATAGGGTTTTTAAAATGTAAAAATTGATATAAAATTTTAATTATTTATGGTTATCATTCTTACTTGTGCATTTTTATTTATTAATAAAACACTATTTAAACTTAAATCTAAAGCGCCGATTCATCACAATGTATATTGTTCTCTTTTGCAATGCATTTTAACAAGAGGATACAATTTTCCAGTCGATTTCAGACAATCTTGCGTAATTTAGGAAACATATAAAATTAAAACAATACCTTTCCAACTTCAATTTCAGAAAAAGTAAAATCAATTTCGGAAAAAGTAAATTCATTTCAGAACATGTAACTTCAATTTCAGAAAAGGTAAATTCAATGTCAGAAAAAGTAACTTCAATTTCAGAAAAAGTAACTTCAATTTCAGAAAAAGTAACTTCAATTTCAGAAAAATTATATAAAAATATCAACATACCTTTTCCGAAATTGGATTTACTTTTTCTGAAATTGAAGTTTCAAATTTCTGAAATTAAATTTACTTTTTCCGAAATTGAAGTTGCAAAGGTATTGTGTCTGAAACTATTTCGCTTTAAATGCTTACATTTGTAAGTTTATAATTCGATGCATCCGCGTGTAAATGTCAACATTATCTGAGTGTATGTCAGCGCTCAGCGGCATTGACACGAAAGAAATAATAGTAAGTTAAACAGCGTAAGGAATCATGGCTGTGGCGGGCATTGTTTATTCACCACATGATATACGAAATCCTAATAACACATTTGTTTACATTATAACGTACATCCGCTGAAAGAGGAAAGTGACAGGTAGCCTGATTATCAGTGAAATTCGTTAAAATTCACTCACCGTTAAGTTATTTTCTGCTTATCGTTTTCTACTATAATATCTGAATACGGAATCATGTCATTTGTACGAAAATTAATAATGAATAATAATTTTATTTTATTGTTGTCTTATTCTTTCCCGAAAAACAAAACAATTAAATCAGAACTAGAAATTTGAAAAGTTTCAAATTATAAAATAATTTAATATTTAATTATTTAATTGAAAAAATGTAAACAAAAAGGAAACCATGTAAATATATGAACATCTTGGATGTAAATGATTGAATTCAGTAATGAGTGTGACGAAAGAAAGAAATTTTTATAAATAATAGAAGGGCTTGTCTTAATAATGCTCGGAATAGGGACTCGTGGCTAACCATCTTTGTGCGAAATGGCGTGTTTATGTATTGTATATTGCAATTATTATTATTTAACAAAAGAAAACAATTAATAATAACGTATGCATAAACTACAAAAAAACAAATATAACTATATACATATATTGAATTCGTTTTTAATTGTGACCAATGAATAATAATTTTATTGTGAATAAGTAAAATGCAAAAATTAAATAGGTTTTAAATAACAAAGCGTAAAATTTATATTATCATAAATAAATTTATAAAACAATAGATATATTAATATAGGAATAGAGTATATTTTCAAAATTTATATTTTTTAAATTTATTTATGATACAAATTGAGATTACTATGTTTATCTAAACTATGTATATCTTTACTTCGCTGTTACTTCGAAATATAATATCCTTCAAAGTCACTTGAAAAACTTATAATTATAAACTAGTTTTAGTTACATAAGAACAAAAAATATTGTTTACATACCAGTAACAAAAAATTACAACAGGTAAGCAAAACTTTGCTGCTTACCAACAAAGAAACCTTCATGATTAACACAAAACATTTACAATACTATATTTATCAACAATGCCCCTTCTATACAACAATAACAATCACCATCTTCTTCGATTGTTGACATAGCAACGCACTAAAACAACAGGCCACATGTGTATTGTCAGCAGCGCAAATGAAAATGTGAAGATACCGAATTACGAATTCAAAACAGGCAGGAAGGAAATGGCAATTATCCAAGCGAAGAGGAGGGGATGCTTGTAGCCAGGTGATACATGGATGAACACGTGCTGATCTTTATTCATCTTTTCAAATAATAATGTGAAGATTACCGTTAGAAAATGTTTAAAAATACGTACACTACGTTATTATCAGTAATTTCATAATTATTATAAAGTTACTGGCATTTACTACAAGTTTATATTATTCATATTACGATTCATGTTACAGAGTAATAAAGCAGAACGACCAAATGTATTTACTGATTGAACATAAATTTCTAGAATAAATGTCTCACGTAGGTACATGAAAAGAATAACGAATTTAAGTCACGTATCATTGGCTGGTAGCACAAGCCCTGTTTTAACTAAAACACTGTTTTAAGAAATGTCAAATTCAAATTTCAATATTTAATTTCACCCTTACGTTTAAAGAACGATTTTTTAAAAAATATTTGTTTGAATACAAACTATGTTCTGCTTTAAAATAATATTTTCATAAATTTGATACTATTTACTTTTATTATTAAATAATGAAATCTGACATTTCTTAAAACAGCGTTTTAGTTAAAACAGGGCTTGTGCTACCAGCCATTGTATTTAAAGCTAAATGAAATTTTTTAATTGTTTGTATATATTTCACTGACCACTGACAACTAAAAATAAAAACTGCATGACCGGTAGTATTTACTCTTAAACAGGGGTGATTAAGCGTTGACTAAAGTAACAAATCAGTAACAAATTCAGCTGTTTTTTTAATCACCCCAATGTATTTCTAAATGGTAGTCATGGTACTTAGTTAGTCAGGGTGACTAAAATTATGAGTAAATACTACCGGTCCATATGTTTAAACATCGTTTAAAGAAGTTTATAAATATCAACGAGCAAAAATTTCAATATATTCATTTAATTTAAATATTAATTTGTTGCATTTATCATTTACTACAGAGTGAAAAAAGAACTGATTCAGTTGGAAATTACAAAAAAATATTTGAAATTAGTATGGTAACACTGATACAAAAATTTATTTCCTGTTGTTGAAAGTGAAATTTGAAAATTTAAATTTGGGTATATTTACATTTTTTTATTAAAATGGTTGTTGTTTCTCTTATACAAGTACTTTTATTTCTTACATTACTCATAAGCAATAATCTAAAGCATTTCAATCACTCAAAATCCTATTAGCTGTCAGGCTCTACCTTTGACATAACCTATTTGTATTATCAAAATGGCAAATAGTATTGCCGCTTTTACCTAGTGTTGTGTAAACTGTGGAATAAAAAGATCCCCATCCCAGAATGTTTTGCATTATTTCTTTTTGATCACTCTGCTTAAAAAATTAAAATTTATAATATGCAGTTCAAGAAAATGGCTTATTGTTACAGAGTGATCAAAAATAACTGATTCAGTTGGCAATATAATTCTGGGGATCTTTTTATTCCACAGTTTACACAACAGGTGAAGGCGGAAATACTATTTTAAATGCATTTTAACAATACAAAAATATTATCACAGTAGGTGTCTGACAGCTAACAGGATTTTGTGATTGAATTTCTTTAAGTTATTGTTGTATATGGGTAATGTCAGAAATAAAAGTATGTACATGCGTAAGGGAAACAAGAACCATTAAAAAAAAAAAACTTCAAGTATTGCCAGCTGAATCAGTTACTTTTGATCACTTAATAGAATATAGATAGTTTTGTAATGCATGGGCTGTCTAAGCGTGTTGTCAAAGAAATGTTTCCAAAAAACGCACGTGGTATTTGGTGCTGTCAGGTTGAGGTTATTATTCCTAGATGTTGTCATTTATTTTACTTATTTAAATCAATTTCAGATAATATGGTATCATAGTTGTTAATTATTTATGCGGTGTCACTCAATACGAACTAACCTGACTTTTACCACGTGCTTCTGTTGGTTGGAAACATTGCTGCCCCGTCTTTTCTACGTCATCAGTTATCCTTTATTTCACGGAAGAAAATTGTGACGGGAAGATCAAACTGCACCTAACTTCCCATAACTATTTTCTTATGAGAAATGAAGTATAGGTTGTCCATTCGTGGATAACGAATGTTAGTTTAATAGGTTTATATAAAAATAATTCACCACAAGTAAACACTGAAATCCAAACAGAAAATAAAAAAAAGAGAACCTGTATAAACAATACTGTTTAATACGTAATTATAAATTGATTAAACATTGTCATAACAATTACTGGTTTCTGACCTGCTGACCTCCAAATTAGTCACGCTTTTAACCTTTTTTACAGTTCGTAATTTAACTTTTAATATTATTCAGTTAACAAAATCTGCATATTATTAAATACGCTATTAACAAAATAAAATATGTTAAGGTCAGCCAAACTCGCAAATCTGTTAAACAATTTATTGCTGAACTCTTTGGGTGACTGTACAATAAACTACATTTAACTCTGTGTGCTACATGTATCAAAAGACAGGAAGTGGCACACACCTGATAATAATTGTCCCTAGACTTATTATACTTACTCCGGAAACATGCATGAGTACTTTAACATAACAGAAATGAATCACAACTTGGAGAAAAATTTTATTTTTGCTACAGATTGTAAAAATGTACAAAATAATAAAAATACCTGATTAAAATTCAAATAAATGTTTACTCGAACTCCCACATCCCACAGAAGGAATTTCGTCTTGTTCACGCTCGCTTGAGTCTTGCAATTCTAAAAATGATCAAGGATATTAAAGATAACATCTTAAAAAACAATAATAAATTTACCCGGCGGAAGATGTAATTCTTCAATGCTAAATTTCTTCCGGCGTAACTTAAATGCAAAATCAATAGGACCTAATTCTTTCGGAACTAAAGTATTTATGGCTGGTAATTTTATAATATGGAAGAATCCTTGGTAGTCAGATAGGGCGTTATTGTTTTCTAATTCTGTGCCTGTGAACGACTGCAGTCGTACGACTGTGTCGCATGAATGGACGCATCGTTCTATACATTTCTATATGAAACAAGAGAAAATAAACGATAAAAACTTATGTAAGTTAAATACGACGATACTATGTGACGACTGATAAAATGTGTATAGGGAGAATGGGGAAGTTTAGCATGGTAAAAATTCCGCATAATATACTATTTTCTCACAAATATAACACAAATGACTGCTGAAATTGAAATTAAAAATTAAAATTATTGCTCCATTTATTTATAATTAATATTTTTTGGGTAAACTCTAAGTACGTCACAAGTCAGTTATGCGCAAACTCAGCCAGAACGGTGAAAGCGAACCACTTGAACGTAGGTCGAACAACACCTCAGCTTCAAGTGACTGGTAACCGCAACCGCGTGCGTCAGTGTATAAACGACATACGTTGTACGAAGCCTCTACCGACGTCATCACAGCTTAAAATCGGCTTTTCCGGAAAATATGGGCATTTTTGAAAAAAATAAAACATGTTACATCATTTTTCAAGTCATTTCCCATGGAATAAAAGAATAAAAAAAAATCGCTAAACTTCCCCATTGAAAGCCTTTTTTTAATAGGAATATTTTATGACGATTCTAGATAACATGTACATACATTGTGATCTCGAAAACAATAGGAAATACGTACTCAGTTTAATTAGACAAAACATATCCTATTAGGAGGACATTTTAGTGAAGTATTTGTTTTACCCAACAAATCACCACATATGTATAAGCGAAAATGTAACTTCCAACAGTGGGATACGTCACCAAATTTTGATTTATACATATACAGAGTGTCTCTCAAATAGGGGGACATGGCTTAACCATAGATTCCTGAGGCTAAAATAAGACGATTTAACTAAACTTGCTTCTACCGGAAAGTGTTCCATTTGGCCAGAATTCTGCTTTAAAATGCTTCGAAAAAAAATTTATTTTGCTTATAATAACAGAACGCTTTATTCGATTTCGATGAAATTTGGTACGACAGTTCATATGGTTATAAGTCAGCTTTTAAGATGATACTTGTTATTATTAGTGAACCACTAGTGTATGCAACTTAGGTATCCCAACATTGATTACACTGTAACTTTTTAATGGCTACGCTGATAACGTAAAAATATTTTATTTCAGAAAAGTACATTCAATAGTAAACTTTTCTCTCTATGTTTAATTTGTGATATCTATTACGAATTACGGTTCACACCAGGGCATCGAACCCGCCAAAAACTGGGTTCGGTTTAGGTTCAGGTTAATTTGTTTTTTGAAAGATAAGTTCTGGTGCGGTTCTGGTTCAAGAATTAAAAAAAATTGCGGTTTTGTTCGCGGTTCAGGTTCGAAATAATGTAAAATGAGAGCCGGAATTTACGCAAAACGCAATAAGAAACGTACACAATTTTCACGAAAATTCAGCCCAGACAGCAACGCAAACGCCTAAGACGTCGATTATCGGCAGTATTTACTTTTCGAACTGAAAATTAACCTGAACCGGAGTTGAACCCCGAACCTGAATTTTAATACTCGGTTCGGTTTCGAGTCAGGTTCAATTACAAATATATCTGAGGTTCGGTTCTCGGTTTGGGTTCCCTAAAATGTTACGGTTTGGTTCGGTTCAGGTTCAGGTTCGATGCCCTGGTTCACACAGAAAAAGATAAAACCTTAAAGTCCGATTCACAAAAAAGTTTAAGCTAATCCTCATTTTTGAATTAGCGAATTCTACTCAAATTTTAACGGAATAGAATAGAATTCACTAATCCAAAAACGAGGATTAGCTTAAACTGTTTTGTGAATTGGGCTGTTAGTGTCTGCACCGTGAAATTTTTAAAATAAATTTAATCTAGCAGTCTGTCCAAATGCCAAACATCTAATTTTTAATGACAGTAATGAGTTGTCAATCTTCACAAATGTTTAGGAGTAAGCTAACATATTTATTCGTCTTATTTATAATAATGGTAGTAAAATATTATTTTTAGATTTTGCGTTCATAATGAAGTCATTACGATACGCAATTGCGTATCGTAATGGCCTTCATTTCGATACGCATTTTTTTGTATTAGAAGGTTGGTACTAGATGACATTTACACTACAAATACTTGAATTTAACCTTCAAATGTTCAAATAAATAATAATTGAATGTGGTCAGTTCAGTGATACCAACTACAACATTTCACTTGCAAATTTCCTTAAATTGACTCGGTTTAATATTAGCAGTTTTTTACAATATTTTAGTATGTAGAAGGCGCAAAATCTAAAAAATATTATAAAGAACTCAGTTTATAAGACTTTTTTTCGCACTTGTCAATTAGAAAACTCGCCAAGGCTCGTTTTCTAAACTTTGACGCGTTCGAAAAAAACATGTCTTATAAAACTTGTTCTTTAATATACTATAATATAACGGATGTTACTAATTTTAGAATATTGCGAAGGGATTTTTGACAACCCATAAACAATTGTTTCTGTCCTTAGAAATTTGTTGTTTGACATTTGGAGAGACTGCTAGATTAAATTTATTTTTAAAAAATTCACGATGCAGTCACTCAGGTTTTATTTTTTTCTGTATGAACCGTAACAGATATCACAAATTAAACAAAGTGAGAAAAGTTTACTATTGAATGTATCTTTCTGAAAAATAATAAATTTACGTTATCGGCGTGGCCATTAAAAACCTAAGTTTCAAACACTAGTGGTTCACTAATAAGAACAATAAAAGATGACATAACCATATGAACTGTCGTACCAAATTTCATCCATATCGAATAAAGCGTTCTATTATTATAAGCAAAATTAATTTTTTTTCGAAGAACTTTGAAGCAGAATTCTGGCTAAATGGTACACTTTCCGGTAGAAGCAAGTTTAGTTAAATCGTCTTATTTTAGCCTCAGGAATCTGTGGTTAAGCTATGTCCCCCTATTTGAGAGACACCTGTATGATACTAAAAAAATAAAATACCCGTATCAGTTAATTATTCATATTTTATAAGAAAATAATTGTTAAAAAATTGGGGAAGGGATATGTGACGTTACCATGGTAGGATCGTGGAGGAAAACAGATAGACTGGGAGGGAAAGAGAGTTATGAGATGAGGCGCGGGCAGCCACGTGACTTTGACAAGTGCTTGTAGGGCCCAAACGGCCCAAACCCAAACAAGCTTGCCAAGAGTACAGCTTGTGTACGTTGCCAAATGAATTTGAGTGTAAAATTAATAAATAAAATTGTAAAACTAGTTATTATTAATGAGTATCACATTGTTTTACTTTCTAACGCATAAACTTATTTTTAAAATATTTTTATCTATGATACAAACATTTCTTGGCGCGCTAAATTTAAGGAAAACCATCAGATGAATTTTGAACGTCTTGTATATTTTAAAAATTAAGTTTATGTGTTAGAAAGTAAAACAACATGATATTCATTAATAATAACTAGTTTTACAATTTTATTTATTAATTTTACACTCAAATTCATTTGGCAACACAAGCAACGTACGCAAGCTGTTCTCTTGGCAACCTTGTTTGGGCCCTACAAGCACTTGTCAAAGTCACGTGGCTGCCCGCGCCTCATAGCAGCTGTGGCCATAACCTACCATAACATAATCGCGCCGCTTATCTATAACTATCTATTTCCGTCCTTCCGCCTTCTCTTTCTTCCACGATCCTATCTACGATGATGTCACATATCCCTTCTCCAAAACATTAAATTGCAAATAACAATATTGTTGCAAACTAAAACTAATCTTTACCTTTTATTATTATAAAGAGATCATACTGTAAAAAGTATAGTCAAAAAATGAATACATTAATGTCCTATTGCTCTAAAAAAATTTAAACATTTAGGCTGGATAAACCAAATTGCAAATAGAAATTAACAGAAATATTTGCTGCAGTCTACATTTTATTTTTATGCGATACTATCAATTTAAGAAATACTTGAAATTTAAATTTCATTGGTGTAATGGAATTACTAATGGGTAGTGGTGAGCTATGAAAACTTGAACAAACCTTTTTGTTTCCTTAAAAACTTGACATGACGGGTTATTCAATATTTAGGGTATATTCCAAAAATAAAATATAATAACCAAAACCATGGTTTCGGTTACCGACTGGTTCTAGTCACGTGACTATTATTATTGAAACATTTTTTCTTACACGTTACTAGTTATTTGTAGTTTCATAAATATTGCACTCATCAAAAACAAGTTTTTAATTTTTAGACGAATTTCTCTCTGTGATATGTTGGTTTTAACTATTTATTTATTTATTTATTCATATTTATTTATTTTTTTAATTGTCCGTGCTGTATGTTATTTTATCCACATGTGGTTTCATTTTTTCAACTGACCATTCTAGCCCTGAAGAAGACTATAGTATAGTCGAAACGTCGGCATGAATAAATTTTATTAATTGACTGAAAGTCCGAAGAATTCTTACTTTCCTGTATCTACCTCCATTATTGAAACAGTTCGGTTTCATTCGCGGAAACCCTAAAATTTTCTTTCAAAACATTACGTCTATCGTCTTTCATAATCCTAAATTATGGAGTGGAAAATTAAAAAACGTACAATGTAAACCGTAGAAAATAGATGCAAACATCAAAGAGTTAATAAGGGTATATTCCAAAAATAACAAATTTTAACCGTGGTTAACCAAAAGTGTTCCAATAATATCAAATGGTAAAAATTGTACATTTATGTAACATGGTACCGGTTAAAATGGTTGCAACCGAAGCTCACCAACGCAACCGTGATTTTTCCTCGGTTTTGTCGGTTACATCTTCTGTCCTTTTTCATAAGATGTCAGTTTTTATATATTAGTGAGGTTAGATACTATTTATTGAGTCTTTGATGTTTGCATCTATTTTCTACGGTTTGCATTGTAACTATTTTAATTTTCCACTTTATAATTTAGGTTTATGAAAAACAATAGACGTAATGTTTTGATAGAAAACTTTTGGGTTCCCGCGAAAGAAACCGAACTGTTCCAAAAATAATGGTCACGTGACTATAACCAGTCGGTAACCGAAACCATGGTTTTGGTTATTATATTTTATTTTTGGAATATACCCTAAATAGTATCTAACCACACTAACCTATAAAATCTGACATCTTATGAAAAAGGACAGAAGATGTTAACCGGCAAAATCGAGGAAAAATCATGGTTGCGTTGGTGCGCTTCGGTTGCAACCATTTAACCGAAACCATGTTTCATAAATGTACAATTTTTTACCATTTGATATTATTGGAACACTTTTGGTTAACCACGGTTAAAATTTGTTATTTTTGGAATATATCCTTAGTCTCATTGATAGGCTACCGCATAGACAACATACTTTTATGAAATTTTATGTTCTTTTTGGAAAAAATAAATAAGTAAAGAAAAAGAACAAGGGGCTCGCATAATACAAAAACGTTTAACAAATCATTGCACAATCCCTCTGTACCTCACCGCCGCTAGTATGGCAATTTTAGTCTAATTTAAGAAACTATATCTTCTTATAGTTTCCGATGTTCGAAACTATGCATGCATTACTTAAGTATGTACAGGTATATCGGGTTTGAATATCGTAAAAAAGGCATTTATTTATATATTTATAATTACCTCTTCGAGGATTTTGCTCGGTATAGACATCATAACAACAGCAAAAGCTGACCGAATTAAAGCCCGAAGGCAAAATATAAATATATCCAAATCTCTTTTATGTGCAGATAATAAACAGTTGTTGGCTAACCATAAGGGTGATCCCACGCTTTGGAGAGCAATTCGTAAAACTGATCTTTTAGGTGTATTTGAAGATAAATTAAAACCTCCGTCATCTATTGCACATTTTATACTTTCTAATAATTCATGATATGCTGGATTCGAAAACGTTTGCACCACTACAATGTTTCTATTAATAATAAAGAAATAAAATAAATATGATAATCTTACGTGGATTTGGTTTTTCAGAGTAGCTCCAACATTTAATATTAGCTTTTTCCATATGGGCTTTATCCATAACTTTTGTTAAATCATAATAATGACCGAAACTTTTTACAGGTTTCTTCTGAGCTGTGGGGATATTTTGATATCTCCACGCTATTTTAAGTTTATCTTCATCGGCCATATTATTTGAAACTGGGGTTGATTCCTCTTCATTAGTAATAACTGCGGGTAAGCCAGATACTAAAGACACTGAATTCGGTTCTAAACTACCAACAAATGCTGAATGGTCACTGACAATTCCTTCAGCAATGTAATATTGTAACATAAGCGTGGAGTATGTTGCCAAAGTATCCTCCTCTATAAATATTTGATGTAAAATATTGAAGTATTTTATATAGAATAAATATTACCGATTAATGTAATTGTTCCAACTGGTAAACCTCCTCCTAAATAATAAAATTAACTAGTTAAAATATATTTCCATTAGATAACCTAAAATCTTACCAATAATCTCATCTAACGACGGTATTCCAGACGATATCAGCAACTGTGTATTGTTAACAGATAACTTCGTACCCGGAATATTTAATTTTTTTCTTTCCATTTTGATGACAAATAATAAAATTTGACTTTTGTAAATATAAAATCAAAATTCAATGTCAGTTTTAGCCTGCGTAGCTGTCATTTGTTCAAGTCAGGTTCAAGTATTTAACATGTGCTGCCCACTATGAACTACATCCGACAAATTTTTGAAAGTGTTACCAACCATAGTATAATTGTACGCGGTAAAATATAAAAATTCACAACTTGTAAGAAAATGTATTAGAAAAAAAAAATCTGTTGTGGCCAGCACAAAACCTTCCGTCAATTCGATGTATTTTGTACAAATCCCTTATCAAAAGTTCCTTGAAAAAGATTTTATATATTCTGTAAAATTGTAACACGAACACACTATTTTTTACAAATTCCATACCGAAAGTTCCTTTGAAAAGATTCTAAAATCCAATAAAATTATAATACGAACGTATATTATGTATTGCACTTAACACTTTCTCCTTCTTCAACTTTTCTTTATTTTATTAAGGGTCACTGTTTCTTACTCTTCTCTTCTACTCATTCCTGTCTAATGCATCTTCTTGACATAGTTCCTCCTCTCTCAAATCTTCTGCTATACAGCCTTCCAACTTCTCTTTGGCCTTTCTCGTACTCCCGGCATTATTCTTATTATTAAGTTCCTGTCTTGAGGCGAGGCCGCAAATGCAAGTCAGACACTCTGTCACTTGTATCACTTTCAGATCCTATACTTTCCACTTTGGTTTTGCACTTGACACTGACATCTGTCAATTAGAATTTTTTGAATATATCTGCAGTTTTCATAATTTTGGCAAAGCTGACTGATTTTTGAAAGTTAATCTCTCTTAATTTCTCTATAATTCTATATATATTGAATATGGAGGAAAATATATAATCGAGCCGTATAGATAATAAGATATTCTTTCTATTGATAATCACATAAAATGTCAAAAATGATATTTAACTGCGTTTTTTCAAGAAAAACTATTAAGAACTTCAAATAAAGGTACTTCCGGTTGACCAATTACAACCAAAATCTAATCAGCTCTTCATATGATTGTAAAGAAGAGGATTACGAAAGAATCATAATTTTTAGAATTGTGATTTTGGAGTTATCGTCGGAGAAAAATTTGTCACATACACACGGACACACACAGACACACACACATACAGACATCATCGTAAAACCAGTGAAATCGTATTGTAGGGACCCTGAAACGTGCTTATTCATTTAAAACTCACCATCGAATTTTTTGACCAAAGACAATACCTTCCTTACCTAAAGGTGACGGAAGATAAAAACTATCGATAATAGCGGGTTTAAAAACGATAAAATATGACGAGAAAATGAGAAGATACAATGCAAATAGAATTCTGTACCAATGCTGGATAGAAATAAACAAAAAAAAAAAAAAAACGAAAATGAACTATAAATAAATAACTGGGATATACATAAAACAATATACATAGGTACTAAGAAAGAAACGGCTAAGCTATGCACAACTAGAAGTAGAATGACAACGGGAAAAAAACATGGATATTAACGGGGAATTATGAAGAATATACAAAGACACAAAAAGCAAGACCAAGATAAGATTAAAGACTCAAGACATAACAAAATATAAAAGGTATTAGTCTTCAATACCTTGAAAACGAGACCGGCAAATCAATAAAGCTCGTAGCCAGGTTAAGATGGGGGAATGAAGAAAACGACAATAAATATTAGAAGAACATGTCGATTATGCAATGAAGGCCAAGAAATTATAATACATTTAATATTTAATTGCAGGGAACTTCCAAGGCAAAATATATGGCCTGTACCATGTCTTAGACACCTAGACAAAATGGGTAGCGGGGAGTCATGGGCTAAAGCGCCATAGAAGAAGAGGGAAGAAAGAAAATAATATATTGTATAAAATTCTATAGGTATGTGATATATAGTTTCACATTCAATACAAATTGTATCAATTTTTGTGAAAATTCAATGCTGTAAAGCATGAATTAAAATAAATAATAATAGTAACAACATAAGCGCGGGAGTGGAGTATGATGCCACAGTATCTTCCTCTATAAATATTTAATGTAAAATATTGAAGTATTTTATACAGACTAAATATTACCGATTAATGTAATTGTTCCAAATGGTAAACCTCCTAAATAATAAAATAAACAGTTAAATATATGTTCATTAGATAATCTGAAATTATACCAATAATCTCATGTAGCGACGGTATTCCAGACGTTATCAACTATGTATCGTTAACAGATAACTTTGTACCCGGGCCATTTAATTTTTTTCTTTCCATTTTGATAACAAATAACAGAATTTGACTTTTGTAAAAATAAAATCAAAATTAAATGTCAGTTTTAACTGTCATTTGTTCAAGTATTGTTATATCATAACTGCCGCAGATGACATCAAAGGCTTGTTATGATTTATAATATTATTTAAATATTATTTTTTGTAATTCTCTCATTAATACTTTCAGAATGCTATGATAAACAGAACAAGTACCCATTAAAGGAGATAGACAATATTACGTAAAATGGGAGCACCGGGAGTCATGGTTACATGCTTGACATATGGGAATCATGTTTTTTTTTTTTAATTAGAACGTAAATGGGGAAGTTTAGAATGGAAAAAATTCTGCATAATATACTATTTTCTCGCAAATATAACACAAATGACTGCTGAAATTGAAAATTAAAATTATTGCTCCATTTATTTATAATTCATATTTTTTGGGTAAACTCTAAGTACGTCACAAGTCAGTTATGCGCAAACTCAGACAGAACGGTGAAAGCGAACCACTTGAACGTAGGTCGAATAACACCTCAGTCTCAAGTGACTGGTAACCGCAACCATATACCTATTAACTAATATATTGCTAATGCTCGTGTCTTTCCCATAAGAGTAGGTGAAGGAAACACTGTGAAATGGAAATATCATTTCTGCATAAGTCTATCTCTCACAAACACCCAACCGGCAAGTATGCGCATGCTCGGAAATCTTGACTACTATTGGCTAACGCTGACAGCGTCGCTGGCTGGGCTGCGTTCCAAAATCCTACTCTTAGAGTACGAAATTATTCAAAACTAATAACCTTACTCTCAGAGTTTACTCAACCTGTTCCAAAACAGCCAGAGTTTACTCCAAAATGATGTTCTACTTACTCTACTAACGAGGAGGGTACAGAAATTACTCCACAATATTTCAAACGTAGATGCTCACGATTCTCAACATATGAAAGTAATTTGCCTTCTTGAGGAAGAAAACATGCTTTTGGTTGAAAATAAACATAAGTAAATATATTAATATATATATATATATATATATATATATATATATATATATATATAAAAAAATATACATATATTGCGAGCGTAAAGTTAAAAAAACTAGTAAAATACTAGCTATCTTGTACTGATGAGCTCTAATAAGAGCGAAACACGTGTCTACAGCTGCTATTGAGCGATTACCCTACGAACAACATTTTACTAGTTTATATATATATATTATACACATTATATTGAGGAGAGTGCTCCATAAAAGCGCTTTTATTACGGGCTTGACATTAATGTTGTAATTATAAGTAGTTTTGTTAGTTTTATAAAATTATTTTTAATTTAGTTTGAATTTTTTACTTCAACAAAACTCTTATTCGTTCCAAAACACAACACATCATACTTTACGCCAAAACTCGGTATTCTTGGGTTTGGAACGCTGCCCTGGTGATGCAGCGAACACAGGGTTTGACTTTGTGACTTTGACGTTTGATTTCATTTCTGTTTGTAGTTGCACTTCGAAAGTATTTGCTTTGTGTTTCATACAGTAATTTATTGTCACCTAAATAAATTAATCCTGACCAGATTGTATTCCTATTATTTTTACAGTACAACAAAGTAAATTACTTAATTCAAATTTAGCACTAGAATATGTCAATGTTTTTTATTATTACTAATATTTATATTCAAGAATTTACATACAAAATAAATAGTAGGTACATTGTTTAATTTCTCAAATTTAAATTTAAAATTTCTCATGCTAGTCGTTAATAAACAGAACTCTGTGATTCGCAAAAAGTGATCATGATTTCCTCATTAGCAAATAGTAGTCAAGGTTTCCAAGCATGCGCATAATTCGCGGTTGGGTGTTTGTGTGAGATAGACTTATGCAGAAATGATGTTTCCATTTCACAGTGTTTCCTTCAAGAAAAGCAAAGGATCCGCAATATATTAGTTAATAGGTATATGGTTAAACTGAAGCTTGGTTGTCCGAGATCAGCTGATCATCCGCCATGTTGTGACGTAGGTGCAGGTGCCCTATTAGTAGATATTAAATTTAGTTTTTAAATTCTTTGTGGTTTGGTACGGCGTTTTGCTTTTCGCGTAGTCAACTTTCATTAGTATATTTCCCGAAGTGTATATTAATAAAAAAGATTAAATGCAGATTTAACTGTATTTTTATTCCGGATTAAAATATTTGATATGAGCGCTATTCATAAAACAGAATAATACCCGAGACAGAGGACAAAAATTAATGATCATTAACGATTAGATATAGTATGCGCACGTGAACTTGATACTATTGACACATGCAAAATTGCGTCTATTAACAAACCAGAAAATATTGACTAGTAAGTACGTGATACTTATTGTTTTGTACTGTATGAGGAGCATTATACTTTGATTTTATTTTCGTTAACATATCAGTGTGGTATTTTTAATTTTTATAGTAACAAATTAAAGGAAAAATGGTATTTGAATATATTTTTCTAAGAAAAACTATTTAGATTTAGAGATTCAAGTAAAACGCCACTTCTTGTTTTCCATTTGGGCACCAAAATCTAATAGGTTCTTTTTATATTGTATATTGGAGGAATAAAAGATTTTATAATTTTTTTGAATGATCCACACAAACGTGCACATGCTCTCAAACACACAATCACAGACCAACGTGAAAATGTTAAAATCTGGTTTTATTTAGCGACCTTAAAATATGCTTATTTACCAAAATTTCAATATGCAAGGGTAGCGGAAGATAAAAATAACATAATACAAATATACATAGTAATGTAATAGTAATACAAAAATGATTTGGTTAATATTTTATTTCTTTTATAAAACACATTTCGAAAATAATAGTACTTGAGAAGTATTATACAACATGAATTATAAAATATTTGTGAATGAATTTTGAGTTATGTGCAATATTTTAGTATAAAGAATACAGTAAACCTAATTTGACAGAGAAGAGAGGCATCGGAAATATTATTTGATGATAAAAAATAAATTGTAATATTACTTTTGGTTTTTTCACTTCTTGTTAACAGTTACACTACAAAATTTAAGAGAACATATAAAGCAAAATTATTTTTGGTAATAATGCAACAATGTATGTACAGTCTCTGTAAAAATGACCAAACTTTGTTTTTATTACTCAAAACTAGTGCTTATACATAGTCTAATTTTCGTGCAAAGCAATGGTATATATTTCTACGCTTTTTGTAAATTTGGCATTCGAGACAAAATAGTAATTGGCTGATGTATCTATCATATCACAAATAAATCAATAAAATGAAGTAGTCTATATTTAGTTAAGTAAAATAAATAGTAGAGTTTAATTATTAGTGTTTTAGGTAGGCAGTTTTGTATATTTTCAACATTTTATAGAATTGCTTTTCAAATACCAAAATATAATGTTGCTTATATAGTACATAAGGGCAAAACTGTTTTTAATTTGGCACAATATTGTAATACAGTGTCGAATGAAATAATCCAATAACTATTCGTTATTTACATCATTAGTTGCGAATAATTGTATATCTCGTAATTTACAATCATTAAAACTAACTTACTCATATTTAATGGGCGGATATATTTTACAGTGTACGACTATTTACAGCGTAGTGATTTAATATTACGCTTAGAAATATTTCAACACAATCGGCGAATGTCTCACAAATAGAACTTTAAAGACAAGAATTTAGAAACAAGAACAATGAAATTATACCACATAGTCAACATTTATTATATACAAAATTAATTCTAATAGACAGAAAGTCATGCTAGTAGACAGAAACAAGTAAATATGATTGTTAAGATTAAGACAGGTGACTCTTAATTATAGTAAAGTTTGATTGCTTATGACCGAATTGTACCTCAGTTTGCATTTGCTACTCATAAGATTTATTTGTAGGTTTAAACAAATTTAAATGATTGTTTTTACATTGTAGCATTAATAATAAAATAAAATATCTGAGGTAAAATATGACAGTTCTTTTGAACACACAAATTTATGTAAAACCTTGAATTCGCAGTTTCATTCCATCTTCTTCTTTACTTTTATCTTTCTTATCTAATTCATCGTGCACTACTTCCTTTAACATTCCCCATAATGCGTCTTTGTCTACCACCAAAAATTTACTTTCTTTTTGTTCTGGTAAGAACGTTGATGGTTTGTCATCTTCCTCTGTTTTAGCATCATTGATGTATTCGACAGGAACTTCGTGAATTTCTGTGTTTATATGTTTTATTTCGTGTATTATCTGTCTTTCTGTTGGTGCGCTACTTGCAAATTTTTCTGTTGTCGTCGACAATTTTGTTGTTACTGTTGACTGTTCTGTAATTGTTATTGGACTGACTGTTGTTGAATTGTTTATTGTAATTTTTTCTGAAGTTAATGTTGTACCTCGTGTAGGTGTCGTAATTGTTGTTGCTATAGTATGTTTAGGTTTTTTGTTAACAGTTTTAATAGATTTGTATTTTCTAGGAATGGAAACTTTAGTAACATTTGCTGCTTTTGTAATGTTATCCAGTTTTCTATTTATGATTATTTTACTTTTTGAAATTAAAGCAATTATATTTGTTTTATTAAGTTTTACAGAATGTAGTCCTGGATATTCAGTTTTATTTAATTTTTCATCCACTATTTCATTTGTTATGTTTTCAGGAGTTGTTGTATTATTTATAACAGTAGGTAGAGGATCTTCCAATTCAGGTTTAGTAATATTATTAGAAATAGAATTACTATCAACATTTATAGTATAGGTAGTAACACTCAATTCATCTAACGGAATAAAATCAGGAGTAGATGTAACCGTACTGGAATATTCCTCCTCTTCAGTAGTAATTTCCGTTACAGTAGTTATAGATAAACTATCAACAGTAGATGTCGCAATGTTATGTTTACATTCAGCCGGTGTTTCAAACTCAGTTGCATTTCTCGAACCATTCTTTCCGAACCAAGTAATTAGATCATCTTCTGTGATTCCAGTCAATAATTCACTACCACTTTGAGAATGGAAGAAGGTCTCAGCTGCTAGATCTTCTCTCTCAGCCGGATATACCCGCGCAAATGCAGGACGAAGAGATGAAATGACGTAAGCACTGCGCACGATGTACTGAACGCAGATTGGACATTTGGACGTTACGTTTGCAAAGACAAACCACAGTTCGTTGTCATGCGAGCCATGTTGGAGATCAGAAATGTTGCCATCAGAGTCGCTTGGCATGCTATTTACGGAGAAGAGTTCGTAGCCAGAGAAGAGGGAGATTTCTAGACGAAGAACTCCGGAAGGATTGGAATTTTTCCACCTAAAACAATTATTAATATGTACTATCTAAATAGTTTTACTAATAAAATATAACTATTCAGAAGTCGCAAAACACTTTATTGAATATATGACAATCTCGAGGAATATGAGATACAAATCAGATCCACCGTGTTCACATTTAAACACAAATTACTTATTTATTGAATTTGGTGCGATTCTTCAACTAAATTTAAATTTCATTCAAGAAAAAAAGTTATTGGTAATTCTTCTATTCTTATGGGTTGTATAAAAATTGTAAAACAAAAAAAAACGAAATTTTCAATCTATAATATACAGGGCATCGAACCCGCCAAAAACTGGGTTCGGTTTAGGTTCAGGTTAATTTGTTTTTTGAAAGATGGGTTCGGGTGCGGTTCTGTTTCAAGCATTAATAAAATTTGCGGTTTTGTTCGCGGTTCAGGTTCGAAATAATGTAAAATGAGAGCCAGAATTTACGCAAAACGCAATAAGAAACGAACACAATTTTCACGAAAAGTCAGCCCAGACAGCATCGCAGACGCCTAAGACGTCGATTATCGGCTGTATTTACTTTTCGAACTAAAAATTAACCTGAACCGGAGTTGAACCCCGAATCTGAATTTTAATACTCGGTTCGGTTCGACTCAGGTACAATTAAAAATATATCTGAGGTTCGGTTCTCGGTTTGGGTTCCCTAATTTGTTACGGTTTGGTTCCGGTTTTGGTTCGGTTGAGGTTCGGGTTCGAAGCCCTGATAACATAACATAGAAATCGCTGCAATCAAAGATAATTCTTATTGTTTTTCTTTAGAATTTGCCTATTCTTTTACTTTGAGCCATATAGTAAAAATATACAATAAACAATATTAAGAACAAAATGGCCTATTAAAGCGTCAACTTTAGTCTAATTTTCCGCTAAATAAGTAGCATAACAAATGAAATAGTGGAGATTTCTACAATGTTGCCAATTCAGTGGCCGTGTTGAAAATGCTAAGTTATGAAGAAACGGCAACACTGAAGGGCAAGGGACAGTGTGCGGAGAAAAGAAAAAGTTGAGCATCAGTCCACATTTATTTACCGGCGACTATAATATACCTGAAACATGTTTTAACTTTCAACATGGGCAATTTTCCTTCAATTTCTTCAACAGAACTTCGATCCGCAACAATTTCTTGTATGACTTTAGACCATAAATCCAACAAAGGTGTTTGAGCCACTGCTGCATACGTCGAATAACTCGTATGTCCCTAAAAAATAAAAGAAAGAACAATAAACTTATATTTTTCAAAAATATTTTTAATTTACTTGTATAGTTGCGCATCCGGCACCAGTGGCGTACACGAAAACTTTTGTTGGGAGGCTGGGCAAATGTAGTATTTGCTGTGTATGATCACTCTTTAATTCCAGTGTATCAGTTAGCTCCATCCCCGAAGTTGCTAGGGAAACTGTAAGTGCCCGATGTTTATCATGTGCCAGAGAACTAAACATGGCAAATGCCTTAACTGATGGGAAAATTAGTTCAGTGTGTCTGTCGAGCATATGAGATCGGTAAAATAGATATCGTGCTACGGCTTCTGCGGATTTCAAATCCTGAACTAAACAGAATGCAGTTAGGGAGTAGACTGATGCTTTAAAATCCTCAGAAGTAGCTGAAAATTGAAACTTTGTAAAAAATGTTTAACAAATTGCATAATTAGAATAATAATGACCACTCTACTAAGATAAAAAAATCTGTTGTGGCCAGCACAAAACCTCTCGTCATTTCGATATTAGGCTATATAAGTATTGTATTGCACTTCGCTATCGAACCGCCGTTTTGTAACAAAAAAGAATTACAGAACTTTACCCAAATATTGTATTTTATTGTATTTAACATGTCTTCTGCACACATACAATTCTACTTGTATCTATTTTTCAAAGATTGGCGGTATTTCTAATGGATATATGCAGGTTACCTATAATTTTAAATATTTAATTAATAAAACCATAAGAAAGATTAAATGTATTTCCCAGAAAAAGCTTTTAGAATGTATTTCCCTGAATGTAACTAAAACTTTTGATTTTTGACACTGATATCTGTCATTTACAAATTATGTTATAAACATTTGAATTTGTCAACTGGTTTCCTTAGTGTAGTTTCGCCTACTCGACTTATTATATCCCGATATTCTATATATTATAGCGTCTTTATCTCTAAATTTGTGGAAGATATAATAAAAAATTTAAATGTATCAGATGTATAATTTTGTTCTTCAAAATGCGTAATATAAAAAATAAAATAATATTTAGAAGATTTTTTTAAAAAAAACTACTACTTCCGGTTGTTCAATTGTTACCAAAACCTTTTTAGCTCTTCCCAGGCATGTCAGATTGAGGAATTCGTAGTTAAACAAGTCTTATGTCTTATAGTTTTTGAGTAATCGTCCCTCCAACATCTACACATACACACATATACACATCCACACACACACACACACACACAGACACACACACACACAGACATCATCGTAAAAATGTTAAAATCAGTTTATATGGACCTTAAATCGTGCTTATTCACTTAAATCTGGAGATGTGATTTTTAGCATGAATCCAATACCTCTCTTAGCGAGAGGTAAAAAATGTATTCTTTCTTTTTCTTTCTTCATAAACTGTGTATTACTAATTCAATAAAACAAATACATATTTAAAAAATAGCTATGTATACAATTCACGGAATGAGCAAAAAGTTCCGTATTTCGAGAATTGTGCAATTTTACAATCTGCCATGTGCCATCATTTCGATTCTTAATATTTTAACTTTTTTTAATCAAATAAGATATGCTTTTGTCTTGATAAAAATTCTCATTACTAGGTACTAGGTAATGACAAAAAAATGATTTTGGTATAAATTTTTATTTTTAAATATATAACTTTTAAACAGTTGGTAATCTAGAAAATGTTTCAAATAAAAAAGTTTTATTATTCATCCAGCGGCATATATAATTCATTTTTCTATAGGTAAATTTTCGAGATAAAGCACAAACTTACATTTTATAAATAAGAAATTTCATATAAAATAATGGGTAAAATAAATTTAAAATACAATAGTAATAACTCATATCAATAGAAAGAGAGAAAAAATAGTAATTATATAAAGTAAAATCAAATATTGATCTTATTTAAAAAACGTCACTGGATAAACTATAAAAATATTTAACATTTTTATATGAACTATTTTCCTAGAAGTTACTTGAAAATGAAAATTTCGATCACATTAAGTTTTTCTCTCATTATCTAACACCCTATGAAATTTTTTGGCAAAACAAACTTTCCGAGATCCTAATAGTTTCCTTTGAAATCCGGACACGCTATACAGAACAATTTAGCTATTTTCCAGCTTCAAATTCGAAATCATGCGACTAAACATTTATTCAGCAATCATCCGTTGCTACCCATTCATATCCGAAGATACTACTTTCGCCTCGTCCACATTCATAATAGTAATCGTTCTATTATTTCCAAAATGGTTAAGTCCTAAATCAACTACAGAATTTAAAAATATTTGCATATGTGTCTGATGCAATGGTTACTAGAGTAGGCCCTATTATTCTAAAGAAGAAAAATATATATTTATTTATTCTTACTCAGTATAGGTTCCTTTAAGTTTCTTCCAGTTTCTGCTTCATACAACCAATCGGCAGCATCTCTTCGAGGTATTGGATGTGGCCATCCAAAGTCACCTTCTTCGGTAGTAGAAACATTTTTCAAAGCTTCTAAAGCAAGTTGAACTTTCGTGCTTTTAACTAAAATCAACGCTAAAGCTAAAGCCGCTATTCCTGTCGACAATTTTACCTTTCCAATATTCTTTTCTAAATATTTTTGAGCGCTTGTAATAGTTTCAGAATCAACTTGGTTCTCTATTCCTACTTCATATAAAATTATTATAGTTTCTGCGGTAATTTCAACAGTATGTTCATATTTCAAAAACTCTGAAGTGATGTTTATATATTTTAGAGCAGGATTATCGTTGTTGATTTTAACATCTGCTGGTAGAGGAGTAAAACTGCCATCATCTTCCTGCCTCAATTGAATCCAGCGTTTAACTTCTTGTACTAAATCAGGGTCAACACTAAAGAACGCCTGTGTTTTTGCAAGGGCTTCCAAAATCTGTACAGTAGCAGTATGGCTTGATAGCATATGATGTTCACTAAATGAGTTATCTGCATTTCTGAACGATAGTACACTTTGTATCTACAAAACAATTTAAGTACAATCTTAAAACAAAGTAGTAGTTTATACTTACGTAACCAGGTAGATTGGCTAAGGTTTCTTGCCTCATGGTTTCATTAGCTTTATTTCCGAAGTGTTCCAGGAGTAATAAAGGAGTTAAAGATGCAATAGCGCCTTGTAAACTGCTAGTTTGACGTTTTAAATGTTGGGGCGAAGGTAAAGCTAAACCTCCAGTTACTAATAAAGAACCGCTTTCAGATCCTGGGACCACAGAACGTGGGATGTCTAAATGTAATACTTGGGAAAAGCCAGCTTCGTCATTGTAGTTCCAAATCCTAAAATAAAACAGTGATAAGATATTTGCAAAATATAAATAAAATTGATTTAGTGTATTAGAATAATCAAAATGGAAAACTAGCTACTTCAGTAATATAATAAAATAAAAAGTAAATACTTACATATTATAACTAAATATAAATAAACACAAACATAATGAATATAAAATATGCGACGAGTAAATTCAATAACAAACATATACAAAAATGATAAAATAGTAAAATCATTTTAAATAAAACATGCTAAATAAACGCATATCATAAAACACAGGTAAAAGATTAAATATTCCTAAAATAAATTAAAATCTGAGGAATATTAAGGGTTAGCAGGATTTCTGTAAAACGGCACTATCATTAGAAATATTTTACTTTGACTTGTTTATGCGTAATATGTGAACCGTTCCAAGAGTTGCAGATTGCATCGAAGCAACGCCTATGGTTTATTAGATAATCACGATACTCTCCCTTATCAGATTGGTTTTCTTTCGTGTCATCGACTGTACCTACGTATGAAGACAAAACTAGTTTAGTTTAGTAATTTTCATGAAAGTTTTAGCGTACCGATAAGAAAGCATAGTTTTTATTAATAAAAAGTAGGCTGCCGATTTTTCTGAACGCAAATACCTTTTCATACTTTTTACGATATAATAATACCGCAGTATTGTGTTCATGTAAAAACAAAACTTTATTATATTTTTTGGAAGATAGCAATGGACCCATAAATCATGATCGAAATACATTTATATAAAAATTGTAAAATGCATACTGATTAATAAGTATTAATCTAAATAATTGAAAAAAAAAAAAAAACATTTGCATTATAAAGTTATAACAAATTAAACATTATGAGGCGACGGGTGCTATTTGATTTTATTGGTGGGAAATATAAAAGCAGAGAATACCGCGTATAATTTCCCAGCGCCCCGCCTATTGGCAGTTCTGGTTTGCATCACTAGCGCCACTGTTATCTCAAACTTTTGTAATGCATTTAGTCGATTATGAAGTAAATAGAAAACAGAAAAAATATTTTTATTTTCGTTCGTATTAAGTTAAATTAATATTAATTTTTACAATATGTAAAATATAATTTTTCGTATAAAAAAAAATTATATCTGCCCTCAGGAATCAGGAAAGAACACTGTTTTAGTGACTTTGTAAATCTAGCCCATGAAGTTGGCGCGTATGGAAATGTTCAAATCTTGACTTGTGCACCGTTAGACAAGATACTAACCTTAGACCAGGAATAGAGGGGCGACAGGGCATGCTATGTATTTCGCCGTAAGAAGACTTTCCAAATCATCATAGCGACTTTCGACCTTATTGAAACGTCAAAGTCAGCTGCAATCGCCCAATCGACCAGATGTGTTACATATGTGTGCAGTCGAACGAATAAGTTTTCAAAATCAACAAGCGTCACCCGACGTTATCAATCATTATTTTGACTTCTGACATTCTTGAATACATACGTCTTTAGTTTGATTCATAGTTTTCTTAGTTTTAAATTGTTCTATTTATGTTATGGATAATCAAGTGTTTATTTAGATTTGGTCAACTGTAACATAAAAATATTTAACTGGTCGACTAGCGATTCCAGCTGATTCAATAAGGGTCAAAATCGCAGAGATGATTTGGAAATATACGCGTGAATATGCCCTGTCTCCCCTCTATTCCTGGTCTAAGATACTAACAATAACATAACCTAATCCTAATTCATTTTATACTCCACAGCTCCACAGTGTACTAGTCAGCCATCTTGTCGAACAGTGCATATGTCGAGATTTGAGCATTTCGGTTCGCGTCAACTTCATGGGCTAGATTTGCGAGACGAGAAATGCATAAATCGTGATTTGAAGAAATCTATGTATAAGTTGTCTTGTATTTCATGCTTTTCATGTAATCCCCTAATCAGCCATCTTGTCGAACGGTGCATATGACTAGAATTGAGCATTTCGGTTCAAGCCATCTTCATGGGCTAGATTTGCGGAGCCAAGAAATGCATAAATCGTGATTTGAAGAAGGCTATGTAAAAGTTTTCGTGTGTCTCATGCAATCCCGGTGACGTCACGAACTCATCGCAAAATTTAAAAAAATTATACCTTGCTTATTTTCACATAGGTTTTTCATTAATCGTAATGCCAGCTATTTTACTCCCGTTTTTATAAGTTTTCTTGAATTTTAACGCTGCTGGTTGCCATCCTCCAGTTTACTAAAATGGAAACTACTATGTTAAATTAGTAATCATGAGCATGAGATATGCATCCATAATTTCTCATTACGCAATGACGTATTCAGTGATTACAATAATGTGCCAGCCACTGAGTTGCTTATTTCTCGTATACAATACCGTAATACTGGTTGTATTCTGATCTTGGTAGAATTGAGTACAGAATGGTATAGGGTACTAAATAAAAACCATTTATTGCTGAATGATTTATTAAAACTATAATAATTTTTAGTATATACTTCAATTAACAGAATATACTAGGTAGAAATTAATAAAAATAATAGATAAAATAGCAAAATTAATAATAGTCAAATTAGTGATGTACAGAATGGAACAAATTCGAGTTCCGTATAGGAAAAACTTTCTTATTGTGTATGCTACAGAAAATTGATGTAGGTCTTTATGGGTCAATTTTTTGAGACAACTTTAATAGGCACCACAGGAATTTTCGATCGTCTTTTGTTTTGGGGTACAGGCTAAAACTTGATTTTCGCCTATTTTGAAAATACCTCATATTTCACTTATATAAGACAGAAAAAATGTTTAGATAATATTTATACGGTTTTTTTTAGGTAGAATAACACGGCGTAATTAGATTTTTTCTAAACCTAGTAATTCTCGAGATATAACACAAACATATTTTTAAATGGGAACATATGTTGAAAATAGTCCTATCCTTTTCCTTATTTTATAAGCTTTTCAACGATATATAACAAGTCTACATTCTTTTGCTTTACACATGAATAAAACATGAATTATTAATTTTTTGGTGTGAAAAAAATTAAATGTTATTTTCTTTATTTTTACTCATTTTTCTAATTTATATACTTCAGAAAGCATATTAAACCACATTTTTACTTCCTTGTACGAAGTAAAGGAAGTATTGTAATCGCGAAAAATTTCGGTTTCCGGATTTCAACGGAAATATCCATTTTGACCATCCCTGAATCCATTTTGACTAATTTCGTCGTGACGTCTGTACGTACGTATGTACGTACGTACGTACGTATCTCGCATAACTGAAAAACGGGAAGCCGTAGAAAGTTATTATTTTGTATTTATGACTGTTATAACATCTAGTTGTGCACCTCCCTTTTTGGTCATTACATAACTTTTGGAAGTGGTACTTTACTTGAAGCCTATAATAATATACTTATAAAACTACTATATACTGCTGGTGGGAGTGAGATTTGTGAGACCAACATTGGACGAGAGTAGAGATATATATCTGCACTTGTCTGTAAGAATACCTCTACGCAAGTGCACGAATTTACTTTGATCTTATTGGCGTAGTGGAAGAAAATAAAATTTCATTCTTTGTTGTATGAATTGAAGTTTGTGGGGAAAAGAATTTAAAATTGACGAATTTGACCACGACTATTTAAAATCAATGTGGAATTTAAATCTTTATATTGAAAACATAATAGAATACATGTAAGGGTATGTAGTGAAAAAAGTTATATCTTTGAAATTTTGTACTTTTTGTGCGCAATATTTAAAAAGTGAAAGTACATGTAATGCTTTAATAAAACTAAAAAATAGAGGGAAATATTTATTTCCATCAAAAGACGTCATTTTCATTTGTAAGACAGCTGAGATAATATTTATAAATAAATAAATAAATAATAACTTTATTGACCAGAGTCAACGGCGGGGTTCAGCCAAAGGCTGATCTTCCACCCAACCAGTACATGTAAATTACAAAAAATAATAAAAAAAGTCAACATAAATACATAATATGAAAGTATATCACAATATGTCAAATAAGAAGATAAATTTACATAATAATTTACAGAAAATGATTAATTAATTTATACAGAACAAATTTTTAACACGAGCTTTGAAAGAGTGTATTAATATATTAATAAAATGAGTACTAAAAATTTTACGAAAATTCTGTGCAATGATATTTTTTCTAAATGTATCCACAATGTATTTAATAAGCCTGAAATATTAAAACATATAATGGGTCAAAATATTTTTGATAATCATTTAACCCAAATGGTGAAAATTATAATACCACTTTATATTAAGATAAGACTTCACCATGAGTGTAAATTACTTTCGGAAAAAGACAACTTCGAAATAAATACAATAGGTTAATTATTTTTAAAAATCAAAAGTATTAAGTTTTAAAATGTAATATTAGAATATTTGTAGAATGGATGTTTTTTTTTAAGTCTAAATAAAATTATTTAACAAAATTGCTGTTTTATTCTCTACAACCTTGTCCAAATTTCTACAATTTTACTATCGATTACTGTTTTATTTCACAAGTTTGGCAAAAATAAATAATGAGCCTGTTTCACATTTTTCAAAAACTATTTTAAATGAAAGTTTATGGAATGATTTTATTAGTAATAATTTTTATTTTAATAATTTGTTGTTATTTGTGGAAATAATTAAATAAAAAGATTGGCGTCCTGAAAAACTACCCCCCACTCCTGTGACATAGAAACACATACATTACATCATTAATAGCCAATAGGAAAATAGTTTTTTCATCACCTACGTTTATTCATATTATTTATATAAATAAACGTAGGCTAAAGTTTGTCACATGTTAATAACAAAATCTTTTAATTTGACATTTGACGCTGACATTGCTCATTGTAAATGAATAATAAAGTAATAATGGCTAATTCAAAGTACACTCAAGCTAAATCGGACAATTAACCGAAGGTCGATAGCTGGATGATGGCTGAATTTATATAAGAACGATTGTTTTACTGCTACCGAAGTAAGGGGTGTTAAAGAGTAGAGGTAAAATAAAATATAATAACTGAATTTATTATATAAATTGATAATATATTTTACTTTAAAGTTCTGGTCATGATTCTTATTTGACACTTGTTTGACAACTTTGACAATACACTTGACACCTTAGAACCGCTGAAGGTGTATGTACTCTGACGTCACATTCTGTTTTAGATCACGTGACTTATTCAAAATTTTATCCAAATTTCAAAAATTAATTGTAAAATATCTAAAGGATATTTCGTGATATTTTCAAATTTGAGGCTCTTTAAAGAACAATATCATTTCAAATTTAATACTTAAAAGTCATATAAAAATTCTTGCAACAGCCGTATTGTGCATATCATAAGAAAATGGCTAAATAAAATTTGAAAATCCTTCTTGAGAATTTTTAAACTTTATGAAAATGACTATTTAATTGAATGTGGACTAGTCATATTTAATCCGAATTGCTCAATGACATCTTAATATTAAGCGGGCATTCCTCTTCTTAATTTGCTGTGGAATTTTAATATTTAATCCTTCATTTAAAATGTGATGAATACTTTTCTAATTTGAAAAGGTATTTTCTTTTCCAAAATTTTAAACTTTAATTCTTTCTTTGTAATATATTCTTAATCTTTTCCAGGTATACCTTTTTTCTAACAATAATAATATTAACATTCAATTTTCACCGCAAACTTTAATTGTAATCTTGAACAGGTCATTTATTTTTCGAAATTTTGTTCTTGAACTTATAAATTTTCAATTTAATGAATGTATTTTATGTATAGTTATTTTATTTTCAAAATTGCAAATATTTATCGAAATATTCTAACATATATAAAATTTTGATAATAAATCATATTTTCTTACTTTTCAAATTTTGCGCGCTAGCTTTAATTCTTACAGTAACTGATAAGGATAGACAATAATGTTTGTAGCAGACTTCTCTTAAGTGAGAGATAGGGCATCAGCAGTATATAGTAGTTTTATAGGTATATTCCTATAATAGATTTTAATGAAGAACTATATTCAAATATAATCCAAAACTTTTCAAAATTGGTATATAACACTTCTATATTAATAGGAATAACATAATACATTTTAGTTAAAATGGTCTACCCGAAAGTGGTACTTTACTTGAAGCCTATAATAGATTTTAATGAAAAACTATATTAAAAATAATCTAAAACTCTCAAAATTTGGTATATAATACTCTTATATCAATGGGAATAACACAATATATTTTGGTTAAAATAGTCTAACCGGAAGTGATACTTTACTTGAAGCTGTTATCAGTTTTTCTTGAAAAAAATGGTGTTATGTATTTTGATTTTCATAATAAATGCTTCAAATAAAAGTTTTAGAGAATTAAATTCTGCGTCGAAAATATCAAGTATAATTAAATTAGCTCTTTGTATAAGCGAGATATGTATATTTAAAAATTATGTACTTTTTGGTTTCTGTAATTAAGTTTGCTATGAATTAGGACAAAAAATAACAAAAAAAATTAAGAATTTAATGTCAATGTCAAATTATGTCAAATACGTGCAATTTTATGATTGGTTCTGTTATAATAAGGAACATATTTTAATTATTAACAAAATATGTATAGTGTAACAGGCGTACAAGGAAGTCATGTGGTGTCCACATCAGATATTTTTGAATTGTGTCAAAGCCAACTACAACGCCAATAAATAATTAATTATCTAATCCAGAAATAATTTAATAAATTATATTTTTGAGAATTTAATTAATAGATATTCCTGTGGCGCCTATTAAAGTTGTCTCAAAAAGCTGGCCCGTAATGACCTATACAGTGTGTCCCATTTAGAGGTGCCACCATTGGGATCTCGAGAACTATAAGAGATACGATGTCGGTTAAATGGAACTTTTTGTGCGCCTGTGGGAGGCCATCTCAGATGTGCTTTTGTTTTTCCAAAAATTCTCATAGAGCACTAGATAATGACGATAAACTGAATATTGTTGATTTTTTCTTTTCCAAATAACTTCTAAACTATTAGTAATTGAGAAAAACGTTTCAAATATAAAAGATAGATATTTTTATTAACTAACCAGTGGCGTACGAAACAAATTTTTATATCCGCAAATTTTCGAGATATAACACAAACTTATATTTTTTTAAATGGAACCCATATCTGATTTTAGTCCCAAAAAAATAAATATTTTTTTCTCTTTTCAATGATGTAAGGGTTATTATGTTTTATATTTGTTTTGCCTTCAAAATTGTTATTTTTTCCTTATTTTATATTAAATTTCTAATTATTTCAAAAATATTGGTAGATTTCTATTTAGAAATACTCCTTGTATTTAAATAATTTATTTCATTAGCAAATTTTGCTCAAAACTCGTATCAAACTAATTTTTATATTTTGTATCTGGTCGCCCTTGGCACGTTATAGTGTAATTTGTAATTATGAGTTTAGAATGAAAATATTAAGTAATAAAGGCATAAAACAAATTATTTCGATCAAATACAATATAATTGATAAAACTGATAATGTTTTTTTTGGGAAATAATAAGAAAGTTCAGGAAAATAAAGAGAAAAATTAAATTTTAGGAGCAAAACAAATATAAAATATAATAACCCTTACATTATTGAAAAGAGAAAAAAATAATGATTTTTTTGAGACTGAAATCAGATATGGGTTCCATTTAAAAAAATATAAGTTTGTGTTATATCTCGAAAATTTACGGATATAAAAATTTATTTCGTACGCCACTGGTTAGCTAATAAAAATATCTATCTTTTATATTTGAAACGTTTTTCTCAATTACTAATAGTTTAGAAGTTATTTGAAAAAGAAAAAATCAACAATATTCAGTTTTTCGTCATTATCTAGTGCCCTATGAAAATTTTTGGAAAAACAAAAGCACATCTGAGATGGCCTCCCAAAGGTGCACAAAATGTTCCATTTAACCGACATCGTATCTCTTACAGTTCTCGAGATCCCAATGGTGGCACCTCTAAATGGGACACACTGTATAATTTTTCTGTAGCGTGCTTAATAAGAAAGTTTTTCATATAAGGAATTCGAAATTTTTGTTCGCCCTGTACAGGGAGGACGAAATTCGAGTTTCGTACAGGAAAATCTTTCTTATTATGCACGCTACAAAGAATTGATATAGGTCTTTATGGGCAAATTTTCTCAGACAACTTTAATAGGCACTACAGGAATTTTTCCATTTAAAAAATATGTTTGTGTTATATCTCGAGGATTATTAGGTTTGGAAAAATCTAATTCTACCCAAAAACCATATAAAAATGATCTAAATATTTTTTCTTTATCTTTTATAGTAAGCGAGATAAGAGGTATTTTCAAAAGACTTGTGGTGTCTACTAAAGTTTTCTTAAAAAGTTAGCCAATAAAAATCTACATCAATTTTCTGTAGCGTGCTTAATGATAAAGTTTTTCAAATACGGAACTTGAATTTGTTCCTCTCTGTACACTTTATTAGTAAGACATTTCTTACTTTTTCTATAAAGGAGCACCAAACGTTATAACGGGTAATATAATATAAATAAAATAAATAAATATATCATCATGGCATATATATATATATATATATATATATATATATATATATATATATATATATATATATATATATATATATATATATATATATATATACAGGCTGTGCAACGAAACGCGGAACATAGGAGTTTAACATAGGATTTTAAAAATTTGCGAATATTGGCTCTCCTGTACATTTTAGAGCAAAAATACAAGAATAAATAGATGTTTAGAATAAATTTTTACTTTCAAAAAGTCTTCATTTAATGCAATAGAATATCTGTAGCACTAGATATTTAGAAAATAAAATATGACTTTTTTGTCAAAAATCAGATAGCCATGGAAATAAAAGAACAAAATCTCATTCTGACAGTTCATTTTAATGTTATTGATGTTAATTGTTATAATCATTGTGTCTATATTGTTATAGTCTATAAATTACTTTACTGTGCTTTTGTGCATTATAAAATGGATTTATTCAGTACAGAAGAATTTCTTATTTTATTTTATTATTAAGTAATTGACTTAAATTTTAGGATAATTCATCATTTTTGATATACACTGAAATGATAGTTCATTTCGGTATTATTAATCTTATTGTTGTAATCAATATGTTTACAATGTTATAATTCAGCACTAAATATTTAAGTATTATGATCTTAATTGATATCTTGTTTTATTTGTTTTTTATTCCCATAGCTATCTGATATTTGGTGAAAATGTCATATTTTACTTTCTAAATATCTAGTGCTGCAGATATTCTATTGTATTAATTGATGAATTTTGAAGAGTAAAAATTAATTCTAAACAACTTTTCATTCTTGTATTTTTGCTTTAAAATGTACAGGAGAGCCAATTTTCGCACATTATTAAAATCCTATGTTAAAGTCCTATGATCCGCGTTTCGTTGCACACCTGTATATATATTTCATTAAAAAATAAATTTATAATTAGCATCAAATATCAGCAAACATCGCATTAGTGATATCAGACTACAAAGTATCACGAGCATCGACTGACAATTAATTTAATGGCTGGAGCAGAGGTGCTCTACTTTAGCGTCAGATATACTGCGTTCATTATTCAGGATGACGTTTTATAAAATCCCTTGTCAAAGTGCACGGTGTGATCGTATAGCCGGATTAATGGAAGCGTACGAGTACTCACGGTGAATTGCATTGAAATATTTCAGAATTTTATATACTCAAGTTCACACGAGATCAGTTTTAAATAGTAGTAAACGAGACTTTATGTAGTTAGTTTTTTTTTTTTTTTTATTATGATGTACAAGAAATAGTTTATTATTATATTTTATTATTATTTTACATATTTTTAATTGTGCTAGTATATTTTAGTTAAATAGTTCATTTTCATATTTCATTTTAAAAAACTGTGACTATCAATAAAGAACCAATAGTTAATATTTATATTGCTAAACATTACGGTAGTTAGTAGTTTTACATACAGATTGTTTCAAAAACATACCGACAAACTTCCAGGAATAGTAAAGGATAATCTTTGTTTTATTTTAAATTTAGAATAGTTTTATTATTTATAGTGGAAGAGTTGCTGGGCAAATAAAAACATTAAAAAAATATTTATAAATAAAATATAAATACTATCATATTAAATAAATAATCCTGACCTGAATTCCGCCGTCGTACCCCATGCACAGGCAAATCCAATATACTGCACTTTCATCTTTTTATCCATCCTCCACTTTAGTAGCGTGCGGTTGTGAGGTGTAGTCCCTTCCCCAAACGTGACCGTATTCCTCTCCCAGGAAATCCAAAATGTGTGCCACTGGTTTTGGGTGAGAACCCCTGGAGTAGCCACGCTGGCTAGCTGTACTCCGTAACCTACAAACATATCACCTCAGCAACTCGTAGAAGAAAGGAATTTTATGGGTAGTACCGTGTTTGCCACGGCCAATCCAAGAGACAGTGTTGGATGAGTCGCCTATGGCTAGCTGGTACATACGTTCGGTTGCGTAGCGAGTGTCAGAAAGAGCAATATGTGCAGGACCGGTGGTTGAGGAGCGCAACTCGAAGACAAGGGCGGCGCGATTTCTGGGGGCGCTCAACCACTCGTATTTAAAGTTGGAAGCGGTGGATATAACCATATTTTCTGCAAAAGATATTTTTAGAAATAAAGAATATTTTCTGAGTAACATAAATCCGGGTGGCGCTCGAAATCCGTTACATAGGCATTTAATATGAGAAGATAGTTTTTCCTTGAACATTGCATCCGAAAATTTTTTAGAAAAATTCTTCGGATAAAAGTTGTAAGCATAAACTTTTGCTGAAAAATCAGTGCATAAAATTCATTTCATATGTTTCGTAATTGCAAAAATTATGTAAAAAAAAAATTCAAAAATTGTTATTTAATAGTGCTAGACATGGAATTAAAATAAAAAGCCAAACATATGTGTTATATGTATAAATTATTTTTTTTATGGCACTCTGATAATTGCCTTAAGTCGTGTATTTTCTTTTGCTTCTAACTCGTAGATAAAAACAATTGAACAACGAACTTGAAACTCAATCGAATTGTAATTTAATAGGGCTAGCCATGGAATTAAAACAAAAAGACAAACATAAGTATGCGTGATGTTTTTACTGCCAAATATTGTAATTTTTTGGCAATAAAAATATGTATTTGAACTGTATAAAAATAAATTATTATTCTGTTTATGAATATTACAGTGTGTTAGAAAAACCTAACTCGTAGTAGGCTATGACACTTTTGACAATATCTCCTGTCAATTTGTCATTTAATTAAATAATTTCAAATTAAGACATACCTTTCTCTGTTCATAGCCTTCTCCGAGTTAGTTTTTTTTTTAATTCACTGCCCAATTTACAAAAAAAGACAGATAAAACGTCACATACTTGTTCGTTTTTTTTTTTTTTTTTTTTTTTTTTTTTTTTGTTTTGTTTTAATTCCATCACTAGCACAAATGGGGTATTCTACCATTGCAAAGAAATAGTAAACTTCAATAATTATAAGGTAGCATACGTTAAATAAGAATTTTAGTATAAGGAAAATGATGAAATATTACTTACTTATTGATTATTATTATTATTATTATTATTATTATTATTATTATTATCCTAAATTTTTTGTCTGAATTCAAATTAAGAACTATAGCAACACTATTATCCTAATGACAATGACGCTATCAAAATATTACATGAAATAGATTGAAATAATATTTATTTTAAATATTTTATTTATTTTTAACACTTTTCTTTATTTCTGTATTCAGCAGTAATTTAAACTTATCAAGGGGAAGAAGATTTAATAGAAATGAATGAAAATATATGCTCAATGCAGACAAAATGCTGTCAAAATGTTTCTTCATAGATTGAAATAATATTTATTTTAAATATTTTATTTATTTTTAACGTTTTACTTTATTTTTTTATTTCTGTATTCAGTAGTAATTAACTTGCTACGGGGAAGAAGATTTAATAAAATAAATGAAAATATATGCTTAATGCAGGCAATGCGGATACCCCTCTAGTAAAAAAACTGTTTGAAAAGCATAACCCACTCGGGACTATGACGTCACAAATAATTTGAAACATTCCGCTTACTAATTCAAATTTTAACATCACGTTTTTACAAATATTCAGATTTTTATATATTTTCAGATATAAATATAGAAAAAAATCGGTAGAATACCCCATCCCATAGCAATTTTCGAAATTTTTATATGTAATGTTTGCAGTTATTACACATACGAAGTGAATTTTGTTTAATGATTTATATACATCATTTTATGCTCTACAAGTTTTAATTGAAATATTTTTTAAAAAATAATTTTGGAAGAAACGTGCAAGACAAACTGTTTTCCCATATTAAATTCCTATGTAACGGATTTCGTGCGCTACCCGGTATGTTCATTTTAATTTAATGAAATAATTTGTGATCATTAATTATTAAGTTACTCTTTAAAATAGTATATTATGAAAATCACAACTTTTATTTGGAGTAAAAATTACTTCTGTTTCTTGACTACATAAATATAAAAACTAGTGTTTTATAGTTTTAGTGAATTCAAACATTCTTTTCATTAATCACTGACGTTTGAGTAAAGCTGATTTGAAAATAACATCATTTTCACTGAATGAGTATGAGACTTCGAGCGTATGAGAGTATGAGTGCATCAAAGGACTCTATGCAATAAAGTAATACTGGTTGCATTTAGAAATTCAATCCATTCACTTGAATCCACGTATATCGTAAAAATTTTAAGTTTTGCCGTACCATTTAACAGAAAAACTTTGACTGCGAGTTTTTACATTATATTCTTATGATCTTCTAAGTCACTTTTAACAAAACGCTCTATAAAAGTGGATTCGTTATATAGGCCATTGAATCAGCAGAAGGTGCTGCTATTAATTTAAGTGTATAAATTGCAACGGGTCTAAATACCCAAAACATTGTAGGCGTGTTTCTTCGGACTGTGATTATGATTGTCTAAATAATGATTTGTTCAATAATGATTCCTTCGAATCATGATTAGATTTAATTCCAAAGAAACAACAAAATTAACTCGATCGACGCGAAACCTACACAAACTCGAACGAACTAGCGGCAAACATCAAATGATAAATCAGTTGTTTTGATTGAAATAATACCCAAATCGATAATAGTTTAAAGATGGAATGTGTTGAAGCAGAAATAATATTTTTAGTATGGAATGTGAAGTAAAATATGAAAACAAGTTTCTTTAACTTTTTTTGTACCTGCAGAATCTAATATTAGAAAAATCGAAACCAATAATGAATGTTGAATCTTGAATCTACTGATTCAAGTTCTAGTAGTTCGGATGATTCTGATGTACGCATAAATTTACGCATTCCAATATTTCATTGCTTGCTTTTTCCGCCATTTTCAAATCTTTTGTTATTTCAATAGACACTTACAAAATTGACGTCACAGCAAGAGAGATATAGAAGGTCATGCATACAAACAAACCTCCCCTCGTTGTCTTGCGTCCCGTTCCCTGTTCCTATCTGTCATTGTATTCGCATCTGTTATTCAGTGTTAAACCTAATTCTTTATTGTGATGTGTATGTTGTGTTTAATAAAAATAAGTCTAAAACCAGAAGATGTGTCTGGGCAACTTTTTTGTTTGATAATATTGAAGATCATTCGATTATTCAACTAAAACGATGGCTAGAGTGTAAAGTCTACGGCTGATGACAGGTCTTTGTTTGTACGGGGTAACCATAGCAACCTTGATTTCTATGCTTCGCCGTTAGAGGCGCTCGTGCAAATTGCAGTTTTGTAAGTGTCTCAGAAGGGAAAGGGGAAAGGCGAGTTGTGATCACAAAATGAAAGAGTAGGGATAACGAATAACGAACGAAGAAACAATTTTCTTTTTGATCATGTTCACTTTGTTCAATTTTATCACGAATCACAGTCCGAAGAAACACGCCTTGTGTTGAATAAAAAAAATTGTATCCAGTTTTGTGTATAAAATAAATAATAATTTTATACTCTAGATATATCATAATATTATAGCATCCACTCACCATTGGCACAGAAGTAAGCACTTTCTGTATCTGTCCTCACTAGTCCCTCGGGTCTGACCAGAACAGTTGCCGAGCGCACAACAGCGCCCGCCAAGGATTCATTAGTGTAGGTAGCTCCCGCCACGTCGCACGAGGCACTGGTGTAGCCATTCACTTCCACTGGAACACAAAGTTAGTTTATGTTAGGATGGATGTTATGTTATGATGATGATGTTTTTAGTTCAACTTGTTTTACTAAAACAGCACTGTTTAATGGAGTAATTAAATTGTTTCTGTTGGAGCTTATTATTGTAGATGGCATTATAATTAAATGTGCGTTTAAGCTAGGGTAGATACTACTACTTTTTTTGTATAATATAACAAGCAAGTACTAGTGTTTGTTTCGTTTTTCTCTATTTAATGTTCTACTTAGGAATATGTTAGTTATGTTACATTACTCATTAAACTTGACCTAAACTTTACATCTTTATTAATAAAATAACAATGTTGAATCACAAACTAACCAATCTTAAATTTAATTAATTATAGTTTTTTTTTACCTCCCGCTACCCTTGGTAAGGGAGGTATAGGGATCGTGTTAAAAATCTAATATCGAGATTTTAGTAAATGACCACGTTTTAAGGTCCCTAGAATCCATTTTTAACATTTTCACGATGATGTCTGTATGTGTGTGTGTCTCTGTGTGTGTATGTGTGTATGTGTACGAATTTTGTTTGCACTCTAACTCAAATACTATGATTCAGAAAATTCTGAAACCTTGTATTTTTACCCTATTCTAATGGGAATAGAAGCCATTAGATTTTGGTGTAAATCGGATAAACAGAAATGGTACTTTACTTGAAGCTCATAATGGGTTTTCTTCAAAAAATACCATTAAATGCCATTTTTTCGAATTTTATGTCTTATGAAAATTAAAGATTATTGAATTTTCTACAGGAATACATTAATACTTTTTCTATATATTTTACAGTTAAATTTAAAAATATTTTTTTTATTAGTCGCGAAGCCTAAGAAAAAAATCTGATGTGGCCAACACAAAACCTCCCGCTATTGCTTAATTACGATTTTCTTTATTATTTAATATGTCACTATTATTAATTTGAAGTGATTAGTTTTTTGACAATGACGTTTATCTGTCAGTTACATCATTTGAAAAATAAACTGTGTAACAAAGGAATTTTGTTTATCTTAGGCTTCGGGATTAAAAAACGAAAAATGATTTTTAAATTTATCTGTAAAATATATAGAAAAAGTATTAATGTATACCTGTACAAAATTCAATAATCTATAATTTTCCAATGACACTAAATGCGAAAAAATGGCATTTAATGGTATTTTTGAAGAAAAACCATTATGAGCTTCAAGTAAAGTACCATTTCCGTTTATCCGATTTACACCAAAATCTAATAGCTTCTATTCCTATTAGAATAGGGTAGAAATACAAGGTTTCAGAATTTTCTGAATGATAGTATTTGAGTTAGAGTGCAAACAAAATTCGTACACATACACACTAACACACATACACACACACATATAGACATCATCGTGAAAATGTTAAAATTGGATTCTAGGGACCTTAAAACGTGGTCATTTACTAAAATCGCGATATGTAATTTTTAGCACGATCCCTATACCTCCCTTACCAAGGGTAGCGGGAGGTAAAAACTATTCCTTTGTTACACAGTTCATTTTTCAAATGAATGTAAATGACAGTAAATGTCACTGTCAGAAAATTTATCACTTCAAATTAATAATAGTGACATTTTAAAAAGAAAATAGTAAATAAATCAATAGTTTTCTGCAATGGAACAGTTTGCAGCGTTAGTAAATACGTAGGTAGGTATGTATTTAAATTAATAAAAATTAAATAGCGGGAGGTTTTGTGTTGGCCACATAAAATTTTTGTAATTGGGTTCGGCCTTGTACTTTCTTACATTGGCCGGAGCTATTTAATGGAATATTTTTGGGACACACACAACATCCATGTCCCTGGTGGGAATCGAACCCACGACCCCAGAGCCGAGTGGTGAAGGTCGCTTGAATGCTGCCTTAACGCGCTCGGCCACCGAGGCGGCTCTATTTTGTATTTAAGATAGTATACATTTTTAAACACCTACAATTTACTACAAGTATATAATTAAATTTCAAATAAATACCTTTTTTATTTTTTTAATTATTTATATGTACAACTGCTGCGCATTTTTTTGGCATACTTCAACATGTTTCTCAAATGAAAATAAATTCGTATACATATTCATAATACAGGTACCTATTTTTGTGTCTTAAATCTATACGTGTAAGTGTACAATATTAAGCGTAAAGCGTAAGCCCATATCAAACAGTCAGTTTATCAGTTTTATTGTGAAAATTTGAATGATGTCGGAACATGAGGGTATTTGTAGATTCATTTTTTATGTAGTTCTTATAATTATTGTTTGATGATACCTACCTACCACTGATTTTTTAGAGAGTAGCACTATTTTATCTATTGAAAAAATGATTAAATTGAAAAATTTGTTTGGCAATATATGAATCTGTTTTGCTTTAAGACGTGGATTGATATGTTTTTTAATCTCCAACAATAACTTAGTTGTTTACTAATTTATTGTAAAATCAATACTTTTTATATAAAAATATGATATTTATTGGCCTTTATCAATAACACGTCACATTCTGTTTCAAATCAAGCGACTTTTTCAAAAAATTAGACGGATTTCAATTTGAAGCTATTTAGAAAAATAAGGCAGATCAAAATTCTTACAACCCTATTAGAACCTGTTCTATTTACAAAATTTCATCAAAATGTGACGTCGCGTCCAACGGTTTGACATTTAAAAGAGTGACAATTTGATGGAAAAATTTACCTATGTAATGTCTGACTCGGGCTTTATCATAAAACTGAGTTATATAATCAAAGTTTTTACATTAGTTAACTAGAACGGCTAGAACATTTCACCGAATCGACAAATTTTTCCGAAATCCAATAAAGTTAAAGTTATCACTGCTATATCTAAACAATAAACACTAAAGTGGTAGCTTAGACCTGGTCTAAGAGTGGTAGCATGGAACATAACACGTGAAAAGTAAAGCTGGATTCAGAGATTGCGTAGTAAACACAGCATAGGAATACACAATACAGAAAAACATAGAAACTTAAAACCAATTCAGAGATTGTACAGAAAACATAGAACTGTTGTATGTAGATAACTTCGTGTCAGTATTTGTTGCTGATTTCACAAGTTTTATTTAGCTGTCACTTCTGTCAAAGAAAGTATTTTTCGTACGTTAATATAATAGTTTTAAGAGTAGTTTATATTAATATAATGAACAGAAATAAAATCATTATTGCAGCCACGGCCTCATTTTGTGTGGCTGCGTTTATATATTTTAAAACATCGAGAAAAGGTAAAAATGTTATGTAAGTAATTAACAAATATTTTTTGCTGTACAAAAAGAGGATAAAAAGAAGCCTCGGCTATTGAAAACTCGTTTCATCAACCGAGATCGGAAGAAAATTGGATTCTTCGTGTATTTGAAGAAAATGAAACTTCACGATGAACAACAATTTTTCAAATATACAAGAATGAATGTTGATTTATTGAATAATTTATTTTTATTTAATAAATTTAAATTTTAATAATATTTTAAATAATTATAATAAACACAACTGCAATACAAAATAACTTAAAAGTTGTCTTAACCAAACTTCAATACGAATACTCACGAAACATAGCGCACATGGCCGAACATGGCAAAACATAGCTTCGAAATAAAATATGACCAATTCCCCATGTTTTGCTGTGTTGTGCTATGCTATGTCTGTAACTCTGAATCAGTACACGCTTTTCCGTATGTTCATTTTCTATGTTTTTCTGTGCTATTCTATGCTATGTTTACTACGCAGTCTCTGAATCCAGCTTAAGGATACCGCACATATTTCGCCCGAATCATTTGAAAAAAATGATCTAAATTTCAAAATATGAGTAGACAAATGAAAATAAAACAGTTTAGAAAGAAAATAATATGTATTCAAAAGTCGCTATTGTTTAATACTAATAGACAAAAAAAAAAACTTTAATTTTTTTGTTACCTCCACCGCGTTATAAATCATACAAAAATTTCCTTTATTGTAGCGAAATTTTACTATACGGTTAACAGTGTGTTTTATTTTAATAGGGCTCCTATAATGCATTGATAATAGACAAAAATATTAATGCACCTTTGGCATTATCACAGTTTTAATAAAGACTTTGCATTGTAAAAAGTCATGCTCTTTTCTATTGCTGCTCATTGTTGGTTGATATATGCAAAATTACAAGTAAAAAGTCCTTTGCTAGAAAATAATCCCACATCACATACAATTTTCTCCGCGTCGTCGTCTGTGAAATTACATGAAAATCGCATACATTTTCCATAATTCTCCACAAAGTGAATCAGTTTTTTTGCGGAGTCGTAGTCTAAAGGCTCGTTTGTCACAATGGAGTGTATGGTTTTGGTTCTGCGCACTGCGCGGGTTTTTTACAAGCGGAATCCAAAGTTAGTTAACGCAGATTTATGAGGGTTCGCCACTCCGTCTTGCAGTAAATGGTACAAATTACGGGAGGTCTGCTCTGGAATAGAAGAAAGACTACAGTGTAAGGAACACCTCAACTACATCACATCGTAAGTAGACGCTGGTAGTTATGTACAAGGTCATCTAGCACAGGCCCGGTTTGCACCGATATCTTGCTAAGCTGACCAAACACTAAATTATGACTATATTATTACTATTTAGTTTAGTACGCTTCGTGTAAACACTGTCACACCCGTCACACCAGTATAGTCAAGTGCGTTTCGAAACTAGTAACCAAAATAGTTAACCTGACCATAAGGCATTTTTCCCTTGTAAACGTATGTAAGAAGACTGATATCAAGTTACGCATGCGCATTCTCGCTGTTTTTAATTACGGATAAAACGATACCATGTAGCCCTTAGCCCTTGTAGTAGTTATCGATACTTTTACTTGGTAGTTGTATCGAAAAAAGTATCGATACCTACCTACTCGTTATAGAAATGATAAGTATCGAAAGGTACTTACTTGTGTCGATTTCTTTTGCATGTAGGATAGTAGGATTAAAAGATAAATAAAAGCGTTGTTGGTAATTGAACTTATTTATTTTATGAGGTATTCAACTATTGCAAAGAAATAAACTTCAATAATTATAAGGTAGCATACTATAAACTAAGAATTTTAGTAAAATAAAATTCATTAAATATTTCTTCATTGTCTTAAAAATGTTTAATTATTTAACAGCAACGTCGTAGTCCCTAACCGATTATTATCGTAAAATTTCGGATAAATTTGGACGATCTAGACCTGCTATTCGTAGTTCTTGTTTGAATTCAAATGAAGAATTATAGCAACACTGTCATTCTAATAACATTCTCAAAATGTTTCATGACATAGATTAAAATAATATTTATTTTAAAATTTATTACAATCACACCTCGGACTTTGGAGGACCTATTTCATATGGGATGCTAAACCTTTCTTTTTAGAAAACTAACTCAATAGGCACGCATGAATTAAATTAATGGTTAATGTTACACATCATTTTGTTTTGCGTTGTAACCATAATACAGAGCGCGTGCGCAAGCACAGCCACTGATTACTGCAGTACTGGAGGACCTATTTGTAACTAGAAAGTATTTGCGAATTCGAATACAGTCAAAAAGACGATCATTGAATAAGCGTCATTAATATTTCATAAAAAAAATATCTTCGAAGCAAATGAGTACTGATAATGATACGAGTAACTTTTCATCCATAGTACTCATTACTCAGTTTAAAAGTATCGATACCAGAAATACTTGGTATCAAAAGGAAAGTATCGAGCAAGTATTCGTATTTACTTATATCGTTTTATCCCTATTTTCTTTGCTTGTTTGTTGAGGAAAGAGGATAGAGGTTATGTAAATTGCATGACAGATAATAGATAACAACGTAGTTAAAGTACAAAATCTAATTTGTATGATTGATTTTTGTATTTATTTCATATTTTGACATAAGTTATATTATTTTAACTGTTCATGTTTTAAAAATGGCGATATGTTTTACCAAATTATAAATAAGTAAAACTTGACTTTGAAAAAAAAATTAATTATACTTCCCGTCAAATAAATATGGGGTTGGGAGAAGGAAAAAATGAGCATCAATCAATATTTATTTGAAATTAGTAAAAAATACGAACCTATGTGCTTAATAATGAATATTAATAAAAAAATAAAAATACGAGTATATAGCTGAAATAATTCGGAATTACGGGGTTTTTACCTTTCGTCACCTTTAGGTAAGGTTAAAAAATTCGGTGTTGAGTTTTTAATGAATAAGTTCGTTTTAGGGTCTCTAGAATACGATCTCACTAGTTTTTTTTTTCAAATTCCTCTTCTGTACATCCACATGAAGAGCTGATTATATTTTGGTTATAATTGGTCAACCGGAAGTAGCCTTATTTGAAGTTCTTAACAGTTTTTCTTGAAAAAAACGCAGTTAAATCACTAAATAGAGCTTTCTTGTAAGCGGACACCTCCCATAAGGGGACAAAAAAGTTGGAACCATCGGTGTGAAAATTGGAACACCCATTAATGGGTTAGCTTTACACTATTTTTATATAATTTATAAGAGTATGTAAGTAATACCTAATATTTATATATCCAGTATCAATTACCTATTTAAAAATTAATTGATATAAAAGGAAAAGTGTACGTACGATTGAATAATGAATAGCGAATGATTATATTATACGAAAACTAACCGATGCTAATCTTCCAAGTGCTCCTACTAATGTATCTGTTCAATCTAGTTTATATCTCTTAGGAATGGAGTTTTCAGTCCAAGATTCTCAATATATCACTGTTTTTCGCAAGTTAAAGTCTGGATTAAAATCTCAAGAAGCCATCTTTGTGGAGTAACTTTTCATAGTGAAGCAGGTCCTATTTGAAAGATGGTTCGCTCCACTTTTGGCGTAGCGGGTTACATTGAACAGAAAGAGATCATTAGTTAACCGATATTTTTTCCGGGATTAACTTAAAGTACCGCGTTCACATGGAACCAGCTTCTTTAATGAACAAAATATAAAGATAAAATTCCGGCTATTTATATTTCCCTCGTCGTGACCTAAAAATTTCCAAACAAAACGAAAGGTGATAAATACTAAGTACCGCCGAGGGCGCCATCTGTTATTAGCTTCATATTTTCTTGTTGAAATTTAAGGGTTCGCTGAGGTTATGTGCAGTGAAAAGAAAATCAAGTCGTTTTTATGCTAAGTGTTGGCGGGATTTCTGTCTGAGCTTATTTCTCGCAAAAAAGGGTCGACTTGAAGCGGCACTTGAAAAATTCGTTTTGATATTGATGAACAAGATGCCATGAATGACATCTTGGAATAGTCTTCGTGCTTTTCATTTTCTGCGATGCTTTTTAATATTTTTTACGTGCAATTCTCGGAACGCTTCGCATATTTTTTTTAACCTTCTAATACACGACTTATTTTTGTCGTATACAAAGAGGTTTTTATGATTCGATATTTTTAGTGTTAAAAAAATACTTTACTCAAGAGTTGCATGCACATTTTTTTCTACGTCTACAATAGGATGAAGAAATAAATAAATAAATGTCAAAGTTTCACAGAATCAGCAAGTTTGTTTATTATTTGGTTTTGAATCTTTCCATTTATGGTAATACACACTATAGTTTCACGTTTTGATTCTTGGATATTTGGATAACTTCTTATGTTTTTCTTTTTTTTTTATTCACTTGCTCGGGTGCAGATACGTTCATCAAATCCTTGATCAATCATCGTATCATCAGAACGAACAAATGCAACGCGATTTTATGACAGCAATGATCTAAATGTCATAAGAACAAGGAAACTGATTCGAATTTGTTCATTTTGATAGTCCGTTAACTGAGCAAGGAATTGATGAACGTTTCTGCAACCGGGCATCAGTTTATCATCTGTAGTAAGTTTTATAATTGGTGATATTTTGGGGCAGGAACAGTTTGGTACGCCAAAAATTCATTATATCTCTCATTAAATATAAGCTCGTGATTAATAATCGAAGATATTGCTCGTGAAACCGAAGCAGCATATTTCACTCGTCTTTCGGACTCGTGAAATCTGGTCCTTTGGATTCGTGCAATCTGCAACTCGGTTCCACTTGAAAATTTTCATTACGACTCGGGATATAGCTAAGCCCTTCGCTTCTTGGTTAGTTGTTTTCGCCCTCGACAGCAATGAAAAAAATTTTTCTTCTTGTAATAATAATTCCTTTACCTTCCTCTCTAGAAGCAGCGGGAGGTAAAAATATGAAAATAATACAGAGCGACATGATATATACATATATATAAAAAAAAAATCTGTTGTGGCCAGCACAATACCTCTCGCCATTTTCATATTAGGCTATATAAGTATTGTATTTAAAATAATGTTGTAATTAAAACACACTTGCTTAAGTTTCACAATTATATTTATTTGTATGCTTGATCGATTTCGGCGTTTAGACCATCATCAGAAGTTACATAGGGCAAACAGGTCGTAATTTTAGTACAAGATTCCATGAACATATTAACAATATAAAGTATAATAATTTAACTTCAAATGTAGCTAAACATGTCATAGAAAATAATCACACCTGTAATATTTCAGATCTGGAAATCCTACATTTCGAAAGAAAAGGTCGAAGATTAACACACCTAGAAGCGTCTGAGATTGAGAGAGCCATCAATAAAGGGAAAACACTAATGAATGAACAGTTAGATCTTTTGGACACGCCGCTGTTAGATATGTTAATCCCGATCCTTTTGACTCATTTACCCCTCTACATATCAATTGTATAAATAACAATTACTTTGTATATTTTTGTAGTTTTCTTACGCTTCTGATGATAGCCTAACCGCCGGAATCGATCAAGCATACAAATAAATATAATTGTGAAACTTAAGCAAGTGTGTTTTAATTACTTCATTATTTTAACAAAATGTTCACCAAGAACCGACAGCTTCATCAATTCAAATTATTGTATTTAACATTTCTGGTACACACAAAAAATTCTAATTACATATTTTCTTTATTTTTCAATTCATTCTATAAACAAGTTTCCTCCTACTCTTCTAAATGTTCGAGATTCTTCCAATTCATTGACGTATTTCTGAAGGGTATATGATCAATTATATGTATAGTAAGCGCGTGTTTAGTTACCACTGATACTGAACATACTTTGCCTTATAAATGAATCCCCTTTCTTTTTATACCAATTTTAGATGTTGACTGAGTCTTTTAACTGGTTCCATAGGCTGATTGAATATAAAATGGGTTATTTTATATATTTATAATTCAGTCTATCTCTAAATATATAGAAGATATAATAAAAATGTTCCATGTATTGGATAGAGAATTTTATATTCTTTTATATTTATAATAACATAAATTTCCAAAAAATAATATTTAAAAGATTTTTTTAAAGAAACTACTACTTCCAATTGTCCAATTGTTACAAAATCTAATCAGCTCTTCCCAGGAATGTCAGTTTGAGAAACTGCAATTAAATATTTTTAATTCTTATAGTATTTGAATTTGAGAAACCGTGGTTCCAACATCCACATATCCACACATCCACACGTACACGCACACGGACATCATCGTAAAAATGTTATTATCGGATTGTAGGGACCTTAAAACGTTCTTATCCACTAAAATCTGGATATGCGATTTTTAGCATAATTCCAATACCTACCCGTCTTAGCGACAGGTAAAAATGGTTACCATAACTTTTATTGTTCCTATTACCTGAATTTTAAATTTTCAATTTTAAAAGAAAATAACAGGATGTCATCTGTGGTAAAATAAGTACACCAAATACTTATGGTAGTGACCCTGTATTACCAGCCTGAACATTTCGTCTTGTGCTGATTCATTTCATTTTATCACTTGTAGGATTATGCAGTGTGAACATTACGTCATTGGTGGTGGGGGCAACTTTATCAATTGTGGTATTTTGGAACTAACTGTGACATTTATGTAGCATAGGACTTATGAACTGTAGGATTATGACGTATGACATGCACTCTTTAATAGGTCAGACTCTACAGCAAAATAAAAATATAGCACTGTATTCCCTATATAACGGATTCCAATTAGACACCCGGTATATGGGTATTAATTAATTAACTAAATAGAAAAATAAATGTTCAAATAGTGATATAGAAATGTGTTACAAATAAACAATGACTGGATTACTTCAACCAAAAATAATTTAATATGAAAAATGAATTTATAATAAATAAATATAACTCGAAATTTCTAACCAAAAACATACAGAAAGTTATAATGAAATTAAATTCGCATATCCATATAAATTGAATATTCTATTTCATTTCAATCAAATTTAATACACAAATATTCTACCATGTATTGAGTAGAGGTGGTTCTATATTCTATATATTTGGCGACATCCCCACTTAATTTGCAAAAAAAAAATAGTCCATTGCCCTTTCACCATTCGTTCATCAAATCTTTAATTTTTTTGTTTTTTTTTTGTCGTAGTTACATCCACAAACCTCTAAGTTTTGATTTGGATCCTTATACAAAATTGCGGGCAATCTTCACTATTTAAAAATAGGAGAGGGGCAAAGATAACAACCCCAACCCCCACCATCTAACTGTATAGTTGTACTTGTACAGTATAAGGCTCGTGCAGCTACGTCATCAACATGGTGGCCAACAGCTGTTTGGAAGGTAAACATCTAGATATCAGCATATGATTTAATGTTGGTTGAAGTAGGTTATCGAGTATTTTTATGTTTTATGCAATTTGAAGTGGAAGTTTGGTTATTTTTATGATGTCTTCACATAGTGATTATTTATATAGCTTAGATGAGAGTGTACAGGCTAGATATTTGGAGAAAATATCACTAATTAATAAATAATATAGACCCGTTTGTCATCGATAATGATAAGAAATAATTTTATAATTATTTAATTAAAAAAAGTGCCTACACTCAAACAGAATTTCGAGCATATAAAAGCTTAGATGCTTACAAGATAACAGAATTTCGAGCATATAAAAGCTTAGATGCTTACAAGATGGATGGGTTAAAAAAATTCAAACAAAAGGTAAAGAAAATATGATTTAACTTTTTTTAATAATTATATCTAAAAAATATTCCATTGTAGGTTGTAGGTGTTATATTCTCAGAGATTGAATGAAAGCCCACTATAAGCGTGGTTTGTAGCCAAACAAGAAGGAGAAATCTTATGTTCCCATTGCAAATGTGTAGCTGGATTAGAAGAAACTTGCAGTCATGTTGCAGCTTTAATATTCTACACGGATGATATTGTCCGAAATGTAGAACCTGTTACTGTAACCGGAGAAAAATCGTACTGGCTACCACATCTTCATAAAAAATTTAAAACTATGCTGCAGCTGAAGAAATGGATTTTTGTACCTATAAATCCAAATATGAAGTTTTACACGAAATAGACAATTGGAAAGTAAAACATATTCGGATTTGAAAAATGAAGAAATCATGCAGTTTTTACAGACACTATATGACAATAAAGTAGATGCATCAATTTTATCTATAACAGCACCATTTTGTATGGAAAATGCAGAAAATATTCCTCGAAATATTCAGAATAAACATCTGGAATTAGATTTTTTTAAACAATATCATTTAACTGGAACAAGAGAGGATCTTCTTCAAAACGCGTCAAAAATACAAATATGTTTAACAAAGATAAGAAATTTATAATTGAATTCTAAGGAATTTTACTACATTAAATTTATTTCTTTAGGGCTGTGAATTTGTGGAGCAAAATACAAGAGGAGAGGCTAGTAATAAGTTCTGGTTTAAATGTAGAAAAGGGAGAATAACAGCTTCGATTTTTAAAAATGCATCCAGAACAAGTTTGGAGAAACCCTATTTATTTATGCATTTAACACAATCCTATTCGATGACATGTATTAAATTATTTATATTGTGTATTTTATAACCTTCCTTAGTAGATATTAACCTGATATATGGACAATAAAAGACAATATCACATGAAATATTACAAACTGTAATTTGCGCCTGTTGTGACGTAAGCTGCACGAACCTTATATAAGGTGGAGTTTTAGATTAGTGTCTAGCCGATGTATTAACTTGTCTCACCGTAATTGTTTAATACAGCAATACAGCATTTTAAAACTTTATATATATTATTTTCAATCGCCAATGGTACGTATGTGACATTTTAACGTCAAAAATATGGGCACGTAGTATGATCACGATTTTAACTAAAACGCTGTTTTAAGAAATGTCAAATTCAAATTTCAATATTTAATTTCACCCTTATATGTAAAGAACGATTTTTTTAAAAAAATATTTGTTTGAATACAAAACTATTCTGCTTTAAAATCATATTTTAATAAATTTGATATTATTTATTATTGTTAGTAAATAATGATTTCATATTTCTTAAAACATCGTTTTAGTTAAAATCGTGATCATAATACGAGCCACAGTGTCATAGTGAGGGTAAAAAAATTTGCTTTGGGTCTGGAACACTTGCCCCACTGTAAGCTCCCATTGTAGAATGTTAAAATAGTGAAAATCTCTGGACACTCCGAGAATTCTGTCATTATTTAGGCGAAATTCCACGTTGTCTACCTATTAGGAATTGCCAATTAGATATGGTAGAAATGAAAAGGCTGAAGACTTCCGCTATCAAAAAATATCCATAAAGTAATGACGTCATATACTACTAGTGTGAAGTGTTTAATAATATTCTTAGTCTTTAATTAGTTAATAATTTCTTGTTTAATATACTTTTATTTTAATTATTAATATTTCTCTGCTTTTTACACTTCGCCCACATAAACGTTACATTATTTATATCTATCCAAACATAGACAGAATGTTGTAAAAAAAAATCCCAAATCCTGATTGAATATTCTATGTAGGTGGAAATGTGAATAAATATTCCTCAATCCTCATTGATTTGTTCGCATTGGAATATGCGAATGAGGTAACCGGATTACAAATAACGAACTATTTGAACGAGTCACATTTCTGTTCAGTAATTTACAGTCACATCGGGTGTAGCCACTAATCCAATAACATACGAGTTTTAAGGGTGATATCGTGTGCAATTTATCTGCATTGTGTATGTTAAATAAATGCCAGATAATCTGGATTATGCATGCACTCGGTACGACGAACTAGTTGATATATGTAATTGCACTTGTAATTAACAGGATTAATTCACAACATTTTTTTCATTTCATTTTTCACCTATATGATCGATAGAGATATATTATGTCCTATTATATCTGTACTAATTATTTCATTTTGTTACCAAGTTCACAAAATTATTTATTATGATTTCTACTATAAATCAGTCCAGACTTCAGACCATTTTTATATTTGGGCTGTTGAAGCATTTGTAATTTTCTCTCTACAATACCTTTGAATGTTCATGAAATAAAATATGATCTGATAAAAAAATATAAGTAAAGCATAATGCGACATCCAGCGAAAAATGAAATGTGTGATATTTGTAATTACGTATTAATATTTTTAATTTTATAACGTAAAATGCGTATACCCATAATATATGATGGTTGAACACGGGAATTCATGACGAAGGCATTGAACATGGGAAAATAGTATTATTTCTCATCATATACCGTGAGTATTTTTTAACGTGAAACATTGGATTTGTCATATCCATGGTTACGACTTGACATTTGATTGACAGCAATGTATTTGGCTGTCCCATTTAAAATGAAACATAGGGAAAGAATTTGACATATGACAAGAAGTCAATAGAGGTTAATTTTGTTTAAATAATTATACCTGATTTCTAAATTAAATTTAGTTGTAGAAAAAATATTGTGCGCACCTTGTGCCCGAGTTATTTTTTGACTTATAGGAAAATTCAACGGTTATGTCATATTGACAAGATGTCATTAGAGGTTAATTTTGTTTAACTGTTTTCTAAAAATTAAATTTAGTTGTAGAAAAAATAATGTGTACACCTTGTGCCCGAAATATGTACAGAGCTCTCGAGTGGTTTTCTGACTCAGTTAAATTTCTTACAATATTTAAATATAATACTTCTGTCAAATTAGTTTCTCATGTTTCATTTTAAATGGAACGGGCTAATACATTGCTGTCAATTAAATGTCGAGTCGTAGCCATGGATATGGCAAACCCAATGTTTCACGTTAAAAAATACTCACGGTGTAATAATTATATACGCGAAGCGTATTATGCTTAGAGTCGAGAGAGAAAGAGAATGCTTACAGCGCCCAAATTCCTACTACATGGTTCGCGTATTTTTATTTTTTTTAATAACGACACATTATGGACCGGTTTAATAATCGTGCATGTAAATTTACTTCCAAACCAAGTAGGTATTTGACGGTTAACCGACCCTTATTTTTTAAAATAACGTGTACTAAGGTCTGATATTTATTTTTATTTCTGGATAAACTGTCTAGTAACTTATCTGTCAGTTAAAACGAAAAATATAGCATAAAAGTTGTAATAATTACATGTGACAATTTTTGATACGTTTTAACTGACACTTAAGTTAACAGAAAGATGAACTAGAGATTAAAATAAGTACTGGGCCTAAATTTGTTTTTGCTATGTCTTTAAACTATTGCACTCATCAAAGACAAGTTTTTCATTTTTAGACGATTTTAGACGATTTTCAATCTGTGATATGTTGGTTTTAACTATTTATTTATTTATTCATATTTATTTATTTATTTTTTTAATTGTCCGTGCTGTATGTACTTTTATCCACATGTGGTTTCCTTTTTTCAACTAACCATTCTAGCCCTGAAGAAGACTATTGTATAGTCGAAACGTCGGCGTGAATAAATTTTATTAATTGACTGAAAGTCCGAAGAATTCTTACTTTCCTGTATCTACCTCTTTAAACTAAGTTTTCTCGGTCACTAAAGGGTGCGAGCAGACACCTGATTCGAGCAACCTTGAAGTGCTTGGAATCAGCTGATTTGTGTGCGCATGTCATTTTAGCAAGACCAATGTTTTGACTTATTTTAATTTTGAAGTTTTAAGAAGTTATTACTTTTAAATTCTTATGTTTCAACTGGATGAAAATTGTAAAATAATAACATTTTAGCAGTTCAAAATCAAAATAAAGCCGGATTTATAGTTTACATAACATAACAAAACATAGTATAACATAACGTAACATAACATAAGAATTATTTTAGATTTTATAGTACGAAACATAAGCATAAGACATAGCACGAGAAAAAGAATAATTGTTCTGAAAAATGTTCATAATGTAGTATTATTACTATATTCATTACTGTTTTCACATTTCATTTTGTTATTCTTTGTACCCGTTAAATTTTAGAACTTTTCGCAAAAACGTGATTTGTTTAGATAAAAATGGCTGATGACGATGCTATGATAGTAGCTGTTGCAGTATCTTGTGCATTATTATTATGAACTCTGCACAATAATTTAACTATTTATTTAACGTAAATATCTCATCAGAAACAAAAACTAACCTCACAATTTGTTTGTAAACAACAAGCAGATGCGAGCACTCCAACGCTACAAGATTTCGCTGCTCTCCCAATAGAGCCGATTTGAGCCGAATATTCCCGAACACCATAACATAACATAACGAAATAAAATATGGTCATTTCTTATGTTATGCTATGTTATGTTATGCTATGTTATAAAACTATAAAATGCCATACAGACTTATGTGTTTTCATATTTTCACTATGTTATGCTATGCTATGTTATGTTATGTAAACTATAAATCCGGCTTAAGTCAAAACATTGGTTATGTCAAAGTGCCATGCGCATACAAATCAGCTGATTCCAAGCACTTCAAGGTCGCTCGAGTCACGTGTCTGCTCGTGCTTTATACAGGTAGTATATGAAATAGTTACATATTTTTGTATTTTACAACTTAAATCTTACCGGTCATATTTTTGAGGCCTGGTGTAGACACAAGAATTCGAACAACCAATGAAGTAGCGCCATGAGGTCCTAACCGAAGTCTTTCTGTAACGTAGAGAAGTCCGTTGGTCAAAAACTGCGCACCTTCACTTAAAGCTAATAATGCAGTAACCTGGAACATTAATTTATGGATTAATATTCACAAACTGTAATTATCAATATAAATCTGTGATAATGTAAGAACACCAAATGTCAACATTTAATATTTTTGGAAATGAGTGATTTTAACTTTCAGTATTAATACTACTGAGCACCTTTCTGTGAAACTTGATTCATTCTGCACTGTTGATTACAATTACAAATGTCACTAATTCTGTGATATACACTGTTTGAAACACTAAAGCCTTTCAAGATTTAACTGATGTCTGCAACGGTTATTATTAAAGTGAAAAATATTGACGGATGATGGATAAAATGAAGGATAATAAATTAATATACACCTTGTATGCAAACAAGAAGTAGGTATATTAATTTATTATCCTTCATTTTTCCATCATCCGTCGATATTCTTCACTTTAATATACTTTTGGATACGAATTCTACATTGATTGATTATTATTGTAATAAGTATTTTTTCTTTATTTTATGATATGATAATGCTTCAATGGATACCGATTTCTATAGGTTCCTTTACAGATTTTTTGTAGGTAAAATACGTATAGTGCTTTCTTAGTTGAATACACAAAGTACGACATTGGTTGTTCTTGCATGAAGCCACAGAAATACTCAGTATATATTCTCCCCAATTCTGTAAGAAAGTTGGTAAGTTTTAGTAATATTGCTAAAAAATTTAGCTAATACAAACAAAATGTAAAGTTTATAATTTTCGAGGTTTATTCCGTATTTACAATTGGTTATTTGCTATAGCAATATGGCTAACAATTAATAACTTTGTTATAAAATTGAAGTGAATATGTATTGCGTTATAATTCAAGTTATGGATTGTTCCTATTCACAAGTAGATGTATCTTACTTACATCCATGCATGTGTTGATATTGTTCCCAATCTTAACATCAACTTCAAGTGCTTCACCGACTCGAAGCCTAGGAGGTAGACGAAACTCTGCTTGAAGAGGCCGGAATACTGCTACAGTGACGGGAGCAGAGAATCGAAGCCCGCTACTTGCAAGTGTCAAAGCCCAGAGAGACCAACGACCAGCTTCGTCAGGGGCGGACAGAGTAAGACCGCCTGATGCTATCTCTGACCTGAAGCAGAAAGAGATACAAATAATCATTATTTATTGAACAATTTCCTTTATAAAATGCGGATAAAAATATATAAATATACTCGTAACTTATAACAAAATAAATTTGGGTCTATTTATTTTAGAATACGAACTTATTAACTTTCACGAGACCATCATCGGTACCTAGTACCTACTATAAAATTAAAGAAGAACGGTTTGTGTTAAAATAATAAATGGTTACGAAATTTCTTCAACTTACCAATTAAATGAGTTTAAATTACATGTATACAAGATGTGTACATTGTATTAATAATGCGGGAACTCGTAGTAAAAATAAAAAAAAAAAAAAATTGATTATAGTTTGTACTGCAATTTTCAACGTATGTTGGAATTCATTACTAATACAATGTACACATCTTCTGTATATGTAATTTAATCTCATTTAATTGGTAAGTTGAAGAAATTTTGTAGCCATTAATTATTATTTTAACACAAATTGTTTTTGTATAATTTTATAGCATAGATAGATGATGGTCGCATGAAAGACCGAAATGTCTACCAAAATAAACAATATATTGGAACTATTATATTTTTTGTATTATGAAGAAAGGAAAGAAGATAAATCCTCTATAATAACAATAAATTCTCATTATCGTTGATTAGTGACTCTTTAACACATTTTTTTTTTGGAAATATACCATAAGATACATCCCCGTATAATCCTTGAATATTTCCGTAAGTACCGTTCAATAAGCGCTGGGGAAGGAATTCGCCAGAAAACTAAATTAAAAAAGATTATATTTCACTCATTTGAATTCGAAAACCGATTTATACCGCTATTTATATATACTACATGATATGGGGCAATTGTTGTCTATTGTCAAGTGGTATATATACATACGTAGTATAATCTAGTATCCAGTAGTAGTATGTTTTATATTTACGGATCTTAGATTCAATCTTAAAATCTCCGGTTAAAATTTTAACTGTTAGTTAAAGATAACAATATTAAATCGGATGATTGAAAGCAATTATAAATTTGTCATTTGACAGCTTAGTTCGTTTCGGGTTTGATTATTTAACTGACAGTTAAAATTTTAACCTGAGAATGTAAGATTGGCACTTAATAAAAATATCTTAGTTTTCAGCCAGCTTAGAAAAATGTCGCGAAAAATAGATTTTTTTGAAATATCTACTTACGAAGGTATTCGGGCAACTTATTGCAAAGATCAAAATTCTCTAAAAATTTTGTCTAAAACTGTAAATAACTTCCACATACGAAACAATGCTGATTTTTTGCCAGAATTCTTTCTGGAGAAGGGATATTTCAGAAAAACCAAATTTTCGACCCATTTAGCGACGAAAGGAAGTGCACTAAGATCTAAAATTTGAATATTTTTTTGAGACTTCTAAACAAAATACATCAAAAAATTAAAAATAGCCCACCTTTTGTAGAACAATGCCTTGTTTTTATAACCTAATACAGCACTACTATTGAAATTACTGTACGATCCGTTCGTCAAAGATTATGCGAATATACTTAGATTAATATGTAGAAAGCCTGTTACTTTCTCAGAATGCCACAAGAAATCTCATGCTGGAAGATTTGGAATACAAATATCATAGGAAAACCAAACAGTAGAAGACCCAGAAAAACCGGACCAGAAGCAAGAAAATTGACGAGTAAAAGAAGGAATGGAGAAATTTCACAAAGCAGTAATAAATAAAGAAATCTCGACACCGACACTCCAACCGAAGTAGTACAATCCCATTTATATCTGTATTCCCGAGCACTAGATTGATGAAAATTTAAATGATATTTTTTTCTATTTTGCGTATATAACAAAGCCATTACAGCACCCATAAAGATCGTTAATAGCTCATTCCAGTGCTATAATATACTAGTACAAGTTATTTCTTTAAGGCTGGTGCCTGCATGTCAAAAATTATCAAATGTCAAATTTCGCTAAATAAACAAACTATTGATAACAATTTTATCTACGATTTTTTATTTAAAAATCTGATGTGTCCAATACAATACCTCCCGTTATTTAATTTTTATTAATTCAAATACATACCAACATATTTACTAATGCTTCAAACTATATTAAGTTCCTTTACATATAACTATTGGTTTATTTACTATTTTCTTTTTAAAATGTCACCATCATTAATTTGAAGTGATTAGTTTTTTTGACAGTGACATTTATCTGTCAGTTACATACCTACATTTGAAATATGAACTGTGTAACAAAAGAATTGAATTTATCTTTAAACCATAGGCTCTGGGATTTATATAAAAGATTGTTTTTTTAAATTTATCTGTAAAATATATAGAAAAAGTATTAATGTATACCTGTAGAAAATTTAATAATCTTTAATTGACACCAAAATCTGTATGGCTTATTTCCTTATTAGAATAAGGTCGAAATACAAGGTTTCAGAATTTTCTGAATGATAGTATTTGCGTTAGAGCGGAGACAAAATCCATACACACATACATATAGACATCATCGTGAAAATGTTAAAATTGGATGCTAGGGTCCTCAAAACATGGGTCATTTACAATAATCTGGATATGCGATTTTAGGCACGATCCCCATACCTCCCTTACCAAGGATAGCGGGAGGTAAAAAAAAGGCGCGAAATAGAAAAAAAAAATAGTATGAAGAACGTATTTCATAATTGTCGATTAAATAAAATAACAATTATGATATTCGTTCTTTAATATACTATTATTTTAATGTTGAATAATATTCTGCGTAAATTTATGCTCAGGTATGAATCAATTAATGGTCTATAAAAACAAGCGAGTTTCCAAGAATTCAATGTTTATCCAGTTCCATTTGATTTCAAAATCAAATTAATTCCTAACTCCATTAAAAATTACAATTTCCCGGTACGGTATTGAATCGATTCTGGATTTCAGTGAAAGAAGTAAATTACACATTTTCAATTTTCCCCACATTTCAATATCTTTGGTACACTCACACACAGTGCTACACTACTCGAATTACAACACAACTGCGCTAGTTTCCAACAAAATTCAATCTGACAATGCAGAAGTTGGAACAGAATGAAAAATTATATTTTGCAGGATCAAACAGAAATTATTTCCTAGTAAAATGGAATTGACATTAGTTTTATGAATACTTAGTGGTTTTATTTTTAATTATAAATGCATGAAATGCGTTTATGTTATTGGCTAATGGCTGTTCGAAGGAGCAAGCCGGGGACGTGTCTTGTTTCCTCCGTGACACGATACGACGTACCCTGCGCGTTTGTCATATTTCCGTCTCACTAAGCTCTAGAAACATAAGCTGTTTTTTGGCGATACACTGGTTCAAAAACGGTTTAACCCGGTTCGAACCATTATATTTTAGCGTTGCAACGGTGACGTCACTGACGCAAGCGTTTAAACCGTGTTCAAACCGTTTTGTCAGCCGGTTCAAAACAGTCTGTTTTTAGGTTAATATTATTTAAGGTGCCAAATGAATAATAAACCGAATAAACTAGTAAATGGTGAAATGGAAAATCATTTGTCGTTAAATACAAATAAAATAAAAATAAACACACTCTGATATTACTATTACAGCATTCATTTTAATTTTTAAGGTTAGAAACATAAAATGACGGATGTCTGGGATGTCCGTAGTTCAAAACATTTCATTTTAGCGTAGTACGAACTTATGACATCATTTATGCAACTGGTTCAAAATTGATGACGTTTCCGTTCAAACCGTTTTTGAACCACTGTATCGCCAAAACACAGCTATAGTTTTTGGTGTAGATACGCGCCGTCGATTTTCTTGGGTATCATTTATTTTATACAAAATACGAGTCTAATATTTTTTATATACAGGTTAACATAATGAAAAATCTGTTGTGGCCAGCGTAAGACCTCTCGCCATTTCCGTATTGGGCTTTGGGCTATATAAGTACATATTATACTCGTATTTAACATTTCTGGTACACACACAAAAATTCTAATTACATCTATTATCAATATATTTTTATATTTTTTTCTATAAATAAGTTTCTTCCTACTCTTCTAAATGTTCGAGATTCTTCAAATTCATTGACGAGATTGGCGGTACTTCTGATGCGTATGTGTAATATAATAATAATACTCAGCTCTAGAGGCCTATGGCTTCTTCCACTGTATTCTTTCCTGTGCTCTTTCTTTTCAGTATGTTATACTAAACACTTGTAAGTCTTTTTGCATTGATATGTCTATAATTTTAAATATTTAATTAAAAATAAAATAAGAAATATGAAATGTACTTCCCAGAAAAATGCTTTTGTAATATATCTGGATTTTTGACACTGTTTTAATTACAAACATTTTAATTTTTCAACTGGTTTCCATGGAGTTGTTTGGGCTGAGAAATTCAATACAGGCTATGAACTAAATAAATCATGGTACCCTGTTATTCGTTTATAATTTTCTTTTTCATTTGTATGTTTTATATTAACCATTTATCAATGTACCTTTGATTTTACATACTTGTAGTCTTGACTACATATTTATTTATTTATGTTATTATTATTAAAACCTGAAGAAGACAGTACCTTGCTGTCGAAACGTTGTTAATTTAATAAAATATCTACAGAACTAAACCCAAATATTGTTTAATTTCATTACAAAGAATTATTTTATATATTTATAATTCTCTATCTCTAAATCTATAGGAGATAAAATAAAAATGTTCTATGTATCGGATAGAGAATTTTATATTATTTAATATTTGTAATAACATAAAATTCCCAAAAAATAATATTTAGAAGATTTTTTTTAAGAAACTACTACTTTTCTTAGCGAGAGGTGAATATGGGAAAAAAAATAAATAAATAAAACTTAGAAACCCGCATTTTAGGTTAACGGAGAGATCACGTTGGTTAAATAATAGTAAGGAGCTTATATAATTACATCTTATACCATACATTGTGTTCTATACATATAAGTAAAACAAATCATTTCTTCCTAATATCTAAATTATTTTCAATTTATTGATCAAATTCGTATTTGATTAAGATAAGTATTGGTATTAGTGTGAAGTACAGTTGTACAGTAGAGTAAACATTCTCATCTTGGAGTAATCTGCAAACTAAGCTTTTCTGATAATCAATCCAATTAGAATGAGCTATTTGATGTAAAATCAAGCATCTATCTCTGCTACATCAAAGTGTAACATCAACATCGCGAATTGAACGCACAGCACACGAGGGTGTATCGTTTCGATTTTGCTACCAGCACCAGCCTCACCCCACTCGTCTCGACAACGCAATGAGAATCGCGGTAGCATTCGCGTATTGTAATAACATAAGCTTTCGACTGATTGTATTTTAATTAAATAATTAATCATTTTGCTGTTTAGTCCATTGTTTACTCATTTAGAATTCAAATGGTATTTAACGCATTGCATAGTAAACAGAAACTTAATTTGTACGCTAAATAGTTAATTATTATTAATTGTGTTTCAATTGTTTTCCTTTAGGTTTAGTTTTGCCATTTGGGAAATATAGAATTAGTACGTACGTGCATTATAAATGTAATTATCAAATAACTATATTCATTTTACATTTAAACTAACCGTTGGTTAATTTTTACCATAGAATTAATAATGTAATAATTATTTCCATTTTCCATAGTTGCATTTTGTTATTTTTTATGTGTTTTGCGCAAGTTTAGATGTATTGAATTTCAAAGATTCAATTAGAGTTCAGTTAACCAACCCTCAAATGTTACATTCTGTAGGTAATAGGCCATTATAATGTTGTGCAATTTATAATTAAATATCCATTGTGATAAACAAAAAACCTCTCACCAATGGGGTAGTTTTGCACATTTTGAAAATTTTATATGTTATAGTATAGTATTTTACATAATTCTTGTTCTTTTTTGAGAAGAAAATATGAGAAAATAGATAATTTTTCTCCCTCCGTAAGTGACGTCATTCGTTTACCTTCCGCTGCGATGAAGTCTCGGCAACCGTTTCTCTGTATTGAACAGATAGCACAATTTTTCAGTAGGTATGTCTTGCGGGGTAAGAGGAACTTATTTACGTTCCGTGTTAGTGTTGTCAGCTGGTTGTCAGTTTTTTGTGAGTTCGATAGTCAAGCGGGGTAATTGTTGTTTTTTATTGTATAGAAAATCTTATTATGAGCGTGTACAGATAAAAAAAAATATTAAAATTCGACATGATAACTACACCATTTCGGTTTATTTTCGTTATTAGTGACGTCTTATTTGTGACGATGAGGTTTTTATATTTGTATAGATTGTAAAACCAGTTTTTTTTTTTTAATAAAACGCGTTCAGATTGTCAAACCTTTGTTGATTTAGCGATGTTTTACAATATGCCTAGTTTATTTCTCTAAATATAACAACAATAACACAATAACCTAAGCTAACACACAAAAGTCACGCTTGGATAACTCGAAGCAAGTTTTGTGCGTTAGGTTAGGTTATTGTTATATTTTTGCCCAGTTGCACTGCCGACGATTAAAGTTATAGTGTTCCTTAAATTGACAATTTCATACTGTATAACGAAACGTAGAATGAGTAATTAAATATTGCTGTCAAAAATTTGATTGGCATTTATTTTTTTTTTGTTTAAGCCTAGCATAAAATTTAAGGGACAGCCGTATAACTGGGCATTAAAGAAATATACCATTTCTGACGTTACAAATAAAACGTTATAACTGAAGTCGAGATCAGACTGCGGTCCTTTTATCTGGCGGTTAGGTACAGCATTTTTTACATAATATGGTACTGACCAAATTAGTAAAAAAAGTTTAATCAATATGGATCAGATCTTCAATAGTTTCCGAGATATAAGGCAGTGAATACTGAGTTTTAAATAAAATAAATAAATATATCATCACCGCATATTACCCATTACTGGGTGTGCCAGTATCTACAACACAAGTAGACATCGGTAATGATGACGATATATTTTACCGTGTGGGTGCTTACCAGGCATCACCTCACGGGCACTCATAGCTGGTGTGGAGAGTGCACCACAGGGGTCACTTTTGTGCCATTTAAAATTCGAAATATTTGGCGTCTGTCGGGATCGAACCCGGTTCCCCAGGTTCGCGACCAGACACTCAGGCATGCGGTCACGGGGTTTACATCTGCTATCTCGAAAACTATGTATAAGAGTTACGATTTCGATTAAATGTGACTTTTTGTTTACCTTTGAGAGGTCATCTTAGATGTGCTATTGTTTTTTTTTAAAAAAAAAGAAAAATCAAATATTTATACTAAGTAAAATGTTCTGGCGACCTTTACCAATACTTAATTTTTGAATAACTTCCGAGCTATAAATATTGAAAAAAATGTTTCATATAAAATTTTATTATATTTTTATAGGCTATTTACTGGAGTAGACAAAATTTTGATCGTACACTATCTTTGTCAGTTTTTCTTAGATTCTAATACAAAATGGCTTCTTTCTCGGCAACTCGGGATTAGCCCTATGTTAAAAAAATATGTTTTTAATTATTTTGATCAGTATTATATGCCCTTAAAGTTTTGACTCGAAGTTGAAAAACACTGTATATTCTTGATTTTTGACACTTCCATGTACCTACCTGCTAATTACATACTCGTATGTATTTGAATTTGCTTTGCCTTGGCAAGCAAAATTGAAACAAAGTCTTATACTCCAGAAACATATACATTATATTTTTTATTAAGAATAAAATGTAACAATTCTATACCTAATAAACTTTATGAACTCATTCTGAAAGTTTAAGCAATATAATCCGTCTTTTAAACTACTGAAAAATTTTAGTGGAATGTAAACCCGAAATATAGATTGGAATCTAAACATAACCGAAAAAAATACGTAAAGAATACTTACAACTTTATGTTATTCTGAAAGCGCGGGCAACAGAACTACCAGTGCGTATAAACATTTCCTTCGATTTTTATGGAGAAATACATAAATCTGCTGTCAACACTCACTGTGATCTTATTCATTTTATTGGTAGAAAATTTTATTCGGGTGCAGCCGTGTAGCATGCGAGGATTTATATCAGATGTAAGTACATTCATGGGCGCCGAAATGGGGAATTTGACACTATAAAACTGTCACAAAACCCAAAATGACAAGTAGCCGATTTAAATTAGAATCACAATTTATTTTAAGTAATAACTGTCACAAAAAAGTAGTATTTTCACTAAATTTTTCCTATAAATTATATTAATGTAGGTATTCGGTATGCAACTTCCATTTGCAGACATGTAGATGCGAACATATCACATTAAATTGCTTGCATACTTTCTGTAAGATATATTTTTTATTTTTCATATGCGAATATCCTTGAAATGATGTCCGATAGTGGTAACGCTCTTCAAGAATAAAAATACGTGGCAGGGTTAAATGAAAACATTAAAAACGTTGTTAAACAAAATTTGGTGAAACAATGGCAAAAATAAGTTTTTTCGGCGTATTCCCTATTAAGTTTTATGCAAGTCCTCCGTCGTTTTAAAAGTGCTTGATTGCTTGAATACCGAAGAAAATTCTTTTGATCACGTACACAACTACTCATGCACTGCTTAAATCATTCCATCATTACTCTGAAATTTCATGCCACGTAATGCCTTTTTACAACCCAATGGTGACAACCATTCAAGATTTGAAGTTTGAGTATTTACACCTCGTCCCAAACTTCAAATCTTGAATAGTTGTCAGGTTGTCACCATTGAACGTGCAATATGTGACCGCGTGTTGTTGTTGTAAAAGAATTTCACTTTTCCGAAATTCACGCCTTGACAGGCTTGAGACGATTTTTTAGGAGTAACCCCATTTGGCATGTTTCAAATTAGATATTATGTATTTCTGTTAAAACTTCGATTCGCGATGATGTATATTATTATAAACATTAAAAGTTAACAATTACTCGAAATACCATTTTTATCCTACATAACCGACGTTTCGGTGGACTCTTACACCTTCTGGATAGGTAAGATCTTACAAAATATTACATCTCAAATACATTTGTTATTTTACATTCAGTTTTACAACATCGTAGAAGAAGATGTAAGAGTCTACCGAAACGTCGGTTGTATAAGAGAATAAATGTTGTTTGACTGAGATTTCGAGTAATCGTTAACTCGTAATCTACTGGGACAAACATAAAGACACATTATGCAATAGACTTGCTTCTATAATATTCCTCCTTCGCCAGTTGTCTCTATACTTAGATGAGAAATGCCTTATTATGATTTACTTTGCTTTATTTCACAGCTTACTAACGTACGGAATAATTTTATGGGGTAATGCTCCTAACGCAATAAAGGTGTTCAGGATGCAAAAGAAAGCGCTTCGAATTATTTCTAAATCTAATACCCGTGAACACTGCAAGCCTCTTTTTCAAGGTTTGTCTATCTGTCCACTGCCATGCTGCTATATCTATGAAGTTTTGTTGGACACACATAAATAAATAAATAAATATATCATCACGGCATATTACCCATTTGTGGGTGTGCCAGTATCTACAACACATGTAGACATCGGTAATGATGACGATATATTTTACCGTGTGGGCGCTTACCAGGCGTCACCTCACGGGCACTCATAGCTGGTGTGGAGAGTGCACCACAGGGGTCACTTTTGTGCCATTTAAAATTGGAAATATTTGGCGTCAGTCGGGATCGAACCCGGTTACTCCAGGTTCGCGACCAGACACTCAGGCACGCGGCCACGGGAAGGACACACATAAAAATCTAAATAAATTTGAAAAAGGTTGTAATATCCATAAGTATAATACCAGAAATAATGAGAAAATTAGAACTGTCCGACATAGACTTGCCACCTCAGCTAGAAATTCAATTAATGTTAATCTTTATAACCATTTACCCACGTCATTTAAACAATTAAATTTTAAAAAAAGAGTCATTAGCATGCTGATAAAATACAGTTTCTACTCCGTGGAAGAATACCTAAACACACCAATTAGAGAATAACTACCAAACTACTCCGTTTAAGGTGGATTATACAAATGTAGATAATTTTCTATTATAATCATTTTATATTTATCAAATATTTAATCTTTGTTTTTATAGACTTGTCATAAATGCTGTAGCACAATCATGACCAAATAAAATTATTATTATTATTATTATTGTTATTATTATTACACCACAGTCGAGAAATTTCCCATGTAAATTAGGTTAAAAAACGTCATTGACAGATAAATGTCACTGCTAGAAAAAATAATTTCAAATTAATAATGGTAGAGTTTTAAGAAGAAAATATTAATATTATGAACTTACAAAATACCTAATCATTAAAAACAGAGTCAGTTTTTTTGGGACTCCCGACCGAAGAAGACTCTGACCAGCTGGTGTCACCTTATGGCTTACGGTCTCAAAAGATGTTATGGAGAGAACATCACAGGATTTATTTTTGTGTTATTCAGAAATTATAAATAATTTACAAGTTCGACACTGGTTGGATTCGAATCTAAACTGTTAGTATCACAATCGGTCGCTAAACGCACTCAGCCATAGTGCTCTATAAAGTTATAAATAATTGTAGAAATGCTTAAACATAATTTTCTTCTAAAATATTCTCCTTTCTACGCTCATGTTTCGTGTTGTGTTATACACTGAAATGCACAGGTATACACTTCTGTATGTTCGGTTGCGATACGTATCGGTGCATCGGCTTCTATTGCAATTTATTTTGAAGCTTATTCGACGTTTAGATAGCAAAATATAAGATAAATTCAGATTTGTAGCGTCGCAATCGTACACATGAAAACTTTCAGATTTATTACATTCTGATTTTATGACGTTACTACAAAAATGTAAGCCTGCATGGGTCAACAGAAAACTTAAATATTGTAGAAAGATAAAATATACTACAATTTTAGTTTGTACAGTACAAGCAATAATTACAGATTATTTTCTTAATTTATTAAAGCAGATAAAACATGTAAAATTAATTTCTTAAATTTATATTGATTTCAGATGACTGCGATCCGTCACTATAGTATCATTTGAAAATTTGTCATTTATACTACAATCAGACCTTAAAACAGTTAGGGGCAATCAAATTTTGAAAAAAGTCATTAGTTTTTAAAATATTTAAGTATTTAATGCGTTTAAAAACTATACTATCTCTCTTCTTCACTCTCACTTACACATCTACCATATTCCAAATTTTTAATACTTTCATGCATTTTGTTCAAGTTTATAACTAATTTATATTGCTAGTACATTATTAACAGCATTTTAAAATTGTATTAATTTGAGATAAAAAAGATTAATATTTCTGAATCTAAAGTTACCTCCTCTTAACAGGAGAATTAAAGTAGTTGAGTGTTGTAAACCGGCAATTGAAATAAATTATTTCATTTAGAATTTTTATTGGAAATCTATATCTTAAAATGATGAATAATAAATTTGAAAATAACTGGTTATTAAATATTATGTATAGTGTGACTATATCATTAATGTCCGGTTGCAAAAACATTCATCAATTCCTTGATCAATCAACGGTTCATCAAAACGAACAAATTTACAGCGTTTTTTTTGGCAGCAATGATTATGTTATAAGAACAAGGAAACTGATTAGAATTTGTTCATTTTGATGGTTCGCTAACTGTACAAGGAATTGATGAACGTTGCTGCACCGGGCAATTGAAATAAATTATTTGATTTACAATTTTTATTGGAAATATAACATCTTGAAATGTTGAATAATAAATTTGAAATCCGAAATAATACATGAATTTGTATGACAGTGTATAATTCATTAGTCACGTGACAGGTTTTCCGCCAGTCAGCATTCAGAATCTCCCTTGTTTCATGTCTATCACAGCGATGATAAAAAACAAAGAAATTATCACATATTCGTTACTAAGGTATTTTTACAACATTGAAAGATAATTTTAACAAAAATTGATTATATTCTCATTAAATATAATCTCGTTACATGATTAATAATCGAAGATATTGCTCGTGAAACCGAAGTAGCATATTTAGAAGTTGGTTTCACTCGAAAATATCATCGATGATAATCATATCACTTGTTATATTACGAATGACAGTAATGTCAACGAGTATAGTTTTAAAATGCACGTTGGAAATTAGTCGAAACAATATTATTTTTTTAAGATAAGCGTGTTTGTGTTATATTCTTATATTCATCCTCATCGTGTGCCGTGCACCCTTCTTGTCAATGTAAATATAAGAGAGAGGTAAATGTATACCATCTTGTTAATTCGTTCATGATATAGATGATTTTTATCTGTTATCTTTAAAAAATTAAACTGTACATATTAAGTGCCCGTTGCACTGAACTCAACGGGATGAAATCCAAATTATGAGTATATACCTACTTATTTACATCAAAATATTGCTATAAAAGTGAATGGGGTGGTCAATTTCATAAAGCGTAATCATAATTTGTCCTCAATCCATTTGGAAAGAATTGAATTGTCGCTAGGTATGTGTTAAATTCTCTCCAATTGGATTGTATTTAGAGTGCAGTTTGAAACTGCATTACGTCGTAACTCTGTTACTTTGTAACAGAACGAAATTACATAACCATTCGCCGGGCGTTAAGTGCGGGGCGATTATCTGCAACTCTGCGATATTTTCTTTCTCCAGACAATTTAAAAGTGGGACAGAGCGAACTTCCATTCATTTTAAGCTCCCAAACGACTGTGAGACACTGTTAATTACTTGAAAACTATGTGCCATTTCTGAACTGGCTCTATAATGGCCTTTCGCACACAATATCTCTGATACGTGTACAACATAATGCGCCCCTTTATTTCAGAATTAGAGTACAGTGGCTTGCATAGTAAAACAGGACCCGACTAAGAGGAGTTTCAATTTTTATAATTTTTTTTTAATCGCACAAAAGTGATCCCTGTTGTGCACTCTCCACACCAGCTATGAATGCCCGTGAGGTGACACTGGTAATAATAATAATAATAATAATAATAATGCTTTATTACCCAACAGTGAACCATTTACAGGGTATATTAATGAACATAAATAAATAGTTGAAAAACTAGGACATTAACTAATGTACATACACAAAAAAGATATAAAAGATGTGTTACATATCTTCATACATTGTTGAAGTTTCAGCACATTAATGCACATAAAATAATAATATGGTGTGTTACATAAATATGTCTTCATACAATTGGTTGGCATTTCGGCACATTATATAAATAGGTGAACGCTGAAGGACATCAGTTCGACAAGCAGCAAGGTAAAAAGTGCTTACATATCTGGAGGCCATCATCCTTGGAACATGGAACGAAATCCGAGAAAGCAGGTAAGCGCCCACACGGTAAAAATATATTGTCATTATTACCGATGTCTACATGTAAAGTAGATACTGGCACACTCAGTAATGGGTAATATGCCGTGATGATATATTTATATTTATTTATTTATTTGTTTGTTTGAATCAGAAATGAATAAAATATATAAAGGGTGTTTCAAAATGAGCGCAAGATTTAATTTTTCAATAAAACACATAATTTACTCGAAAATTGCAAATATTTTTATTTTAATATGAAGTATACATATGGCGATTATGTGTGGAAGAGAATATCCAACAAATGGCCGCCACGACTCTGCTGGCACACTCTTGCTCTTTTAGAGAAGTTGTTGATTGCATTTTCGCACATTGCTCCTCCAATTTCGCCAATGACACGTCGAATTTCTTCCTTCAGCTCAGGAATTGGATGCAGATGGAGATCTTTCTTTAAAATTTTCTGCAAACTGCTTGTCGAAATGGCCAGTTGCTGCGAACGGCGGCGAATCGATGTGCTTGGATTTTCATCAACACTTGCAGAAACTGAGGCAATATTTTCAATGGACCGGCCTGACCGAGGACGACCTGATGATTTTTGGTTCACAACCGAGCCAGTTCGATCGAATTTCGCGATCAGTCTCTTAACTGTCGAACAATTTGGTGCATTTTGTCGATCAAAAATTGCACGCACTCTGCGAACTGTTTCCGCAAAACTTTCACCATATTTTAAATAAGTTTTCAATATTAAAATCCGCTGTTCGTTCGTGTAGCGTTCCATGATTAATAATCGCGATGCGTCTACTTGACAGTTATCAACTTTTTAGTCCAGCACCCTTGATTAAAATAAAATGCCGGCCAATTCAAATCTTGCTCTCATTTTGAAACACCCATTATTATATACCTCTTGTGTGATGAACGATGATCGGATTAGAACATGAATTTTCATAAAGAAAATCATGTTTAGTTATTTAGTGCCCTATGTTATATTTCATACTTCTCAAAATTATTTCGAACTGAAAATAATTTATTAACGGCTCAAAATTACAATTTATTATTAAAGAATGATGAGCGTCACTGCCGAACATTAGACTTTAATAGGCTATTTCAAAATGAATTATGTATTTTAACATTTCTCTAATATACTTTAACATAACTTAACCCAGAGCTTTCCAACCTTTTTAATATCGCGACACACATATGACTTCTTAGAAAAAGTGTGACAAACCAACATCCCTGATGAAACTGAAATATAATTTGTAGAACTAAAGCGAATTACAGGGAAAAATAAATGTCTTTAATGAACAAAGCAAATATTATATTACATATCAGAATTGACAACTGAACATATGAATTATTTTTATAACAATAAAAATAACGTTACGTAGATACACAATAAATGTATATATACAATCTAGATATCTTCAACACTTCCTCCACATTTAATGTGTATTGTTAGGTGCTGAGATATCCATTCCCATTTCTCTAACTATCTTCTGAAAACGTACTCGATGAAGAGGCTTGGTACAAATATCAGCGAGTTGTTTTTCTCCGCTGATATGTCCAATATCAATTTCTCCTTCTAAATACTTTTCTCGTACAAAATAATAGCGCACATCAACGTGCTTTGTACGTTTATGAAATTCTGGATTCTTCGTTAGCTTAATTGCGCTGGCGTTATCTACTTGTAAAATAGGTGCTCTTTGAAGATTACTGATTTCACTAAAAAGACGTTTTAACCAGATCGCTTCTTTAGCTCCTTCGCTGGCCGCTATAAACTCAGCTTCAGTTGTTGAAACAGCAATAGAACGCTGTTTTTCGCTACGCCAGCTAATTACTCCACCAGCATGAAGACATACGAATCCAGATGTCGACCTTCGAGTTTTCACATCTCCTGCATAATCTGCATCTGTAAAAACTTCAATTTCGTCGATCTTGTAATCCGGTCGATATACAATCCCGAGATTCATTGTTCCTCGCAGATACTTCATAATTCTTTTCACATTTATCCAGTCGGATTCCGTGGGTGCTTCCATTGCTCTTGCAGTTACGCCAACAGCGTAGGCAATGTCAGGTCTTGTTACTGACATAAGATGCATCAGGCTTCCCACTGCTTCACGAAAAGGTACCTGAGAACTCACTATGCTTCCATTCAAACCACCACCTGAAGGATCGCAAGGAATGGAAACAGGATTAGATTCATGCATTCTAAAACGCTCAAGCACCCTGCGAATATAAGCACTCTGACCAATCCAAATTGAGCCATCCTCTCTTCTTTCAATCTGAATCCCAAGAAAACTATTTAAAGATCCAATAGTTATCTTAAATTCTTTAGATAAATCATTTACAAAATCGTTTACTTCTTGTGAATCAGATCCTGCCACTAATCCATCATCTACATAAATTACTACAAGCAGTTTCTTACCTTCAGAGTTGCGATAAAATAAACATGGATCAGATTTGCTACATACAAGACCTTGCAAACAGATAAAATTTGTAAATCTTGAATTCCAGCATCTAGGTGCTTGTTTCAATCCATATAGTGATCGCTTCAGTTTGCAAACTCTGCCAGTTGCATCTGCATAACCTTCTGGCTGATTCATATACACTTCCTCCCGCAGTTCACCGTACAAGAATGCAGTTTTTACGTCGAACTGCGCTAGTTCTAATTTTTCTGCTGCTACCACACTCAGTACTGCACGAATTGTGTCATAGCGTGCTACCGGACTAAACAATTCATCATAGTCGATACCTTGACGTTGTGCATATCCCCGAGCTACTAGACGAGCTTTGTATTTAGAAAGGGAACCATCTGGATTTAATTTCGTACTTAGAACCCAACGACAACTCAATACATGAGCCTCTTCGGGTTTCCTTACTAATTCCCATGTACCATTTTCTTTATGTGAAGCCATCTCGTCGTCCATAGCCATCTTCCATTGCTTGGCATCATCTCTTTTCATTGCTTCAGCATAAGAATTTGGATTACATGCCACTGTATTCTCTGCTTGTCGAGCAAGCATGACATATTCTCCACTACTCATCCATTTTGGCTGTCTCTTGATACGCTTTCCACGTCCAAGACTATCATCATTTTCTCGAATTTCTTCCTCCAAAACTGTTTCATCTTCCTGCTCTTTTTCTGTGGAATCAGATTTTCCTGGTTTCATTAAAACATCTGTAACAGAATCTGTAATAGTAAGATCAGGCTTAAAATTTACATCATGGCTCGTAATCGTTCTATTTCTTCCAGGCAGAAATACACGATATCCATCTCGAAGACCATGGTAGCCTACAAACAAACCAAAAACACTCTTTGCATCCCACTTTTTACGTTTTTGTTTAGGGACATGTACGTAACACTCTGTTCCAAACACTCTCAGATGTTTTAAATCATTTACAACCTTACCAGACCATAGTTCATAGGGTGATTTTCCTTCCACACTTGTTAAACCTGTTAAATTCAGGAGATATACAGCAGTGTTACAAGCTTCACCCCATAAATTCACTGGAAGACCGTGAGCCTGCAACATAGAACGAGCCAATTCTACTACCGTTCTATTTTCCCGTTCAGCAGCTCCGTTTTGTTCTGGACTATATGGTGTTGATGTACGTAATGTAATTCCAAATTCCTTTATAATTCTCTTTACATCCTGTGAAATAAACTCTCCTCCATTATCACACAGAATTTCTTTAATATTATGTCCATTTGTTCTACATTCATTTATAAATTCATTTAAACATCCAGCAACCTCATTTTTCTTTGACAAGAAAAATATACGACAATATTTACTAAAGTCATCTTTAAAAAGAACAAAATATTTGTTACCTCCAACTGACATATTTTCCATCGGACCACACACGTCAGCATGGATTAATTCACCAATTATTTGTGGACGATTAGGACGTTGACCATAATGACATCGACTAGATTTTCCAAGGGCACATCCATCACAAAACTCACCTTCTTCGGATACATTTATACTGTACCGTTTGAGTACTTGTTTTACATGCCGCTTGTTCTGGTGGCCCAAACGTTCGTGCCATAGCTGCAAACTGTCCTTTGTACTAGCGAAATAAACACCGTTATTAGGTACAATCACTCGCATGTCAAGCAGATATAAATCTCCGACTAATTTTCCAGTCAGAGTTACCTCTTCATCCTTTGTAAACTTACATATACTGGATTTTGCTTGAAATGTGTACCCTTTAGCAACAGCTCTATTAATTGAAAATAAATGTCGACTTGCATCAGGAATATACCACACATTTTGTAAATAGCTACGATACCACCTGGAACCAATTTTAATTTCCACATTTACATTACCTTGTCCTAAAGCTGATGATTTTGTACTTCCGTTAAAGCCATACATGACGCGAGGAGTGGAAAACGGCTTGTAGTTTACAAAATACTGCTTATTAAAAGTAATATGTGTTGCTGCTCCACTATCGGCTATCCACTTGTCAGTGTCAGTTTCCCTGTCATAACAAATAAAACTATGATTTGCAGACGACTGCTCACCTGATTTCAGCAACAATTCTTTTTCATTTCTCTGTTTTAAAGGACACTGCTTTGCGAAGTGACCCGGCAAGTTACATTTGAAGCATTTTTTCCTATTCCTTGAATCTACTACTTTATCTAATTTTGAATTTTTACCAGACGACGAAAGAATATTTTTCTGAGTTCCTTTCTTAACTTCATTTGTAAAATTATTGCCAAAATTAGACCGATTTACTTTTGGTTTCACATAAAAGGTGGATTTGTTTGCTTCAATACTATCACGCTGCTCGATAGTACGTAACTTCTCTACTAGTACTTTAATATTTCGTTCTCCTAAAGGCATAGCTTCCCACACATTGCGAAACTCACGAAATCCATTTCCCAATGTAGATAATACTCGAGCAATTAAAACTCTATCGCTCAAACAAGATTCACCTTGTTTACATAGAGCATCATTTAATTCCGCAAAATGTTTTTGTAATTTTGCCACGTGAGTTGCTATATCTTCGGCTGGATCACGCTCCCATCTGAAAAATTCTTCTAACAGACGATCAAGTCGTTGTTCGCTGCTTTGTTCGTATACTGCAACTAAGGTTTCCCAAATTTCATTTGCACTTTTGCATGTCATTACTAACGTTGAAGGTTCATCTCCAAGAGAAGTCATAAGATATAGCATAGCTTCAGCATCCACTGATTCCCACTTTACTAAATCTTTTTCAAAATTCTCTTCATCCGTAGTGTAACTACTTCTAACAGGTTTCTTTCTTGCCCCTGTTACAATATCAGTTAATCCCTGCCTTTTTAATAAAAGCATAATTAACATTTTCCATTTAGTCCAGTTACATGAACCAATCAACTTCTCAATAGTAATTTTATCAAACATGCTAGCCATAGTTCCTAACAAAATAAATTCCAGAAATTAAAGACTTATAATCTTAGCGCATCTGGGCACCATAACCTGATGAAACTGAAATATAATTTGTAGAACTAAAGCGAATTACAGGGAAAAATAAATGTCTTTAATGAACAAAGCAAATATTATATTACATATCAGAATTGACAACTGAACATATGAATTATTTTTATAACAATAAAAATAACATTACGTAGATACACAATAAATGTATATATACAATCTAGATATCTTCAACAATCTCCCCCTCCCAACTATTTCTTTAACTCCCATGAAAAAATAAATTCTTATACCAGTCAAAACATTCCATTTTATTATTAATGAAAAATCGCATCACAAATTTTGGTTCCATTTTTTATTTTGACAAGTTTACCCTTATCTTCATTGTTGTTTTAATATTTGTATTTGCAGAAAGACCTTGTTCAATAATTTATGTCGTGAAAACCTGCAATAATAATACCTACAGATTTTTTAAATTCTAGATTATATAATTATATTCATAGAAAACCTAAAGTGTATCTATATTATTTCTTTAAATTGTGTATCCTAATGCCCAATTTTGCAAATTTAAATGTCCTTTAATAACTGCAAACATTTTTTTTTAAACAAAGTGATTTTTGATTCACTGATTTTTTGAAATGTTAAAAAATAACATTATTTTTTGTAAGCTCTGAATACAAATAGTAATTTAGTAATTTCTGATATGACGATATAGTTTTAATATTTTTTTTGATGTTGATTATAGACACTTTTTAAAAACATGAAAAATTAGCGACACCCTAATTTTTAAGCACCGACACCCTCGTATGTCGCGACACCCCGGTTGGAAAGCACTGACCTAACCCAACGCATAAAACCCGGGGAACCCGGGCCACGGTTTTAAAGACATAAGTTTTGTGAGTTAGGTTAGGTTATGTTAGGGTATATTTGGAAAACTTACAGAGTGAAAATGTCCAAGTGCAATCTTCCTACAACTATTTTCCTGTAAAACAAATTAGTTTTATAAATATTAATAAAATTACAAGAAAAATAAAAAATAAAATAATTTGTAATCAAATGGCATTTCAAATAGCAAAACAACTTTTGTCTTATCTTACAAAAGATAAAATGTTATCTAGGTGCAACTGAAAGTTCAAGATTTATATATTGCTATAAATACCAGTATTTTATTCAAGTTCCAGATGAAATAAAACCTGTTGCTGTTAGAAATCATAGCTACGAGTCATTGGCAAGTGCTAATGTATTCCCTTGTAAATATGATCAGAAAGGCTGCGACGAAAAACTGCTCTTCAATGATATTAAGTACCACGAAGAAGAATGTGATTACTACATGTATCAGTGTTTTGTGGAAGAGTGTTTTTCTCTCTTTAATGCAGCAAATTTGAAGAAACATTATGAAGCAAACCACTCAAATCTATTGTTTGAGAATCCATTTACAGTGACACCAAATATTGCTAGGGAATATGAAAGCAAATATTTATTAAAAGCATATGAACAAATATTTGTAATACAAGTACAGTACGTTATTTCCACTACTCAGCTCAAACACAGCGTTTTCCTCTTGGGCAATTCGAAACATGCATCATTCTTCGAATATGTAATAGAAGTTGAAACCAAGCAAGGCAAATTAGAATTCAAGAAAAATGTAGAACCGTACAATAACTTGTCTACAAGCAATGAATTCATAGAATTAAATATAAAGAGTTTGTTATCCTTGGGAATACTTTTTGAGAAATGCAAATTTAAATTAAATATTCAATTAATAGATAAAAATTGTAAAATATGTAAAAGGGAACTTTCTTCATTTCATTTCTCAAAACATGGATCCATGTGTAATACTTGTATCTTGGATTGTAAAGCTAATAATAAAGATGAAGTTAGAGAAATATCAATGAAAAAATGTGAAAAATGTGAGTATAAAGGATCATCACTGAACTTAAGAAAACATAATACTTGGTTTTGTGAGAAATTGTTGCAGAGTTATTGTCATATCTGTAAAGAATATTATACACTTAAAGATATAAGCTCTGCAGGTTTATTTAATCACTACAAAAATAAGCATTTAGGAACACTTATTCAGAAAAATAACGCAATATTTGTCTGCACGAATGTTTTTAACATTAATAGGGCTACTTTCCTTAGTTACGGCATTGTATTTTTCTGTGAATTTTCGTACAATAAAACAGAAGGTAAATTTATAATTCATATTCTTTCTGAGTTAAATAAAAGTGACACTTCTTATTGTTCTTGTGAAGTAACTATTAAAAATCCAGTCACACCTTTGAAAGTGTTTCAAAAATTAAAACATGATATGAATTCAATAGAATATGACTGGTATGGTGAAATTATTAATGACAGTGTAAATTCCTTAATAAATGTATCTTACAACAATAACATGTTTCAGAATTCATATGAAATTGAAATTAAGATTAATAAATTCAATAATAATATGCTTCAGTTATTTACAAAGTATATAAAGGAATGAATCACGCGTTTTTAAATAGTAAATATAAAAATTAGGTTTACAGTAAAAGAATAAGAAAAATATATAGGTTCAACAAATTGAAATGTTTTGATGTATTGAACTTGGCTCAATATTACAATAATTACAATTAGAATTTAGAACAAATGTTTGTTTGTCACTTTATCACTTCGGAAATATGACAGAAAGAAATTTATATGTGAATAATTTGTAAAAGATTTCTGGTTGGGTGTAAACAAGACTGAGCCAAGCCACAAGCTAGTTCTAAACATAGATGAAAAAACAGGATAACACCTCGGATAAAATGCATCCATACAGAAACGGAAAATTTGCAGTGCAGTCGATTTTCACGGGCAGGTACATATTGCGAAAATTTTGAATAACTTCTAGTATAAATACAGACTATATATGTTTGTACGCTATAATACCAAAAGTTTTATTTGAACGTATCCTGTATCTATAAATGTAAAACAAATGTAATTTAATAATGAAATAAGAAATGCTTTTATTAACAATAAATATTTATTATAAAAATATAATAATGCTATTCTGGCACATAACACATAATCTCCTGTCATTCCACCAAATGTAAATCCTATTTATTTGTATGTATTTTCCAATAAATTCCAAATTCTTTAAAAAATATAATTTTTAGCACAAACATTATGATGTAAATGTCACTTTCGGTATTGAGAAAATTGAATTACTGATATAATCACCTAAGTAGATGACACACAAAACAAAAATCGGTGTGTTTTTTAAAATAATAGAGTACGTGCACATCATATTGATATTATAGCCATATAAAGTAAAAGAAAATATGAATTGACGTTTTAGTAATAAATGTTGTTTTCATAATAATATTATTTTAAAATACAATAATTTTAAATAACAATTGTAATATATTATGTTGTAGATATATTGTAAATAAGATTCAAATAAAAGTAACGGCTACATTTTCACTTCTTGAAATATATTCTTTAATTATTTTCAAACATTAATTCTCGTTGCAATATATATATATGTACAGGGTGTCTCAATAAGCTTGCTCACTATTGGTAACTTTTTTATTTGAAGAGATACGAGGTTGGTTAAATGAGCAAAATTGTGCCATTTTATATTAGAAAATTGGTCATGTAGACAAAATAAAAATTGTGTCAGCGGTTCTCAAAATTTGGGACAAAATATATATTTTTTAAATGGAACAATATATTTTTTATTATCTTATTGGAAAGAGTATTTTTTTCTCTTTCCAATAAGGTAATATTGTTTAGGTACAATTTTTTCAAATAAACGAGTTATTTACGGTTAAAAATAAAAATTTTGTAAACTGTTTTATCAGTTTATTTAGCCAAGTAAAGAAATAATGGCTTTCAAATTGAATATTTTCTTAAATTGTTTTGTTATTACTGTAAAATAAGTTAATAAAATAATAATTTTATAAAACACAAATGTTTACATGGTTTACTTGACTAAATAAACTAATAAAAGATAATTTTTATCTTTAAACGTAAATAACTCGTTTATTTCAAAAAATTGTACATAAACAATATTATCTTAATGGAAAGAGAAAAAAAATACTCTTTCTAATAAGATAATAAAAAATATACAGTTTCATTTAAAAAATATATTCTGGTGTCTAGATATAACTTTCCATACAGCAAGATCGTATCTAACTTTTCTTCATTTGTAAAGTTATTGACCACAGAGAACTTTACGGGAGGAATTATTAAACGTCAAACAAACAAAGAATCAATTGTTTCCATGGCTTACTTACAAAAATTTTATTTTTAACCGTAAATAACTCGTTTATTTGAAAAAATTGTACATAAACAACATTACCTTGTTGGAAAGAGAAAAAAATACTCTTTCCAATAAGATAATAAAAAATATACGGTTCCATTTAAAAAATATATATTTTGTCCCAAATTTTGAGAACCGCTGACACAATTTTTATTTTGTCTACATGACCAATTATCTAATATAAAATGGCACAATTTTGCTCATTTAACCAACCTCGTATCTTTTCAAATAAAAAAGTTACCAATAGTGAGCAAGCTTATTGAGACACCCTGTATATATATTTCTTCAGTACCGTAAATAAATAAATTAATTTTTCTTTATGGACCCATTTTTTCTTTTGTTCTGTAATTGTAGTGTTGTTTTCTTAGATCTGAGTTCCAGTATTTTAATTTGTACTCATCAATTCTCGTGTATTACATGGAATTCATTGTTTTTTATAGCTTGAAAGATTTGAGTACCCATATTTTTGGTGGTATGTGATTTTTGTTTCCTCAGAGTACTGATTATTACCTAAATTTTGCTATTTCTTCTTTTTATTCCTGCACAAATCTGTATCTGCTAGGCTGCCGCCAGCCGCCCGCGCTTGCCTTTAGGAATATTTGTTTATTGTTTAACCTAACTTTTGTTTATAAATAAGAATTTATTTACAAGGAAACAGATTTATTAACATTATCCCTAGTTGGCCCTTTAAATTATTGCTCTTCTTTACTAATATCTGCTTTTCTCTAATCTTGATTTTTGTCCAACAAAATGTGCAATTCGTGCCAAAAAACTCAATTTTGCAGTAAATACATGTGTCACTAACCGATAATTATCAATATATGGCAACGCATCTAACAATTAACATGGCAGATATAAGTCAAAATATTTTAAGTAGTTTAAAGTGTAGTGAATGTAATCTTTATTTATCCTGTTCTCCTGTATTTGTGACACTAAGTGGAGACAATATTTGTGGCCGATGTCAAGTACGAGATGAAATAAAATCTGTTGCTGTTAGAAATCATAGCTACGAGTCATTGGCAAGTGCTAATGTATTCCCATGTAAATATGATCAAAAAGGCTGCGACGTAAAACAACTCTTCAATGATATTAAATACCATGAAGAAGAATGTGATTATCAAATGAATAAATGTTTTGTGCCAGAGTGTTCTTCGCTCTTCAATGCAGCAAATATGAAGAAACATTTTGAAGGAAATCACTCATATTTATTGTCCGAGAATCCATCCACAGAGAGACCAAATATTGCTGCAGAATATGAAAGCAAATGTTTATTAAAAGCATTTGAACAAATATTTACAATACACGTACAGTACGTCATTTCCACTACTCAGCTCAAACACAGCGTTTTCTTCTTGGGCAATTCGAAACATGCGTCTCTCTTCGAATATGTGTTAGAAGTAACAACCAAGCAGGAAAAGTTAGAATTCAAGAAAAATGTTCAATCGTACAATGAATTGTCCACAAACAATGAATTTATTGGACTAAATATAAACAGTTTGTTATCCTTGGGAATACATTTTGAGAAATGTGAATTTAAACTTCATATTCAGTTAATAGATAACAAATGTATAATTTGCAAAATGGAACTTTCATCATTTCATTTAACAAAACGTGGTTTCATATGCAATACTTGTATGTATATTGAATTGTAAAGCTAATAATACAAACGAAGTTAGAGAAATATTAACGAAAAAATGTGAACATTGTAAGTATGAAGGGTTAATAATGAATTTAAGTAAACATAATACTTGGTTTTGTGAAAGAACTTTGCATATATGTGGTATTTGTTCAGAAAAAATGTATAATCTTAATTTATTTAATCACTACAAACATAAACATTTAGGAAAAACAATTCAGAAAAATAATGAAATACTTAGTTACGCGAATATTTACGATACTAATAGGATTACATTCGTTACTTATGGTGTAGTATTTCTCTGTAAGTTTTGGTACAGTAAAATAGAAAGTAAATTTATAATTCGATTTATATCTGAGTTAGATAAAAGTGATACTTCTTCTTTTTCTTGTGAAGTAACTATTACAAATCCAAGCTCGCTTTTAAAAGTATTTCAAAAATTAAAAAATGATATGAATTCAATAGAATATGATTGGTATGGCGAAATTATTAACGATAATGTAAATTCTTTAATAGATGTGTCATACAACAATGGTAGGATTGAGAATAAATACGTCATTGAAATTAAAATTATTAAAATCGATAAATAATATTCTTAATTTTTATATAAAATGTCCAAAGAAAGTTGGCTATCATTAATATGTTTTTATATCAAGAAGAGTAAATACTAAATATACTAGTTAGAGTTAAAATATTAAATGAACTACAAAAATATTTTAATTATTGAATACCTACTATAATAAGATTTTGCAAGAACTCGTTGTTTTTCACTCAGAAAATATCACAGAAAGAAATTTATGTAAGATTAATTTGTAAAAGAAAAAAGGATTAAACGTCAAAAAGATAATAATATTTGTATTTGTAAACAAGAGGGTATTAGCATCAATCAGAAGCAAGAGCATATTGCAAAATATTATTTTTTAGTTTAAGAATGTACAATATTTTTATATACTATACTATTTGTTACACACAGAATGTTATATTATGAACCTGTAACTATTATCATTGTAAAAGAAATGTAATTTAAATGTGAAAAATGCTTTAATTAATAATAAATATTTATAAAAATGCAGGGCCCGGTTTTTTTAAAATCAGATCCAGTGTTTTTGGGTTTAATTTGGCTTTTTTTTGGGCTTTTTTTGGACGGTTTGTAATAAATCTAGTGTTTTTATACGACTTTCTCCTTGTACCCGTCAATTATCTTTATTTTATATCGTTTTTCATTTATTAGTCGTAAAAATAATTTAATTTCTTATAATTAAAAACAAAAACTGTACGTTATCTGTTCACACTTTTGCGAAAAAGAGACCACATTCAACTAGTCTGTTCGTCACTTCATAACAATGCGAGAAAGTGACAGATAACCTCTAATACGGTAATTCATTATTACCTCCCGCTACCCTTGGTAGGGAGGTATAGGGATCGTGCTAAAAATCACATATCGAGATTTTAGTAAATGACCACGTTTTAAGGTCCAATTTTAACATTTTCACGATGATGTCTTTATATATATATATATATATATATATATATATATATATATGTGTGTGTGTGTGTGTGTGTGTGTGTGTGTGTGTGTGTGTGTGTGTGTGTGTGTGTGTATGTATGTGTATGGATTTTGTTGACTCTCTAACTCAAATACTATCATTCAGAAAATTCTGAAACCTTTTATTTTTACCCTATTCGATTTTGGTGTAAATCGGATAACCAGAAATGGCACTTTACCTGAAGGTCATAATGATTTTTCTTGAAAAAATACCATAAAATGTCAATTTTTGCATTTTATGTCATTATGAAAATTAAAGATTATTGAATTTTCTATAGGAATTCATTAATACTTTTTCTAGATATTTTATAGATAAATTTAAAAATCATTTTTACCTCCCGCTACCCCTGGTAAGGGAGGTATAGGGATCGTGCTAAAAATCACATATCGAGATTTTAATAAATGACGTTCTAAGGTCCCTAGAATCTAATTTTAACATTTTCACGATGATGTCTGTATGTGTGTGTGTATGTGTGTGTGTGTGTGTGTGTGTGTGTATGCGTGTATGTGTATAAAGATTATTGAATTTTCTACAGGAATACATTAATACTTTTTCTATATATATATAGATAAATTTAAAAATAATTTTCTTTATTAGTCCCGAAGCCTAAGAGAAACACAATTCCTTTGTTACTCAGTTCATATTTCAAACGAATAAAACTGACAGTAAATGTCACTGTCAAAAAACTAATCACTTCAAATTAATAATAGTGACATTTTAAAAAGAAAATAGTAAATAAAGCAATAGTTTTCTGCAATGGAACAGTTGTATTTAAATTAATAAAAATTAAATTGCGGGAGGTTTTGTGTTGGCCACATCAGATTTTTTAATAAGAAATTATGCTTTATCGAACTAGCCGTAAAGTCTTATAAAATCTCTAAAAACGGTTTCGTTGCTAATGAATGATGTAATAAATGCATATATTTTTAACTTTTTTCTGTTTTCAAAAATTGTATTATTGCACTCCTAAAACATTAGGCTAACTTGAATCTTTTTATGATAAAGTAAGGGAGGTATAGGGATCGTGCTAAAAATCTAATATCGAGATTTTAGTAAATGACCACGTTTTAAGGTCCCTAGAATCCATTTTTAACATTTTTACGATGATGTCTGTATGTGTGTATATATATATATATATATATATATATATATATATATATGTGTGTGTGTGTGTGTGTGTGTGTATGTGTGTATGTGTACGAATTTTGTTTGCAACTCAAATACTATCATTCAGAAAATTCTGAAACCTTGTATTTTTACCCTATTCTAATAGGAATAGAAGTCATTAGATTTTGGTGTAAATCGGATAAACAGAAATGGTACTTTACTTGAAGCTCATAATGATTTTTCTTCAAAAAATACCATTCAATGCCATTTTTTGCATTTTGTCATTATGAAAATTAAAGACTATTGAATTTTCTACAGGAATACATTAATACTTTTTCTATACATTTTACAGATAAATTTAATTTTTTTTTTTTTATAAGTCCCGACGCCTAAGATAAACACAATTCCTTTGTTACACAGTTCATATTTCAAATGAATGTAACTGACAGTAAATGTCACTGTCAAAAAACTAATCACTTCAAATTAATAATAGTGACATTTTAAAAAGAAAATAGTAAATAAAGCAATAGTTTTATGCAATGGAACAGTTTGCAGCGTTAGTAAATACGTAGGTATGTATTTAAATTAATAAAAATTAAATAGCGGGAGGTTTTGTGATGGCCACATCAGATTTTTTTATTAATTTCGAAGCCTAAGATAAACACAATTCCTTTATTACAGTAAAATTTTTGAAAGAAGTCCGATTAAGGCCATTTGCGAATTATATCTATGAATTAAGATTTTGTGCTGTCAAATTTAGTAGTGTCTTTTACTTAGTTTTTATGAGGGTACATAATATCTTGTGTACCTCATAAAAACTATGTAAACGACACTACTAAATTTGACAGCATAAAATCTTAATTCATAGATGCAATTCGTAGATGGCCTTGATCGGACTTCTTTCAAAAATTTTACTGTAGTCCAAGCAACGAAGTAAAAATAGCGGAAAAAATTCATGTAGAAGCCAATTTTGGCACAGTTATAGGGGAAGGTGTCCTTAACAAAATACTAAAAGTACTGATGGGTGGGAGTGAAGCTAAGGGAGGGGAGAGGCTTTAAAGGTCCCCTTTTTCAGTTTTTTGTTAATAACTCGAAAATTACTGCCTCTAGCGAAAAAATGTTTATGTATTAGATTAATCTACATAAAATTCTCTACAGAAAAGGTTCTATACACATTTTTGCTAGGATCAATACTTAAGGAGGTATAGAGGGGGGGAAAATAAAAAATTTGAAAAAAATATTTTTTATTGTTAAAAAACAAGTTTTAATGATAAATGAACTATGCAGAGCCCACGTATTAATAACTTTACTACATGTAATATATAATGGAAGATTTGTGTGGGGGGGGGGGGGGGGGGGGGGGGGGGTTGTTGGGTACCGCAATAATGTACGTCGTTTGAGGTGACTATAGACAGAAGGGGAGAACGGTTGGAATGAGTTCAGGGCTCACCGTCACTGGCTGTTGGTCCCGTTATCCTCCGGGGCCTTCATATTGGCGTTCGTCCCTATCAGGGACAATTCGGGACCCGCTACTCAATGTTAAAACTAATGTATCGTCTAAACGTCCTTGTCAGTTAATTACGACCTCACCCACTACGTTGGTGCTAGTATCATTTTTTTATTATTAATTTTACAGTATAATAAATGATTAACATTTGCATTCAAATAAATGCTTTGCATACTTCTCGTATTTCATGGAAAAATGGTTAAAATGAAATATATAGTAATGAAGGATGTATCTTGAACATTAATTTTCTTCAAATTCTAAATTTTCATCATCATCGGTGCTGTCTTCGATGGGGGCTTCGAATACCGATGTTCGTTTAGGTTGTTTTGATGTGCAGGCGCTTGGTATACATCCAGAAAAAGCTTCTCGCCAGCCTGTTCAATATCCTCAGGTAATGTTGAGGGATTTGTAAATATTGCTGAGATGTCATGGGTGAGCCCAGGATTTTCTGTGAAGAGCTTAGCGATTCCCACTTTCGATCTAATTTCGAATTGGCTCAACCTGGTTATTTGACTCTACTTTGTCATTTGGACTTTGATTGTTTTCTACATTTCATGAAGGTAAGTTGAACATATCATTACTTCCATGAAATAAGAGAAGTATGCAAAGCATTTATTTGAATGCAAATGTTAATCATTTATTATACTGTAAAATTAATAATAAAAAATTGATACTAGCACCAACGTAGTGGGTGAGGTCGTAATTAACTGACAAGGACGTTTAGACGATACATTAGTGTTAACATTGAGTAGCGGGTCCCGAATTGTCCCTGATAGGGACGAACGCCAATATGAAGGCCCCGGAGGATAACGGGACCAACAGCCAGTGACGGTGAGCCCTGAACTCATTCCAACCGTTCTCCCCCTTCTGTCTATAGTCACCTCAAACGACGTACATTATTGCGGTACCCAACAACCCCCCCCCCCCCCCCACACAAATCTTACATTATATATTACATGTAGTAAAGTTGTTAATACGTGGGCTCTGCATAGTTCATTTATCACTAAAACTTGTTTTTTTAACAATAAAAAATATATTTTTTTAATTTTTTATTTTCCCCCCTCTATATCTCCTTAATTATTGATCCTAGCAAAAATGTGTATAGAACCTTTTCTGTAGAGAATTTTATGTAGATTAATCTAATACATAAACATTTTTTCGCTAGAGGCAGTAGTTTTCGAGTTATTAACAAAAAACTGAAAAAGGGGACCTTTAAAGCCCCTCCCCTCCCTTAGCTTCACTCCCACCCATCAGTACTTTTAGTATTTTGTTAAGGACACCTTCCCCTATAACTGTGCCAAAATTGGCTCCTACATGAATTATTTCCGCTATTTGGCTCTTTTCGGTCTTCGTTGCCTGGACTACTGTACACAGTTCATATTTCAAATGAAAGTAACTGACAAGTAAATATCACTGTCAAAAAAATAATCACTTCAAATTAATAATAGTGACATTTTAAAAAGAAAATAGTAAATAAAGCAAAAGTTATATGCAATGGAATATATTACAGTTTGCAGCTTTAGTAAAAACGTAGGTATGTATTTAAATTAATAAAAATGAAATAGCGGGAGGTGTTGTGTTGGCCACATCAGATTTTTTTAAATTTTATAAACGTTGAATCTAAACGGTATTAGGAAAAACCTTGTATGTGTTTCGTTGCAAAATCCCGTTTTTCGCATATGACGTGTTGCCAAATTAGTGCGAAAACACTATCATTTTGCAACTAAACACATAAATAGCTAATCTGGGTTTTTCTGTTTTTTATAGGTTTTTTACCTCTCGCTAAGAGAGGTATTGAAATCATGCTAAAAATCGTATATCCAGATTTTAGTGGATAAGCACGTTTTAATTTCTCTGTAATCCGATTATAACATTTTTATTTTTACGATGATGTCCGTGTGTATGTGTGTGTGTGTGTGTGTGTGTGTGTGCGCGCGCGTTTTTGTATGTGTGTGTGTGTGCGTGAATGTATGTGTGTTTGTGTGTGTGGATGTTGGAACCACGGTTTCTCAAATACCATAAGACTAAAAAAATATTTAACTGCAGTTTCCTCAATCTGACATTCCTGGGAAGAGCTGATTAGATTTTGATAACATGGAACAACCGGAAGTAATAGTTTCTTTAAATTTTTTTTCTAAATATCATTTTTTGAAAATTTCTTTTATTACTAATATAAATATAAAAATCTCTATCCGACACATTTAAAATTTTTATTATATCTTCTATGGAGTTAAAGATAGAGACAAATAAAATAATAAGGTGTAAATTTATCTCAGCCCATGGAAAACAAGTGGAAAAATTAAAATGTTTGTAATTGACAGATACATAAATGTGAGTGTCAAAAGCCGGACACAATACTGAAGACTTTTCCTGGGAAGTACATTTAATATTTATTTTATTATTAATTAAATATTTATAATTATAGATACATATATTATATATACTCTTCAGAAATACCGCCAATCTCATCAATGAATTGGTAAAATCTCGAACATTAGAAGAATAAGAGTGAATAAAATAAATTCAAAAATACAAAAATATATAAAAAAGATATGTGTTTCTGTGTGTATCAGAAATGTCAAATATGTACAATACTTATATAGCCGAATATAGAAATGGCGAGAGGTCTTGTGCTGGTCACAACAGATTTTTTTAAGTTGGGGAAAATAAGGCCTGCTCTGTAAAAATGTTAGAATGCCAACACAATACCTCCCATCATGCCAATATATCAATTTTTATTTTACATGAATATTTACCCCTATTCTGTAACTCAATCGATAATAGTTATCGATCGATAATAATTTTGACAAATAGAAATAAATGTATCATCTGTCAGTTTCATTTTTTATTCAGTGTCTACTAAAATTATTGGCTACAATTTATTATCGATCGATAAATGTTATCGATTGAATTACAGAATAGGGGTGAATATCTAGAGTTATCAACTGTCCTACTTTCAGTAAGACAGTCCTACAATGGGGAAGTTTAGCGTGATAAAAATTCTACATACCATACTATTTTCTCACAAATATAACACAAATGACTGCTGAAATTGAAATTAAAAATTAAAATTTTTGCTCCATTTATTTATAATTAATATTTTTTGGGAAAACTTTAAGTACGTCACAAGTCAGTTATGCGCAAACTCAGACAGAACGGTGAAATCGAACCACTTGAACGTAGGTCGTAACAACACCTCAGTCTCAAGTGACTGGTAACCGTAACCGCGTGCGTCAATGTATAAATCGACATATGATGCGCCAAGCCTCTACCGACGTCATCACAGCTTAAAATGGGCTTTTCCGGAAAATCTAGGCATTTTTGAAAAAAATAAAACATGTTACATCATTTTTCAAGTCATTTCCCATGGAATAAAAAAATAAAAAAAACTCGCTAAACTTCCCCATTGCTACTATGTATCCTACGTTCTACTTTCACTGTCAAAATTCCCATTTTCTGTAAATAAATACATATATTTGCAATAATAAATATCTTTAGCCAGCAATGATGTCTTCTTCGATATCATGAAATAATTTATTCATAAAACAACAATCAGTCACATAATGAACTCAACTAGGTTTTTCTAATTTTTTCATTGATTTTTATAACTATAAATTTTTAAATTTAAACCCTGTAGCTACACATTTTGCAATAAGCTATTTTTATCAATTTGAGGGTAGGTCCCAAGGTTAATACCCCATCTCCCGCGCGCGGCACTGGAATGGGACCGGAAAAGAGAAGAGTGGCGTTGCGATCGCACCCGATTACCGGGTTAAATGGCGCGAGTTTAAATTTATTGGACCACATCCGTCCGCCGAGTTACATCATACGTCTCTCGCTGTTTGCCCTACTCAGGGCCGGACTCGCTGCCCTTTCCGATTAATTCTACTGTTATAATTGAATTAATTTACTGGATTAACAATTATTTATAGGGGTCATCTGCATAGAGAAAAAAATAGACACAATTATAATGATAATAATAATAATAATGATAATAATAATAATAATAATAATAATAAATTCAGGAGGTATGTATATTCTATTACATTGTAATTTTCCATTGTTAAAGGTTAAAGGATCCAAAAATTAAATAATAGAATTTTGTTAAACATGCAAATAAAATAATGCATCGACCATTTCTATATTTCTTTTAGGTACAAATGAGGCAAATTATTCAACTATGGTACTATCTATCTGTTTTGAAGCTGGTAAAGTAGAAAAAGTAGAAGTAATTATTAAAAGAATCGTATCGAAACGAATTGTCAAATGAGTTTTTAAATATTACTGTCAAAATTTCAAAACGCACTTTTTTTGTTAATCTGTATTTAAGACTAACTATTAGCGGTGCAACTGGCCAATAAACTTTTAAATAATTGTTTTAAAAATTTGAGTCTCAAAATTAATTAAATATAAAATATTTATTGAAACTCTCATTGTTACCAATCTTCACATTTTAATATTTCCTTTAATTCCTGTAAAACTCTAAGTTAACTTTTAAATAATTGTTGTCACAATTAATTAAATATAAATTGTTTATTGAAACTCTCATTGTTATCAACATTTACATTTTAATATTTCTTTTAATAATAAAAGTAAATTAATGCGAAATAAGAAAAATAATAAAACACATATTACAATATCCAATTGTAACTAGTCTTTCACTATACTATTCCAATACTCCACCTAAAATTTATGAAGTTCAAAATAATGCATAACTATATTTATTTGCTATTTGTCAAAACAAGTAACACTTTATGGTTCTCAAAAAAATTGTTATTTTGAATTTTAAAATTGGTCTTTATTAATTTTCATATTATCATTAATATTAGAAAAGAATAATTTTGATTTTTTTACAAAGTTCTAATTAATTGATATTATAACCCTATATATTTTTTTTTCAAAATATACAATATAAAATATTCAGCAATGTGTTTCTGCTCTCACAAAAAGTTTCGGAACGGCGTTCTGAACCTTTTCCGTGGAGTCCTTACTCAATAAGCAATGTAAAATACTGTAAATGTAATTAGTATTTCACCAAAATTAATTAAAACCGTTAAGTACACGATTTGCTATATTATTCAGCACAATTTGTAGTTATTATTAATTTACTAGCAGAAAACTAGCTGTAGTTACACTAGTATTCTGTACATTTACATAATGAATCGTAAGTTTAGCTGCTGTCCCGTGTCCAGCTTGTTCTGCAATGAATTTACAGTTCGCATCTTCTTCCCTTGCCCTCGGCATTGTTTGTGGTCGTGTAGGGTTGCTCATTTCCCATCCAAACATTCTACGAAGATTTACAGTGGACAGATAGTTTAATATAAACAACGATAAATTTACAGTTCTTTCACTCTTTAATTATATTTGGATTATAATTATTTTGCAGACTGTTCAAATATCAAAATATATTCTTATCAAATTATTCGGTACTCGGCCGAATAATGCTTTACTATTCGGTATTCGGCCGAATAGTTAAAAATGATGCCGAATAGGCCGAATACCGAATAGTTGCCGAATATTCGTCGCAAGCCTAAAATTTATTAAAAAAATTTCCAACCTCAGTAAAACAATGACTGAGTACAAGGTTTTTGCAATACTTATTTTATAGTTTCTCTTTATTTTGTAAAAATTATTTCAAATTTTATTTTCTCTGTATAGGGGAGTATCACAATTTTAAAAAATTTTATATACTAATTTACACGAAAAAAATAGAGACATGTATTTTTTTATTTTTCCTATTAAGTATAAAAAAATTAAATACCCAAATATGCTAAAGGGAGTAGGTTTCTGGCCCTAGAGCGTGTGAATGTATGTATAATTGTATACATACAGAGAGTTTATTTTAAAATGCAACATTATAGTTCATCACTTCCATGGTTACTCACTATTGTCAAAAATGACAGCAATGTAATATTTGTCCATTTTAAAATGCAACATTATAAATAGTATGGCAGCACAGGAGATACCTCCAAAACTGTCCAAAACACATCACAAATGGTGTCAATTTTTATTACGACCGACTATAATATTGCCTCAGAGTGATTGGGTGTATTTTTTAACATTTATTACATGAAAATTATGAATTTTTGTAAGCTAAAGTTTGTTAAGATGTACAACATTCATGTTTTGATTATTTGTTAATCGTATGTAGGCTTTATTGGAAATTAATTTTGATAATACAAAACTACAAATTTTGTATGTTGCATTTTAAAATGGACAAAAATTACATTGCTGTCATATTTTAACAATAGTGAGTAACCATGGAAGTGATTCCCCATATGTTGCATGTTAAAATAAATTCCCTGTGGATTGTGATTACTTGAGCTTCACGTTAGATACAGTTTGATGTTCGTATGAATCAAATGGTATTGGTAGTGAAGTGATGGAAACGTGATTACTAGTAGATCACAAATAGTTTTGTGTATCAGACAATTATGTCATAAAAGTAAATAAATTGTTTAAAATTAGTAAAGATTAATTTAAAAAATAAGAAAATGTGTCAATTTTAAAGTAATACTTATTATTATAGGTAAACGAAAGATCAGTACATAAATACATAAGTAGTTTGTAGCGGAATGACTTCTTTATTTTTAAAATTTTTATTTACTCTAATTTATTTTCATTTAATTTTTTTTTGTATTTATTTCATATAAATACTGATCTTTCTTTTACCGATAATAAAATGTATTACTATAAAATTACTATAACATTTTCTCATTTTTACCTTCCGTCACCTTTAGGTAAGGGAGGTATTGTCTTTGGTCAAAAAATTCGGTGGTGAGTTTTTAATGAATAAGCACGTTTTAAGGTCCGTACAATACGATTTTACTGGTTTTACGATGATGTCTGTATGTGTGTCCGTGTGTGTGTGTGTGTGTGTGTGTGTGTGTGTGTGTGTGTGTGTGTGTGTGTGTGTGTGTGTGTGTATGTGTGACAAATTTTTCTCCGACGATAACTCCAAAACTAAAATTCTAAAAATTATGATTCTTTCGTATTCCTCTTCCTTACAACCCTATGAAGAGCTGATTAGATTTTGGTTATAATTGGTCAACCGGAAGTACCCTTATTTGAAGTTCTTAACAGTTTTTCTTGAAAAATCGCAGTTAAATATCATTTTCGACATTTTATGTGATTATCAATAGAAAGAATATCTTTATCTCTATACGGTTTGATTATAAATTTTCCTTCATATTCAATGGATATAGAATTATAGAGAGATTACGAGAGATTAACTTTCCAAAATCAGTCAGCTTTGCAAAAATTATGAAAACAACAGATATATTCAAAAAAATCTAATTGACAGATGTCAGTGGCAAGTGCAAAACCAAAGTGGAAAGTATATGATCTGAAAATGATATAAGTGACAGAGTGTCCGTCGCCAGTGACTTGCATTTGCGGCCTCGCCTCAAAATAGGAACTTATAATGCCAGAAGTACGAGAAAGGCAAAAGAGAAGATGGAAGGACTGTATAGGAGAAGATTTGAGAGAGGAAGAACTGTGTCACGAAGGTGCTTTGGACAGGAATGAGTAGAAGAGAAGAGTAAGAAACAGCGACTTCTAATAAAATAGGGAAAGTTGAAGCAGGAGAAAGTGTTAAGTGCAATACATAATGTACGTTCGTATTCGTATTAAAATTTTATTAGATTTTAGAATCTTTTCTAAGGAACTTTCAGTATGGATATGTAAAAAATAGTGTGTTCTTGTTACAATTATACAGGATATATAGAATCTTTTTCAAGGAACTTTTGGTATAGGATATGTACAAAATACATCGAATTGACGGAAGGTTTTGTGCTGGCCACAACAGATTTTTTTATATTAATTTTAACTAATTTTAAATAATTTATTATTAGAATGATGCAATAAGTCTTCCCACACATGTGTACAAAGTTTTACTATAGTAAGTTTTAATGGTAGGCAAATATGTATTCACATTCATAGTATTCTTATTTCCCGTGTTAAATGCCTATGCAACGGATTTCAGAATGTAAGTATATATAAACAATTAGAAAATGATTTAATTCAAAAAATCAATGGTTTTTTTCAACACAATGAAACAAAATATTACAAATAATTCTAATGAAAAATGTAAAACATCAATAACAATAAAAGAGAAACAGGGAAAACAATGGTTTCTTGTCAAAACAATAAAACAAAATGATACTGTAATTTAATACATAGTCATCTTGCGGCTTTAACATCAGTGACGTTTGGCCTTCTGGAGTTATCATACGGCAAGAGTGATAACGACATCCGCGCACGCCAGTAGGCGGTCCAGGTAGTAACATGTATTTTTCATAATTCGTATATTTTGTATTATCTTTATAAATTTGCATACATTTTAAGTAAATAATTCGCCTGTTGCTTATGTTGTCGTAAAATTCATCAGGTAAAGTTGTAGTTAGCATCATCTTCATATTTTTAATTAATCGTTTCTTGACTTGGTCTGGCGGCTTCGAGCAGCTACAGCCGGTATTGGAGTCTGTCTTGAAATCTCTTTGTGTGAACATTGAAATATATAATGATCAGATAATTCACCATCCTATTGTTGATATAGTTAAATTAGGTTAGTGGTGTGTGAAACGAATTCTTTGGAGAATCTGACACTATATAGCACTAGACAGAATAATTATTGGAAAAATTATTTTGACGGAAAATTCCGGAAAGTGCATTCACACGTGGTTGTACAAAGGATATACTCACATATCGTAAGTTATTTCTTTTTGTAATCTCATTTGTTTCAATTTTTAGCCTTTATTTCGTGTGGCAAAACTATTTAAGTTGAGATTTTGTCTATACGTGGTTAACGTAGGCGTACCACATACATTTGGGTTATATTCATCATCGTCAGTATTCAACAACCCTTTTGAGATCGTAAACCATATTTGGTGCGAAGTAAGTCGCTTTGGACCAGCCAGTATTGCAGTATTTGGGAAGTTTCGCTGTGATTACGGATTTTGTCGGATCTGACGTCATCATCCTACGTCATCGTAACCGGTGAGGACTTTCCAGAATATTCCTACATGTTGAACAGCATCCACTGGTTTATAATAGTCGTACAGTGTCAATTTAGATTATTTCGTTACTGATTTAACAATTCTAATAAGCTTTACTTTATAAGAATATTGAAATATCTTAGTATAGTAAAAATTTTTAGGCAGAGTAGTCACGTCATCAAAGTTTGTAACTAGATAATGACGTCACGAAATTAGTAGGTTTACATGGTATACTAATTTAATTTTAGAAAATAATTGTATTTACCTGCGATGCTAAGTTATGTGATCAAGTTAATTTATTTAATAGTCGAATAATAATTGAATAATATTGTAAAATGTAATATATTTTCAATTTATGGTATTGAAAATTCGGTGTGGGGCATACCGAGTCAGGTTTCAGAAGGAATACGGGGAGTGAATGAAGCACTTGATGAAAAATAAGAAAAGTAATGTTAAATGACATTGAATATATTTAAAAAAAAATTGATTTGATTTTATTTAGATTTACAATACTGTAGTGTTATAGAAAAGTAAAGAGTAGCACTATAAATTAGATTTATTGAAAATATAATTAAAATAACATTTAAAAAATATATTATATTTGATTGAAAATACTCCAATAATACAATTTACAATTATTGGAATTAACACAAACTAAAAACAGAAAAGCTCAAGATCAATCTCAAAGTAACGAACTAATGACAGCAGAAGCAGACGCTTGACAATTCCGGGAGAAACATGTCATGTAAACGTTTAAATATTGAAATCCAATAGTACCAACATGTGGTGAAAAAATGAACTACAATTATTTTAAATAAATTAAAACTCATTACAAAAATTATGTTCGACTTTAAAATAATTGTAAATTTAATTAAAATGTACTTTACTTATAGTATGCAAAAAACAGTATTTAATTTCTTCGTTTTCCTAAACATATACAATACTACAGTGTTTTTTCATTTTGTAATGAAATGATGACGTGACTACTCTGCCTAAAAATTTTTACTATATTTATTTGATCGTTCAAATTAACTTCAATTGGATAATTACTTTTATAATTGTGTTACACGATATTTGGTTATTATATTATTATACCTTTATTCAGTATTTCACATTAATTAATTTTAATCAAATTCTTAAAGAATATTTTGTAACAGTGACTCAATCCAATTTTACATTAAATATTTTTTTTTCGAGCCAAATACCAGTGCACTGCTATTTGTTATTAAACATTTTATTTTGTTATATTTGGGGGTTGCTAAGCTGATTAGCTCAATTATTATTTATTTAGTAATATTATTGGTCTGCGCTTCAAATTTACTATTTATGTTGACACAACTATTTATTATTATCATTTATATCAATAACTTCATCTTAACTTTAAATGTAATTTATTTTTTTTGATATAACTATACATAATTTAAACACTTTTGAATTTGAATCTTCGTACCATTTTGATATTTCCACTATAGGGAACTTAGTTCCTGTTTTACAATATAAAATACAGTGGCACCTTATAAATTGTGATTTGCCGCCAATTTTGATTATCATTAAATGTGCATTCCATAGTTCTTGAATTCGACATTTTTGTTTTACTAGTGTGTAATCCTATCATTTTCACTTTAATCAGGCACATGTAAAGTAAAGCAGTCTAGCATTCGTCTTAAGAAATAACCAGGACTGGATACGTAATAGCCGGATTTTTACATGGCTACCGTTAAACGTGTTATACTCTTCGAGTATATATGCACTGACTAGGGACCGCCTTACGGTATTTGTTGTGATCGGAAGATATGCGCTAGGGGAGATTTGCGGGGACGGAAGCCATGGTGTATTGCGGGCTGCGTTATCGTAATATTTGTACTACCTTTTTACGAAGTAATGCCTAGTTGTTGCTTTTGAAATATATAAATTATCTTTATTTTCAATAAATTTCAGTTTCTTTTCTCTTACCTTATTATTAGCAGGAAACCTAAAAGTTTCACTTTGTTTATTATATTAATGTAAAAAATCCCAATTTCTTACACATGAAACGAAATTTCCATACTTTCTTTGTATTTTTCATTGAAATTTGACACAGCACAGTATAAAACCATATTGCAATATGCAAGAAACACAAAATCACAAAATAAATATATACTTCGAGATACACTTACAAACTACACGCAAAAATTGGTTAGGTTACAGTAAAATGACAAGCAGTGATATATAACACAACAAAACGCTGCTCGCAATACACCATTACTTTCCCGCAATACACCATGACTTCCAGCCCCGCAAATTCCCCCTCCCCGCATATTTTCCGATCACAACATGATATGCGCTGGCATCAGGAATTACTTTTCTAGTCGGTATATGCTCGAAGGTTATACTTTTAATTTCGATTATTAAGAATATAAATTAGATTTTTATATTTTCTGTTTACTTTTAGTACACATAAAAACCAAAACGTTTAAATTTCACATTGTGATTCTCCTCTATTATAAAATTCTGAATCTAACAATTATTGTGGTGTACTCTCCACACCAGCCATGAGTGCCCGTGAGGTGACGCTTGGTAAGTGCCCACGCGGTAAAAATATATCATCATTACCGATGTCTACATGTGTTGTAGATACCGGCACACCCATTAATGGGTAATATGCCGTGATGATATATTTATTTATTTAACAATTATTATAGTGTCTACGTAATACACCAATTTATACTTGTAGGTCGTACCAAGCTAAGATAATTGACAAATTTTTCACTACTTACGTATAGTTGAAACACTTCCACATCCACACCATATCATACGGCTCTCCTCCTACAAGGCTTTCTTGTGGTCGACGTCTATTTGCAGGCCCTGCACCAGATCCACGTTGACGGTAGGACACGGCGAAGACGTCCGAGTCACCCCGACGTACACACTGTCGTTGGAAGAAGGATACGCCTGCTTCCAGGAAATCTACTGAGCCGGTTTCAGTGTTCGGAGGACGAGAATCACTAGAAAGAAAATATAAAATTAATTATTTAACTTCACTTGTTTGTTAGTTAGGTTCAAATCTTGTTATTCACTTTTGGTCTACATCCAAATATATTATTGATTTCAACTTTGCATACATATGTAGCTCCGATTACAATATATTTTCCGAAAAAAAAAAAAAACTCAATTAAAGAATGAATTACCTAGTTTAATTAATTATATCCAATCGACTTGAAATTTAGCACATACCTACCCTTCATATACATAATTTCGGTGACAATGCCACATTTTCATGAAAAATATATTTTTTCCCCACCCATTAAGTAGAACAACGTTCATATGTTATGTCAAAATTATGAATCTGTGTACGTAGTTAATTGAATTAAAAACATGAATTCAGATAGTGAGAATGAATAAATTTGTACGCCGCCAAATGTTACAGATTAAATACAGAGAATTATTCAAAACTGCGCCGCGCATTTTTTAAAAAATACAGAGAATTATTCAAAACTGCGCCGCGCATTTTTTAAACGGAAAGCTTAAGATTATGCAGCTAAGGAAGCATATGATAATACCAATATTTACTTGGAACCAAGGTAAAAATTATAAATTATAAACTTTTAAATATACAAACATTAATAATAATTAAGAATTTTTAATTATACTTATCCAGACAGAAAAGTTCAACTTCCTATTGAATAGTTGCAAAAAAGTATAGTATTTTACTCGCATATAATGGCTATTACTTATTCGAATGACTTACAACATTCGCCTTCGGCTCGCGTTGCAAACTTCAGTTTTTTGAGCAATAGCGTACATTACATGCTCATCGAATAATACACTATTATTTATAATTTCATTACCGTATAGAAAATTATAATAATATAATAATAATCTTTATTTGAAATCGTCACTAAAGTATACAGAAATCGTCGTTAAGAGCTCTGAAACTGGCACTAAGTAATCCATTATACGACGATTTCATGTAATTGCAGTGTTGCCAATATTATGATAATTGTTGATGTAAAGTAATTTGGGCAAGTGTAAGATGTACAATAGTAAATTTGCACATAAAATGACAAAATATATAATTTCGATGAAAAAATTTGAGTGTTGTTTACAATAATTTCAATGTTCGAGATTAGCAACCAGGGCCGGCGCTAAGGGCAAGGCGGCGAGACGTCCGCCTAGGGCGGCATTTTCTAAGGGGCGGCATTTTTTTCGATCGACGGCAAGGAAGAAATTTTTAATTTGTAAATATTTTTTACGTCTGCAATAAAAGTGTGAAAAAAGGGCCATAATGGTTCATTATTTCATTTGTTTGCGTTTAGAAAAGTGCACACTTTTATTTGTTAAAGAAGACACATTAGAAATCCATTTTAATGAAAAAATTGTACTTTTTAACAGACATACGGACCTCAATGCTTCAAGAAAAGCTATCTGAATTAGCAATAATAGCTATTAAGCACGATAATGACCAACATGATGAAATAATTAATAACTGGGCACAAAGTAAAACAAGACATCCTTAAAAAGCTAAATACATTCTTTTCAATTGTGTAAATTTCCAATATGGCGTCTATTAATAGGCGTCAATATAAAATCATAATTTTAATCTATTAACTTGAAATTTAATAGATATAAAAGAAATTAAGCATATTCGTTCAAAAGGAAATAAAAAAGTGTCGTAAAGAGTGTAAACCAAAATTCCATATTATTTCAGATTTAGAAGTTGTTTGCATAAATAAAAATCGAAAATAATTCATTTTTTTTGCATTTATCTAGTGACCTATGATTTTTTCCGGAAAAACAAATAGATCTTTAAATGGTCTACTAATAGGACAACTTTACCCTAATTTAACCGACTTCGTAATGGCGAGCCTGTAGAAGTAGTTATTTAATTTTATATTTTAAATAAACTACTCTCCCCCCTCCAATAGGGCGCAATAAAAAAAGATCGCCTAGGGCGGCAAAATAGTTAGCTCCGGCCCTGTTAGCAACATTGAATGTCAGACTGACAGTTATTTAAACATACCTATAAAAATGAGTATACCTTTCATATTCACAATTTTTCGATTTCAAATGAAATTTTATATGCATGTCGGCACTGAAGTTCCTTTTTATCACTCCTATGTTTTATTTTCCTCGGCTCAAGGGCCTCGGCAAATAAATTCCACGTTCGTGAAAAAAAAACAGAACTTCAGTGCCCTGATGTATATAACTATTTTATTATTTAAAATTTATAATTAATTAGTTATTATACATAAAGTGGTAAGTAAAAGTATATAGTACAGGTACAACTGAAATTAAATTGTTTGTTACGAATAACAGTCACCATTCTCTTCAAAATTAATATCAAACTATAAAATTATAATTGATATTAAAATTTCCAAACTGTATTACATTAAACTATAATTAAAATTGAAGTAGGTAGAGGATACGATGCATTATATAATATAAAATTGAATACATGTTTATTAAATTTTGCGCTAGCATAAAATTAACACAAGCATAATTATTATAAACTAAATTCAATGCTGTTGTACATTTTTAGAATAACTTTCTATAAAATATGAAAACACAATATACGTGTATACAGCATATTTCCTGGAAATACTAATTCAGACTTCACGTACTGACATCAATGTGTGAAACAACTATATTACTCATTATTGTAATTTGTAATTATTGAGTAAAAAGTGATTTATTAAGTAAAATAGATTAATAATAATAATTATATATAATGAAAATTTTGTTTTCAGTTTGATTTGACGTTTGAAATTTCATCTGGCATCTGGGACTAATAATACAAAATGTTGCGTATCGAAATGAAAGCTTTTCAAAAGACAAAAAAAAGCTTAATCTTTAACTGCTTCCGAGAAAGAGACTATGTTGTATTAGAATCGAAAAAAAAAACTGACAAAGATAGTGATCGAACCAAATTTTTTCTTTCAGTAAATAGACTATATATATATAAAAAAAAATCAAGAAAAATGTATATGAAACATTTTTCTCAATTTTTAATAGTTACGAAGTTATTTGAAAATTAAATATTGGCCAAGGTCGCCACAACATTTAACTCAGTTCAATTTTTTGATTATTTTTTTGAAAAACAAAAGATGACTTCTCAAAGGTAAAGTCTCATTTAATTGAAGTCATAACTCTTATAGTTTTCGAGATAGCAGTGATAAACCCCGTAAAAACTAATTTTTCACTGCCTTATATTTGGGAAACTTTTGCAGATCGGACTCATGCTGTTTTCTCTTTTTTACTCATTTTGGTCAGAACTGTGTACATGCCTTTAAAGTTTTTACTCGAAGTTCGATAAAATCCTGTGTAGAGTTTGTCACATGTTAAGTGTTAAGCTGTATGAACTTTGACGTCACAATCTGTTTCAGGTCAATTGTCTTTTTTATTTATTACACAAATTTCAATAAATAATTGTAAATGATTTAATATTTTCAAATTTAAGGCTACTTAAAGAATATTTTTCAAATTTAATTGAAAGCATATAAAATTCTTGCAACAGCCCTATGGAGCTTCGTAATGACTTCATTGTGAACACAAAATATAAAATAATATTTTTTTCTTACCTGATCCGTGGGTCAAATCTGACGTCATTCCCATTTCCAGAGCGTCCACCAATGAGACAGACAAGCGAGGAATGTTCCGCAACTATTTCAACATCTAACGCCTGGTTGGGATACCAATACTCACGCTCCTCTAAGTTCACGTACACCTGAAATCACAGAGAGGCACTCTCATGTATTAATCGCTGATTTCATTACACAACAGACTTAAAGGAAGAAAGTTGTTCATGTGTAGCTGGATAGGAAGATGAAATTTGTAAAGCTGGCAGTTGTGCTAATAAGGGATGAATTCAAAAGAGAAAGTGGAGGATATAATCAGGAACTAGGATATTAAATAATGAACAAAAATGAGCCGAGCAGCCTTCTGAACAATAGCATACAGTATGTACGAGATGACGTATGGGCCACAATTATTTGGAATTTTTATAGTAATCCGGTAGGCTAGTTTTGTTTTCTTGGCGTATTTTAAGTACCTAACCCATAACCACTTTTTGACTACTGTGCTTGCACTTACATTCCTAATTTAACTGATTCGGATAAGAATAGAATTACTCTAGTACAGAACTCCTGTTTGCGTTTTGCATATGGTGTCCGCAAACACGAACATATAACTAAATACCGTCAACTTGCGAATATGCCCACTATAACAAATCGTGTTAAGACTATGTATCTTTGTTTAGTGCATAAAATTATAAGTACTGGTACTCCATATTATTTGCTTGACAAACTAGTACAGAAGCAATACAATTATACCCTTAGAATCACAGACTTATACATCGTCCCAGCTTATAGAAACTCAAAATTCAAGGCCTCATTCTCGTATCTGGCGCCAACTTTATATAACAGTATACCTGGTAATTTAAAATCATTGTGTATAAGTTCTTTTAAAACCCGGATTAAAACTATTATTGTCTAGTTAATATTACATAAATGTACATTTCTATGTTTGCTGCTAGAATTCTGTGACCTGTGTGTGTTTTTTTTTCTCAATTATTTTGGATGTTGTTAATAATTTTTTGGTATGTTTTTTGTTCATTTTGGCATATTTTCTGTATGATTAGGTTAGGTGGAAGAACAGCCTATGGCTGAACCTCGCCTTTGGTTATTGCAATCAATAAAGTATGTTATTATTATTATTATTATTATAACATTTCCTAAAGTTACCCTCCTCATCGAGCAGATTAAGCCCAAATTACATTCGTCAACTTTGTCTAATGGAAACTGGCAATTTACATAATATATCTGCAACCAGATTTGTTCAGGAAAGAAATATTTTTATAATTGCAATGTCTGTAATAACTGAAAAATTCTTCAGATTCGTATTCGTGTAATAAGTGTTAGTTTATTCCACAAAATATTAATATATTACTGCAACTAATTAATAGGTATATATGTTTAATTTTGAAAACTAAAATATACGTATAAAGAAGTGAATTAATGAATACATAACTCTATTCAAAAACAGGGACTAAACACTGCGGTTGCAATACGAATAAATGAATAAAGTGGAAATCTTTTATATTAGGTACATTTCTCAACTACTCAGTTGCACCCCCGAGTTGAGGAAAACTTGTGACTAAAGTTGACCATTGTTTAAAGTCGAAATTATATTAAACAACTTTAGTTAATGGTAACCGACAACTTCGATTGTGCCAAATAATGTAATTTAGTAGTTGCCAGTATGCCAGTTGATACGAAACCGACAGCCGCATCAACTAAAGTTAAACAAACAGTGAACTTTAGTTGCCCTCAACTCGGGGTTACAGTTGTATGGTTGAGAAATGTAACATAGAAGATTCCCGCTTTTTGCAATCATTCGTATTGCAACTGCGGAAAGTATTTAGTTCGTGTTTTCAAATAGTGTTATTCAGTTCATTAGACGGTTTAGGTTTTCAAATTAAACATGGCAGTGCTACGCGGACGATTTGTCAATTTCTGAATATTTATGTAAAAATATTATATTCCGTGGAATAAATTAGCACTTATTACACGTATTAATATTTTATTCCTGAACAAATACCTGAGCTTATCTGGTTGCAGATATACGAGTAAGTTGACAAGTGTAAATAATTTTTTTGCCCTTCTGAAGTGTAATGGGAACTTTACAATTGTATACACAGCAAGTGTAACCTACATTTTACGCGTACTGTGTTGTAACTTGTCTAACAATGCGGTAAAATAATCAAAATACAATGGACGTTTATGGGCATTTAGAAAAGAAATCATCTTTACTATAATAAAGTTCATGTAAAAAAGTACTACCTACTTAAGTTATTTTTTTACTTTAACATTTCCTATATTTAAAATTAATTTATATAAACCAAACTCACGGTAGCGACATCTGTCATTATTGTAAAAATCCGCCGTTACCGACATAGTCACCGATCGATATACCTGTCAAATACGCGAGCATTACTGAAATGTCAAATATCGACACCTACCTATTATTTATTACGAAGAAAACATGAGCAAATAAATATATTACCAGTCATAAACAACGTCTATTATTACAGATAAATTTTTGCTAGAAGAAGTACTCTAATGAAGGTAAGTAAAATCAAATTTGGAAATTGACTTAACCCCAGTATTTTAAACTAACCCTTTTCAGAAGTAGAACCTATCTCATTGATAAAAGTGATTTTCATTATCGTCGGCCAAAAAATTTGATACAATTCTCGTGCGTGAAGTATTTTACAGCGCTCCAGCTAATAAGGCACTCGCCTCTGTCGCGCTGTAAAATACAACTTACACGCACTCGAATGTAAATAACAATTACGACATTGGTTATAGAAATCTAAGATGCTTCAACAAAGTTTGTCAGTTTCCACAAACCAAAGTTGACTAATATGATTTCGGATTAGTAAACCGGCAATCGTAACCAAAGTTGAACAACAGTCAACTTTAGTTGCAAGTTAAAGTAAACTTTGAGGTCGCAGTTTTTCAGTTTCATAGTTGAAAAATGTAATAAGATTCCGCTTTTTGCAACCATTCCATTCGTATCGCAACTGCAATATTTAGAGGTTAGTTTAATATTTATAATAAAAATGGCATATGTAGAACGCTGACTATATTCTTTAATTTCTAAATACACATTTTAGAAAATACTGGAGGAATAAAATGATAACTTTTCTAGTCATTTCAGATATTATAACAACACAAACATTATGTTCCTAAACAAATATCTGAAATTATCTGGTTGTGAATATAAGTTGACTAGTGTAATTAATTTTTGCAACTTTGGTCGAGAAGAAAATGAGTTGCTTCAACTAAAGTTCCCAGTTTCCATTAACCAAAGTTAACTAGTTTAGTAAACCATTTCGCCTGCTCTCTACATTTCCGTTAATCATGTACATGGATATGTATATTGAGTTGTTTACATCGTAATAAAAATGATTCTAAAGTGAGTTTATTGAAATTTTAAATTAATAAAATATTAATTTTAACTAAAGAAACTAATTGAGTGGATGGGTAAATGGGTGAAAATAAAATCCTGGAATATGCCTTCTACATGAGGTGAAGAAAGAAAGCACATTGGAAACCGAAACTAGACGAGGCCGAAAATTAAAAATTGTATACGAGGCTGAAATTCAGAATTTTATTTTCATCTGATAATAATTTTAAAACAAGTACTTCTGCAGCTCGATTTTAAATTTCTTAGCTTAATATTTTATTCATTTCATTATACTTTGTAAGAGATATAACAAAAAAATAAAGAGAATTTTCATTTGTTTTAAAAATTAATAATTTATTCATCAAAACATTCCCCTCTTCATGGCACGAGCTTTCAAATTTGTTGTGGAAGGACACTTAGATTAGATCTCTGCGATTTTGACCCTTATTGAATCAGCTGGAACCGCTAGTCGACCAGTTAAATATTGTTATGTTACAGTTGGCCAAATCTAAATAAACACTTGATTATCCATAACATAAATAAAACAATTTAAAACTAAGAAAACTATGAATCAAACTAAAGACGTATGTATTCAAGAACGTCAGAAGTCAAAATAATCATTGATAACGTTGGGTGACGCTTGTTGATTTTGAAAACTTATTCGTTCGACTGCACACGTATGTAACACATCTGGTCGATTGGGCGACTGCAGCTGATTTTGACATTTCAATAAGGTCGAAAGTCGCTATGATGATTTGGTAAGTCTTCTACCCCGTCGTCCTCAATTCCTGGTCTAAGGAAGGACATCATAGGGGTCACTTTTGGACTTTTTGAAAATTGCAAATAATTTTTTTGTTTCAAATTTCGACGTCGGTCGGAACCGAAACCGGGCCTTATTAGATATATTGTATTGCTAGTTATACATGAGTACATTCTTTCTTCTAATCGGAAATCGAAATAAACTGAATACTCATATGACAGCGCGATACATTATGAAATTGAGAGTGAATAGCTTTGTCTGAGAAATATTTTTAAATTTGAAAGTTGATCCAAATGTATTGACATTAGGGTTGTAGAAGAATTCACTCACTTCAATTGGACTTTGTAGCTCAGCATGCAGTGCATCACCTAGACATAGGACGGCCCTGAGTTCAAATCCTATAATCTGTTTGAAATATTGAAAGAATTTTTACAGATATATTTTTGTGATTCTGTTGGTTGCTATGCGCTGTCTGTATTCAAGTGCGGTTTACGCAAACAATGGGGGATTCTACCATTTTTTTTATTTATAATTTCATCTGAAATATTAGGAAAACTAAGACTATTGATGAAAATCCGGTGAAAAAATTCCTATTAATAAGCGAGTTATGGTCTCCCGAATTTTGAAAAGATTGACGTGACGTTACATTTATGTGTTTTTATATCAAACTGTTTTCATCATGGACCTAAATGTTCTTGAAATATATGCTATTTTAAGTTATATTTACATAAAAATAAATGAATATTAAAACACTGTATAAGTCTACATACTTTATAATTTCAGGTGTATTTAAATTATTAAGTTTAATGCAAGAAATTTATGTTAAAATAAAAACTGTTTGGAAACTGCAGTACAGAAATATTAGCCCCTCCTTTCGAATTTAAATTTCTTAACTTCCATTGGTAGTAATCCCCACCTCCTAACACGCTATTTGTAATGCATGTATAGGTGGTCTTTCAGTCGCCAATCAAAATATTTTCATATTAGTGTCGAAGCGCTATAACAAAAAACCCTTTATTTCCGAAATATCTCAATTATACCATTTAATTTTTTTTATTATTATTATTAATATTCGTTATTCAGCATATACATTCGTATTTTTTTTACTATTTTCCTTTAATTCGATTGAGCTGGAATCCCCCATTCAAATATTATGTCAATTATGAATTCATTCTTTCTAAGTGTTGTGCGTTATTTGTTGTTGTATCGTCATTTCTTAAGGATTACGTAGCTATTTTCCTGAATTTATTCTCTTACGGTTTTGTGCAATTAGCACTTCTTTTTAAACATTGAAAATATTTTGATGTAAAACAGGCTTCTAAACCACGCCCCCATAAATTGTAAAAAATTCTTTCGATATTGTAAATAGAGCATGGTAGGATCCGTGAATTTTTCACGAAATTATTTCTTATTAAAATTTTCATTTCCTATGATCCTAATTCAGTACACTGAATCACCCTTCAAATTTTAAAATTATAAACCTTTTTTAAATTAAAATAAACTAAGTATATAAATAATTAAATATAAATGTATCACCACGGCATATTACTCTTTCAGGATATGACAATGTACTTCTATTCACAGATTTCAGTAACGACGATTATATCTGTACAAACACGGTTAAGGCGTTTACTAGGAGTTATGTCTCGACTTTTTAAAGTTATTGTGGAAGAACACTTTTGTACTTTTGAAAATTGCAAATAATTTTCAAGTTTCAAATTTCGATGACGCTCGGAATCGAAACCGGGATTTTTGAATCACAACCGGTCACTTAACCTAACCACACAACCACTCAACTCTATAATGAACTATGCATGCAACTGAAACAATGAACAAAAAACTCTTTACATTTTTAAAAAATTTAATAATATATACTTTAATAATTTTCTAGATCTGCCTCTACAATTTCAGAAATCACAGTTACGTATTCGTATTCCCATTCCCTGAAGTTAACTTTCCTCCCCATTCCAATGAGTATAAGTTAGCGTCAACTCCATACTCCATATTCGTGCCATTGGAAGTTACAGTTCGCATTTCGCGGTCGCGAAGTTTCACATCCACATTCTCTACCGCTGGATGCGTTAAGTGGTAGTCATGAGTGCTCGAGTGATGTCTTACGTGTAATGAGCTGCTTCAGGGAACACACGAGAGGGAAAGTAATAGGCCTGAGATATAGGGAACTTAAATGAGCGAAACTGTGTCACCAAAGGCATTCGTAAATAGTAGGGGAATCAAAATCAATGAGGTAGAGATAATAATTGAACAGGTAGTACAGGCATGAACTATACAGAAGATTCAAAACTATGGTTTTACTCATACTATACAGTTAGAATTCTTAGAATTGAGGCTGAAACAGGAGAACGAGCTTGTACAAAATACAAAATATGGACCACCATAATAAAATTCGTTATTTTTAGAATTTAGCATCAAGAGAAAGCTTGAAGATACATAGCATTCTTAAATTTTGAATTAATAACCACAAAAATTTTGCATTAACATTAGTTTTTTAAATGATATATTTTTGTTTTGGTGTTATGAAATTTTCCTTTGCACATACAATAATATTTTTTTGTTTCTTTATGGTCTTTAAGGAATAATTCGTGAATAAACCAGTTCACTTTTCGATATCCACCTTTTTTGAGAGCTAATGGCACTATTCTAGTTACATATCTATAAATCTCTAAATAATGTACAAAATCGCTACGAAAGCTTAACTGTTATATAATATTTTATACTAATCAACAAAAATAGATGTGTTTTAGTCTCATTTTTACATATTTAAAAGTAGAATTCTAACTCTACATACTTACGTCCATATTTTAAAGGATCGTATAGGGAACTCCAGATAAGCGCTACACCACCTGGCGGATATTTTGAGAACTATCCACTCCGGGATTATTTGTGAAGGTTACGGTAAGTACATATATGAATTTTATCTTAATATACATATTTTACTGTCTTATTAATGCAAATTGTTTGTTTTTTAGTAAGACAGATGACATAGTACTAGGGATAATTAGTTAGCATAAGTGAGACATTGAATAAAGAGTACATATAATTATATTTTTACTTTCAAATTTCTAGGTACAGGAAGCTATTCGTTTTTCATTGATATATTTTATAAATTCCCTTGATGTGTTTGTCAAGGAGAAGAAGTTTATAGTGCTGGTCTCATTTTTAAATGTTTTAACTGAAAAACAATAGGATAGTTTAAAAATTGTTACATCTGTTCTTGAGACAAATGCGTTACAATCACCACCACGCAAAACAGAAAGAGTATTTTGAATTGAAAATTAAAAGCACAATTTAAAAAAAAAAATAAAAGTGGTTAATAGTGGTCGTTGCGTTGGTTTCCCAAAAACTATCGTTAGTTGCTTTTTTTACGATGATTTGTACATTTTGTTTGGAATTTATCCAACACAATCCTAAAACCTAAGACAAAAGCAGAAGCACCGAAATATTTAAATTAGGACCACATCATAATAACCTAATAAGAACATTAATTGAAATAGCTTGATCACGATTTTGTAATACATTTTACTTCTGGTTCAATGAATTAATGTGATTGATATACATGTTTTCAGCGACCACTATTACCCGCTTTTGTATTTTCAATTAAAAAATCTCCTTTAATTTTGTGTGATGATGATTTTAAGGCGTTTGTTTACAGATACAATAATTTTTTTCAATCTGTGCTTTTGTTTTTCGGTGAAACAAAAAAAAAAAAATAATGGAATCAGCATTACAAACCTTCACTCCTTGATAAATACATCGTGGTCTCTTATTTCCATATATGTAATTTACAAAATATATCAATGGAAAACGAACAGCTTCTTTAACCTAGAAATTTTAAATTAACAATATAACGATATTTACTTTTTATTCAATATTTCACTTATACTAATTACTTGTAAAAAAATGTCGTTTCTGTTACTAAAAAATAAATTATTTGTGTAAATAAGGCAGAGGAAAATGTATATTCAGATAAAAGTTCAGTACATACAGAAAAAAAAATTTATTTCATTCAAGGTCAAATGCCTTATAATTAAAAGTTACATTTTTTCAAGGGATATGAAACTGCATGTTTTTCTCCTTTTATGTGCAAAAATAAATTGCCAGATCATAGATCATGTTAAAATTTGTAGCCCGTAGGAACGAATGTATTATCTGTCATTTAAATTTTTTATTCAGTGTCTACTATCAGTAGAGAAAAATTTAAACAGGATGTTAGAAGTTCCGTTTTCAGTATTTGTTTGATTATTAAGCTATTACTGCATTATTCCATTGTTATTAGGTTTGGGTCATTACATTCATGTCTACATTGTATTAGTTTTTAAGAATTAAAGGAACGAACATAGATACGTTTTGCACATTTTCTTTCAACACATATCAACTATTATTTGACATTTTTAACATAATCTTCTCCGGGAGTGTTTTCGTTTGTTTTCGGAAGGGGGGTCTGGGGCGACCCCCCCTCTGAAAGAAACACTGCTTTCTTACATTAACAATTATTTTTTGAATGACAAAACGGTGATGAAAACCTGAGCTAAGCTTGATAAACATTACAACGACACTGTATCTCGATCTTGATTAAGACATTTTATCAGTGGCCGATTCTTCCAATGTAGAATTGTTAGTGGTGTGTTCCAAGCAAATATTATATTAAGTAATATTTTTTTTTATTGCAAAAAATGATTTTTTTTCAAATGCGTTTATAATCTGAAAATGGTTATAGATTTATAAAACTACCCCCTACTATGTACAACATTATTATTTTATAAATTTTTCAGATTTGTCGCAACACTTATTGACTGGTGCTGAGAGTTACCCAATGAAAACATTTTTCTTATATTGTGAATAATTATTTTTGACCCATACTGGAAGTCCGATTAATTTCAAAGAAGAAGTGTACCCTAATTCGGGAGAGTGAAACTGAAGATTCCTCAAGCGTAGGATTATTTTAGTAATTTAATAAAAAGCTAATGCCGCCCGTCATCGAGAAATGGAACGTAATTAAATAAATATTGACCTGGTGGTATCACATTTATTCATACAGGGTTCGCCAACAGCTTTATATGAATTTCAAACTGTCATAACTCTGCCGGTGTAGTGGTCGTGCGCATTAAGGCGCTATGTCTCCACATGTTCAGATTGAATTTTAGGTTCCTCGGTTTGAATCTACCGGCCTGCTAAGTGCGTAGACGTTAAAATTCTACCATCAGACATTAATTGCATTCGCATGCGACGACTCGACCAGTTGTCCAGATTAAACATAGATGGTGCTAGCTGTAGGAGTATTTCCGCTGCCGCACTGGTTGCAAAGCAATCAGTGGTTGTCGCATGGGTGAAGTACACCAACTGCTCTAGTACTATCGGTCTCGAATCTTGTACCTATAGGATTTGTAGGAAACTAAACAAATCTCAAAAAAAATCCGACACCCAAGGAAAAAATATGAAGAAAGAAAGATAAATCAATGAGTACCTATTTATTAAAAAAAAAAAAAACAAAGTAATATAACAAAATATGTGCTAGGATATGCTCTAATGTTTTATGTATTGAAAATAATATCCAAATATGGCGGCTATTTTCAGCGATGGAGGCAGCTAGGCGTTGCAAACTGTCATCAAAGTTAGTAATGCACCAAAATATGTGATAGGATATGCAGTTTAAAATTCTCAACTGCTTTATGTTTTAAAAATAATATCCAAAAGATGGCGGCCATTTTCAGCGATGCGGGCAGCTAGGCGCTGTCTGAAGTTATGTGCTACATCGACCAATATCCTTTGAGGAATTTCGATAATGACTAGGCGAATCTCGTTCTGGAGCTCTTGGATGGTTCGAGGCGTACAATGCTCGTAAATCATTGGACACAGTTCGCAGAAAGTTTCCAGACCGCGTAATTTCGCGTTTTGATGACTTTTCTTGGCCCTCTCGCTCTCGTGACATATCGATGTGTGATTTTTTGGGGGGCTACTTGAAGTCTAAGGTGTACGACAACAAGCCTCGGACCATCCAAGAGCTCCAGAACGAGATTCGGAGAGTGATTACCGAAATTCCTCAAAGGATATTGGCCGACGTAGCGCATAACATCTGGCAGCGCCTAGCTGCCCGCATAGCTGGAAACGGCCGCCTTTTGGATTTTATTTTTAAAACATAAAATAATAGAACATTAAAAACTGCATATTCTACTACATATTTTGGTGTACTACTTTTTCTTTTTTAAACAAATACACATTGAGATATGACAGTTTGAAATTCATATGTCTGTTGGCGATGTTTCGAAAACAATTTTATCCCATCTTCAGCTCGATTACAATATATCTAATGGTTTGAATACATTTTAATACGATGTTCAGGGTACTTCACAGATACGGGACAGCCGGATCATTCTCTTTATTATTAACTTAGGTTTAATATTAACCAGCTCGAATGTGATGAAATGTATGATATTTTACTGTACATGTTTACGACTTATTCATTAACGAATTGATAAATTCGAACCGAAATACTTTGACAATAACATGCAGCAGCGATTTAATGAGTGCATTGTTTGTTGTATATTAGTATATTACACTATACTTGAACGTTGAATCTGCAGTCATTGTGTTGATAGATGTGAAACTAAATTTTCGTTTTGGTGTAGGTATTATAAACTTCAACATGTAATTTAGTCTGTTTTGTTCTTTTACTAACTGCATCACAACCTAACAAATTACCAAGTTTCTTCCCCGTTATTTTGATATGCCAAGGTTTCAGTTTTGTGAGTGTTTCAGGAAGAAAGCCTCTTTGTATTTTATACTTTTCATAACTCTTGGTGTAGTGTAAGTGCTCCATTTGCGAACTACACTCACACTCACCTGGCGGTGTAGAAGTTTCACGTCGAAGCTGATGACGTCACTCACAGGTTCGCCCTGGGCTGTGACATAATACACCAGCAGCTGGCTCACTGGCGCCATCACCGAGCGTACGGTGAAACTGCAAATAAAAATGACACGTCAGTTCGTAGGTACAGATTGTTGGAATGGAAATTATTTGATGTTACTATATTGTTTCTAAACAGAGAACAGACTAATAATTAATAATTTATAAATAGGTAAACATTCACGTATGGCTCCCGTCTCTATATAAATCCTAGTCTTTCCCTTGCTTTCAGGGCATCGAACCAGCCAAAAACCGGGTTCGGTTTAGGTTAATTTGTTTTCCGAGACATGGGTTTGTGTACTGTTCTAGTTCAAACATTAATAATATTTGCGGGTTTGTTCCGGGTTCAGGTACTGGGTTTAGGTTCGGTTCGACATAATGAAAATTGAATTATTGTTTTTTGAATAACAATCTTTAAACAATAAATAATTAAAATGCGATTCGAAATTTATGATGCAACCCAAGACAAGAACATTTTCACGAACAGTCAACACAGGCGGCAACGTAGATGCCGAACTGAACTGAAAATGAACTTGAACTGGAGCCGAACAAGTAACCCGCATTTTAATACCCGCTTCGGTTCCAACTCAGGTTATTTAAAAAATATACCTGAGGTTTGGTTCTGGGTTTGAGTTCGGCAAAATGTTCCGGTTTTGGTTCGGTTCAGATTTCGGTTCGATGCCCTGCTTGCTTTTCAGAGGATCTCTGGCATACTTGACACGTTGAGTAATGTACTCTGTTTAACTTTTCCTTATATGTGTACTACTAATGATGAGAACTTAGTTCTCGAAATAAGTATTTATTTTTAATAAAAAATATTTTTGAGGTTAAGAGGTAATTTTATTTAAATTAATATTTTTCACTTTTATTAAACAGAAAGTAAATTGGTACTATTACTATTTATTACAAACTAAGAAAAATAAAATAAAAATTCACATCTTAGTTCAGTGTTCCATAAAAATAACTTTTTCATCACATACCGGGAGTCCACAGAAAGCGGGGCACTCCTATAAATTTTTTATTTATAAATATATGTAATTGAAAATTTATATGCGTAAACTTAACATATGTGGCATCATTTTTATGTAATAAAGATAAACATATCACTTCCAGTTTAATCAAACCGGATTAAAACGGAAGTAGCATATACTTTCTTATTTTAAATAGATGTATTTTTACTTTTTTGAATTCTACGTTAAATTTTGAATACTAATTTTGCAATAAAAATGCCATTTTGAACATATTTTCTGATTTCATATTTTTCGAGATATCTACAAAATTAAGAAATTTCTAATTATTATATTTCAAATATTTATTGTTTCTTGTTAATTTTGATAATATAATCTTTGATGCAATTTAATATTTTTTAATTAGGTTAATGGTTTAATGTTGCTGCACAAAAATTAAAAAGAACATTGTTCTAAAATTTGACTTGCGGCAATCATAGTAGGTATTCAGAATTTAACGTAGAAATCAAAAATTTAAAAATATACATTTTTAAAATAAGAAAGTTTATACTACTCCAGTTAAATCGAAAGTGATATGTTTGATATTTATACATAAAAATGATGCAGTATATGTTAAGTTTATGCATATAAATTTTCATTTATGTAAATTTATGGTACAGTCGAGAGTCAATCAATACACACTTTAACAATGAAGTAATCCAAAAAAAGGTACTAATTCTATTTAACGCATAAAATAATTTCATAGGGTGTTATAAAAGGATAATAGTTTTTTGTACATCAAGGCCGCGACATCTCTCTAGCGTACTGAGAGAAAATTTGCGCCAAGGCCGCTTGCGGCCGAGACAAAACAATCTCGATGGCGCTGGAGGATTTTGTGGACAAGGCGTACACAATAATTTTAGCGTACCTGTAAATAATAATTTTATTAATTTTTTTAAATTTTTTCACTGAAATAGGAATGAGGCTTTCATGGGATTGTCATTTGAACAACAAAACAATTACTTTTGTAAAAAATCGTTCAAAAAAGATTACCTATATAATTTCCAAAATAATTATTTTACAATGTTGTATTTGTTTAGAAGAGTTATTGTTATCTTATTTTAAAAACGTCACTATCATTGTCATATACGCTGTCATTTCAATGTTCGGGTACGGTTTCATAAAACAATTGATTGTGTTCACATTTTGATATCCTAATCCACAGTCAAAAATAATTTATTTAAAAATTTATGAAATTAATGATATGGTTTTTGAAGTGAATATTTTTAATGCTCATGGTAGAAACGAAAATTTTAATAAAATAAAAGTGAATTGACTTATTTCCACTCAATATCAGTAAGGCGATAAAAAACAAAACATTAAAAATTTAAATAATAATATGAATATAATAAAAAGTCAACTGGTAAGTTTATAAGCAAATGCAAAACCAAACATGTGAAAAGATACTGATAGTGCCAGTGTCAATGACACTGACAGAAAATAACCCTATACCTACGGCTATGATACTATGAATCAAGGTAATCTGAACTAATAAATGAATTTACGTTACAGCGAAATATTCTCAACAACGAGCATTGTTTTAAAATGGAATGTCCTAACTTAGTCGAAACAACATGAATTTTTAAAAGACAAGCCCAAGCGTGTTATATCATATCCAACCTTATAGCACACGCTTTTTGTCATTGAAAATGAGAGAGATACATGTATGTTAATTTGTTAAAGCCTGATTTATAGATTGCATTGAACAGAATGGAATAGAATAGAATAGCACAGAGAATAGAAATATAAACCAATGTAAATGCATGGAACCATTTATACTTGCACAGAATGGAACAGAAAAGGATATAACCAAATTTTATTTCTTATTCTATTCCATTCCATTCTATTCCATTCGGCGTGCTTCGATAATATTCGTGAGACTTGTTGTAACTTCGTTGCTTTTGGCCCACCCCTAACGTAAACACTTTCTGTAGACAACATTTATTTTGCAGAAATACTATATTTTATTGCAAAAACAAGCAATGACATTTTTCAAATCACCAGTAAATATAGTTAATTTAGTGCAAAAGTGACGTCATTCTATTCCAAGTCTTCTATGCAATCTATAAATGGTCTTAAAAATTTCTATTCCTTTTCTATTCCATTCCATTCTATTCTGTGCAATCTATAAATCAGGCTTAAATTCGTTCATGGTACAGATGACCGTAATCTAATTTCTTTAGAAAATGATACTGTACTTATGTGAAAGTGGAATATTACATTTATTATTGAGTAACAATTTATTTATTAATGCTCCCGTAATAAGAAAAACAAAGTAAGATTAATACCTGAACACATGCAATCTCAATTGAACAGTTTAGCAATCTCTGCTCGACAATTTGGGAACTAAATCATACATAAACAACCTCCATCTTGCAACAATTCCACTCTAATTCCCGTACATACTCATCGCTCAATTCTCATTGTTCCACATATCTCATCTCGGTTCCCGACCAACGCAACGCAACTCTGCCAACTGCTAGCTGCTAACATTCCCCATTGCCTGCTGCGGGGTTGAGGTTGGCAACACTGACGCTTCGCATTGTGCTGGAGAGACGGCATAAGAGGGAGTAATTGCGCAACGATTTCGATGTTTAGCGGAAGCAGAAACCAATTGTATGATAAATGGAAAGGGATAAGATGGATGCGTAAGGACACAGTGTGAAATATAATAACATGAGCGTGTGAAGTTTATGTTGACCGCTCAATTGAGAGAAATTGTTTGATATATTACTTCATAAAATAATATGAGTTAATTTTGTGATAGAGCAAGTATTGGAAAATAATTTGGCGAAAACAATAAGGCAAGCGAGTACATATACGACCCTTTTTATGGATCTGTTGCAAGAATTTTTATATGCCTTCCAAGAATTATATTTAAAAAAAATATTGTTCCTTAAATAGCCTCAAATTTGAAAATACCAAGAAATATCCATTAGATATACCTATTACAATTATTTATTGAAATATGTGTAAAATTTTGAAAAAGTACTAGATCTGAAACCGAATTTAATGTCAAAGTTCGCACATTTGACAAACTATCACCTACTTTTATTTATATAAATAATGTAGGTGATGGACAAATTATTTTCCTATTGGTTATGAGTGACGTACTGTATGTAATTTGAACTCACAGAAGTAGAGGGTTGTTTCTTTTATTTACGACAATAACAACATATTATTATTATTATTATTATTATTATTATTATTATTATTATTTTTATTACCATGGAAAATATTGCATGGGTAACCTTTCATTTAAAATACTTTTTCAAAAATGTGAATTGGCTTATCTTAGTGTCTGATTGTTTGACTGAAGGTAACGTTAAATTCATCTACTTTCAATCGTTTCACTAACAAGAACAAGCAAGGAAGAGTTTTCGTGAGTGCTAATTTGAAAATAGTTTTCAGTTAATTGTTAAAAGTCGTTTTATCACACTTCCGTAATTTCTTGTTTCCCTAATTATTTTAGGCAAAAATGCTTTAAATAAAAGTTGTACAGCATAAATTTGTTGCATCTGAATCAATAAGCAAAAATTATTTTGAATGCTTTTTAACAGAAGAAATTTGGTATGAAAATGTCGATAATCACATCAAAAATAGAAAATAGCAAGAGCCATGGAACTGAAACAACAAAATTAACAAATGTAAACGACTTATCTGTCAAATTAGGTTATTTTTTATTATTTTTTATAACTTCTGTACAAGAGAACTATTTATTTAATTTAACAAATAATTGTTCACTTGAACAGAAATTTTAAATAATATCTAAAATATAAATTAAAAGGGAGAGGGTGCGGAGAAGGGAAAAAGTTGAGCATAAGTTCATATTTATTTGACGACGACAAAAATTTATTTGTATCAATTCCATGGTAATCGTTATTTTTTTGATATTTTCATACCTAATTTCAGCTGTTACAAAGCATGTAAAATAATTTTTTGCACGATCGGTTTTTTTTTTAAACTTTACTGATAGGGTTTCCAAGGTAGTAAGTTTTGTTTACAAAATACTGATCGGTACGTGATGTGGTACTGACCGGTAAGTGATGTGAACCTACCGATCTGGAGACGGTGAAAATTACATAAATAAAAAATAAATGTACACTTTTTTAAATCTTTTTTGTTATAAATAAAAGTAAAATTACAATTTGAACAATTATTGATCGTTATTGGAGTGTTTTCTGCAATAGTCTTTTTCGCCAGTACAATATTATCTGTGTTGGATACTACATTTTCAGTCGAAGTGCTTGCATTGCATTTTTTTTTGAAAACTCAATTTTGTTCTTGACTGAATCCTCCACAGATCCCTCGGCAACAGAAGACGAGCGCCATCCACCATGCCTTTTTAGGCTTAAAACGTCAATACCTTGGTTCACCAGAAAAGTAGCCGAACTTCTTCTAAACGCATGTCCGGTATAAGAAAGAGGTTCTGATAAATTCAGGCATTTTGCGATCTTGGAAGGCCAACTTCCTATTGTATTCTTACCTACTATTTGATTGGTGACTTTTCCATTACGCATAGCCAAGAAAAAATGAGATGACTTTGAATTTTTTGGTAACGACAAATATTTTCTGTAAATATCCAAATAATTAATTGTTTTGTTTTCTTGAGTGATAATCGTGAAGGTTCGCATTATATTAGTTTTTGTATTGGGAATATGGATATAATGAATGTCCCATTATCCTGAATATCTTCTACTTTCATATTATAATTCTTCCCTTCTGCATGCACCTGCTATTCCAAATATCATAGCTACTTTTACATTTTAATAAACGTGATCGGGAAATTTCTTAAGAAACTTGTACATATCTTCCTTTGAAAAAACTTTAGATTTCTTCGGCCGATATCCAGTATTACTTCTCTTAGAAATGCAATTAATGTAGTAAATTTTGAAATATCAACTGCATTATTTAAAAAGATTGTAGCCTTGAGCATGGAGTACTCAGCCCATAAACTTCCTTAAGATTTAAGTTTCTCGCTTGGAAGACTTTGAAGGTATTTACATACCTCTCATTTTTAATAAATAAACTTTTTTAGGATGAAACTATTTGACAGATACCTAAATAAATCTCAAACGAAATAAACAAGTAATGTTTACATTTGTTCATATAACATAACAACGATAACAAAACAACGATCATAGCTTACTTAAAAATGACAACTAATTTTTTTAAAATGTCAAAATTATTTTTTTATAATTCTAAACTTTAAATTGTTATTATTGGGACGATCGTGCAAAAAATATAATAAGCATTGTGGGCATTAAGTGCTTCTTACCGGTATCGGATGTATTGGAGATCTCGACTTATCCTCAACCGGTAAGGTAGGTACACTTACTGCCCTTAATACTTAAATAACTATTTGCTAATTGATTCAGATACAAGAATTTAATGCTTTACAATTTTTATTTGAAGCATTTTTTACATAAAATAATTAGGGAAGCAGGAAACCGCGGAAGTATTATTTTACATGTTAAAATTCTTTCTTCGAGAGTTCCATTCATCAACTTATATATAGTTTTAATCAAACTACAATTATTATGCAAATAAAACATAATTATTATTTGAAGTGACAATAAATGTAATTCTTTCACAATGAGATATAATCTGAATTGTCGAGAAATGTAGCGTAAAAAATAATTAGAAATATTCGTGTAATAATTATAATTAACTGTAATTACGCAAATGAAAGATTTTTCATCAATAATTGTGTGCAATGAAATAGAAAAGTTTTAATTAAGTCGCGATGATTATCTAAATTTATAAAAACACATTGAAGTATCCGCGAAGGCTGAGAAATATTAAGTTATCTCTCGCAATTATTTCGTCCGATTGCACATGAACAAAAGAATGGATTATCGCTACTTTATTTCTTAATCTACGCTTCTGGCGATGGAAAAATTACGGAAATGCCCGCCATTTTCTGCTGAATTGCTGTAAATTGATTGCAATTTTTATTGCGCTACAACTTTACAAGATTAAATAAAGGATTAATTGTGCAGCGATTTTGCTCAAAGTACTTTAAATTTTGAAAGAGCTGTTGAAGGGATGTTCTTTGAATACATTTTATTTTTTATTACGCTAACAAGAAAGAACATTTCACAAACTATATGGAGCAATTATATAATTACATTCTCTTTAGTTGTATAAAACTAAAATAAATGTAAAGGTGTTTTGTTACTTTTAAAGCAAAATTGTTTTCTGTTCTTTGGATATATAAAAAAAAGTCCTCATATGAGTGTTTATGCAGTAGAGTCTCGATAATACAATCATTTAAAAAAATACGAGTGTTCGGATTAGCAAGGCGTTCGGATTAAAGTAAAGGGAATGTGCATTTCGATGTGTTATTGTCAATCAAAAATATTTTTCCAAAATTCGGAAAATTAAGGCCTGCCTTTTAGAAGTGTTCATTTTTAGTGTCATTGATGGCTGACCCGAAATTTTTAATAAAATAATTACGAATTAATTTGTTTATTATGCAACATAAGTTAGGTGATTAAATAATTCATAATTTTTATTAAATTTTTGCACGAAAAATGTTCAAGAACAATGGCCTTAATTTTCCGAATTTTTAAAAAAATCTTTTCGATTGAGACTCAGCACATCGAAATGTGTATTATATGCCTTCAATTTTTTTTTATTTAATTCAGGGTGATTTTATTTTCTGTTCATTACAGGCCTATAATGCTATAATATATGCAGAATCGACTTTAGGTACTCACAAGTGAGAGATAAAAAATCTCGATACAAACAAACCCCCTTCCGTTGTCTTTTTCATCTGTCAGACAGGGTTATAACCTGGAATTCTAATCTGAATTATTTCTTTGCATCAAAAATGAGTTTAAAACCAAAAGATGTGCCTAGAGCTACTAACGTAATGAGGTATATAAAAAAATTAACATATCTTTCTACTTCCTTGTACGAAGTAAAGGAAGTATTGTAATCGCGAAAAATTTCGGTTTCCACATTTCAACGGAAATATCCATTTTGACCATCCCTGAATCCATTTTGACTAATTTCGTCGTGACGTCTGTACGTACGTATCTCGCATAACTGAAAAACAGTAAGCCGTAGAAAGTTAAAATTTTGTATTTAGGACTGTTATAACATCTGGTTGTGCACCTCCCTTTTTGGTCATTACATATCTTCCGCAAGTGGTACTTTACTTGAAGCCTATAATAAATTTTAATGAAAAACTAAATATAATCCAAAATCCAAAACTTTTCAAATTTGGTATATAAGACTTTTATATCAATGGGAATAACAATAGATTTTGGTTAAATGGTCTAACCGGAAGTGATACTTTACTTGAAGCTGTTATCAGTTTTTCTTGAAATAAATGGTGTTATTTTGATTTTAGAAATAAATGCATCAAATAAAAGAATTGAATTCTGCGTCGATCGCATCAAGTATGATTAAATTAGCTCTTTGAGTAAGCGAGATATGAAAATTTAAAAATTATGTACTTGCTGGTTTTTGTAATCAAGTTTGCTATGGATTAGGACAAAAAATAAAAAAAAATTAATGTTAATGTCAAATTATGTCGAATACTTGCAATTTTATGATTGGGTCTGTTATAATACATATTTTAATTATTAACAAAATATGTATAGTTTAACAACAGGCGTACAATGAAGTCATGTGGTGTCCACATCAGATTTTTTTCACTATTATCAGTTCTATTTGGACACACTGGCACAAAACACTTTTTTACAACCATGTTTCCAAATACAAAAATCAGTAGTAGTAGTTGAGCTATCACTCGTTTAAATTCCGTCGGCGGCATATGTATGTCACTCCCTCATTGGTGAATATCCCTCGGACGTCATTAGGTGAAAGAAAAGACGGCAATTTAAATATTACATTTTTAGACAATTTTCTCATGAATAAAGAGTAATATTAAAAAAATAGAAAATAGGGGAAAAATATTTTTTTTCTTTCAATTAAAGCGAAGAAAAAAAATTGTGCAATACCTCAGTATCTATAATATTTATCAAATGATGTTTACGATTTTTAGATCTTTGAATTTGAACTGTCAATTGCTGATGACAGTTCTTTGTTTGTATTGTCGTAACCACTCGTAACCTACCTTGTAATCATTATGTACTTCTTAGCAGTATCGCTAGAGGTATAGGGTTATAAAATATGGTCAACTGAAAAGTTTATATCGAGGTAGGAAACTAATTATCAGCAATATGGTTTGTTATTAATTAATAAATAATTTTTGAAATGTTCAGTAATAATTTATGAACATCATCGTATTGTCGAAACAAGAACTAGATTTATTTTTGCTAATAGTTCTGAAAAATAATTTAATTTGTTTCTGGCATCTAATAAAAAGTTGAACATGTCATCCGCAGATTAAAGTAACTTTTAGTTCGATGTAAAAAGTAGTTTAATCCTTTAAAAATCTACTGCAGCACCAGTGTAATAGCCAGGAAAGAAAATAACGAGCAAAATTCCATAAACTTTTCATTTGAACGAATGATAAAAACGAAACAGAATGTAAACATAGAACTCCCGTCCAAAGATAGTTATTTAAACTTTCCTCGTGTAATATTTCATTGTATAACTGCCAATTAAAACGTACAAATGTTTGCGTTTGATATAAAAATGCTTACTTTAAAGATTTACCATCGCCATCGCAGCGGCGGGAAACATAATAACTCTTATTTAAACACAATTACTCTAGATCGCCAACGAGGAAATGCTGTGTACTCTAGCACAAAGGGAGTATGTTCAGGCTTACACATCAAAGACTTTTTATGTGTTATTTTACCTCTCTATTTAGTTTCCTAAGCTTACATCGGATAATCATTTTAAACAACTTTTATGGTGGTTAAAATTGTGCAATTTTTACTATATTTTATTAACCTGTATAAATAATTATATTTAGTTGTTTTATTGGATAAAATTTTCATGTACCTATTTTGAATTTGTTTTTTATTATTGTAATTAAAGGATCTCCAGTACAGGCCTACCGGATAGACCCTACTTAAGGGTAAGTTTTTGTATATACTTAGAGTTGTTTGTTCGATGTCATTCGTGACAGAATGTGTAAATAAAGCTGTACATAGACCACGAATTCTTTTATTCACGCCCCGCAACTGAGCTACCGAACAATATTTGCCTGTATATCGTATAGCCAGATTGTAAAATATATTCTTAATAAAATGCGGCCAGATTGTCAATTTTTCATTAACATAGCAATAGCAATGTTTTACAAACTGGCTAGTTGTCCAGGCGTTTCATAGATCAGCTTACTTAGCTTGTATATTTATCTAAATGTAACAAAACGTAACACACAAAAGCCAAACTTGAAAAACTCGGGTGTTAGTTTAGGTAATTGTTATATACAGGTTGTCTCTCAAATAGGGGGACATGGCTTAACCACAGATTCCAGAGGATAAAATAAGACGATTTAACTAAACTTGGTCCTACCGGAAAATGTACCATTTAGTCAGTATTCTGATTCAAAGTTCTTAAAAAAAATGCTTATAATAACAGAACGCTTTATTCGATTTGGATGAAATTTGGTATAACAGTTCATATGGTAATAGGACATCTTTTAAGATGATACTTGTTATTATTAGTGAACCACTAGTGTTTGAAACTTTGGTGTCCCAACATTGATTAGACCGTAACTTTTTAATGGCTACGCCGATAACGTGAAATTATTTATTTTCAGAAATATACATTCAGTAGTAAACTTTTCTCTCTCTGTGTAATTTGTGATATATCTTAAGGTGCACACAGAAAAAAAAAAATTGAGTGTCTGCACCGCTAAATTTTTAAAATAAATTTTATCTGGCAGTCTGACTATATATACAGAGTGTTCCATTTAAATGTGCCACCATTGCTATCTCGAGAACTATAAGAGCTACGAGGTTGGTTAAATTAGCAAAGAACCACCATTTTAAAAGACTATTACAACGAGCAAATAAATTTTTTTTTCGACCAGTGGTTCTCAAAATACGGGACTGGCTGAAACAAGAGTGCTATGGATAGAAAACAATTAAAAAATAAACAAATCAAACAATGGTGTAACTCCAATAATATTAAAATTAATAAATAATTAATAATAAAAATTGATCAAAATTTCTCCCATTCTGATTAATGTTTTCTATCCATAGAACTCTTGTTTCAGCCAGATATAAATAAAATACATATAAATTTAACATGCATTTTTCTCAGTTATTTTGTTATATTAGTGTATGATATGTTTATATCGTTGAATTCAGAAAAAAATACTCTATCGAATAACCTAAAAAAAAAATGTTCCCATTTAAAATAAGAAACTTGTGTCCCGTATTTTGAGAACCACTGGTCGAAAAAAAAAAATTATTTGCTCATTGTAATAGTCTTGTAAAATAGTGGTTCGTTGCTAATTTAACCAACCTCGTAGCTCTTATAGTTCTCGAGATAACAATGGTGGCACACTTAAATGGAACTTAAATGTACATATCGATTTAGTATTTACTTTTTCATTCCATGTTTAATTACTCTTATAATGAACACCATATAATATAAAAGAATTCCGCCGCCTTGCACGTCTTAGTTACGCCACTGAACCTTCAATCATTTTCGATTACTCTGTACAATGACATTTCGCTTGATTAAAAACAATTTTAAAATAAAAGAGTGTTGCCCTATGAGAGTTTAATTTACAAAACCATCGTTTTGTAGTACAAAGTAAAAAGTATGAAATTTATTCTGTTTAACAGGTTATTCATACCTCATAATTATACGGGCAATGGTTACCCATTTATAGTGTGCAAATGTAACATTCAAAATTCCATTTGTACTACACAGTTATCAAAATCAAATTTTAATTTGAACTCGTCATATGTCTGATATATTGTTTCATTTCTATGTGCTCTTCTTTAACAATGATATAATTTTTTGCCTATTACAAAAAAAAAAACAAATTATCGTTTTGCTATGTACAACATTCGTATGACAGTTGTTGCTAATTAACAAATTAATACTGTTCTAGTAATTAGGCCAGATAACGCTCCACAAAAAATCAATTAACAGGACGATTTTCACGCTTCCAATATCTAACAAACAAATAAATCTAATAATGAGAGCAGACAAAGCCAATGAATTGATTATTTTGTTTTGTGTTTCACAAAAAACCTTTTAATTGCACACCGTTAACAAATATTTTGTGCGAGCATACTTTGAAAATAAATTGAAGTAAATTTTAATTTTTGAACAATTTTTTTTTTAAATATGCCACATCGTTTACGTTGTTGTAACCTATAATTGTTTCATCTATGAATAACATAATTATTGCGATAGATTAAAAAATTAAAATATGTATATTATAATAATAATAATAATAATAATAATAATAATAACAATAATAATAATAATAATAATAATTTTCTTTATTGATGAGACATAATATTAGTAATAATAATAATAATAATAATAATAATAATAATAATAATAATAATCTTTATTGATGAGACATCAATGGCTAGGGTCAGCCATAGGCTGGTCTACCATCTAACCATACAAATTTTTACATAATAATGCCAATTATTAATTTGCAAAAATCAAAAATAATATAAATGAATTAAATCATAAATAAACCACAAATCTTTGTATGCAAAACAATATGTCAAATAATAATAATAATAATAATAATAATAATAATAATAATTTGTATATTACACGGATATTACCTACGCAAATATGTTTTTAATAAGAATTTTAAACATGCTCGGGGATAAGTTTTTTAAATTACAAGGTATGCTGTTAGTTGTACAATGATGGTGCCAAATAAGAAAAAGATCCCTTTAATTTCGATTTTCTATAAACTGGTACTACATATAAATCTTTAATCCTGAGCTTATAATTATATTGCTTCTGTTTCAATTTATCAAAGAGATAGTGAGGAGTACCAGTTTTCAGAATTTTATGTATTAAACAGAGATACATAGCTTTTACGCGATTATTTACAGATGTCATATTGGCTAGCCTACGATATTTGGAAATATGATCATACTTGCGTGCACCATAACAAAACGCAGACAAGAGTTCTCGACAAGTGTAATTCTATTTTTATCTGTTTCTGTAAGATTTGGAATATACGTACAAGCGCAATAATGAAATAAGGGTAGAATTAGAGTGTTAACAAGGCGTAATTTAACTGCTGAACTTAGATCTTGCCTAAACTGATACAAGTGTCGCAAGCGAAGTCTCGAGGCAGTAAGTTTTTTTTTTTTTAAATGTTGCCTAAAAGAGATTTTCATCAACAAGAAGTACTAAAATGTTGACAGAAGTGCTACGTTCGACAATGGTACCGTTCAGTCTTATCAGGTATGGAGTTGGAATTACCAACAGCAAGATATGATGACTTAGAGACATTGATTTTGAGACCATTGTCTTCTATTCATAGAGATAATTTCTGTAAATCCCAATTAACGTTTCTAATTTGTTCATTCGTATCTGATGGATCTATAGTTGCAATAATCATTGTATCGTCTGCATATTAGTGATTTTGAAATCATTGCAAGTTTTCTACTTTGCATAGAGTTTCAGAAGCACGGTTTCCATATGTGTTGCAAACAACACTTTTTCTGCATTCGTTCAAAAATTACGAAATGCAAAATGTATTCTACATTTTGACATTATTCATAATGGCATGTAAAACTAAAAAAAAAACTACTTCCTTACAACGTTCAACAATAGTTAACATAAGTTATTATAAAAGAGGCTCTTCTAGTGTAAACTTGTTATAAAAATTACAGACCTACGAGTATGTAACACATTTTTTTGCGGAAGGCGTTTGAAATTTTACACTACTTTTTTTAACAAATCTTGTCCGAACATTTAATTTATATATTCTCTATTAATAGATATATTGTATTATTTTATATTATCTAACTTTATGTTTCTGCTCAAAAATAAGACAAGAAATCATTATGGTACGATTAAAAATCACTTTTATTTAATTATATGAGTAGTAACAATAATAACAATAACTAATAATATCACAATCACAACAACATTATTATGCTTCAATGAATAACCATGAATTCTTGAAGGATGTTATTATTAAATCATTTTGACTCTTTTAACTCTATCCATTTTCATTAAAATATTAAAGAAACTGTGCATTTGATTTAATTTTTTTTTTCGGGCCGGCCCGGTAGGCTCGATATTTCGGGCCGGGCCAAAATCCAAAGCCCGACTCGCCTCAACTTTTAAAAATGACAGACCCGATTCGGCCCGAAAAAAAAATCTTCGGCCCGCCTCGATGATCGACTCAAAATCGAGACGGGCTTCGGGCCGGGCGGGCCAAAGCTCGAAAACGAGTGCATCCCGATATTTGTTATAGTTCTAGAAATGCGTTTGGGGTGAACAAAGGGATTTAACAAGAGGTTTCTTTTTAAGCAATTTCCTGCTCTCCTGTACATATTTCGGCAAAAACTGTAGAGTGAAAATAATTTTAAAGAATTAAAAGTTGCATATAAAACTGTTTTTACATTTTTTTATTACGTGTTTGGTTTCTTTATAACTTTAAAAATAAATTTAAAAAGCTCCATCAACTAGTATCAATAGCCATGGCAGTTGTTTTCTTTTTTCTGGTTTTTATAAATTATTTATAACCGTCACTCGTCAGTCTAAATTATGTAAAGTAAATCCCATATTCTGTTATAACTACTTTTACCATGATACTTGTTTATGATATTTAAAGACCCGTTACTCATTCAAATAATCATTATTTAATTATAATTTTTTTTTTTTGACCTGAATAAGATAATATTGCTATTAATTGACGGAATATTTAAATTTCTTTTCAAAATTTTGAGAAAACCAAACACATAATAGGACATGTAAAAGCAGTTTTGTGTTCAACTTTTAGTTCTGCAAAACTTTGCACTCTACAGTTTTTGCCAAAAAATTAACAAGAGAGCAGGATATTGCATAAAATTAAAATCTCTATGTTTACCTCTAACCCTAACCGCCACCATCCTGCATAGCATGTAACAATAGGGTAGTTGCGCATTTTCCAATTTATTTTTTTTTCTGAAAGAATTGTTCAAGTTATTCACTTTAATACATATTTTATGTCTAACAACAATATAATTTTTTTTTTAAATTCTTATTTCAAATTTTCCCGTGATGACATGTTTATTAGTACCAATCACAGTCTTTCTTGCCCTAGCGGTACAGTCTCGGTTGTACACTCTGTACATAATACTACCATTTTTATATGAAACGATTTATACGTTTGAGAGAAGCACTATTTCAAAAGAAATGATTCATTTTCACACAAATTTATTAGTTTCATTACCTTGTTTTAAATCTGCTGATATAGAAAAGAAAAATAAAATATGATGTTAACACGTAAGACATAGGTTATGTCAATGTACATTCACTGGAGTGCACAGCCACCTGGTGGCAAAATTATGAAGTTGTCTATATAAGAATTAAATATGTTGAAAATATCTGGTATTCAAGTAAATAATTATAAAATATACGTACTATTAAATAATACTTTTGTATGTGTTATTTTTCTTTTAGAATTATACTGTAAATATTTATATGATACAATTAAATATAATTCAACATCTTCGCTTTGTCGTAGTATTCTAACAAGCTTGTATGAGTCATACAGACTTGGTCGAACTATATAATTATTAAAAGTCTACGTCACAAGAATTCCGCCGCGAACTTTGTTTATGGAAATTATGAATGAAAAGTTTTATATTTTCTAATAATTTTTACATTAATATGTTTAGAATTAGTTTATATTTCATAATTAATAGGAAAAAATAATATTTATTTTTTTCGCAACTACCCTATTAGACTAGATTTAAAGTATCTCGGTTTGAATCTACGCTCCGTGCAAGCCATAAAAATGTGTGAAGTATGCTCTAACATTTTCGAAAGCCTCAACTTGACTCACTAGAATGTAACTTAAATTAACTTCTGAGTTATAAAATTATCGTACACTACCTTCTCCTCCTATGTCATCGTATCACCTTGGAAGGAAATCAAAGATTTCCCTTACATTCTTATTATATATAGAATTGAGAGGGTTCCTCGTCATTCTCGGGAGACACAAGTCAATTTCACAGACCGATGGAATTGGCGAAGTTCATTAAACATTGCAAGAAGGGCGTGGCAGGGGTTTAAAGTTTGGGGATGTCACATGGATTTCACACTTAAGGTCACACGAGGATTCCTGCTCAATTATAATGGCAGTAGGAGAAGAATTACATTTACCATGAGAATAACAAATACAGTTGCGTGCAAAAGTTTTGAGCCACTTGTATTTTTACACTATATCATACATTGTAAAAGTGATAACGATATGAAACAATTATTTTTAAAAACATATGTATTTGTGCATAAAATATTTTCAAATTATAAACCTAAAACTACATAAATAAACTTGCGTGATAACAAAATAATTTATGATGTTGTTCAACAGTATTGCGCCAGAAATATGCATACTTTAAAAGTAGTAAAAAAAAAATGGTACAGTCATATTGTTTTTCAATACTTCGTCGACATTCTTCTTGAAGCAATCACTGCAGTACACCGTCGAGGCATATTGATTTGATAAAATTTGTAATAGTTTTCTCGTAAATTTTCCTATTCATTTTCCAAATGGTCCATAATTCACCTTCGTTGGAGTGTTTTTCTTTACCCACGAGTCTTGCTATAAATTCTCTATTAGATTTAAATCCGGAGATTGGCATGGCCAGTCAAGAATTCGGACTTTTTTTTATTTAATAATTCCTTTATTAGTTTTAAAATATGTTTAGGATCGTTGTCCTGTTGAAAAACCCATTTGCGTGTCATATCTTTTCTTGTATCAGGTAGCAAATGCTTTGTTAAAATATCTCTATACATTAGAACGTCCATGGTAATGGTACTTTTAATCTGGACTAATGGACCTACAACGTCATGAGAACATGCACAACATGAAATCACATTTCCTCTGCCATACTAAACTGTAGGGATTTGGTATATAGAGTTGTATCTTGCACTTGTTAGTCACCGAAAATGCTTCGTACCATTATTTCAAAAAAAAAAAAAAAATGTAATTTTGATTCATTCGAAAATAACACGTTTCACTAGTCGACTTCAATGTTGATATGAATTGCAACACTTAGTCTCGCCTTTTTATTTCTTCTACTAACTAAAAGTTATTTTTTTTTTAAATTACATGTCCAATACGTTCTTCATCTCAAGGACTTCTACACACAGTGCTTCAGCTGACGTTGGCAAGGTTTTTTTATTTGAATTTCTTTTGAAATATCCACAGTAATTTTCTTGGATCTGCTATAAATTTTATTTTAATTATTTTATCTATTCGCTTTTTTGGATTACAGGGTCTATTGCATCTTTGCTTGTCAGCTGCTGATTTTGGCTATTTATATGTGGTAATAATTCTATTTACTGTGCTTTATCAATCTTCAGCAAGACAGCTATCTCATGAGAATTCTTTCCTTGTCGAAAAAGGTTTATTATGGATTCTCGTAATTGAAGGTGTGTGTGTTTTACCATTTTGACAGACAATAGTCCAAATTTAATTTAATTTCGTGATCTGATGAAATATTTCTATAAAATAACGTATATAAAGTTTCACCTACAAAGTGGCGCAATATTTATTGAATACGATCAATTTAGTTTGAGTGTATAAAATACATAAATTGAATGAACATAAATTTTAAAATATGTTAACTATACCAATTACAAGGTATTAACACAACTGTTAAGAATGTTAATTACAAAAATAAATATTCTTTGTGTCGTAGCTAGATTGTAAAATTAACCAGATTATAAAATGCGTAGGCGTTTTACAACATGGCTAAACGTTTTATAAAACGACGAATAGCTATGTGCACATTGGAATATGGTAATTATTTTCGTTTGCAGTTTCTCTAAATATAACAACAATAACCTCACTTAACGCACAAAAGTTACTCTTGGAAAATATGTTATTGTTGTTAAATTTATGGCCAGTTGCACCACATATAGTTAAATTGATAACCACTGGTTAAATTGACAATATCGTACCGACACTAAATAGCAAATGAGTTGATAATATTACTGTCAAAATTTCGATATGCACTATTTTTGTTAACTTGTGTGAAACTTGCCATTAGAAAAATATACAACCTACATAAGTCTAAAAGACTAGCTAGATAAATCATCGTTAAGTTATGCTCCACACAATATTTTTTCTACAATGGGGGATTACGCCATTTTTTTTTTATAATTTTATCTGAAAATATTAGGAAAACTAAGACTATTGATGAAAATCCGGTGAAAAAATTCCTATTAATAAGCGAGTTATGGTCTCCCGAATTTTGAAAAGATTGTCGTGACGTCACATTTATGTGTTTTTATATCAAACTGTTTTCATCATGGACCTAAATGTTCTTGAAATATATGTTATTTTAAGTTATATTTACATAAAAATAAATGAATATTATAACACTGTATGAGTCTACATACTTTATAATTGCAGGTGTATTTAAATTATTAAATTTAATGCAAGAAATTTATGTTACAATAAAAACTGTTTGGAAACTGTAGTACAGGAATGTTAGCCCCTCCTTTCGAATTTGAATTTCTTAACTTCCATTGGCAGTAATCCCCACCTCCTAACACGCTATTTGTAATGCATGTATAGGCGGTTTCTCGGTAGCCAATCAAAATATTTTCATATTAGTGTCGAAGCGCTATAACAAAAAACCCTTTATTTCCGAAATAACTCAATTATACCATTTCATTTTTTTTTATTAATATTCGTTTTTCAGCATATACATTCGTAATTTTTTACTATTTTCCTTTAATTCGATTGAGCCGTAATCCCCCATTAAAGCTAATTTTTACAAAAACAGGCATAATTATTTAAAAAATAACCTCTATCGAGGAACTAATAAAAAACAAAATTAAAAATAAAAAATCATCTGGGCATGATTCAATACCTAGCTTTTTAATAAAAATAATATATTCCTCCATATGTAAACCTTTGACTTATTTGATCAATCTGTCATTTCAAACTGGACTTTTCCCAGAGAAACTAAAAGTAAATAAAATTATTCCTATGTACAAAAAGGGAAATAGGAATGATTTGAACAACTACAGACCAGTAACTTTGACATCTGTGTTCTCTAAACTTTTTGAATATTGCTATCTTCAGAGATTAGATTCTTTTATGAAAAAAACTAATATTTTAGATATAAATCAATTCGGTTTTCAGGCCAACTCGTCTACACTAGATGCAATTCAACATTTTTATGAAAAACTGGTTAAATCTTTAGAAAACGGTGAATGTCCAGTCGGGGTATTTTGCGACTTAAGTAAGGCCTTCGACTGCGTAAACCATGATCGTCTCTTGGGAAAACTTGAATGTATGGGCATCCGTGGAGCACCCCTGGAGTGGCTACGCAACTTTTTACAAAATAGACTGCAGTATGTATCACTTGATTACACTTGCAAGAACGCTAATGAATTAAAACCAGTACCATCAAATTTTCTTACCTGTAGTGTGGGTCTCCCCCAAGGAACTGTTTTAGCTCCTATTCTTTTTATTTTATACACAAATGATATTAATCTGTCACTTAAAAATCATTCTGCATTATCACTTTACGCTGATGATACGTCAATTGTGGTCTCAGACAAAGATAGTGAGAAACTTCAACAAAAATGTAATAATTGTGTACTTAGTATGGTGAATTGGTGCAATGACAACCTATTATTTCTAAATAAGATTAAAACTACTTTTATTCAATTTCATAATTATCAAAAGAGAAATATTCCAGAGTTGAATATTTCTGTTTATGATCATAACTTACATAGATCACAAAAAACTAAAATTTTGGGTATGACAGTAGATGAAAATCTTAACTGGAAATCACAATGTAAGGAAATCATTGCATCACTTAATAGTACATGTTATCAAATTAGACATTTAAAATGTTTCTTAACTGAACAACAATTACTAAAGTATTATTACGCTATTGTTGAATCAAAATTAAGATACGGTGTAATTTTCTGGGGAACATCTTCAGAGGCTCATGATGTGTTCTTAGTGCAAAAAAGAATAGTAAGATGTATGGCTGGTGCTAGTAGGACTCAGAGTTGCAGAGATTTGTTTAAGAATTTTGGTATTCTTCCTCTCACTTGCATTCTCATATTAGAATTATGCTATTTCGTCTACAAAAATAAATCTAAATTTTTAAAACAACGTGACTTTCATTCTTTAAATACGAGAGCGAAAGACAACTTTCGAGTACCCGTTGGTAAAACTAAAATAGGGCAAATGTCCCCTCATTCTATTGGGTTGCACATTTATAATTTACTACCACAAGAAATTAAATCTGTGAACTGTTTCAATCATTTTAAAAATAATTTAAAACGTTTTCTTGTTTCAAATTGTTTTTATAACCTGAATGAATTTTATGATTATTGTAAATAATTTTCTGTATTTTTGACTTTTTCCCATACATTGTATTCTCAGTGTCTCTTGAAATAAAAGTGATTATTATTATTATTATTATTATTATTATTGACATCTTGTCAATATGACAGATAACATTTGAATTTTCTTATAAGGTTTGACACATTTTATTTTTAATTAACATAAGTTTCAAACAAAATTTTCACAATTTAAAATGTAAATTTTTGCTCGTTTTGTGTTTGATTTTGATAGTGTAGACGAAATAATTTGCACACTGCACGACACAATGTGCAGAGTGTGTGAAATACACGTTTTTATGGTTACATAATTCATAAAATAATGGTATATTTCACATACGGATTTTTTTATGGTTGTAGAAATAGCTATTTGTGTATTAAGAGCGCACGTCGCGCGGCTTTCTCTCGGTCGAAATCCATTTGCGCTCGGAACACACAAGATTTTTTCTACAGTCACCACAATGGGGTGCTCCGCCATAAGAAAAAATAATAAAATGTACACTTTGTACTTACAGTACTACTCAATAAATAACGATTGGTATAGAAGATACGGTTTAAACTCAAAATGCTTTTAAATGATTATACCACTACATTAAGCTTTCTATTCCATAAAATAAACTAAAATTAGAGCGCCGAAGCAAGGATTTTTGTCAGTTGTCACGCCTGTCACACTGCAACAATTAACAAATATTTCAAGGAATTTGTGATTATATAATAATAATAATAATAATAATAATAATAAAAAAATAATAATATTTATTTCAAACGACATATACCTACATATGTATAGAAAAAGTCACAAAAACATGGAAAATGTATAGAATACACTTAAGTTGTAGAGTTGTAATACTCAGGTAATGAACAGAAGCAATTATTAATTAGAAATGTTTTTAAAGTATTTTTAAAATCATTCATGGCAGTACAATTTTTAATATGTTGTGGTAATTTATTGTACACTTGTATACCTAAATATTGAGGAGATTTTCTTCCTATGGTTATATCATGGTTACGGAAAAAGTAATTTTTATTTCTGAAAACAAAGATACACAATTCAAATATTAGAAGTGATGATAAAGATAATATTTTATAGTCTTTGAAAAGATTTCTACAAGATGTCGTTTTTGGTACACCAGCAATGCATTTAATTATTTTTTTCTGACAAACAAAAACGTCTAATGCCATAGTAGAGGATCCCCATAAGCATATACCATATCTTAAAATAGATCCCACCTGCGAATGGTATAACATGAGCAACTGATCTAATGTTAGAATATGTTTAAAATTTTTTATTAGGTACCAAGTAGAGTTAAACTTTTTTATAATCAGAAGGCAATGATCATTCCACAAGCAATGTTCATGAACAATTAAACCTAAACATGTTGTACTTGTTTCTCTTTGAATTGGCATAATTGTGAAACCTTATTTAGGCTGTTTTTTAAGTATTCAAAAATAAATGATTTTTGTGAAACCATGCAGACAGCAAATTAAAAACATCATTGCAATTTTGTACTATATTATTGCTGTCCCTATTGGATACAATTACAGATGTATCGTCAGTGTACATAATCAAATTAGTATTTTCCTTTCCTGCAAACAATGATTCCATGTCGTTAACGTACAATAAAAATAGCAAAGGGCCGAGGATAAATCCCTGTGGTACTCCTATGTCTGTATTTAAAGGTTTTGAATTTACTACTTTTATTGAATCTGTATTATTTATGTTTAATCGAGACATACTGTACTCTATTTATTAAGAATGACTGGATCCAGTTTAAAGCTACACCTCGTATTCCATAATTCTCAACTTTTCAAGAAGAATTGAATGATAGACATGTATATTACCTTGTGTATTGACTGACTTCTCGCAACTATTTAAGTAACGAAATAACTAATAACTTTATTGTAATCAAAATAAACATAGTAATCTCGAGATCAAATGTCACAATACGACTCGCAACTATCGTCGCCACTATACATCTACCGCCATCTCTGTACAATCATTTTTATTACTTAACAAAAACTGTGTCACAATTTATTTTATATTTAATTTTATTTTATCGTTATTTTCCATTCTTCTTGAGCTATTGCTTCAATCTAATCTAAGCATTTTATACTTTCGTTTTTGTAAATGAATGCCCTATTTTATTTTCACAGCAGTGCGGCATTTTGTTTGGTTATGTAATGTACCGGCAGAGCATATGTCAGATTGACTTGTGAACGTGGTAAATATGTAACTACAGTGCCATTAGATCCTGACTGAACGTTTCGATTCAGAATGTAGATAAGTGAGATTTCTCAACATTGTATAGTTAGAAATTTGGACAGCGAGCGTTTATTCTACTTTGTCGCGCATGAGCGGCAAAGTGACATTTTGCGTTGACAAAAGAGAGTGCAAATGGCTCCTTTCTATAGTGACTGTAGAAATAAAATATTTTCGTCAATAAGTGAATGTCCCTCTTGCATGAAACAGCCTGTATATATATATTCATGATCGTAAGTACGGTTAAAGTAGTCGTGGTCTCGTGAGAAGAACACCATAGTTGTCACTTCTGTGTTATTTGAAATAACTTTCAAGTTTCAAGTTTGACATAGCTGAGAATCGAACTCAGGATGTCCACAACTGGTCATTAAGTGCACACAACCACGCGACCATATGCCGCATTCATTTTTGTGCAATGCTCATATTATTTTTAATGTTTTGATATGTTTTTGAAATACGGATAAATGCAATATGCCTCAAAAAACTTCTACATTTTTGAGAGATAACACACAGGTTTTTCATATAAATAATAATGGTATTAATATTCACATGTTTGGTACAATCTGCAAATCTGACAAATGAATGTAGTATTTGAAATGAATAATGATTTTCATATACGGGGAATAAATCAAATAATTATAGCATAATACAGAGATCAATGTCATTGTCGCACATGAGCACCAACTCATGTTTCCGTAGTAGTGCAAATTAATTACTTGTCATTTATTCATTATAACGATATAAATTTCTTGGATACGAGTAACAAGATTAGGTACTATAATATTTTTGTATTATTTTGCATGTCGCACATTTGGAAGAACAATGACTCAAGTGAAAAATATCAATTTATCAGAAATCTCAAATTATTTTTTTCTTAACTAATACTGATTAAATTTTTGGATCTGAGAAAGATTAGTAATGGTGTCATTGTAGGCAATATTATTGAGGATTTATTATGGTATATTAGTACAAGTCACAAATACTTAATGCAGAGAAAACCGACAACCAAGTGACAATAGTGACAGCATGGATATTCGATCGATATATAATTTAATGTAAACATTGTCATGCCAACGTAGGACATAAAAATGAACTACAACTATTTCAAATAATTTCAAATTCCGTAAAAGGAATAGAGATTAATTTAGAAATACTTGCAAATTTCATTAATATATACGTTTTTTAATACTATTATTTTTTTCTTCTTTATTTAAAAATAAATAATTTCTAGAAGTTATATTTCATTTTATGAAGTTTTTTTGAGGTCTATGCCATTTCATTTTCACCATACCACTAATATTAAGTTACGATGAACATGGTCCACTAATCTGTATGTCGTCATTCCCCGTGGTTGTAAAATCAACCAATAGAATCATCTCAGCGTATTCGGTTATACAATTTAACAAGATTTATATTTAGTCATACTCTCATATTAAATTAAAGTAAATACATAAAATATTAATGTGGAATAATTAAATATTACGATCTTCCATTGTTATATCGAGAATTATGTTCCAAAACTTACAAATTTATGCGTCCGTAAACCAGAGAAAACAAACACATCACATTTTATGCGTTGATCGGATTAGCCAAATCCAGAACTCTGACGCAAAGCTACCGATTTTGGTTATTATTCTTTAATATCGGAATAAAAACATTGTTTATGTCCTTGGCTCTGAAGTTAAGGGTAGGCGAGAAGGAAAGTCATCCCCTTGTTGAGTTGGGGTGACGACAGTGCCCCTACCGCCCGCTTCAGGCACTTCAATCTTACAAGATCGTGAAGTCGGTGGTTGGCAGACCCCTATGACGTTTGTCTATGTAAGGTTATGTATAGGGGATGAATAAATGGCGGTGTTTGATGCTCAATTTTCTCCCGCGATGATGTGGAAGTTAAGCGGGCTAATGACTTCCAATAAAATGTAAAAATACAGAGTATATGAGTTAAAATTATGATTTAACAACTAAATAAGACAACGAAATTTGAATTTCCTTAATTTTCCATACTATTATTAGTAATAATACTGCAGCAGGTTATTTTACAAAAATCAAACATGTCCAAAAATAGAATTATTAAGAAACAAAAACCTTGTCAAATTACACCATAATCGAGATATTTGCGCCTAATTAGTATTAATATGATAAATGGTACAAAAAATAAAGCCTTAATTTTTATGACATGAGGACAAAATATATAGGACATTCAAAAATGATTCTTTAATTCAGAATAAAAAATAAATATTTTTTTTAACTAGTAATTTATAAGACATACTGAAAATTCTCGATAATACGAAACGTGTTGCCTGGAAATATCACGAGAACGAAGGTCGCATAATATTTCTAAAAGGCAACTCGTTGAGAATTTTCTATTGTCGAGTTATATACAGGTAGACTAATATCATGAATAAAAAGAAATTAAAAAATAAACACTAAATTTCACGTAGGCAAATATTGCTATGTAATATTATTTTATAGTATATTGCAATGCTCGTATTTCTAAATAAACTCGCAACAACGCAATTCTGAATTCGTGATTAAATATTAAATAATTAAATGTTTACTTCTCAGTGTCATTTCAGATGTCTACTAAAGCACAAAAAGCATGATTTTTCTCCTCAAAGTCAAACGACAGATTCATTTAAGTACTCTACACGCTGTATAAATAGACTTCAAAATAACATTGACAACTTTGAGTACACAGAACAAAATAACCAAATACACCTATAAATGAATATATGAAAGTAGGTGTATTCGAATACACAAAGGTTCGTATATTCGTTCACCATGGTTATTTAATAATAACCGCTGTAATACGTGTTAACTAAGAAAAATCACGCATTCTCATTAGTTTATAATTTATGAATGATATAGTCAGAAGAAATCTCTAAAAAGACCACTGGTCTATGAGAAATTGCTCATGGAATTTAGACTTGAGACTTTAAAAACGAGGACTTCCAAACATTAGATTATTTTTATATATAAATTAGTAAACAACATGATTGATGATATGAGCACGATACAATGCCTTAAATTTTATGTTCGCCCGTGTAACTTCCGACACACAATCACTTTTTATTGTGATGCATCTCATACAAATTCCCATTTCCACTCTCCGGTAAATTCTATGTGCAGAACATTTAATAAATATTGTCATGACCTGTATTGCTCTGATGATTTTTCTACTTATAAAAATTATTTGAACTCGACGGGACAATAGCTGTTACACAATCTAGCCATGCTGTTAATTGAAATTTGTCTTGGAAGTTGGATTTTGAATTCTGTCGAAATATATACACGAAAACAACAATTATAAATTAGTAAGATACGTTGCACCTACTATACGAATTTTATTGTTAAATATTAACAAATGTTGTTCGTAGTAAAACCATATATTTCGTACTGAATAATTTTTATTTTAATACTCCCCTAAATGATACATTTTTTTTTCGACGAGCTTAATTCCCTAAGGGCCCAACTATAAAAATTTGTCAGGGGCCCCGCGTTGTATTGTTACGACACTGTACTTGCCTGTACTACAAAAAAAAAAACAACCAAAATCAAACCTACTCTATTTTTCTTTTTATGTTTATCTCTATTAACTATTATATTTATTCTATAATTGGGTATCTTGTTGAATAATAAATAAATATGTCTATAAATATATATATATAAATAAATAAATATGTCGTTTATACAAAGAGTAAATAAGAAGAAAATTATAATATCCATTAAATGTGGAGCTAAGTGATATTAAATTCCTGGAAATTGGAAATTATAATTGTAAACTAGATTATTACGAGACCGTGTTAACCTTTGGTCTATAACAACAAACTTGTATTCCCTATTCCCTGTAATTTATAGAACAATGCACTAACCCCAGAATCCCACATCAACATTTAGTATACTCTTACAATTATGCCAACTGCAAGTGACAGTAACTAACTCTAGTATAGACCCTATAAAATTCCCTGGCCCTGACTGCCACAAATAAACCGCTATTCAGCTGGTAGGCCTGTTCCCTGTGGTTGGTAAGACTGAACACGTGTTGCCAACCGCGGCTCTAATTTAGCAGGGTTTTGTGTTTTAATTTGGATATTTTTCCCGCAAATAAAGGGTAGATTTTAATTAAAGGGTGCAAGAAACTTTTGATTGAAGGAATTGTGATAATTTTTAACTAGTTTAACTAAGTTTTGTTGCGTTTAAAGTTTGAAAGTTTAAAAATTGTTTTATGCTATTAGCTAAAGTTGCAACTTCACACCGTATGAAACCGGAAGAGAATCGTTATTGAATCTAGAACTTTCCAACTTTGCTTCGTATGGAATGGACACATACTATTAAAATGGAAATTCACTCCAAGCTATAATAATTCAAATTTGATTTTTAACTTCACTTAGAAAATAAACCAATTTCATTTTAACTTTAAATAACTTTCATTAGCAGTTTTTCTAAAGAAACATTTTTTAAAAAATATTTAAATATGATAAAATAACTTTTGTGTTGAATAATTGGAAACATGTGAGGATAATAATCAACTTAATAAAACAATTAATAAAAATCTGTTGTGCCCAGCACAATACCTCTCGCCATTTTCATATTAGGCTATATAAGTATTGTATTTAACATTTCTGATAGGCACAAAATTTCTAATTACATCTATTCTTTATTTTTCAATTAATTCCATGTACAACTTTCCTCCTACTCTTCTAAATGTTTGAGTTTCTTCCAATTCATTGACGAGATTGGCGGTATTTCTAAAGGGTATATGATGAAATACATGTATAGCAAGCGCGTGTTTAGTTGGCACTGATACTGTACATACTTTGGCTTATAAATGAATCCTCTTTTTTTTATAACAACTTTAGCTGTTGACGGAGTCTTTTCCTGGTTATAACAATATAGCATATTTGAATTAAAACGAATTTATTTTGAACTTTATTTGTAAAACACATATATACTATTCACAACGTTTCGAAAGCGAAAAATCTGCTGTCGTCATCAGGTGATCTGATACTACTGACTAATTCCTTAACATACGAGCTTTATATCTAGTGTTATGGCAGTGAACATTAGTGACGGGTGGCTGGTCAGGTCCAATGGGTGTATCGGGCGTCTTGGGTGCCTGGGTCGTGATGCTTAGGCTAGAGTCTGCTGCGATGTATTTCCTCCAGATTGCAGCAGACTCTAGCCTAACCATCACGACCCAGGCACCCAAGACGCCCGACACACCCATTGGACCTGACCAGCCACCCGTCACGAATTAGTCAGTAGTATCAGATCACCTGATGACGACAGCAGATTTTTCGCTTTCGAAACGTTGTGAATAGTATATATGTGTTTTACAAATAAAGATAATGGAAGTTCAAAATAAATTCGTTTTAATTCAAAGTGAATCGTTATAAATTTAAAAATAAAAATATAGCATATAATATTATAATTGCAATTATATCTCGATTTGTCCAAATACCAATTTTTCCGCATTCAAAGGTAGTTTCAACTTAACGATGATAAAATGATAAAATAAGAAATATTAAATGTACTTTTCGCTTTCGAAACGTTGTGAATAGTATATATGTGTTTTACAAATAAAGATAATGGAAGTTCAAAATAAATTCGTTTTAATTCAAAGTGAATCGTTATAAATTTAAAAATAAAAATATAGCATATAATATTATAATTGCAATTATATCTCGATTTGTCCAAATACCAATTTTTCCGCATTCAAAGGTAGTTTCAACTTAACGATGATAAAATGATAAAATAAGAAATATTAAATGTACTTGCCAGAAAAAGCCTTTAGTAATGTTTCTGGAGTTTTTACACTGACATTTATGTCAATTACAAATATTTTAATTGTTTAACTGGTGTCCATGTGATCTTTGATTCACTAAACAATGGATTATTTTATATATTTATAATGCTCTATCTCTAAATCTATAGAAGATATAATAAAAATGTTCAATATATTGAACAGAGAAATTTATACTTTTTTAAAATTTTTGTAATAACATAAATTTCCAAAAAATAATATTTAGAAGTTTTTTTTAAGAAACTACTACTTCCGGTTGTCCAATGGGGGATTCCACCATTTTTTTTTTTATAATTTCATCTGAAAATATTAGGAAAACTAAGACTATTGATGAAAATCCGGTGAAAAAATTCCTATTAATAAGCGAGTTATGGTCTCCCGAATTTTGAAAAGATTGACGTGACGTCACATTTATGTGTTCTTATATCAAACTGTTTTCATCATGGACCTAAATGTTCTTGAAATATATGCTATTTTAAATTATATTTACATAAAATAAATGAATATTATAACACTGTATAATTCTACATAGTTTATAATTACAGGTGTATTTAAATTATTAAGTTTAATGCAAGAAATTTATGTTAAAATAAAAATCGTTTGGAAACTGCAATACAGGAATGTTAGTCCCTCCTTTCGAATTTGAATTTCTTAACTTCCATTGGTGGTAATCCCCACCTCCTAACATGCTATTTGTAATGCATGTATAGGCGGTTTTTCGGCCGCCAATCAAAATATTATATATAGATATAGATTCCAGCAAATCTTGGTGAGTCTCGTAAACAGGATTCCAAATTATGCTGCAATATTCCAATTTGGATCTAATAAATGAATAAAATAGTGTAAAAACAGCAGAAATATTATTGAAATCTCGAGTATTCCTGATTACGAAACCCTACATACGCATAGCTGAGTTGTAAACATCACGAATATGAGGCACAAATGATAGAGTAGGGTCAAATTTGACACCTAGATCTTTAACTACTGTAGATCTTTGCAAGGTTATATTATTCAGTGAATATTTAAATGAAAAAGGTGTCATTTTCCTAGTGAATGTCATAACTGTACATTTATTTATATTAAGATGGAAGTTATTTAAAGAACACCAATTAAATAGGCTATTCAGATCATTCTGAAGCAGAAGGCAATGAGCTGGGGAAGAAATGGTATAAAAAATTTTCATATCGGCAAAGAGTAGTTTATCACAATGCAACGCACTCGTAACGCCATTTATGAAAATTAGAAAAAGTAATGGTCCAAGGTTAGAGCCTTGAGGGACGCCGGAAGTGGTGAGAAAATGAGAAGAATTAGTATTGGGATACTGAACGTACAGTTGACGATTCTGTAAATAGGAAGAGATGAGAATAATAAGGGGAGTAGAAAAAGAAAAGGTACACAGTTTGCGGACCAAAATATTGTGATCTATACGGCCAAAGGCCTTAGCAAAATCTGTAAAAATGCAGTCAAGTTGGCCATTGGAGTCGAGTACAGTTGAAATTTTTTGCGTAAAATACATTAAGTTGGTCACTGTAGACCGCTTACTGATGAAGCCATGTTGACAAGGAGAAAACTGATGTTTAATTTTATCATAAACGCTGTTGTAAATAATTTTTTCAAATATTTTACTGAAATTTGACAACATGGCCATAGGTCGATAATTAGCAACATTGGAAACTTCTCCTGACTTAAAGAGTGGGGTTATTCTGGTGGTTTTCTAAACTTGTGAAAAAATACAAGATTTAATACTAAGATTAAAAATATAAAATAGTGCCTTTGACAGAGGAAATGCACAATCTTTAATCAGCAAACTGGGTATATGGTCAGGGCCGCTGGAAAGAGAAGATTTTAGTGTTTTAATAGCTGATTCGATGTCCTTTATGGAAATATGAGTAAGGTTAACAGAGTCGTGAGAAAGTGGTATAGGTGTAGAAGGAGAAGAAAGAGGACTATTAGAAGATGAATAAGCTGATTGGAAGAAAGAAGCAAAAGCATTAGAAATGGCTTTAGGAGCCGTATATGCGTTATCATTATATTGCATAGTACTAGGATATTTAGACATATTTCGCTTGGAATTAATATAATTCCAAAACTTGTTAGGTTCGGTTGAGATAGAGTTCTCACACGTCTCCACATATTCAGCATATTTATGATCTTTTGATTAAGGTTTTAAGTTCAGATCTTAAGGTATGGAATTTAGTAATATATGTTTCATTATGTGGAAACCGAGAGAGCAGTTTTCTGACGCGAATCTTAGCATGTAGTTTTTTAATAATAGCTTTATTAAACCAAGGAGGAAATTTTTTAGTAGAGACATTAGAAAGAGGATCACACTGATCAAAAAACGAGTAAATGGTACTATAAAAGAACTTACAAGCAAGATTAACGTCGGAAAAATTACTCAAACACGACCAATTAAATTGCTCTATAAGTTGGTATAATTTTACATAATTAGCTTTTCTGAAATTATAATTGCGAAATGAAGCAGTATGTGACTTATAAATAAATGAATCACTAAAAAAAGTAATATTAAGAGCTGGGTGGATATTCAACATCAAATAATAATTCTGAGGAACGTGATACTGTATTGTACTGTAGTTTATTGTTCAAATTAACAATGTTATTAAATTGTGTAGCATCAAAAAATTCCAGCATACTAGTGAGTTGAGTCAATTCTACGATAATAGCGTTTACTAAATAACTTTAAATATAAATTTATAAAATAATTTATTTTTATACATCATCTTGCCTTTGCGCCAAACAAAAACATAATACTGTAATAAAATTAAATTAAAATTAATAATGAAACCGTGTTAAGGAGAATGTAGAAATAATATATTTGATTCTAATAAAATTAAGGTTTGTAAAAATAATCTATTTCCCGTCTCACAAAAATATTAGATGTACAGGATGATCCGATTTAAGTTTGCAGCACTACAAATCAAACAGCTGTCAATAAACATGTGTTTTCAAAGTGTCAAATATTTACGAAATGGACCATGTAAGCGAAGAATTAACACAGATTGCGTTTTAGAGCACCAGGAAGTTATATTATTTGAAACCACATATTAGATTTTGACTATATATGACAAACCGGAAGTGGTATTTAATTGTCATGTGCTGTCCACATCAGATTTTTTAAATATCAGTTCTAAATAAGCTTGGAAGTATGCTCTCAAAATTTCAGTAAATTCCTTCGATAGGAAAAGAAATTACAACAAGAAAAAAAAATCTTACTCTGCGGTGCGGTTGCCGGTCCCGCTCCGTCACACCGCCCACCGTTTATTCGTCTTGACGTTTTTATCCAAGACGAGAACAGTTCGAGACGGCGGTGAACTCGTGAAAAAACAATGTGTAAATTAAGAGTTTTGCGAAGACAGAGGAAATGCATATTAGCAGTGTCCAATAATATGCGACGCCTCTTTGTTAAATTTAGGAGTAAAAATTCCTTTTCTAAAGAAAACAGATTCTCGTCTTTTTCGTAAGCAGTCATTCTCGCCTCAAGTCAACAAATCCGAAAAGACAGAAAAATGCTGCATCGGCACAGCCGAAAACTGTAGCACATGTCACCTATTGGTGCGATACGGGCATAACTTCGGTGTAACTTGATTCTACATTACAATCTGTTGTAAAATAAAAAAAAAAACTTACTTAAAATTGATTTTTTTATTATACAAGATGATAAACTAAAATCCATTTACAATGCAAGAATTATTTTGAAGAAATCGCGAAGAGAGACAAGTCATTCTATTGGTTCGGGTCAAAAATTAACCTCTTTCGACCAATAGAATGACTTGTCTCTGTTCGTGGATTAATTCAAAATTATCTCGCTCTCGTGAGTGTATTATATATACAGGGTGTAAATTTTAAAACGGGTCATAGGGCTATAACATAGAAAAACAGTTTTTTAGACGCCAAAAGTTTCTATATTAATTTATTGAAAAAATAATTGGTGCCTATTATAAAGAAAAAAAATACGATTTTTTTAATACTAAACATATCACATTTCTATTGCATATAAAGCCAGCAAATAAATTTATAAATTTGTACATTTAAGAAAAAATATCATTAGCCATGAAACTGACAGTAACAAAATATTGTCATTTTTTATGAGCATGATAGGGGACAATTAAAGATTAAATTTATTAATTTATGAACTAACACAAAATAAAGAAAACAGGATATTTATTTAAGAAACAACTATTATTTATTGTAATAGATATTTACAAATTAAAGATAATCTACATTTAATAAGAAATAAGTTATAAGAAACGAGAAAAACTGCAAACTACAAGGGAACAATTAAAACCATTTAATAATTTGTAATTTTTCTTCATGAGATAAATTATCCATGATTTCTTTTTAATAAAACGAAAATAATTTATCAAATAATGTGCAAAATACGTTTATTAATGAGCGTCTTAAGTCAACAATTGTTTTGTTTTGTTTCTGTCAGTTTCACGGCTAATGATATTTTTTCTTAATTGCAAAATTTTAAAATTTATTTTCTGGCCTTATATGAAACAGAAATGTAATGTGGTTGGTATCAAAAAATTCGTAATTTTTTTCTTTATAACTAATTCTTTTTTAAATAAATACATATAGAAACTTTTGGCATCTAAAAAACGGTTTTTCTATGTTATAGCCCTAGCCCTATGACCCGTTTTAAAATTTACACCCTGTATATATATATACCGAGAGTTTTTTTTATCAGTGAACATGGGCATATGCCATTACCATAGTTACATAAATGATTGACAGCAATGTATTATCGCGTTTTTTTTAAAACTGAACATAGAGAGTGACAGTGAATGTATTATAGTTGTCAGTCATCAAATTGTCATTTCAAAATGTATACAGTTGAAGAAAAAGTTCAAATTGTCAATTGGTATAATTATAACATGAGTCTACGACAAGTTTCTGTACACATTTTGATTGTATAACAATTTGATGACTTTGACAACTACACTAAATGTCACGTCCTATGTTCAGTTTTAAAAAAAACGCGATAATACATTGCTGTCAATCATTTTAAATGTAACTATGGTAATAACATACGGCCATGTTCACTGATAAAAAAAACTCTCGGTATATATATATATATATATATATATATATATATATATATATATGTAGTTAATAGTTACATTTATCTTTAATTAAATTCCATTTATCCCTTTGTGTGTGTGTATGTGTGTTTTTTTTTTTTAAATCAGTAGAGAAAAACAATATGCTCCTGGCTACATAGTTTTTGAAATATTTTATTTTAAAATTGCGTAAAATATAAAAGTCAACACAATAAATGTTTTATTGCTGACAACTGCTGCTGGAAATATTATTTAATTTATACATATTTATATCCAGTAGCGTAACTAGCATTTTCGGTGGCAGGGCAAAATATTTTTAGGTATGTCACACCCCCTCCCAAAGTGTATTCAAATATTTTTCAATAATTTTTCCTAGTTTCAAATAAGGAAAATAGTTTCAGATAGAAGAAAAACAAGAGGAATCCCTAGTGGTCGGTAAAACAAGGTTCCGTATTATATTAATTACATGCTTCCTATATGTACTCAATTTAAAATGTTTTCATGAGATATATAACTTAAATTTTTGCTGCTTCTAGCTGCTGTTTCAAATTTTGTTATTAATTAAATAATGATGTCATAAATATAACATATTTCTACTTAATCCAGTTATTTTATAATACAATTTTACAATACATGGTCTTCCCTAAATCAAACAAACTTTCAAATGATTAAACTGACAAGGAAAATAACGATGTATTTTTAGCAATACATATTTTATTTCAATATATGTATAAACGTAAACAAATCGATATTAACATATATAAAATATCTGTCTTATTTTGCCGCTCCCTAAGCTACAAAATAATTATTCCTGTCCACAAAATACTACTTTAATTAACTTTAAATTAATATTGACTTATATAATGTTAATTGTAATTATGTGTTATATTTTATATTTAATTATAATATTACAAAAAGTTGTAATTATCCATTAGAATTTACGATTACATGTAGCGAAAGTCTGTTGTGGTCAGCACCATACCTCTCGCCATTTTCATATTGGACTATATAAGTACTGTATTTAATATTTCTGGTACACACAAAAAATTCTAATTATATCGATTCTTTATTTTTCAATTCATTCTATGAACACGTTTTCTCCTACTATTCTAAATGTTCGAGATTCTTCCAATTTATTGACGAGATTGGCGGTATTTCTGAAGGGTATATGATGAATATGTATAACAAGCACGTATTTAGTTGACACTGCTGATACTGTACTTACTTTGGCTTATAAATGAATGCCAATTACAAACATTTTAATTTTTCAACTGGTTTCCATGGGCTGTGTGATTCATTTTACAATGGATTATTTTATATATTGATAATTCTCCATCTATAAATCTACAGAAGATATAATAAAAATGTTCAATTCTTTTATTAACGTTATGTATGTCGTGTTTTGGGATTCAAGATAAAAAAATAAAATCTAGGTTTCTCTATATTTTGCATCCTATATTACTCAAAAGATTCCAATGGAAATATTGTAATTCTTAGATATGAACGTCGGGGTTGCAAATCAAATATAGTTTATATATCAAGTTTAAATTCGCAAAATAATTTTACTGGTTATCAAAAAAATTATACTTTTAAGAATCATTTTTTAAATAAAATGAAGGTAACCAGGAAATAATGTGCTGGCCATATCAGATTTGTAATTGTTTCTAATTTTTCTTTCGTAGGGTTATAAATACTTAACATATTTAGAACCAGTGGCGCCAACTTTTTATATTTCTGTCGGGTGCTCGAAACCTAAAAAGTCGTATTCTATATTCTATATATTTTTTTGAAAAATCTGAAATACGGTTTATTTATTTACGTATATATAAAAAAACAAACTTTAATAAAACAATAGATAATATTAAAATAGTGTTTCAGAAATATTGCAAAAAATTAAGGGTACCTATTTATATCTGATGTTCTGACCACTGACTGCAATGAAAACGTAAATTTTCCGAAATTTGCAAAATTAATGGTATATGGTTCTTGGAGCGTACATTTTTAGGGCCACAGGTCGAAATTTTTGTTAAAAATTTCGGGTTGGCTAGTATTAGTATATACCCGTTATTTTTTTTACAAAATTTTTGAAACAATGGGTGCCTTGAGCTATAGATAATATGCCGTGATAATATATTTATTTACATTTACTTATTTAATTAAAGATGAACTAAATATTTATAGAACAAAAATGTATTTGTTCGTACTGTGGATCTGCGAATAAAATGGTTTGTAATATCGTGTAAATTAAATATTTTCGTGCTGGTTTTGTCTACATTTAAAATTACAATATTTGTCATCTTTCTTGTGTCATTGTATTGCGCAAATAAGTTTTTAATCTTTTTACCTCACGGGCACTCATTGCTGGCGTGGAAAGTGCACCACAGGGGTCACTTTTGTGTCAATTTGAAATATTTGCCTTCGGTCGGGATCGAACCCGGTTCTCCAGATTCGCGAATATTTGAAAGTAATAATTTACTTCTAGATCTAGATTCATAAAAACATAAAAAAAACTTTTGTACATCTTTATTGAGATGTTCTATTGGTTCAAGAATCAATATCAATAATTTTAATTAACGACGCCAAACATTTCGAATTTTAAATGGCACAAAAGTGACCCCCTGTGGTGCACTCTCCACGCCAGCAATGAGTGCCCGTGAGGTATCGCCTGGTAAGCGCCCGGACGGTACAAATATGTCATCATCATTACCGATATCTGCGATAAAGCAGATTGGCACATCCAGAAATGGGTAATATGCCGTGATGATATATTTATTTATAAAAATAAAATTGAAATTGCAAATATTTGTTTAGAAATTTTAATGCAGATTCAGAGCAGTGCGTACAGATCTCGGAGCTGAATCACGTGACTTCAGAACATTGTCTATATACTATCGTATGATCCTGTCGGGTGCTCAAGCCCCGGAGCACCCACGAAGTCGGCGCCACTGTTTAGAACCTCTTAAGTTAATAAATTTATGATCATTTAAAACAATTTGTAACAGCTATTATTGAAAAAGATAGAATTCCATTTCTATTCTACTCAAAGAAGTTGAGTAGGAGCCATAAAATTTTAATACTACCACCAATTTCCTCTAACTAGTTCCTCTGTTTTGTGATAGTTGCCATATTGAACATAACATAACCTCAATACTACATTGTAAAACAGGCTCCGTACGTGCTCAGCCTACGAATGACCAGGTCGTTAGGGAAGTTTAATTATTGAAGGTTGGCGCTGTGGAAATACCGCCACCCTAGACGAGAAACTACCCTGAGTTAGTGTCAAGGGCTCTGCAAGGGATTATTGTTATACTGCATAAGCAAGGAACACAACTTCCTCTAAACTAAGGGTAGGGACTTCAGTTTTTAAGGAAATTAGTAGTGGATTGAATTGGGGATTTCGGGGGGATGTAAACAATGACTACAAGAGGGATGAAGAAACTGGATAGTTAATTGGAATGTTTAATTACAAAGAGGAAGGGTTGTTTCTAAAGCAGGAATTTCTGATACCTGACGTGCATTGATTAAACGATTTCTAATATGTTTATTAAAATTTATAGAAGAGTGACTACAATGAACAGTTGCTAGTCGGAATTTGGACAGGGAATTTGAATTAAACTCCAAGTTTTCAATTCCTCAACGTTTCGCTCTAATTTAGAGCATTTTCAAAAGCTATATATTAAAATTTTCAAAATACAATTAATATTTTAAGTTACATTAAACATTTTTGTTTTTACATACAGTTGGGTTAAAATTAAGTTACATTTAGATAACCTTGTTAAAAGTACATTGTTGCAAAAACTTATTCATAATGTGAACGAAACTTTAAAACTAATAGAATGTAGAGCCACATGAGTTCGAAATATATAGTTTAAGGTACAAAACATGACTAGCAAAAATAATGTTTCGTGTACCTAGTTACTACTAAAAATTTAAAAATCACTAAAAAAAAAGAAAAAACGCACCCAAAAGCAGTAATGAAAAGAAGAAAGTAATAAAGCAAAATGGTCATTATTTTTTTCCAAAATGATCAACAATGAACTCAAGCAAAACTGCATAAATTTAAAAAAAATAATATTTAGAATTCTTTTTTAAGGAATGATTATTTCTGGTTGTCCAATTGTTACCAATAGTGATTCGGCCGAGACGAGACGAGACGAGAAATTCATTGTCTCGTTTCGTTTTAAATTTATAAAATTATGTCTCCTCTCGAAATTTTTCTCGTCTCGTTCAATAGAGTCTCGTCTCAGCAGAGATTTCTCGATGGAAATTTAATATTTATATTTTGGTCTCATAAACTAATTATTAAATTTATACAATTTTGTATTAATAGCAATTTGAACAAAAAGATAAATATTTGTCGTTTTATCTGTCAAAATTTGTTATAAGCTAATTTTATTTATATAATATTTATCTAGCATTTTCTAATCTGTTATAAAACATTAAAAAGAAAATAACGCTGAAAACCTTAGCCAACAAATTCTGACAGATGAAATGTCCAATACTTTATTATCTTTTTGTTCAAAAATACCATAGCTATTGCTATTAATACAAAATTGAATAAAATTAATAATCAATTTATGGGACCAAATATTACATAATTTACATGTTTTTTTGGTGTCATTTTTTATCTCTCTATTGATACCACAACCATCGTTCTAAGTTAAAACGGGGAGCAACAGTCTGCATAAAACTGACTTCCCATGTTAAACACCTATGGCACGTTGTTTAATTAACAGTCTGTATATTATGTGTTCAAATTTGAAGTTGGTTTTTGAATTACCTATCATTATTATTATTATTTTTATTAATATTATTATTCTTCTTCTTCTTCTTCTTCTTATTATTATTATTATTATTATTATTATTATTATTATTATTATTAGTATTACCTATTATTATTATTTCATAAATATATGTCGTGTCTGTTGATATTTGAGTAGTAAAAACACAGTAAAAGCATTACATTATTAAGTTATGAAGAGATATACGGTGCAACAACGTGGCAGCACGAGCGTTTATACATTTTGTAAAAGTTTACAGAGTACGCTGTAATGAAAATAGTTTTTCATATTATAACGTGTAAATATTAAAATATGAACCATGAAATATACAAAGATAAATAGAGATAGATACCACTAAAATATGTTAAATTTCACACGCTTGCAAATATAAGTAATGAGAAAAAGAACAACCGAGAAATCTCGAAACAGTTTTCGATAATAGAGATCTCGGCAAATACATCTCGTCTCGTAAAATATTTTTTACATTTCTGTCTCGTCTCGTCGAGACGAGAAATCTCGAGTACGAGATGAGACGAGAATCGAGAAATATCTCGTCTCGACAGAATCACTAGTTACCAAAATCTAATCAGCTCTTCCCAGTAATGTCAGATTGAGGAAACCGCAGTTAAACATGTCTTAAGTCTTGAGTATTTGAGAAACCGTGGTTCCAACATCCACACACAAATACATCTTAAAAATGTTATTATCGGATTCTAGGGACCTTAAAAGTGCTTATCCACTAAAATCTGGGTATGCGATTTTTAGCATGATTCCAATACCTCTCTTAGCGAGAGGTAAAAATACTTCCCGGGTCAAAGTACAATGAAGAAACAACTATTGGGCAATAAAAAATTGTTTTAAATTTATTTCTATTTTTTATTTTTTTCTTATTTTTTTTATTTTTTTTTATGTTAATCTTTACCCTGTAATTGGAGATTCTGTTGGGTAATAAAGTTATTATTATTATTATTATTATTATTATTATTATTATTATTATTATTATTTCTGCATATGTGAGTAACGTGTAAGATACCTGCAGATCACACTTGTAAGTTACTCAACTGACACTTGTTTGCAACTCACGTCATTGAAATTTGAGTAGCCTAATGTCTCTGAATTCCAAATCATGACACTTTGACGAATTGAGTGTAATGTGAGTGTGAGGTTAGGATGAGGTGAGTGTGAGTGGCGTCTCTGAATTTGGCCCTAAAACACTCTCCAAATGTCTATTACCTACTTAAAATGTTATATATCAGATTACGAGGATGATTACAATAACATCAACGCAAAAACTGTATACAAGAAATATATATATTGGTGTGTGTATGTGTGTGTGTGTGTGTGTGTGTGTGTGTGTGTGTGTGTGTGTGTGTGTGTTGTGTAAGTGTGGATGTTGGAACCACGGTTTCTCAAATAGGTACCATTTCACTAAAGACATGTTTAACTGCGATTTCCTCATTCTGACATTACTGGGCAGAGCTGATTAGATTTTGGTAATAATTGGACAACCGGAAGTACTAATTTCTTAAAAAAATCTAAATATTATTTATTTAAATTTATGTTATTACAAATTTAAAAATTTTATTATACCTTCTATAGAATTAAAGTAATATGCTGTAATGAATCTCAAAGCCCATGGAAAACAGTTGAAAAATTAAAATGTTTGTAACTGACTGTAAATGTCAACGCCAAAAAACCAGAGACATTACTGGAGACTTTTTCTGGGAAGTACATTTAATATTTTTTATTTTATTATTAACTAAATATTTATAGATACATATATTACATAAATCCTTCAGAAATACCGCCAATCTCATCAATGAGTTGGAAGAATCTCGAACATTTAGAAGAATAAGAGGAAAGTATTATCAGTATACTGATGGCGGCAGTAGATACTTAGCTACCGAAACGTTGTGATATTATTTTTGTTTTTAGTTATTAATAATAAAAAAAAAAAGATAATGAAAGTCCAAAGTTCAGTTTTTTTTATTTAATAACGAGACATTATGTTATAAATTCAAAGTTAAAGACGAAACTTATGTTCTTCTGTGTACCAGAAATGTTAAATTTGTACAATACTTATATAGACTAACATGGAAATGGCGAGAGGTCTTGTGCGGGCCACAACACATTTTTTTAAATTAGGTTTCTATATAATCATTTTTTAGACGACCAATAGGATAGAAGTTCGTATCCGGCTGTTTTTTGGATTATTTTGTTGTCGATTTTGAGAGTGAGCAGATGTATATGTGCTTTTTGAAAAAAATTGTGCGATGATTGAAAAAAATGAATGGTTAAACGAATGTATTTATGTGTACAAGATTTCATCAGAAGACTGTCTGTCCGATTATTCTCCTCGGACTCATTTTAGGAAGTAAGTTCAGTGAAATCAGATAATGAACCTGAAATATCCAAAGTTAAAAATCAAAACTTAACAATTCCAGTTATTAAATTTAAATTCTGACATTATTAAATAGTTCTTCTTATTAAACAAAACAGTATTTTTGTTCATTACCATCAACATTATATGCGTTATTGATGTTTTTATATAATTATTCAATTGGAACATAGAAAAGAGTTTTTCCAAAATTTGACGTGAGTGTATTTGTTGAGTTTTGAAACTAGGCTATTCATATACACTACGTATATTGTTTTTGAATGAAGAAGGTATAAGTGTATACTGAAATATCGGTTTTGTAAGAATAAATGGTGTATGAATGGGATTAGGTACCCATTTGTTAACACCTAATTTACATAACAGAAATTTATTATTTGGTCCTAGCCTTGTAGTTACAGAATGAAACTGCAAAAATAAGCTTATCGTAATGAACGTTCCTGATAAAAAAGGAAAGTTATAAAAGTAAGGTGTTATAACCTTTGTTTTTAATCTTTCATTGTTTGCTCAATCTTGCTTGGGTGCAATCTATAAACGCATAAAAACAAACTCTGTCGCGCAAGGACATTAAAACACGCCATCAAAACTTTCCAGGGCGAAAAAAGTTATACGGCAACATAAAATGCACAAGCCGTTGCGGTCGTGGTGTGCTGTGACGCACGAGGTATGAACGTTCTCGCACCACCATCTGTCTCCCTCGGATCAACACTCAGGCAACTTTCTACTTGGTGAAGGGGTGGGTTTATGGACAAATATTTTTAGGGATGTAGGTTAGTAGATGCAGAAAATAAAACGGGAGGATATGAAGGTATGTATGTAAAGTAAGGCTTTTAGGGGGAGTAAGTGTTCTGTTTTCTCATACAGTTCATGAAAAACAAAAAGGATTTTAAAAGTTTCCAGTTTATTATTCCAATTTCAATCTTTTAGTAGTAAATAATTTATAATCTATAATGCATGTGTCCCAAATTGAATGATGAATACAAGAGCATGGCTAACATTCTTATTATTAAATATATAAATTTGGTTAAATGAGCAATGTTGTGTGGTTTTGTGGGCAGATTCAGATTTCGTTGGACCAACTTATAATTTCCAACTGATTAAAGATTACTTCAAGAAACTTGGTTTTAGCATAATATACTTGCATTTTCATTTGATTTTATGCGAAAGAATCATTAAACTAAAATCAAAATTATTTAAATCTCTGCATATATGTAATTGCACTCTGTACTGCACTGAAAATTGGAAACACAAGTATAAAAGTGTCAATGGGGTCCTCTACAATTTTTTATTAATTTGTTTCATTTACATTGCAAACGAAAACCGATGTATAGTTCTAGAGTAGCTAGTTGCAAAATGGTATTTTTTCGAACTACGTGATGTGTGAAAAATACGATTTTGCATTAATCACATAGTTTGGATGAATTATCCATATTATATGTTAGCTGTTACATTTTCGTATTTTTGAAAAAAAAAAAATACGGGCTATTGCTGATTGGCAGGCCTATTCTGTAACAAAGTGGTCAAATTTTAACAACTGGTTAAAAATTTTAACGTCCTACTGGTATGTTATATACCAAATAACACTCTAGGGTTGTTATAAAATTGTTGCTATGAAATCGGTATTGTAAACAAATAAAAATATCGCGTTTCCTAGTTACAGCGTTTAAGTAAGTAGATTAATATCAAATCACAATGACAAGACATAAATCGATAAAAATCGTTATTAAAATAATATATCGGTCGGACGTTAAACGTTGAACGTTCGGTCAACGTACCCACCTCGGGCCAGAGGCCCTCGGAGAGTACACTGTTGACCTCAGGCATTATTGTCCTTATAACAACCTTGCTACGTTAATTACTATATCCAATATATATACATATTATTTTGACATCTAAATATCCAATTTTTGTTATATATCAACATATTTGATTGGTTACATTTTTTACAGAATAGGCCCATGGATATGTTACCTTTATCGCACTGATGCGAAAAAGTGACAAAGAATTACGTTCAAATAAAACTGACATTGTTAAACGGAATTAGGAAAAATATTTATTGCTATTCGATAAGTTGCATTATATATATTTTTAAATATTATACGACGTAGGCAGATGTTAAGCTAATGGAGTAAAATAAATTTTTCTCTTTCAATACTTATAAAAATAAATGAATATGTTAAAATAACTTCTGTGGTCAACTATTGAAAATATGCATAGATAATAAGCAATTTAATAAAATAATTGATAAAAAACTCCGTATATTATAGTCCAAGTTTTGATTGCCACTGGCAGCCTAGGTCATTCAATATATCTTTCCTTTCATACGAAGGCACAGCATGGCATAACAATTTAAACAAATTAATATGTGATCATGGAACTTTATTTAGAAATCCGATTTGCTTACTAACAATTTTAATATTAATTATCAACAAGAATATAAATACAATAAAAAAAAAACTAGAAGAAGACCTCCAAAAACAAGAGATAACGATACAAAAATATGTTACAATAGAAGTAGAAGTAACAATATAAGAATAAGTAGTAAAATTGGAATATTACAGTACTACACATTAAAGCTTTGAGTAACGCAAGTTATATACGACTGAGACCTGAGACTGAGGTGCTTTGTGCTTTGTGTGAGACTTGCTCTTGCTACGCGAAACGCAAGGTACGAAGTACTCCGAGTACGTGCGATTCTTTCCGAATCACAACGTGGGCTAGCCACCTCTGCGGCTCTCTCAATCAGATATTGGGATTATTTTTTGGAATTAATTTACAAGCTTGAAAAATAAGCAAAACATTCATTTGGAAATTAAAATATCAATTTTGTTAAAAAAATCCTTCGATGATTTTTTTAAATACATGCATATTTATTTATTAAAATTCGTAAATAATTTTTTTTGAAAATACTTTATGTATGTTGCTATATCAGTTTTACAGAATGTTTACTTTAAATTATTATTTTGTTTTATACAAATTAACTCTATATAACTCCATATTAATCATTAATAACATAGAATTTATTATAAATATAATATATATATATATATATATATATATATATATATATACATATTTCTTATTTAAATAATAAATCCAATGTTTAAATGCGAACAAACCGGTAAATAGATTTCATATTTTCATAAAAATAAAAAGAACACTGAAAATATAGTGTACTCATTGTTTAATGTTAACTATAGGATCAAATTAATACTTTTATAACAATTAATCTATAATATATTGATATAAAATAATCTGAGGGGGCACTGCCCCCTCTGCCACCCTGGACGAGCCGCCACTGGTAATTATAGAAGTGATTACCGTACAGTATCGTGTTGAACCCTAGTATTTTATGGTACGTATAATAATAATCCAGAATAATAGTTTAAAAAAAAATATATTGAATTTCATATGAAATGTTTTTTATTAGCAAATTATGCAATATATTTTTTATGTTTTTCTCGTTTTCTTCTTTTAAACTGTTTACACAGCAAGAGAAAGAAGTTCGTAAGAGAATTGTACACTGTACTCATCATAATTGTTAAAAAAGTTTTGGAAACGCTGCATTAGAGTATTAATTGCGTTAAAATGGTAATCGTAGGTTGTCGCACATGGTACTTGAACTCTTGTCACAAGTAGAATTTATTGAGCCACTACTAATGATGAATAGAGTTTGGGTATAAAGTTAAATGGTATTTTCCACAAACTTGTTTGAACCATTGTTTACTACGAGTAACAAAGTTTGCTTTTACAAATCATTCATATGGAGATTAAAATTCGCAGCTGAATTTTGAAAACGGTTTTTGATGACAATGTTATTAGTCCACAAGAGAAACAATTGATGATAGCATTTACGGGAAAAACAAACCATCATTTTGTTTACTGTTTACAAATTGCTTATTTATTGACATTGAAAATTTATGCGAATAATAAATGTTTGATCTCGTACGTGCTTTCAACGAAATCCTATCTATCAATATAGAGCAATAAAACGACTAGTCATTTAAATACATCAATATAAACCGCAGAGGGTATAATTCTCATACTGATGCAATGAAAATATATTTCCCGGACAAAAAAAATAACCGCAATATATTTCCAATCAGAGTAACGGGTGCTATTTCAATTCGTTTGTCAACATTTGCAGGCATCCAAGGCCTGCTATGGTTTATTGTTGGCCCTGTAAGCGACACGAAATAAATTAACAACGTTCCAACTTTGTAATTCACAAACAGCTACGTGTTCATGAAATGTTTCACTTGTTTTGCACAATACAACGCCTACTGCCAGCACATAAACCAGACAGTGTGGGGGTGTCTGGGGATATATGTAGCTATTGTTGGTACACATGTACGTTTGGTGATATTTTTGAAGCTATGCAATTATGTAGAGAAGTGTAATTATTACATAAATCTGTATATGGAAAATATCGGAAGAGTCAGTCATTGATAATTTATATCTTTAACTGTAACAATCGCTACTGGGGTGCAACAGAAGTAGTGACGTTAACGATTTAAGTAGGGTGTACTAACCCTGCTGTCTGTTGCGTCAGCGGGTTAGCTGATCACTGCACTGAATTGGTGGCACAATTATTAATAAGAAATAATTTAGAAATTATTTATTAATAATAAAACGAAAGACAGAATTGCGGTCATAGGTTATAAAATAGTTAAACACAAAAGTAAACAAAAATAAATATTTGTATTAATAAAAACAAGTTAAGTAATAAACAAAATAAATACAAACATATTTATATGAAATTACAATTAACGAACGATATTTAGCAATGTACTTCTCATACCTAGGGGTAGACTACCCCTGAAGATCTAGGGTATCATCTTCAGCGGGGTTGATCCAAACGAAGACTATTGTTGACTCTCTGACTGCTGACTGTCGATCGTTGAATGTTCATTATATTTAACATTCTATTTATATAATATAAATAGAATGCAAGATTGCAATAATTTTGCTGAATGACAAATGTAATACCCTCGCGTATAGCCAAAAAGGTTAATAACATTAAATTGACACAAATTGCAAATAATTTTGTTAAAACGAAATATTTCAACAAACCTGGTTTGTTACATAACAATGAAAACCAAAGTTTTGGCGATAAATTCGTTTTCTTCAGGGTAGGTAATGTCAAGATAATAAATAATACACATAAACATTGAAAAGCATAAAAAGTGCTACAGAAATGTTAAAAATGATTTTTTTTTACATAAAACGGATATATGCAGAAATATTTTGTAAACAATTCAAGGATTGCACCAGGATTTGTATGCAGGACCTTCCTATTGCCGGTAGGATGCTCTAACTAACTGAGCTATGAAATCTCTCCGAAGTCAATAAATTTTTCACCTGTCTTAATGCAAGTTTCTATGCAAGTATACCCTATTTTCAGAGCATTGAGTACTTATTAGATAGCGTCACACACTTGGTTGTTAAGGAACCACCCCATGCAGCTGTGGAAAACAAAACTTCTACTTAAAGATGTTTTTCCATGTAGAGTATTTCAAAGTTCTTCTAAAATATAATTTTTCTAATAATAACGTAACACTTTGTTCGATTTGAATGAAATTTTGTATGACAATCCATATGGATATAGTTCATCTTTAAGATTTAAGATTTATTAGTGAACCATTAGTGTATGAAATTTAGGTGTCACGCCAATAATGAGTAGTCCATATTTTTTCTGTCTCTCGGTAAGTTGTGATATCTGTAACGATTTAGACAGAAAAAACAAAATGTAACTGCCTGCGCCGTGTAATTTTTAAAATAAGTTTTATCTAGCAGTCTATCCAAATGTTAAACAACTAATTATAAATGACAGTAACAATATGGGTTGTCGAAAATTTCTTTCGGAAAACCTATTCTAAAACTAGTAACATATTCGTTTGTTGGGCATATAATAGTATTTTACTGCCATTATTATAATAAGATAATGCAATAATATTACCGTACTCCTAAACTGTCATAGTTATACGATATTTGGATAGACTGCTACATAAAATTTATTTTAAAAATTAGATGGCGCAGTCACTTACATTTTATTTGTTTCTGACTAAATCGTTATAAAAATATCACAACTTATGCAGATACAGAAAAATTTACTATTGAGCGGATCTTTCTGCAAAACAATGATTTTACATTATTGACTTTGCCATTACAAAGTTATGGAATAATCATAATCGCGACATCTAAGTTTCATAAATGAACAGATTCTATTACCTGTGTAGTAAAATGAGACTCGTATGTCGTTAAGAATCATACACTTTTTATTGCGCGACGACATTCTTACGTGAAGATTACTATATAATAATACTTAAGACCTGTTTAACTATGTATTCCTCAATCTGACATTAATGGGAAGAGCTGAGAAGATTTTGGTAACACTTGGACAACCGGAAGCAGTACTTCCTACAAAAATCTACTAAATATTATTTTTTGAAAATTTTTGTATTTACAAATATTGAAGAACATAAAATTCTACATCTGATACATTTAAATTTTTTTTATATATCTTCATAGATTTAAAGAAAATATAAAAAATTGAATAATTTGTTACAATAAATCGCACGGTGGAACTGGCGAGAAGTATTATGCTGGCCACAACAGATTTTTTTTAGAATAACTCTGAAGCAGAATATTGGCTAAATGGTGTACTTTGGGATATAGGTAAGTTTAGTTAAATCGTCTTATTTTCGGCCTAGGAATCTGTGGTAAAGCCATGTCCCCCTATTTCAGAGACATTCTGTATCTTTAAATTGTATAAACGCTGAGACTTTTAAAATGTGTAACGATGAAGACATTAATTTTCTTGTTCTTATTCTATTTTAAAGTTTCTACGTAGCAGTAAGTTATAGAACTTATTTAAATACCTCGACGTCGGCATATTGTTATGTATATTCCAAAGCAAACTTTACCTCTGTAATTATAATTTAAATACATCTTTAAAACACTTGACTTTAATTTCCATTGAAACTTTGCTCCTGTGCAAACATCTAATTTTTCTTTCACAGCTCTATAGTGCTGTGGAACTTGGAGCTTTTCTATTTTCTTTACTCAAGTTTTTATTCATTAAACTTAGTGATCAGATATGTTTTATTTTGTTGAAGGTAAAATTGCCCTACTCATTGCTCCATCTTTGGATTAAAATACCTTCAAACTTAAGACGATACTCAGTTTACTCGATATAGTATATTTAAAATACAAAATTATTAAAAAATACGTCATTTAAAAAACAAGTCCTTAATAATTAAAATAAAAGGATCCCATGAGGCGGACTGAGACATTTGTTTTTATTAGGAATCCTATAGTGACACAGGCCCAATCTTACCGGCCATGAAAATGTGCAAGTGGCAAGTGTAACATCTTGTAATTGTGTAATAAGGTGAGAATAGTGAAATAACAAGTAAATAACTTCAATATAAACTCTTCTAAATTATAGTTTCAATATCAACATTTTAAACTCTGTTATCTTTGTAAGCCAAAATTCTGTTTAGAAATAACAATCATTATTCTCTCATATTTCTGTTTAGTCTAGATGTCAACCGCGTAGGCATTTATTGTTTTGACAATTAACTGTATAAGTTATTGGCTAGACTACGTGAAATCTTGTTATTTTGCTATGGATGCTACACCCTCGCACCCTTCTTTAGATATACGTCTGAAGAGATAACCCTTTGTTTTAAGGCAGTCGAGATAAAAGTCTCAGAGAGGACAGTCATGTAGTCTGTGTTTAGTTTTTGGGCGTTTTACGCCAGTACTCGTACAATATAATAATGTAATAGTTTGTATAATTAGTTTAGAGTAATCATTAATAATAATTAATGTAATTATGTAAAGTTAGTTAAAGTTAAAATTAGTATAAAATATTGTGTGTGTCATCCATCCAAAATATGTTCATAACTCTATCATCAAGTGTAAGTGTTTAGTGATAGTGTGAGTGAAAGAGCGTGTTCCTCCTCAATAAAGCAGTAGTCGTTCGGTGAAGTGTCCACCAGTTAGATAAAGTCACCGTTCGGCAAAGAAATAGTGTCATCGTTGGGGGGTTAAGTAAGAAAAAAGAGTAACCAGAAGCGTCAAAGACCCCCCCCCCCCCACCCTCCCTGTTACAATTGGTGTGAATGTATTTGAGTATTTGATATTGATATTAAAATCTAGTCGTAAGAGATATTTTATTCCGAATAAATTCGGAAGTATTGCAAATTTGGGATTTTGTAAACTGAGATACATACTTATTTTGCAATCTCGTAACTATTATGCTGGCGGCGCCGAAGTAGTGCGAGATGGCGCTGAAAATCAGTTCTTTTTAAGTTATATCGTTTTCAGTGCATCCTATCAGAAACGTAGTTATTATGAAAAAGAACAAGAACTAAATTTTCTACAATTTATGTTATAAACATTTTTCACGTAAAATGAAAGGTTTCCGCATAGAACTTTTAATTCTACAAAGGAAAATCTCATTTTATTGTTTTAAATATTTAAATCATTTCATAAAGCTTTTTAGCAATTGATTTAATATTTTCGTTTATAAAAAATACTTTTTAAATAACAACAATAATAGTAAATTCTAAAGCTGTAGTTGTGGTGGTAATGAAGTATTCATGGTTATGACCGAAAAGTCATCATTTTGAACTAGAAGAATCCTAAATATTTCTTTAACAACAATAATAGTTAACATGATTTGCTGGAATAATTCTGTTCGATAATCGACAATGCATTCTATCAAACACCTATGCACCCAATAATATAATAATAATATATGTATGTACCTAGTAATTACTCGTGAATACATATTGTTATCTAATAGTAATAAAACGGGAGATAACCTTCCTAATTCTAGGTCCATATATTCTTCCTTCCCTTCTTCCATCTTCTTGCCACGGTCCGTTACCGTCCCAGTGGCTAGGGTTGCGCTAATAACTGCCCCCTGGAGGGCCCTACGCATCACGAGCCGGGGCGAAACCCTGCCCGGAGCCCGAGGTTACGGATAATCACGTACACGAGAGAATGTGAGTGGGATAAAAAGGTTACGGGTTAAATATTGACTAAGGGTGAAGAGGAAACAAAATGTCTTAGTATTTGGAAATGGGTGACAGTTTATCTAGAAAATTAGGAAACTTATTCAGAATTTGTAGAACCTTCAGAATAATTGAAAGTAAGATCTTTAATTCATAAATATATAGTGTGAAATTAGAACATTTTAATGTATCTGTGATTTTCTATTTTTATTTACCTGCCTTCAATACATATAGCAGTTTCAAATAGCTAAATAACTGACATTATTCGCGCCAATGCCATTTGCAAGTAGTTTTGTTGCAATTATGAAGTATGCGGTCTTATACAGTGTAACAATATGAATTTATTTTTTATAAATATAATTTAGAATTATCATACAAAAATATTTAAGTCCACGAAGAAAAGTATCGTTTAGGATATAAACTCATATTCGTGACGTCACATTAATTTCTTTAAACTCTGGGGGATTACAACTTTGTTGTTGTATTTTGCATTACTTATTATATTATTATAATAATAAACAAAATGTGGAATAGCCTATTATAATTAAAAATTTATCACTAATATACATTTCTTTAAGTACAGAACTATTTTTTAGTGCATATAATAATATCAAAGTTTCAAATAATATAATCAAAATTTTAAAATTCGATTTATGTGAAATACTCTATTCCTACCTATATATCATCGTTGTAAAGTCAAAACGTCGTATCTCAATTTTTGACAATTCTGCGTTACATGATTATATCGCTCTGGTAACTAATACTCGTATCTGAAAATGATTGGAAATATAGGGTAAAAATCTCATATCTCAAGACTACCTCTTATTTACTTCAACTTATACCCTACAATCCCGGTATCATTTGTTAATTTTGTTACCATTGTATAATGTATAACCGATCAAAAGGGCATATGTTACAAACTAATATTTATGAATTAAAGACGTTTTTCGTGTTTCATAAAAATCTATTGTATTATAGATACAAGATTTTGACTTTACGAATACGATATGACTATTTCTGCTATAACGGAAATCAAAATTAGGAATAGAAAATTCATATATCATATTAGTGATTACATACTTATACAACTCCTATACAGGATACTATAAAATTTTACCTTTTAACAATCCCTACTTATATTACACTATAATAAGAGAATGGTCTCAGTAGTTTCAGCTTATATTTACAGTTGTTAAATGTAAGTTTTGTAGATTATCTGTGTGGTCTGTCAGGGTTGTCAAAGCAAAAAGAGACCTGGGTGATGTTTATTTATAATTAATGTAGGTACCTATAAGTTTTATAATGAAGTTTTTCAAATCTCTTAAATCTTTGGTGAATATTTAATCTTCTGGCATTATTGTTCATCACCTCACGAACTTCGATCATCTTTCATAATTTAATCATATTCTGAAATTATTAAATATAAGCTATAAAAATTCCACTTAAAATATGAAATTTAAGCCGTGAAGAAGTTATATCTGCTCGAGATGATTACTTCGTCGATTCAAGTGTTAATATTCAGGGCACTTAACCTGGCGTCTTTGCGCGGGTGTGGAGTATCTCTCGTGTACAACATTACCATAAAATCCACGCAACACGTCGTAAAAATCCATTAAATACCCATAAACGTCACTGGTAGACATTAGCCCCAGAAAAATTACAATGGATGCACGCTGCACTTCTTAAATGCGCGGTAATGTGAGCTGAATATTGAGTACCCCATATCAGAGAATACAAATTACGGATATGCAGGATCTAGGATATTAGATTTCTTATATTATGCAAAATATGATCTCAGTAGGAGCTCCTAGTTAGCTAATAGAGATATAGATTTGAGAAAGTTTTCGTAAATAATGGAAAATATAAGTATGAAATTGTTACAATTTAGCATAACTACAATATTTTCCTCAATAAGTGACATCTCGTCTCAGGAGGTTAGATACTTTAAATTTTACTAGAATTTTTCTTTATATATAAATATTTTAATTAATTATTCTAATCTGTGTAAATAGGTATAGTAAAATTCATATAACAAGAATACTTTGTCGTAAAACGATTTATCAATTGCACCAATAACCCAACAATGGTCACCCTAAGCTTGTGGTTGCCGATCCCTAATAAATAATAACAGTACCGATCCTGGAATAACCTTCTGATAAGATTTATTAGGAACCGGTAACCAGCTTAGGGTCACTATTGTTGTCTTTTAGGTAGGGTTGCCAACTTTACAAAATTGCAGAAAAGGACATTTTTCGGCCATATTTTTCTGAATTGTGTGTAGGATCTGAAATCTATGAGAAAAAATTTCGTACAAATCCGATACCAAAAGTGCAAAAGTTCATTGGAAAAGATTCTATATATCCTGTAAAATTGTAACACGAACACACCACTTTTTACAAATTCCATATTGCAAGTTCCTTTGGGAAGATTCTATAAATCCAATATTATTATAACACGAATGTACATTCTGTAAATTGCACTTCACACTTCCTCATTCCTATCCAACCCATCTTCTTCACACAGTTCTTCCTCTCTCATATATTCTGCTACACAGTCCTTCCATCTTCTATTTGGCCTTCCTCGTACTCCCGGCATTGAAACTGCAAGTCACTTATGCGAGGGACACTCTGTCACTTATGTTACTTTCTGATCCTATACTTTCCACTTTGGTTTTGCACTTGACACTGACATCTGTCAATTAGATTTTTTTTGAATATATGTGCTGTTTCCATAATTTTAGCAAAGCTAACTGATTTTTGAAAGTTAACCTCTCTTAATCTCTCTATAACTCTATATCTATTAAATATGAAGGAAAATGTATAATCAAATTGTATAGAGAATAAGATTTTCTCTCATATTAATGATCACAAAATGTCAAACAATGATATTTAACTGCGGTTTTCCCAGAAAAACTGTTAAAAACTTCAAATAAGGGTACTTCCGGTTGACCAATTATAACCAAAATCTAATCAGCTCTTCATATGGTTGTAAAGAAGAGGAATACGAAAAAATCATAATTTTTAGAATTTTAGTTTGCGAGTTATCATCGGAGAAAAATTTGTCACACACACACACACGGACACACGGACACACGGACACACACACGGACACACACACACACACATACAGACATCAATGTAAAATTAGTAATATCGTATTCTAGGGATCTTAAAACGTGCTTATTCATTAAAAACTCACCACCGAATTTTTTGACCAAAGACAATACCTTCCTTACCTAAGGGTGACGGAAGGTAAAAAATATTATTAATAACAAAGTTTACTATAAAAGGACAAATCGCGTCCTTTCCTGGTTTGAAAAAGGACAAGGACAAAATATGCTCAAAAAAGGACTGTCCTTTCAAAAAAAGGTCAGTTGGCAACCCTACTTATAGGTGCAATTGCTAAATCGTTTTTCGACAAAGTGTTCTTGTTAAATGAATTTCACTATACTTACTACGTCAGTGCGATGGCTCAGATACCATTCCTGCTCCACTAATGTGTATAGCACTGTATACAATAATTGCAGAATACATAATTATAATAGGAAATTTTATCAATTTTCCATTTTTTACATGTTATTCTTTCGAAAAAATAATAAACAATGTTTTATTTTATAATGACCTATGAACTGGCCAACTAGCGTGTCATAATGCCATAATGACGTAGGCAGATGAAATAGTTTTAAAACACCACTAGATGGCAACCGAGTTGAACACTACTTATGCTTGCCAAATTGACATTTCTAAACATATCTAGCTTTTTTTTTTGTTTGGAGGTTTAACTAGATCATTGTAAATGTAAAGTTTTAAAATGATTAGTACTCCTACAAAATATTGTTTCGTACTAACCTGCTGAAATAATTCGAAGAAGAATCTCCCGCTGTTTCATCGTAGAAATGTCACATTTACACAGACAGTTTCAGAATGATGCAAACTTTAATTGTAATTTAAAATTAGTACAATAGTTATTTAAGTATCAAGGCACTGAAGTTATCCGTAGGGCCGAGAAAAATAAACTATATGTGATAAAAACGATCTTCAGTGCCGAGGTGTATATTAAATTTTATTTGAAACTGAAAAATTACAATAATTATCATAAGGTTGGCAACAGTGCATTTGCTTGAAATCGCCGTATAATAGATTACTTTAGTGCTGATTTCGGAAATTTTAATGAAGATTTTTGTGCACTCTAGTGAAGATTCCAAATAAAAATAATTTTCATTATAATTTTTTTTTACTATTCGATATATACAAGTTTCAATTAATATAACCAGAATTAGAATTGTAAAATTTGATTTATGTGAAACACACTAACACCCAAACCATATTATTGCAATCAGTGGTAAACTGCTTAAAAAAAGTATGATGGTAATGCACTTCCCTACTGTTATACTGGTGACCTGTACTAACTCTCATAATACAGGATTTATTTTGAACACGTAATACCAGTGGGGTCAATATAGGCCCCATTTTTAATACACAGAGTAATGAAATTTGTAGTTACTTTATTCTAAATTTATTAAATATATGGTTTTACAAAATTTTGGATATTTCAAATAATCTAATAATATTTTGCTGGTATAAATTGTATGAAACAGAATAACAACACTGTTTCATTTTTCGAAATTCTTGTGGATAACCTTGAGAAGTAGATGAATTGCATTTATAAGCTCTTTTCCATTAGGTAATCTTTATTATTTGATGACACTATATAATATAAACATTCAGGGCACTAATATCCATAATGTCATAAAAATATGTCATGAGTCATTTTTTTTTGCTTTTTTACCTTATACATTTGAATTAGCTTTTATATTGTATCTACGAGTATATCCGATTTTATTTGTAAAATACCGGCGTAAGTAAGCAAATCGAGGGCTTATTCCAATGTTTTATAATGGGGTCTCGAATGATCCAATGGAGTTATGACGATTTAGTAGATACTCGTCTACTGATACTTGAGAGACTTACATAATCTTAATTATTATCATACATAGAATATATTAGCATTTAGCAGGTATACTTATTTATGATGGAATATTATTTACATGTCCTCATGGTGCACATTAAAATTAAAAGTGCTGATTATTGACGTAGTCAATTCACGAATAAATTATTCGTCGGATTATTTTTCGTTATCAAAAACAAAGATTCTGACTACAACAATAGATGCTTAATGGTTGAACATTGAAAATTTGATTAATAATAATAACAATTCTGCATTAGTTTATTTTTATGGGAACTCCTGATAATTTAATCGAATATGGTAATTATTTAAATATCAGTAGATAAGAGTAAATAAACTTCCCTAAAAATGGAACATGTTTTATAATAAACGTTTCATATTACTTAATTTGGAGTTAATTTTCTGTTTATATAAATCTTGTTTACATATATTGCAATCTAATTCCAAAGGAAAAATTGGAATGGAATTAAACCGTGAATCAATCTCAAGAAGAGATATATGTGTAAATTCGGCTACTCTGCTACAACTTCTAGTCTTGGCACTCTGTTCATAAGCAACATATAATCTGTATTTATAGGTTGCTTTGCTTTGTTTTGTTTATTTGTTTTATTGTTTAAATACGTCACTTATGTATGTCACTTATTTGTTGAAAGGACGTGTAATTTAATTCTTTTATAGGTAACTATTTTGTGTTTATGTATGTTTAATATTGTAATAATTATATTTCTACTTTTATAGAATAAAATCACGTTTAAAAACGATCTTAGAAATTAAATTACAAGATCTCAACCAGTAAGATGGCCCAGCTTTATGTTCGAGTGGTGAAGAAAGCTGAGAATGTTTTCATGATCCAATGTATTTCTATTGATAAGAAGACTTGGTATTTATTTCCATAAGAATATATGGATTTAAAATTTCACACTTTTTTGTCAAGTGAAAAACCCGTACATAATGCAACAGTTGCCATTAAAAACGAAAATGGTTATAGAACAGTAGCTATAAAGATAGATGACGATATTCGGAAATAATATTTCGATGAGGTGGGGAATATTTGTTTTCAAGAATTTCCATTAGAAGAATATGTCCCTATACCGATTTCCAAATCTGTCGAGCCTCTACAATTAGAACTAGAAAATCGAATTAAACGATTAGAGCACCAGTTAGAAATGGGCTCAACTCAAGACGTAAAACTACACCGTGTTGAGAAAGAATTTGTTTTAGACAAAGTCGAAAAAAAAAAACATGATCCAGTGGAATGGTTAAATAGATTTCAAGTTGAATGTAATCGATTCCAGATCAATTCTGATAGCTTAAAAATTCAGGCTTTACGTTTCTTTGTCATCGGCTCAGCAAAGGACTGGTATGAATGATACCAATATGAAGAAAATTGGTCTAACCGCTTCCTAGGAGAATTGGAAGAATTCTTTTCTTAATGTTTTTGTGGACAAAGGTTGGTCTATTGTTAGGAAAGCTTTCAATTACAAATATTTGGGGGATCCTTAACCGATTACGCACTTGTAAAAGAGAAGCTATGCCTAGAAGTAGAACCTCAAGGTCCTGCGTTATCGTGTATCAACCAAATAGTTTTTGGTTTGCCAATTGAAGCTCAGGAAGATCTTGATAGAGGAGAAATAACAACACTTGATAAATTATATACAGAACTCCGAAAATTAGAAGACGCATTTACTAGAAAGAAGAAAGAAAGACCATCAAGTCCAAGGATGAATAAAATAATGCTCCTAACATAAATAAAAGAAATGAACCTCAACAGAAAAACGAAACTCAACGGAAACCATGTTCAAATTGTGCGGCCCTGGGCTTCCCAAATCGTTATTACCCAGTAGTAGAGTGTCGTATTAAGCATTCGACCACAGAAAAATTAAAATCAAATATGACCGACTTAGAAATATTAAACATTGATCTTGACAGCAAGAATTTATACTAAAGAGCCGGGCGAAAGTAGATCCGTTGATAAAATTAGATGTAATTATTAACGACAATTTAAATATAAAGGCATTATATGATTGTGTCTCGAATGTAACTTTAATAAATCAACGAATTGCTGATTTGCTTAAGTTGAGATTAATAGAACAAAGAGATTCGGCTACTCTGCTACAACCTCTAAGATGTCACAATGTTAATTTAGACTTCCATATAAGTACAGGTGTATTTTTTTTTTAAAACAACCAGCGCCTTGGGCGAACTAATGAGTTTAGAGAAAAATGTTATATACAAAAAATGACCAGGAAAAGGGGCCCTATTTAAAAGAAATAACAAGCAGAAAATTAAACCAGTGGTTCTCAAACGGTAAAATAAAATTATATTTTTTTAAATGGAAACCTATACAAATTTTAGTCCATTGAATAGAGAATTTTTTTTTGATTTCTTTGGAACGCCGTTTTAATATTTATTCTATATTTAAAGATATGTTAAATTATATAAAGACGTCATTAAATGAAACAAAGACGTCTTTAATTCATTTTTGGATGTTCTTATAATATTTTTTGATATCCACAATGTTTTAAAGACGTCTTAAATTCAAATATTTATAGATATCAAAAATTATTTTTTAGATATCAAGAATTGAATTAAGGATATCAAAAATTGAATTAAAGATATCAAAAATTGAATTTTGGATATCAAAAATTCAATTCTGGATATCACATCTCCATAAATAACACGTCCAAAATTCGAATTTTTGACGTCCTAAATTTATTTTTGATATCAAGAATTGAATTGTGGATATCACATCTCCGTAAATAACATGTCCAGAATTCGAATTTTTGACGTCCTAAATTAATTTTTGATATCAAGAATTGAATTATGGATATCACATCTCCGTAAATAACATGTCCAGAATTCGAATTTTTGACGTCCTAAATTAATTTTTGATATCAAGAATTGAATTATGGATATCACATCTCCGTAAATAACATGTCCAGAATTCGAATTTTTGACGTCCTAAATTCATTTTTGATATCAAGAATTGAATTATGGATATTACATCTCCGTAAATAACATGTCCAGAATTCGAATTTTTGATATCAAGAATTCGGTGCGCCATCTAGTTTAAAGTGACTGAAATTCTTTGTGTCGGTAAATCAGATTTCCTCAGCGAAATTATAATAGCGTTGGTTTAGATTCTGCCTTAGGATTGGTCAGAATACAAACCTATTTCACAAAAACGAAAAGAATCACCAGTTTGTTGGCCTTTATCAAATAAAATCTACAGAATTAATGATAATACATTTAGTCATGATTTCGCTAAGGAAATCTGACTTACCGGCACAAAGTAATTTAGTCATTTTAAACTAGATGGCGCATCGAATTCTTGATATCAAAAATTCGAATTCTGGACATGTTATTTACGGAGATGTGATATCCATAATTCAATTCTTGATATCAAAAATTCAATTCTTGACATCCAAAATTAATTTAAGATATCAAAAATTCGAATTCTGGACATGTTATTTATGGAGATGTGATATTCATAATTCAATTCTTGATATCCAAAATTAATTTAAGATGTCAAAAATTCAAATTCTTGATATCAAGAATTCATTTAAGGATATCAAGAAATGAATTAAGGATATCAAAAATGGATTTAAAGATATCAAAAATTCAAATACAGATATCCAAAATTGAATTCTGGACATGTTAAATTTACTTTTTGATGTCGAAAATTCAGTACCATTTTAAGATGTCTAAAATTTAATTTTTGATATTTATAAATGTATTTTTGATATCCTTTATTCAATTCTGGATATCTAATATTCAATTTTTGACATCCTAAATTATTTAAGGATGTCTGAAATTAATTTTAGACGTCCTTAATTATTTAAAGATGTCCATAATTCAATTTTTGATGTCTTTTAATAATTAAGGATATCTGAAATTAAATTTTTGACGTTTTTAAATAATTGAAGATGTCTTTAAATGTAGAATAAATAGTAAAACGGCGTTCCATAGATTTCAACAATATAAATATGATATGGGGTTGTATAACAATTATTTCGAGAAAAATGATATTAAAAATCAGAAATAATTTCACAATATTGAAGTAGGCTATGCAATAAACAAATATTAATACGATTATTGCCTAGGTCGCAAACTCTAGTATAGTATATTATTTTCTTATATCTAAAATAAGAAATTAAATTTTTTCCACACTCTCCATACATAACAGTAAAATTAAAATAGTCTAAATTTGTTAATGCTTGCAACTCCAAAGCCATTATTTATTAATAAGTAATTAAACAATTAACAAAACTATCTGTCACCTGTGTCATTTGATTGCATTTCTCAAAATAATTGTTATACAACCTCATATCATATTTATATCGTTGAAATCAGAAAAAAAAATATCTATCTAATGGACTAAAATTTATATAGGTTACTATTTAAAAAAATATAATTTTATTTTATCGTTTGAGAACCACTGGTTTATTTTTCTGTTTGTTATTTCTATTAAATAGGGCCTTTTTCCTGATCATTTTTTGTATATAAAATTTTTCTCTAAAATCATTAGTTCGCCCAAAAAAGCGCTGGTTGTTTTAAAGGAAACACCCTGTATAGGTAATAGGTAATGTATATTTTTTATACACCTTTTAACCAGTCACCCCATAAACTTTATCGTAGAATTTACAACAAAATCAATACTCTACACTCATATAAGACTACAAAGTAACACCCATAAACTTGTTGTAAAATCATAATAACCTCTATCCGCCAAGCCACCATCTTTTCTCTTGGGAGCTCGGTAGTCGGACGTCATATTAGCGTGCATACAAAAACAGTGTTATCTAACATAGCAAGTCTTGAAGTCCTGGAATGTCTCTGTGTGAGTATCATTACCTCCGGACTCTAGGGATTAGCAGGACACTACCAGAATACAGGATAATGGAGGATTACAAGGGAGGTTAGATTTACAAGTGTAGTTTGAGGACTTGAGATGGCTATAAGAAGAACAAAATGCAAGATTTTAAAATTGCAATTAGTACTCATGTAATTATGTGGATAATAATCCATATTTATAATCCTCGACGTCGTTTTTATTTTTGTACAAACAATAAACACTATTCAAAATTATAGTGAGTTTCAGATAAGAAACTAGCATTGATTTAGGGGAATAGAGAAATACGTTCTGTCATCTGATTGGTCAAAATGCATACCTAGTTCGTAATATTGAAACAATAACAATAATCAATCGTGTATCAGTTTGTGGTGAAATGAAATCGACAGAAACAAGTTACATTTGACCACATTTTAACATTATCACTTTTTATAATCAGGTATTCTTCAAAAAAACAGATAAAAATATTTAGTATTGACAAAGTTTGCTTCTACGAATATAAATTATATATATAAACGGTTGGCTAATAAGCGCCATAATATGCTATTTTCTTACCTGAAACGCACTATACAGGGAATTTATTTTAACATGCCACATATGGTCAATCACTTCCATGGTTACTCGCTATTGTCAAAAAATGACAGCAATGTAATATTTGTCCATTTTAAAATGCGACATACAAAATTTGTAGTTTTGTATTATCAAAACTAATTTACACTAAATTAGCCTACATACGATTAACAAAAAAATCAAAATATGAATGTTGCACATCTTAACAAACTTTATCTTATAAAAAAATCATCTTTCATGTCATAAATGTTAAAAAAATACCTCCAATCACACTAAAGCAATATTCTAGTAGGTCGTAATAAAAATTGACACCATTTGTGATGTGTTTTGGAGGTATCTCCTGTGCTGCAATACTATTTATAATGTTGCATTTTAAAATGGACAAATATTACATTGCTGTCATTTTTTGACAATAGTGAGTAACCATGGAAGTGATGAACCATAATGTTGCATTTTAAAATAAATTCTCTGTAGATTATACTACTGTAGTGTATTTTCAGACGAAAGCATAATATTTTAGATTGTAGAATAGAATATTACAAAATCCTGAAAAATTCGAAATAATTTAATATGTTTTTGCATAATTAAGGTTAAACACCTTGGAACACCCTGTTGAAATCTGTACTTTGAATATTTTTTATAAAAGTCCATTTAAATGTATATTTTAAAACCAAATGGGGAACTGAGCTGATTGAGTTTTGTCATCAATGATTTAAGATGCTGATTTCATTCTAATATATATATATATATATATATATATATATATATATATATATATATATATATATATATATATATATATATATATTGCTCAGAAATAATAAATTTTTAAAAGTTACAGAAACAATTCAAATGGTTTTTTTTCTAAATTGTAAAAAAGAAAGGTAGCTTCATTTTAAAAGACCTGCTCGTAATTGCTAATTTAGGTAGGTCTTCCTCGAGCTTGAATTACTTCGTTTGACCGCCATGCCATTATTTACGGTAACATGTTAATGCTGTTGAGTAGTGAATCTAATCTGTTAAAATTAAAACTAAATGGGTGGAATTCAGTGGGTTGTATTAAGGTCTGTATTAAAACTTGTATTAAGTAAATGGCAACATTGTAATATTTTCCATATCTATCCATGCGATTCAATTGTGATTTAGAAATTTTACTACAGGGAAAAATAATACAGGTATCCTTTAGTCAAATGAAAAAGTATTATTGTAAATGGAAGGTTTAAAAGGAAACTCATTATTGGAAAATTAGGTTAGAAATACTCGTATGTCAAATTTTATGAGTTAAATCATACCTTAATGTTAATGTATTTTAAAATATCTCATCTCCCTTTTGATCACTTTTGACATTTGTCCCTTTTTTGTCGTAATTGTATAGTTTCTTACTTCTGTTAATATTTTTTTCTTTATTAGATCCTTTGGTCTCTGACAGGGTGACAGGTATTACAAAGTTGCCAAAATATTTTTGACAAAGGACTGTTTTAGCTTAAAACACGCTAATACAAGCCACTGAATCTCACCCAATGTATTTTAGAATGAAAAAAGCATGATAAAGTATTAGGATGTGGCACTCGCACAGCTACTTGGATTAAAATTAAAAATATAAAAACCATGGAAACAATAAAAAAAACAAGTTGATAAGTTTGTGATGTAAAATATATATGTCAAATATAGAAAATATAATTGTTCGAATATTGTGTATTATTCTCTTCTAAAATAGAAATCCACTGCTAATATCTTAAAGGTTTTAATTAAAAATGATCTTTGGGGATATGTAAATGGTAGAATATCCAGACCAGAGAATGATGGAGAAGCAAAAGCAAGTAAAAAACTGCAAAACATCTAAGGAGGTGTGGGACACATTAAAAGCTACATACCAGAGTAAAGGTCCTGCAAGAAAGGCAACACTGCTGAAGCAGGTAATCCTAAAGAAAATGTGTGAAACTGATGATGCTAGAGATTATTTGAACGAGTTTCTAGATATCGTCGACAAATTGAAAAACATGGATGTGGAAATAAATCCAGAATTATTAAGTATCATAATGTTGTACAGCCTACCACATTCATTCGAAAACTTCCGTATAGCCATCGAACCCAGGAACATGTTACCAAAGCCTGAAGATTTGAAAGTGAAAATTATAGAAGAGAGTGAGGCCAGAAGAAACAAAAATACAGCGAAAGAAAATGAACAGGATAAACCAGAATGGGAAGAAGCGATAAAACTTGAAATAAGAGAACATATAAAGAACAACACATGGGAAATAATTGATAATGCAGAAGGAAAAGAGAAAATAACTAGCAAAATGATTCTGAAAGAGAAATTAGGAGCAGACGGAAAGGTGGAACGAAAGAAAGCACGACTAGTAGCAAGAGGATTTACTCAAAAACCTGGAATTGACTACAACGAAACTTTTGCACCTGTATCGAAGATGAGCTCCATCAGAACATTACTTACTGTTGCAGTAGAAAAAGACCTAAAACTAAATCAACTAGATGTGACAACTGCTTACTTGAATGGTACGATAAAAGAAAACATAATTATGGAAAAACCTAAGAATTTGGAAAAATACTTATGTGATATAATAATAGAAGAAAGTAGCAGTGAAAATAAAACTATATTAAACAGAGCGAGAGAAATGTTAAGAAAGTTAAAGAATCCTGGAAAAGAAAAAGTATGTAAATTGAATAAAGCAATCTATGGACTTAAGCAAGCAGGGCGACAATGGTATGAAAAATTAGATAATAAATTACAGGATTTAGGTTTCATTCCTTCTGTAGCAGACCCCTGCATCTACGTATTGACGAAAGGGCGAGCGGATATGATTATCGCCATATACGTAGATGACATAATTATTGCTTATTCGGATGAAAAATTGTTACAAGAAGTGAAACAAAAACTAACACTTTCGAGATGCGGGATCTAGGAATTTTAAATTATTGTTTGGGGATAAAATTTGAAACAAAAGAAGGAGAAATTAAACTATCTCAAGCAGAATACATAAGAAAAATGCTGAGAAAATTCAAAATGGAAGATTGTAAACCAGTAAACACCCCAATGGAACTAGGACTCCGTCTCGAAAAGAATTTAAAGATCAGTGAATTACCAAATAAAAATTTAATTGGTAGTCTCATGTATGCAGGTGTAGCAACGAGACCAGATATAATGTACGCAGTATCTTACCTAAGCCAGTTTAACATAGCATATGGACAAGAACACTGGAAAGCTGCAAAAAGAATCTTACGATATCTAAAAGGCACATGGAATGCAGAATTAATATGAAAAAGAGTGGAAAACCACTGGAAGGATTTGCCGATGCTGATTGGGCTGCATGTACGATAGATAGGAGATCGTACACAGGCTATTGCTTCAAGTATGGTGGAGGACTAATCAGCTGGGAAGCAAAGAAACAGAGAACAGTGGCACTGTCAACTGCAGAAGCCGAATACATGGCGCTCACGGACGCTGCAAAAGAAGCTCTATATCTGAAACAACTACTGAGCGACATGGGTATAAGAAATGACACCGTAAAAATATGGAATGACAACCAGGCTGCACAAAATTTGGCAAAAATCCAATGACAAATAAAAGGTCAAAACACATTGACATAAAGCAACATTTTATCCGAGAAAATGTTAGACAGAAACAAATTGAAGTTGACTATAAAAGAACTGAAGACATGGAAGCTGATCTATTTACGAAGGCGCTGCCCGGAGTTCGTCTAAAACATTTGTTGGAAAAAATTGGTATAAGCTGTGATCGTGAGGGCGAGTATTAGGATGTGGCACTCGCACAGCTACTTGGATTAAAATTAAAAATATAAAAAACCATGGAAACAATAAAAAAAATCTGTTGTGACCACCACAAGACCTCTCGCCATTTCCATTTTATGTTATATAAATAATGTATTGCACTTCGCTACCGAACCGTCGTTTTGTAACATAAAAATTACAGAACTTTACCCAAATATTGTATTTTATTGTATTTAACATGTCTTCTGCACACATACAATTCTAATTATATCTTCTTTCTATTGTATGAGGAAGTTCCTATCTCAGAGATTCTTCCAATTCATTAACAAGATTGGCGGTATTTGTAATGGATACATGCAGGTTACCTATAATTTTAAATATTTAATTAATAAAACCATAAGAAAGATTAAATTTACTTCCCAGAAAAAGCTTTCAGAATGTAACTAAATTTTTGATTTTTGACACTGATATCTGTCATTTAAAAATTATGTTATAAACATTTGAATTTGTCAACTGGTTTCCTTAATGTAGTTTCGCCTACTCGACTTATTATATCCCGATATTCTATATATTATAGTGTCTTTATCTCTAAATTTATAGAAGATATAATAAAAAATTTAAATGTATCAGATGTAGAATTTTGTTCTTTAAAAGGCGTAATATCAAAAATTTGCAAAAAATAATATTTAGAAGATTTTTTTTAAAAAACCACTACTTCCGGTTGTTCAATTGTTACCAAAACCTTTTCAGCTCTTCCCACGAATGTCAGATTGAAGAAACTGCAGTTAAATATTTTTTAAGTCTTATAGTTTTTGAGGAATCGTCCCTCCAACATCCATACATACACACACACACACTCACACACACATACACACATCCACACACACACACAGACATCATCGTAAAAATGTTAAAATCGGTTTATATGGACCTTAAATCGTGCTTATTCACTTAAATCTCGATATGTGATTTTTAGCATGAATCCAATACCTCTCTTAGCGAGAGGTAAAAAAACAAGTTGATAAGTTTGTGATGTAAAATATATATGTCAAACATAGAAAATATAATTGTTCGAATATTGTGTATTATTCTCTTCTAAAATAGAAATCCACTGCTAATATCTTAAATAAAGCAATGATAACTACAAACAATCAGCTCAGTTCCATATTTAGTTGTAAAATTTCCGGTTAAGGAGACTTTTTCTTAAAACAAATTCGAAGTGCCTGGTTTTTTTTTGCGTTCAGTGTATTATTTAAAATAATTAAGCCTTGAAGCAGCATTTCGCGGGTCTAGAATAACAAAGTAGTAGCTGCTAATATTTTTATATGACTCGATTGTATCTACCATATTTTATCTCTTTCTCTTTCTCATATTGCTATTTAGATATTGCTATCTTTTTTCGAGTAAAGAAAAAAGTACTATCTGCCGAAATTTGAATCAAACGTCTAGTGATGTTCTTTCTGCCACATAGTACTGATAGAAATACTTTATAATAGTAAAAAGAAATTCAGAAATTAATGCTTTCCAAACATGATGGCTGTAATCTGTAATGACTGAGCAAGCATTTTTTTTTTTTTTGTAGTGGACAAATATGTTTTATTTTTAATTTGTTTTATTAATATCGTTATTATTATTTTTAGCGTATAAAAATATTATTTTCATGTTTGATTTATAAAAATAATATTTTTTTTATGTCGAATTGAGCTTTTTTAAATATGCGCAGATAGAACCTTGATCGCTTGAAAGATGTGAAAAATGTGAGGAACGTAGTTATAGTTCTAAATGCGTATTTTTAAAATATTTTTCCGGTAACTAAGCATACCGTTGTATTTTTTAGCCTGTTATCATGTATCTTGCAAAAAGTTAGTTATTATTTCAACCTAGTAAGAGTGAACATTTTTATTTAGAATAACAATTTCCAGTTTTATTTACTTATTTTCATTTTTTTAAATTTATTTATTAACTTAACGCTTAAACTTAATATTTTAAATTGACTTTCAATAATTATATGATTTTATTTAAATCACAATTATTTTATAAGTAAAATAAATAAGAAGCACTTACCTAAAGTTGAGACGACAGATGGCAGCCCCATCACTAGGACCAGTGGGCGGTGGGGTAGTGGACGGTACAGGATCTTCATATCGCCTTTGCGCCCAATCAGTTACACGACCGTCAGTTGTGATGACGTAATGCAGATCTCGTTCGCAAGGACACGTGGATAAAATTGCTACGTGTGCGTCTTCATCAGGCTACAGGGAGAAAGAAAAAAATCATATTTATGTAATAGACTGAGATAGGTATTGAAAATTATTGACTTATCATATCTCAAACAGGAATATTCTTATCTCAACTGAGCCAACTTTTTCACAGAATGCTGAACAAATAAACATATTTCGCCAACCTGCAGAGTATGTTCGACGCCCTCTATAAGCAGATAGCAATCGGAAGATGAGTTCCATTTATGGATCGGTTCCCTGGCCAGCACGTAATGGCTTTCGATCTCTTTACCTTCCACCGATACCAATTCAGCCTGAAATCAAAACATAAACCACATTCAGACTAGATTACTATATTCAAAGCCACCGTACAAACAAGGTCTAAATTTTGTAATAATATTTATTTATCTTTCATATTACCATATTAATTAATTATGCCCAGATGCCCCAACAAGGTTTACATTTTAAGCGGCTCTTAAACAAAAAATGCAAATTTTTTCAGCAGTGCGTAATAATTCAAAATTTCATTTTGATGCAATATTGCCAATTTAAGCAAAATTTAAAATTTAAGTTACGGAGGTAAAAACGGTTCTCCTCTATTTTCTCTTCATTTTTTTTTTTGTATGAAACTTTATCTACAGTGAAAACAATCTGTATCATCTAGAACGTTTTAATGGGGTCAAATACTTATAGCTCGTTTCTTTTTTTCTCAAAGTTTGAATAAAATGATTTTTTGCGTTTGCTACACTTTCTAATGCCCGGTTTTTCAGTGGCCGTTTGAACTTCAGCTCAGTTGAACCTTGAACATAATATTGAAGATGTGCTGTGTAATTTACGCTCTTATTCAATTTTTTGATCATTAATATGTCATTTTGACACTCCGTCACTCCACGCTGACATATTTAAGTATTATTCTTGAAGTAAAAATAATATTGATGGAAATTATAAAAAGGCTACAAATGTTTACCCTGAAGAACTATTTTTGATGGATATGGTATTAAGAAATGTAGAAAGACGGAAAAAATATTTTATAAGGACAAAGAAAAGTGTTGGGAAAAAATTACTAATCAAATTAATTAATATAGGTGTCGTAATTCTATAGTATTTAAAAAGAAGTATAATAATTAAAAGAAAGGCTCAAAATAAAAATTTGTAAACGAAAAGTTTTTTTTTAATACTAGTGGTAGTCTTTTTATTCAAGTTTTACCTACCATTCTAATTGATAATAAAATACAAGAATTACAGCCGGTGGCACCGCTGAATTCCTGAATATTCATTAATATATTTGTATTTTATATATATTTATCCGCCAATTAGTACGAGAACGTATTTGGTACAATTCCTTGTGGTTCTCGCATAACTTAATTTCTTTAATCGATATCTTGTAGGTCGTATCATTTTTGATATCCTATCTATCCTATCTATCCTATTATTCTATTATAGTAGGTACCTTATTGTAACGCCAATACATTATGACAAGATATCAATATGTCAACAAAGTATGTCAAAATTAATAAATGAATTACCAAATTACTGTCAAAATATTCCACTGAACCAAAAATTCGATACTTAAGCTAGAAACATTGGCGGTTCACGTTCATGTCAAATTTGAGCTCAAGGTTTAAGCCAGACTGAAAAACACCGTAAACCCTGAACCCGAACTTGAACCAAATTTTTGGTTTAAACCGTGACTGAAAACCGGGCATAAATGTGTATGGTTGGCAGGTTTTAGGTCGAGAAGGTACTCGCACAAGGTCACCTACAGTTCGAGGTAAGTAAGCTATTTTTTGCAATACCGGCATAGAAGAAAAAGAAACATAAGGCCTATTTATAATGAAGTAACGCAAGCGGTAATGCAGTTGCAGTAAAGGCCTATTTATAATGAAGTAACGTAAAACGCAACGCAACGACGCAACGTAAGCAGTAACGCAAACACAAAATATGTGATTTATAATAACGCCGAAGACAGCATTTCTAACCAATCAAAAGAATTCTGTATATATTGTTGAAATTCAACTCGCTGTTATTTATAGTCTTTATGACACATGACATATGACATATAAATAAATGTATAAAATAATTTGATTAGAAATGGACAGTGACGATTAATTCGATTTTCTATCATCCATAATTATTCTTCGTATCGCTTTGAAAATCTAACCGGTCTAACCATAAAATGTAGAATTTATTATGTAATTTTGACAGTTCAGGAACATATCGATAATACAGATTTTTATAGTAAAACTGAAACACTGAATTCTGATTGGCTAGAGGTACAAAAGTAAGGTAGAAAGATGAAAGTTGGTCAGCTTTGGCGTTGCGTTGCGTTACGTTACTTCTGCGGCTCTGCGTTGCGTTTCATTATAAAACGGTATATGCTGTACCGTACATTTATCTTTTGCGTTACCTTACTGCAACTGCGTTACCGCTTGCGTTACTTCATTATAAATAGGCCTTAAGGTAACGCAAAAGATAAATGTACGGTACAGCATATACCGTTTTATAATGAAACGCAACGCAGAGTCGCAGAAGTAACGTAACGCAACGCAACACCAGAGCTGACCATCTTTCATCTTTCTACCTTACTTTTGTACTTCTAGCCAATCAAAATTCAGTGTTTCAGTTTTACTATAAAAATCTGTATTAGCGATATGTTCGTGAACTGTCAAAATTACATAATAAATTCTACATTTTATGGTTAGACCGGTTAGATTTTCAAAGCGATACGAAGAATAATTATGGATGATAGAAATTTAATCGAATTAATCGAGAATCACCGAGTCAGAAACAGTATTGCCGCAGCTATATCGTCGTCACTGTCCATTTCTATTCAAAATATTTTATACATTTATTTATATGTCATATGTCATAAAGACTATAAATAAAAGCGAGTTGAATTTGAACAATATATACAGAATTCTTTTGATTGGTTAGAAATGCTATCTTCGGCGTTATTATAAATCACATATTTTGTGTTTGCGTTACTGATTACGTTGCGTCGTTGCGTTGCGTTTTACGTTACTTCATTATAAATAGGCCTATAGGTTTCAAAATTAACAGCTGTCAGATTGATGTCAATAATAATTTTTTTTATGACATATAATACCATTCACCGTGGACGGTAAGTAAATGTAATAGGCCTGATGTAACCTTGGAAACCAACTGTATAATAAAAGTTCCACTTTCTGGGTGGTAGCATGATTGTTGATTAGGAGATGCCTAAGGAGGAGATGATTGGGAGTGTTTTAACTCTGTCAATCGTTTATGGATTATTTTGGAGAAAAACTCTTGAAATAAAAGTTGCGTACAATTAATTTTTCTGTAACTGTTATTTGAAGTACTTTTTTTTTCTAAAATAAACCATAAACGATTGCCAGAGTTAAAACATTGCTAGTCATTTCCTAATCACTATTCCTGCTACCACCCACTGTGTTTAAATTTTGTTATTAATGGGTAATTTACAGTACAGATATTGCAAAAATATAATTTTTCTATGGTTTTTTGAACTCCATTTTGCAGGCCAGACATTCAAAATATTACAATTTTTTTTATCAATTACACTTAAAAGTCAATTACACTTTTAGATCGTAGAAAAAATGTTGTGCTTTGCAGTCTTCAATTAGTTGCAGCCCTTGGGCGGCAAAATCTAGTCTCGGTCAGCATACAGTTACTTCCAACTCTTGGTACAAATAATGGGCTACTTGCGTGGTACTGAAAATCCGATTTCTATCACTATATACGCAATGTTATGTTAAAAACATATCTATATAAAAATATAAATTTTATTTAAAAAAATTATTTGTTTTTTAGTAAATTAAGAAATAAAATTTTCTGTGACGTCATTATATTAAATTGGAAAAGGAAACCATGTTCAAAAATGTAATGTATAGATGGCATGACGTGCGAGAAAGTTTTAGTTCATTTTTCTCTCTCTCTCTGGGCTCTCAAATATATTAATTACTTAAATACATAAATAAACACATAGGTAGTTACATGTAATTTAAAATATCGATATCAAAAAGACAAACTAAAATACTAACCTCCAAACTATTGTGGAAACGTCAAACAGGAGATCTACATTACCCATACAAACAAACGCTTTGGCTTTACGATAATTCATTGGTGCGGCGTAATTCTACGTCATACATGGCGGTAATTCAAATAATCAAATTTTATTATTTTTTTCTGGCAAATTAATAAAAATTTTGTCAAAAGAAAAAATATGGGTAGCAAGTTTTTACTTGCTCTTCAAAAATATTATATCTTTGAACATTTCACTTAATTTTAAACTATGTGACGTCAGACCTTTAATATGATAATATGTGAGCTACTTTAGTGAGTAAAGCAACTTAAGTTGATTACACCTGTCAGTACTGTCATCCAACACGTAGCGATGTGAACTTTTAAATAATATAAGACTTCATTCTTTTCATAATACTTCATAACACATAAGTTTATGTTTTAATAAAATTTTGGTACAAAATTATTTACGATTAAAATTAGTTATATTTTGATAATATGTATGATAAAAAATATGAAACTATTTCTTAGTACCAAACCTAATTGTTAGATATCACTAATATTGTTCTCAAACAGTGGAGTTCACGAATTAAATAATTGAAGTTATATAAACTGACCTATTTCAGCACTTTACGTGCCTAGCTGGTATAAAAAATAGTTTTTGAAATTACATCCTTTGGACAAATTTTCATAGTAATGCAAATGTGATGTATTATATTTAATAATAAATCAGAACTCAAAATACATACAACAGCTGAATGCAACAATGAGCTATCTTTATTGTGCAATGTTGTTTATTTATTATGTAATTGATATTGTAGTTCTATTCGGGTTATTTTCATCATTTTACAGCTATATAGAAGTGATAACTTTTGTTAACAAACACACACTCGAATGCAATAACAAAAATTTTAAAAAATGTGAAACTAGTATGTTTTTTACAGATTAAAAAAATAGTATCATTTGTAACTGTGTATGTTGGTTTTATTCATATATCTTTTGATTATTTCAATGTTTCAACTCATAATAATATTTGGTATCTCCACGCCTTTGTTTAATTTAAAAACAAATGCAATGTGCAATGTAGGCCACCTGCAATGTGTGCTGTTCGCTTGTTTATTTTTAAAACAAGATTAATACATAAATTATCCGATTTTTGATTTGATTTAAATACGTCATTGTGACATAAATATCAGGAATAAAATGTATATTATGGAATTCATTTGTTCAATCGATTAATTGTCCATGATAATTATGACAGGCAATATGTGATAAATGTGTTATTTTGCAGCCATTCATTTATGCCTGCTGCAATATAATAATTATTATAACGTATAAATGATTGAATTATTTCCAAAAATGTCAATTTGCCTTGATGAATATAACACTGAATAAATATATCTTCATCAGAAACTAAAATTGAGACAGGTATTTGAAAACAGACTAATTACACTCATTTTACGTCAATATCTGATATAGTAAATAGTTTAAAACTGTAATTTCATGGTGCCGTCGAAGGCGCGGCACGCTTGATGTGACCGGCTTAATTTTTTTTTCGTTCAATTTCATGGCGGTGTTGCAAGAACGCTAAGAGCAGTTTGATAGCTACTTCTTTCAAATATCAGAATACATTTGGATGATTAGTGTTCTTTTTTATAATTAAGATATTATATCATGTTCACTCAAAAGTGAAAACATCTAGCGTTATTATACACATTTTTTAATTTTTACCAAACCACACAAAATATGACAGCCGACCGCATATACCAAATATAGGTTATGCCTATTCACAACATTGTACATAATTTAATATATGTTGAATATTTTCAACTTCTGAAACTGTGCCTGCAACACCGTTCGGTGGTGGTGGCTATGACAAATCGAGGAATTCTATTGGTCAAATTTTCAACACCACGCCGCCAAGTGGCCGCCAATACCACCATGAAATCGAGGCGTAATTGTATCAAAAATAGCAACGTTCACAATATGAAATGTTAATAATTTAGTATACCTATTTACATAATACATAAATCTAACGAGATAAATCAATTTGTAATTGTATGACAATAACAAAATTATATGAATTATTATTTAAACATTTAAAATAGTTACATTGTTATGACGGATTCGGTTTATCAAATAAACAAAATAAATATGTCTAAACAAATAAAAATAACTAGAACAATATTTAAAAACTCATTAAAATAGAAAATTAGAATATTCAACTTAAAAATGAAAATTATGAAATAAATAGTCGGCTTAGCGCGAAAATTAACGAGGTAAAATTTTTCCATTAGATTTAGACAATATTTGTAAGTATTATTTCGTTGCAATGTTTTACAATCTGGTTAGTTGTTTTATAAAACGTTTTGGCATTTTATAGTTAGAATACATTATATTTCTCTAACATATCCTATCCTAACGCACAAAACGTGGCCAGAGCTTTTCAAGTGTTTATGTAATGTGACAAATGTGACTGTCAGCTGTTTGTTGTTTTATAAAACGTTTAGCCACATTGCATAATAACGTTAATTCAACGAAGGTTTGACAATTTCATTTTGGCCAGTAAGTCAACGATATATAAATGTTTATAACACAATAGGGTTTCCGATTATTTTTTTTCGTTTTTTAATATGTTAATTTGTACATAAAAGTATTGTGTATTTTCGGAAAAAAGTTTCTAATACGCCAGAAAAAAAAAAAATATTAAAGTTCCAATAAATTAGGCCCGTGAAAATAGACAGCGAATGTAACGTCACCTGCACGAAAAACATGGTTTCTAGAGCTCAGTGAGACGGATATATGACAATATGACAAACGCGTTGGGTATGGCTGGGTACCTCGTTTCGTGTCATGTCAAAACCAGCGCAAACATAGTTTACACGCGTGAACAGCCACTGGCCAATACCATTTGCCAGTGTCCAGCACGTCACAAACATGGATGATAATGATGATGTAAGCGCTCGGTTTAAATGCATTAAAGTATCATTTCCATATTAGGGTAATAAAAATAAAATTAACGATTATATTCACCTTAATATATATATATATATATATATATATATATATATATATATATATATATATATATATATATATATATATATATATATATATACATGATGAACATTGATAAGTATTTTTTAAAGCCGTATGGCCAGTTTCCTAAAAGCTTGTTTAAATTTAACTATATACCAAATTTAAATTTTTTTAAATTAAATGTGTTGAGTGCGCACATGCATACATTACATATCCAATGTAATTGATACACTAATAATATTTATAAAATACAGAACTGCAAACAAAAGAAAATAATTGAAATTAAAAAAACACTGAAATATGTACAAGTGATATCTAATGGTACGATTCTGATAAAAACATGTTACTGCGCTGTAAATTTATAACGATGAAAATGTCTATTCTGAAAATACCGCTGAATGTAACTGATCTACAGTCCTTACTTTCATTGCACCTAACTTATTTTATCAACTGTCGCTAGTGTCAATTTCAAGTTTACCTAATATAGGAAAATATGAAGTTATCTTGTCAATCGTTTATCAAAATTATTATATATTTATTATAATACTTTCTTAATAAAGTGTAAAACAAATTAAATGGGGTCATGCCAAAAAAAAAATGTTGCTAATATTTTTATAAAAATAGAATCTATCTATCTATAATTTACTTAAAAGATATTCGCGCTATGATTTTCTGTGACGTCATGTATCGGCTACTCACTCAACGACACTAGTCACACGTACATGAAGGTCACAATATCACAAACTTCAAACGCGAAATTAAACGTAAGATCAGAGTAAACTAACCAAATATTTATAAAGCTGTCAGAGGAGAAGTGCGCTCTATTCAATATTTTTTGTTTCATAAAGATTTATTTATTTCATTAGAGAAATAATATTTTTAAATGCAGGTTTGTGTATTTATAATGATAATAATGATAAAACATGGTGAAGAAGAACTATGCAGTTCCAACTTGTGGAAACAATTTATTAAAAAAACCCAAAAAACTATTTATAAACAATCTTAATTTACATTTTATCCGCCAGGGTGAACTGGAATCGTTCAGATACATGACGTATGCGCTCACGTGACCTCATTGAGATATGTAATTGACCCCTATTTTAAAAAAATTATATCTACAAAACAATGCACACAAATGGCGTGAAAATATTATTTACATATACTGTGACCGGTAGACTTCCAGGAAAAAAATAAAACAGAAAATGTGGCATGACCCCATTGAACTTAAGATAAGCGCACTTTATACTGGGGTGGGCCACTGCTCTTGCATTACAAAAATTCACGTGCGTTCGCTTCTATACAATTTATTCAGTGAAATTCACAACTAAATCTTTGAAAAGGGTGACTTTTTTAAATAACACCATCACCATATACGTTTTACATTTACTTTTTTACGCCTTTTTTGCCATTTCTTTCCCGATCATTATTTCGAACAAAAAAAACTTCTTAATCAAAAATATCTATTTGGGATTCTGATCACAAGTAGTGCAAATTCATAATTTTTACAGTGCGGTGTGATGCCTGTAATGTGCGAATACCACAACTTTCTTTTTTAGAAAATAAAAGAAACGAAAGCAAAACACCACTGATGACTAATATTTAATATATATAAATGAAATGGAGAAAAATTATGCGTTCCGCAGTGGAACTATTAATGCAACAACAGATGAAGACTATTTATCACAGAAATGGAAAGATTTATACGCCAAATTTAATTCCGTTGAAAATGGTGCTCAATGGACGCCAGACCAATGGAAATAGGTTCATAATTTTTGTTTTATATTTATGTACCTATATTGAATATTTTGTTTCGGAATTATTATTTCTACCGAATAATTAAACTATTCATTAGTGCCACAATCATGCACTTAAAGTATACCTACCTTCGCTAATTTTCTTCCAATAATAAATATATAAACGTATATACTTCGTTATTATTCATCATGACACTATATTTTTTTAATTAATTTATCTGTTGTTAGAATTTACCCAGCCGCTGTAAAAATCAGTCGTCTCTTTTAGTCGGCGTAAATTTTAAAGCGCTACATCGGTAAAATTTACGTTCAGAATAACATTTTCACTACATTTTGGTTACCAAGGATTCACACAGGACAGCGCTTACATTGCTATCGCTTACATTTGTGTTCAGAATAGCACCAAAATTTTAGGTTATGTTTAGGTAAATAAAAGTAAAACGAATTATTGTAAGATATTTTGTTCAAGACTCACTTGCAAAGCGATGACATCGCTGTCTGCTAAGATTGCTGGAACAATGAAAGTGCCTTCTCCTTGAGAAATTTCAATATCTTGACTGTAAATTGATGTCGTGTTGTCATATACCTTCACACGAACCCGAACGGATTTTTCAGTGCTCATTGCTTCTACCTATAAATCAAAGAAGAAATCAGAATGAAAAGAGAAGGAAGTACGAATTTGATACGCCTACATATGTATGTACATATATGCAAAAATAGGAGTTTTATTTATCCGGAAATTTTGTTTTCTAGAGATGTATGTATAAAAAAAAAACAGCAATTATTAATATTTTTTTGTGTATTTTAAATAATACATTTTGTTTATTTATCAGTGGTTATTGTAATGAACACACCAATTTAATCAATTTATATGTACAAATACATGTATGTTTTCTAATGAGATTAAATCTACTCGTATTTAGAGTTAATGTGCAAATTCATTTAATTACTAATTATTTGTGCATGGTATAAACCTGTCTCATTAGACTAATAATTCGCTTATGTAATTACATTAGCATTTATAAAACTTTTCTAATACTGTACTTATACAAACAGTCTGGCAGTTCCGATCTGTTTGCATAAAATTAAATGGAATTAATTTGAGATATTTCTCCAGAGACTTGGGGTGGTTTATTATTGTTTTCTCTTGGTGGTTCATATTAATTTTCATTGTTGTTTCAAACAGGAAATTAATAACAATTTAAATGAGAGCAAATTAATATGTTACATGAATGATAATTTCATATACATGCAGATTAATCTGAAAGTAAGATATTTTTACCCTCGTGGTAGATACTTTTGAAAACAGCGTTTTTAGTTACATACTTGTATGTCTTTTTTGAACTTCGTGCACATTTTTTCCCACAAGTTCTAAAAAAAAAAATATAAACATATAACATCACGGCATATTACCCATTACTGGGTGTGCCAGTAGCTACAACACATGTAGACATCGGTAATGATGACGATATATTTTACCGTGTGGGCGCTTACCAGGCGTCCTCACGGGCACTCATAGCTTGTGTGGAGAGTGTACCACAGGGGCCACTTTTGTGTCATTTAAAATTGGAAATATTTGGCGTCTGTCGGGATAGCTTCAGTTCAGAATATATAAAAATGTATAATATAATTTAAATGTTTTTTTTTTACCCTAAGTATCCAATTAAAGTCCATATTTGAATTTAAAACGTTCAAAGTGACAATAGTGCCCTGTAGAAATTAATAAAAGCATACAATTCTTCTTTTTCTAATATTCTTGTATATTTTGTTTATATACAAGCTAAACATTTACGATACGGCAACAAATGAGTCAAAACATTTCAAAACTTTTGTTTTTTAATTTGTTTCCTTCTTAGAAAATAATTTACTGTAAGGCTTTACATTTCAATCAAGCTGGAAATTTTACTTGCAGGGGTAATTTTATATTTAATCTGCAAATAGAAGCAGATTGGCAGCACCAAGAAACGGGTAATAAACTGTGATGATATCATTATTTTATCATATTTTTATTTGAATTATATTCTAAAATTTCCAATTTGTAGCTGTGTCAAAATAAAATAGAAAATTCTTAGATAGGTTTTATCATCAATCATACTTCGGTTTTGTTTTAGAATTTAGGTTTTTTCTTTTTAAATTTTAAAAATGGTGTTATTGCATCTTTTATATTATAATTTTCCAATTTTGTTGAGGCATTTCTGTATCGTTAAGATTTATTTTAAATATAAGAAATTAATTTACGTTGAGCTAAAACTGGATAGCAAGGAATTCGAATAGAACTGTTCTTTTTACCTTTCCGATGAAAGGTAGACCAGGTTTGTATCTTCTGCGCATCTCCCTTCCGAATCGAAGTTCGACGTAGTGCTCTTCAGCTGCTGCAATATCTGGTAGGCCAAAACCAGACCCAATGGCTGATACATCGACTTCTATCGAGAATTCTATGGAATCGACGTCGACTTGCAGACGCCAGCGGCCTAAAGTAGCGCGTTCTGATAAAGGCAGACTGAATGGTTTCACGCCTAGAAAAAAGAACAATATCAGACATTTGAAACATGTTTTTTATTCAGATATATCAAATTTTTTGTTAAAGAAAACTAAACCTTTTCTTTTATTAAATTCAATTGATGAAGCTGTTGGCACTCGGTGAAACATGATTACAACAAAAAATAAAACACTAGGTATTGTTTCACAATTTTAACAAAATCCTTTATTATGTAATTTCGGCAGTTACGCCATCATCATTGCTTTTCTTTTATGTTGGAATTTTTTCGACTGTTGTATATAGATTAGGATTAGGTGTTAAGCATTACTCGAAAGTTCAGCCAAACAGCATTTATTCTCTTACATCACCAATGTTTCTGTGCACTGTTGTACCACAGTATAATAGTATATTATTCAATGAACTTGTAAGGTATGCTTACTCATGAGAATGAAGTTTGCATCTCGAGCCGGAAGGCGAGTGATGTAAATCATTCGAATGAGTAATAGCAATTACATGCGAATAGAATACTATACTTTATCCACAACACCACAACTGTCAAATAATAACATATTAGTGATATATTTGTATTGAAATATCTGATGTGGACACCACATGACTTCCTTGTACGCCTGTTAAACTATACATATTTTGTTGATAATTAAAATATGTATTATTGCAGACCCAATAATAAAATTGCACGTATTTGACTTAATTTGACATTGACATTAAATTCTTTATTTTTTTGGTATTTTTTGTCTTAATTCATAGCAAACTTAATTACAGAAACCAAAAAGTACATAATTTTTAAATTTACATATCTCGCTTGTACGAAGAGCTAATTTAATCATACTTGATATTTTCGACGCAAAATTCAATTCTTTAATGCCCGTATTCACCAACATCAAATAAATCTTCGAATAGCTTATTCATTGAATAAAAGAAAAATATCGCATCGATATCTAGTTATCTTTGTTGCAGCAAACTTTTGTTGTAACATAATTATGAAGTGATTTGACATTTAGCAGAAAATTTTCAAATAGACTATTCAGTTACAGTTTAAGCTTCAAACAAAAATGAAAGTATGAAAATGACAAAACTAGTGTAACTTTGGCTTTTTATGTGGGAAAAAGTAATTTTGTTTGTACTCTGTGAAAGGTAGGTAAGGTTTCAATTTGACATAATGATTGAATAATATTATTTCATCGTACTGTCAATATTATTCAATTGGCAACAGTAACGATAGTCATTAATTGATAAAAATCGGTTGAATTATGGGTATATTATTTGACAGATGTGGATAAAAATACTTAACTAGTAGCGATACTTGATGTCGGCATCTTTGATCTTAGCAGATGCTGTACATGGCGGGAATTTGAATAACTGTCATTTATAAACGATGTATGAATATATGAAATTTATATTTTATTATATTTTATAAACTAAATATTTTTATTTTGTACAAAATTACAAATTTATGAGTAATGTTTGTTATTAAAGTTATAATAGTCGTTGTTAGCAGATATATTTTGAAAATTAGTAAAGAAAACATTGTTCTAATTTGTTTATGGATGTGATAAATTTATCTACTAGCTGCTGGATCTGGAGGACATCGGAAAGAAACTTATGCCACCAAGACTATAAAAGTTTTTAGTTTTTCATAGCACACATAGCCTTTTCTCTATTTTCTTCCCACTTATTTTATAAATAAAAAAAGTACAATAGAAAGAACAGAGAACAGACGCTTATAACCAATACAATAATGAGCAATCAGACCAGCTGTGAGCCTTCGGCCATCTTCTCAGAGAGCGCAATTGGCCACGCCTACTGAAATATTGGTACATATGAAAAATGCGAAGTGTCGTTACTGGTTAAGTATTTTTTCTGTGGTTGTACCTTCTTCTGGGTAAGTAAGATCTTACAAAATATTGCATTTCCTGTACACAAAATATATTTGTTCTTTACATTCCGTTTTACAACATGGTACAAAAATTCATAAAAAGCAAATGCACATCAATTTGCTCTAAAACTCCACAACAGAATTCTGTGCTATTCCTAATTCTTACTACTTTCAAACCTTCTGCAACCATCTTTTTGAAATACGGAATCTATTTTCAAGTACACGAATACAGAAAATAATGAAACGACGAAAATAAACTAAATAAAACTTTGTTTAAATTTATGATGTCCCACCATGTGTTCCTATGAAAGTGAAAGATGAGTTGAATGATACTGGCTGCCGGTGACACCTAGTTTTTTTTTTTATTAATTATATTCTTAAATTGCTTATTTATCCATGCACATTATTGACTTCAAGAATATTTAACATATTTACATATTTTTATAAGTGAAAATATCAATTTATGTGAAATTATTAGCTTACTCCGGTGGTAGAGAACCAAAAAGCTCGAGATCTACGTCATAGAATATTAAAAAATTATTACTGCTTCCGAATAACAATACTTTCTAAAATTACCGATCGCTTTCGGTTAAGATATTTCATAAAAAATAGTAGATGTGGAGGACCCCATTAAAAATGTTGGAAATAATTAAATTATTCTATTAATTATATGAGCTAAAGTTTTAAATGATGATCAATGGGCTACTTGCGCACCTTTTTTTTATTTAATATTTTTGAAGAGTAGGTAAAATCTTGCTACCTATATTTTTTCTTTTGACAAAATTTTTATTAATTAGCCAGAAAAAAAATAATGAAATTTGATTATTTGAATTCCCGCCATGTTTGACGTAGAATTACGCCGCACCAATGAATGGTCATGAGTCATAGCGTTTGTTTGTACGGGTAATGTAGATCTCATGTTTGACGTTTCAACAATAATTTGGAGGTAAATATTTTAGTTTGTTTTTTTGTTATAGATATTTTAAATTATATGTAATTACCTATGTGTTTATTTGTGAAGTAATTAATGTATTTGATAGACCAGAGAGAGAAAAAAATGAACTAATGTCAAATTCAAATTAAAACTTTCTCACTCGTCGTGCCATCTATACGTTACATTTTTAAACATGGTTTCCTTCTCCAGGTAAATATAATGACGTCACAGAAAATTTTCTTTCTTAATTTACTAAAAAACAAATAATTTTTAAAAATAAAATTTATATTTTTATATATGTTTTCAACATAACATTACGTATATAGTGATAGAAATTGAATTTCAGTATCACGCAAGTAGCCCAATAAAAAATAAATTGATTTAATCAGAAAATAACTTTTTTTGACTGAACGGTGATACACGTAACAAAGTCTATAAGGTTTTTTTGGATCTACGTCCGGAAAAGTACAAGCAAACAAGGAAGACCATTAGGAACACTACATAAAATTAATTACAAAAAAGGAATATGACTAAGAAATGTATGAAGTTTATAAAATACACTTTAATATTAAATAAAATTAGTTGGCCGAAAACGCTTAGCGCCAAGCCAACACTAATATTCCAAGTTCCGAGCAATTTTCTTCACTCCCAGTCGATTATCGTTTCCGTCACTAACATTAATGTAAATTTTTAATGCAAGAAAAAGATAAAAGAGCGACATGTATCAATAATAAGCCTCGAATAATTTACTTAGGTATTTCTGTTTCCTTTTCCATGTATTACGCATAATTAACAAAAAAAATGGACAAGAGATTTGAGAAATTTATTTTCATAATAATTTAATAATAATAAATCTTTATTTAACATAAATAGTTACTACAATATCAGAGAATAATTAAAACATTTTTAATGGCTTCCTCCTTAGAGTTCATTTCAGTACAATTTCGGAAAATTTTTCGTTCTACCTGCTCCCCAAACATACAAAATTTTATATTTTATTTCACAGTAGAATTTTAGATTCTTTATTTTAAATGATATATTAGCATTAACAGTAAAAAAAAAATCCTTACAGTGTGAACTTTTGGTATAATGTAAAGAACTTGACTGAGTAACTCAAAAAAATTCGCACTTACAACTTTTAACGTATTAATATTAAACTCCACAAGCATATGGGAAAGAACTGAGTTGGAAAAATAGGTTTCCAATAAGAATATAAGGTGATGTTACCTAATGGTGATAAATTATCAATCATTTAAATTATTTCTTCATTTATTCTTTACTACTAATTCTATTAAGTATTTATAATGTAGATGTAAAACATAGTTCAGTAAATCATTTTTACCCATAAATATCTATAAGCTATAATGACAGTATTAGAATTTATATTTAATATTTTGAATTATTAAAAACGCAACTTACCCTCATCGAGAGGAACCTGATCCCAAAGTGCCACCTTTGTCCCCGCGGGGTCTCTCACACTGACACTTCCAATAACTCCTTCCGCGATCTGGAGGTCGTGATCCAGGGCCAAAACCCAAAACGACACTGCAAAACAAAGACAAAGACAATGATATCAGTATTACTAGTAGATTACAAAACACATGATAATACATATACATATAATATGTATGTATGTAGGTCGTACAGATGTAGATCTAGTCTTTGTGTTAGAACTAATAGCCGGAGGACTTTAAGTTGGAAACTGGGAAACAGGTTAAAGGAGAGATGAAAGATGTTTTTGTAGCTTAGAGCAAGAAAAAAAGTTTTGTTTAACAACTTGAAACTATAATACAACTTTGAAGGTAGCTATAAACATAACAATAATAATTATTATTTAATGTAATCACAGCTTATTAGTCTTATTGCCCATTTTTGGGTGTGCCAACCTGTATCCATTCACAGATTTCGTTAATGATGATACATCTACCTATAACGTTTGAAGATGTATACCAGACGTCACCTCACGGACTTTTCCAAGTTGACGTATGAAAAGCACCTACAACAAGGGTAACTTTTGTGTTATTTGAGAATTAGAAATAATTTTGATGTTTAAGCCTGACGTTCGTCGGAAGAGAATCCGAGAAAATTAGCAATAAAAATTTATAATAGTGTTTTTCTTTGTTTATTATTCCAACCGTTGTATTACCATATAAAATTGCATTTTTACATATGAACATTGATAATTTATGCATTGTAGGAAAGCAAAAAAAAAAAAATACTTTTTCCAATGGCACACCTTTCTACTATGTATTATAATTAATTCTCAATTGAAAATTATATCTTTGACATCATAACTCACAATCTATAAGAATGAAAAAAAATTGACCATCGCTCTTTAAAAGAGTATGTACTCGTATAGAAAAGTGCTATCAAATCTAGTGTAAGTTCATATTAGGAAGTTATTTACAACATGATTTCATATTGTTTATTTAATTTACTATCTTTACCTCTTCTTTTTGTTCTCGACTTACCAATGTATGTAGAGTACGTTATTTGGGAAGATTGTATAGTTATGCATTGAAAATTTATTTCTTGTATGTATTATATGCACAAAATTTAATAATAACAATAATAATAATAAAAAAAAACAATATCTATATCCATTCCCATTAAATTTTATAAAAGTATCGTATATACAGTGAATTCTCTCTTAAGCGGACACTCGCCGTCGCCGAAATAGGGGTGTCCTTTCACGGAGAATTTTTAAAAATCAATCATATTTTATGTGCATGTGTATAAAACATTAAAAAAAGTCATGTTTACAATACATATTTATTTGCAAATGAAAAGTTAATACAAAAACAAAATTAAAGAAAACTATTGTTGAGAAGATGGTTGAAAAAAATCTAAAATTGTTTTTTGACAAAAGTTTTTTTTAGTAAGCAAAACATTTTGAAAATGATCTTCCAAAGTAATTAATAACTCAAATCCTCTGTTATCGCCATTTCTTAATGTTAAACACTTCATTTTCTTCAGAGTTAACAGAGCTTCTTTATTTGTTTTAACACAATTATCTCAATTATGGTCCCCCTCTTGCACTTCATCTTCATGATCAGAATCCAATAAATCTTCTTCCTGTGATTCAACTTTTTCAAAATTTATGTCAAGGCTCGCATCTTCAAGAATTAAAAGTTTTCATCTATCCTCACATATGTCTCAAAATTAATGTTATTTGGTGCAATTTGCTTCATCATTTTAGACATTTCAGAAATACTCATCTTCAGGATAAAAATTCGTGTCAGGTTCGGGGATGATTGAACTTGTAAATCTTAAGCAATTTTGAATGGTTGTCGGAGTCACTTTTTGCCACGTCTTGTCGATGAAGTAAACGACGTCTAGGACACTGATGGATTTTTTTAGTACTTCAATAGAATCAACCGACAAAATATATTTTAAAATTGCAGATCGATAAAAGGTTTTGAATGTTTTGATTATTCCTTGATCAAGTGGTTGACAAAAGGCAGTAGTGTTGAGTGGAAGAAAATGTATCTTGTTTTTTAATTTGAGATCAGTTGGATGGGATGTAGCATTATCGAGGAACATGAGTACTTTTCTTTTTTGAAGTGCCATTCTTTTATAGAACATTTCTAAAAATTCTGTCATTAAGTCTGCAGTCATTCATGCTTTTTTATTCGAACGCCACGTTACCGGTAAACTGTTTAAATATTTTCTGATTCTCCTGCCATATTAACACAAGGTAAAATTGTCAGTCTTTCCTTAGCCATTTTGCCACCTGCGCACTTCTTACTTTTAAATGCGTACGTTTTATTGGGCAGAGCATTAAAAATGTCTTTGGGATTATAACCACTTAATAATGATGGAAGGTTTGACTTCGGGGTTAACACTAGCACTTTCAACTGAAACTGTTTTGAAACTATATTGTGCCTTCTTTTAAACCGCTCCAATGATGACGCATTAAAATTTTGATTTTGACTTAGTTCATCTATCAGGGGAAGTCCCGACTTTCCTGAATTTGCGACTCAAACTGTCCGCTTAACAGACGATCATGTGACGTTAAACCGAGCAAACTAGTGTCCGTGTCCGGTTAACGGAGTGTCCGCTTAACAGCGAAACAATTTCATTAGAAAAACTATATAGAATTTGAGTTCCCGAAAATATGTCCACTTAATAGGGGTGTCCGCTTAAAAGAAGTGTCCGTTAAGAGAGAATACACTGTAATATATTCTATTTGAAATCGTCACTAAAGAACACAAAAATCGTCATTAAGCGTTCAGAAGTCGGCACTAAAATAATCCATTAAATGATGATTTTACGTAAATGCAGTATAGCCAACATTATATATGATATTTATTGTATATATAACATAATTTAAGTAGCTGTACGATGCACAATAGTAAATTTGTACGTAACATGATAAAAATATGTGCAAGAAGAACGAATTAAATAAATCCGATAAAGAACTTTGAGATAACACACATAATTTTATGTTCATTACGATAATTTCATTGTCCGTAGGTTCGCAACACTGAACATTATTTTCCTCGATCCTACAGCCTCGGCAACTAAATTCCACATTCGTGATAAAAAGTACAACTTCAGTACCTTGATTCATAAATAACTATTACAAAGAAATGTGATTATAAAGTCTTTTAAAATGATTTTTTGACTTACTTTCAATTATATTAAGAACTTAATGTACAAACTACTCGTGAATCTTGACACTGACATTTATCTATAAACTAGCTGACCCGCCCCGACTTCGCACAGGTAAAGCTAGAATAACGATTAGCTACCCGTGTACCAGTAATTTTTCACATTTACTTCAGAGACATGCGCTGCGTAGGGAGCCGGCAACCTGCCTCGCATCGTACATGATACTGCCTTCCCGATTCCCGCACCGCACCTAACAGCGTCCTTTTCTAAACATGTCTCGGGATTTTTTATTAATGTACATATGATGCAAGCTATCTCTCCGACAAACATCGGAAATCTGCTAAAGGTTAAAACTTAGCTATAGATACAAAGATAAAAAAAATAGTTGAAATCATCCCCTATTGTACCGCCTTGAGGGATGATTTTTCAAAAACGCAAAAACACTCTTTATTTCTGACCAAAAGCATAAATAAGAATTTTTATATCCCTAACTTGAGAAAACATAAAAAGTTTCATCCCCTATTTCACCCCCATCAAGTTTTATTTTCGCGACTAAATGTAGCTTATGTGCTTCTCCATGGTCCAATCTATCTCTATACCAAAATTCATCAAAATTGGTTTAGCGGGAGAAATGATGGGTTCTCCATACAAATTTTCATCCCATATTTCACCCCTTCAAGTTTTATTTCTCGACAAAAGGTAGCCTATGTCCTTCTCCAAGTTCCAATCTATCTCTATACCAAAATTCATCAAAATTGGTTCAGCGGGAGAAATGATGGGTTCTCCATACAAATTTTCATCCCCTATGTCCTTCTCCAATGTCCAATCTATCTCTATACCAAAATTCATCAAAATTGGTTCAGCGGGAGAAATGATGGTTTCTCTATACAATCTTTCATCCTCTATTTCACCCCTTCAAGTTTTATTTTCGCGACAAAATGTAGCCTATGTCTTTCTCCAAATTCCAATTTATTTCTGTACCAAAATTTATCAAAATTGGTACAGCGGTGTAGGCGTGAAAACGTAACAGACAGACAGACAGACAGACAGACTGACAGACAGACAGACAGACAGGCAGACAGACAGACAGACACACACACAGACAGACAGACAGACAGACAGACAGACAGACAGACAGACAGACAGACAGACAGACATAGTTACTTTCGCATTTATTGTATTAGTATGGATTATAACCATTTGAATTTCGCAATTGGTTTCCTTGAGGTAGTATAGGCTACGAGATTTATTATAATCGGTTACTTTATACTTTTATAATTTCTAAATCTATGGAAGAAATATAACATGAAGAATGTAAAGGTGAAAAATAAAGAATTTACTGTTTCATAATATTTGTAATAATAAAAAAATGCTTAAATATAAAATATAGACATTAAGAAAAACTGTTTACTGTACCTTGTAAACTACTAGGTATTTCCGGCTGCCCTATTGTTACCAAAATCTAATTAACTTTTCCCCTTAAAGTTTAAATAGTCCAGTCAATGGAGACAAAGAAAGACCTTTGCCTTACAAAAGGTGGGGAAAAAACGATTTTAACGTATGTTGTTTGGGTCAAGACGGGAATGAAAAATTAAAATTTGTGAACTTGGGGAGGCTCGGCGTGAGCCGCCATCTTGGATCAAAGATGCAAAAAATGAGTTTTTCGCTATTATCTCGCAAACAGTGGCCCGTATCAAAATTTTACAAGAATACAAAATTAAAGCTCGTTACTTTTTGTACAAAAAGAGTTCTTGCATTTTTTACCTAGGATGAACTCTCAAAGAGTTATGTTCAAAAATAGGTAACCAGAACAAGAATTTATGAAAGAAGATTTAACCATTCAAAATGTACACAATATTAATTTTTTAATACTTAGAGCCGGTATTATAAACGCCCAGTTAAATTTAGTTCCAAAGTAAATTTAATAAAATGAACAAATTCGAATCAATTTCTATGTTCTTATGACATTTAAAACATTGCTGTCAAAAATTCGCCTTAAATTTGTTCATTTAATTAAATTTACTATGGAACTAAATTTAACTGGACGTTTATAATACCGGTCCTTAGTCTAATAGATTTTGTTATTTGTAACAGTGTACATTTGTCGTGGCATCAAAAGAAGTAAATTATCGATGATTTTTAAATAATTTTTTTCAGCGCTTTCCCACAAATTCATCAACCACTCTGACCCGGTTAAAGATACGGTACCGCGGTTTAAAAATTTTAATTCATTTTGAAATTCTCCTTCATGTTATGGTAAACGATTTTTGGTCCGATGAGCGGTTAACGAATTATGAACAATTTAAACTTATATGAAATTTCACTAAAATTTGAAACATCTGCAAATCGGCTTAGTTTTCATATTTTCTTCTGAAATTTTAACACGTATTACATGCACAATAATGCTTATCTTTAATCGTGTCCAAAGCGTTACGTAGATGACATTCTCTGATTTTGGATGGGTTCCCTTACTGAACTTCAAGAATTCTTAACCCAAATAAATAGCTTATTAAAAATTAAATTCACTTTAGAAATTGAACAAAATAATACTCTGAATTTCCTAGACCCACCTAATCAGACATAATCATCCCCCACAACTCTTTTCACAACCCCACTATCAAAAAATCAGCCTTTAACTAATTATTTCACCGTTTACTTAATATTCCCTTATCTCCAGATAACTTCAAAACTGAATTAAACACTATTTTAACAATTGGATCCAATAATAATTATCCCATAAGCTACATGTTACAAATTCTGAACAAAGTTGAATTAAAAAACATCACAAAACACCCCCATTACAAACTACCACCTACATACTTATCTATTCCTTTTTATCAAAATTTACTAAACACACTCAAACCCATAACTACCCCTTACAACATTTCAATAACAAGTAAATCACATCAAACTTTAGGCAATATTTCAATAAACAACAAACCTAAACCACATAACACCATAAATCAGGCATTTACAAAATTTGTTACAATGAATGTAATTTTGTATATATATAGGGCTCACCAATAGAAATCTTAAAACCCGATTTACAGAACATATTAAAAACAACCCTCCTTCAGCTATGGGGACCCATCTAAAAACAGAGAATCATACTACTTCAATTGAAAACTTAACACTTTTACATCATGAAACCAAATATAAAAACTTAAACTTAAGGCTGCAAGAATTTCTTGACTAGAAAGGTGATGAAGGAAAGAAAATTACTGGATTTCAGTCAAATATTAAATATATTTTCCGCCTCTACCGGTTTCGACACCTCATGTGTCTTCTTATGTATGTATCCATGTTTTACAATCTAAAAATTTTCACCTCCTGAAGAAGACACATGAGGTATCGAAACCGGTAGAGGCGGAAAATATATTTAATATTTGACTGAAATCCAGTAATTTTCTTTCCTTCATAAAAACTTAATTTTGCTTGAACAATACGAAATCCTTTTACATAAAATCAATAATGAAAATTTAATAAACAATATTACAAACCATGGTTACTATCACTTAACTCGTTAGATTTAATTTAATAACTGACAACTGGCAGGTGATATTTTTTTTCGTTTTTGTGAACTTGATTTGTATTCTGACCAATCAAAGAGGAGAATTTATATTCCTATCTAAACCAACGCTATTTTCTTCGATATGAAATTGCAATCCATTGTGTTCTAACTGTAAAATTTCCATTACAATGTATGTATTTGTAACAGTTTCGCGAATTAAACACTCTTATACTGCAATTATTTATAATCCGCAATAAAACTTAACCTTAAAAACATAAATGACATTTACCCCCACCACGAATTCAGCGAAAGTTTGAAAATCCATCGACGCTTCAGTTCGATGGATATTGCTGAATTTAAAAACTTGATACATATTCCATCTAAAATTCATCAAATAATTTAAGAACTCGATGATGGATAAGCGCATTAAGCGCATTATACATCGATGAATAAAAAAACATGCTTATACTTAAAGAGAAGAGACATTTTGATTTGCAGTATATCTTCTCTCTTTGAATTGAAAAGGTCTAAATTTGACTTTAACATTTATTTTCATTTATCTTATATTCTAAACTCAATCCAACAAGGACACAATGTCTACTTTCCATTATTTTCGTTGCTAAACATCTGAACGGTAAGCGTTTACCTATTTTCTTTTAGATTTTTATCAGCTACATAACCTCACTTTTCAACACATGTTGTATACATGTACATATATTTTCTTTAATGGTTTTCACATTTTAACTTTTGAAAATTAATATAGAACAATGTATTTATTAACTTAACGAAACTTAACTTTTATATTTTTATAATATTTGCAACAATTTTTTATATATTTTATATTTTTATATATTTTTCTCTTTCATATTTACTTACATATCTACAGTGTTGCATACATTTATACAATGTTTTCTATATAAATATATTTAACACTGTACATATTTAATATTTAATCTATTCATTTAGAATATATGTAATATTTTCAGTTGGTTCAGTTGCCTGATGATGGGATTCTCTAAAATCCCGAAATCGATCGCAACCATAGGAATGAATAAAAATTAAAATATTCAACGCTAGTATACTTATTTCCTACACCACTCCTAATAGATTAAATGACTATATTTATATTATAATAAGTATTGAACTAAACAAAAATCATGAAATTAATTAAAGAAATATTTAAATTTTCTATTTAATTTACTTACTAGATAAAGATAAGTTACCAAAAATTGTATTGGAACCAAAATATAGTAAAATTAAATTTAAATAAGATGAAAGTAGGTAACCATTTGCATACTTAAATTAACAATTTTTTATGAAATATTTATTATCCATTTCAAATTATTTAAAATGTTAAAGTTAGTTTCGTAAATTACACTAAAATATTAGACATATTGGCTAAAAATAATATCTACTTATAACTATACAATTTTTTTTCTGTGCATACACATATTACACCATTGAAAAATTAAAAATCGGATTGTAGGAATCTTAACACGTATGCGCGTTGTAACATAATTCCTATAATCGTATTTAGCTCATTACTGCGTTGAGAGGTAAATTTTTAACACAAATGTCAGTACTGACGAATTATTCTTCGATAGAATTCGAACTTTGCTATCAGTACCGATAAATTCTTGCCACACTCGGATGTATATTTGATATGGTGAATATAAGTGCAACAAATTTGTTACATCTAAGAAGCTAATAAATACAGTAAGTATGTCGTAAGACTATGTTTATGGTTAAGGTTAGATAGCAAATACATTTCCTGAAAAAAATCGCTATTTGGGGTTATAAAACTTGACCTATATAGCTCATTCTGGCCATTAATTTAAGTTAAAAATTTATCCTCATCGATATAAATTGCAGCATAAAAGAGCCATTAAAATTACGCGCAATTACCTTTCCGCCGATAAATTGTAATGACCATTAATAAACGATGTAGAATGTTCTATAAAAGATTGTTGTTTACAAAGCAAATAAAAGTGAGGATTGGAGAAGAGAGAGACATCATCTTATTGTGTTGTGGACAACGTAATTAGCCCGCGCATATATTACAATTAAAAGTTGGATTCATCTACATAATGGAGCCGTGCAACTTCTGAGAATGAACTGCACTTAAATGTGATTAAGATAAGGTGCTGCAAAGGAACGGAAGACAGAATTTCTTTTGTACCTATTATAAACTACACAAGAAAATATACGGGTACTACATTATAATTTACTCAAATGCACTGCTATTAACTGCATTTAAACTCCCCCAGGTAATGCAATTCTAATAGCAAATTTAGATAAAAAAAATGTTATATTAAAATCACGATATAAAATATTTATATACGGGTGAGCACATCAAAAAGTACAAGCAGATTTCAAATTTTTGGCACATCTAGTTGTTATATGTAATGCGTAAATAAATAGTAGGCACCTACTCGTATAGTACACAAAACACATTTGCTAAATTTCAAACGGTACTTGACAAACAATGAAAATATAGTTTATCGATATATTGAAGACTGTTTTTCGAAAGCAAATTTATGTAACTTAGTTACTGTGAAGTATACTGAAGTATAAATAAATATTGAAGATGGATGTGTGAAAAATTTATGGACCTCGCTGAAATTTGATCCCAGGACCTTCCTATATTCTTTATTAACAATATAGTTCGTATATTTATTCATTTTGTACACAGGTAGGTAAGTCTTATTTAAAGTTAGGGTATCATAATAGTGAAGGATCGTATCGTAATGTTAATTATTATGGTACTAGTCGTTCGCTGAGTTTGATAAGACGGCTTGTACCATAATACTTGTTACTTACTTAATCCTTAAGCCTTTTTACCTTTCGGTGTAAGGCTATGCGTGTCGGTGTCACTTTCGGGTTTCAGTTTCTGGACTTTTTTCCAGTAGTTCTTCCATGTAGTTCTGTCTTTCATCTTTGCCTTGCAGTCTTGCCACGACGCACCTCTCCTTTCTGCAGCCGCTCGTACTTCTTCCTCCCATGTTTTTATTGGCCTTCCTCTTTTCTTTTTACCCAGTAATTTCGCATCGTACACACATTTTTTTAATCTTGCGTTGTTCATTCTTTGTATGTGTCCTCTCCATCTAAGTTAACCCTCTTCTATTGTTTCTTTTAGTGGTTTTGTGTTTAATTTTTGTCTATATACTTCGTTTCTAATTTTATCCAGTTTACTCTTCCGCTCAATTTTTCTTAGATATTTCATCTCTATACTTCTTAGTTTACTTTGCTGCCTTTCATTGGTGGACGATGATTCGCATCCATATGTAATAACAGGGGTTACTACTTTTTTATAAACATCTACTTTAGTTTCTTTTGAAACTTCCTTCTTAGCCAAGAATTTTTGTTTTAAAGCATTAAAAAGTCTCCCTCCTTTGTTTATTCTTTCATTTATCTCCTGTTCAATGTTGCCTGCTTCACTGATATTTACTCCTAGATATTTAAATGTCTTTACTTGTTCTATTTTTGTGTTTTCTATTTTTATGTTCTGGGGTTTTCCTTTTCCATTTATTGTCATTGTTTTCGTTTTGTCTTTATTTATTTTCATGTTCCACCTCTTGAATTCTTCATTAAGAATGTTTAAATTATGCTGTAAGTCATTTTCCGATTCTGTAATGATGATCATATCATCGGCATAACTTAATTCAGAGACTTTCATGAGTTTCATATTTCTGTATCCTACTCTGTACATTTTAAGTTTAGGTTTCACGTTTTCGAGTATTTAGTCTAGGTAGATGGTGAAGAGAAGGGGGCTGAGAATATATCCTTGCCGTAGGCCTGTATCTGAGCTGAACATTGTTGACTTGTATTTGTTGACCGTATTACATACGAAATTTCATCTGCTGACGTAAATCAACGAAAAAAAAAAAAAAAAAAAATGTATACTAAGATCGCACGTCCGAAGTTAAAACTTAAATGGTTGACATTTGCTTGGTCGCACAGCAATATCATCTCTTGATTGCCCCAGGGAGCTTTATAAATAGTGATTCTGTCGAGACGAGACATTTCTCGATTCTCGTCTCGTCTCGTCTCGTACTCGAGATGGCTCGTCTCTACAAGACGAGACAGAAATGTAAAAAATATTTTACGAGACGAGATATATTTGCCGAGATCTTGTTTCTCGAAAATTGTTTCGACATTTCTCGGTTGTTAATTTTCTCATGAAATATTTGTAAGTGAAATTTAACATATTTTTAGTGATATGTAATAAAGTTTTTGACATTTTATCTGCCAGAATTTGTTAAGCGTGCATTACACGATAAAGTTTTTCTTTTCAAGTGACTTGCAAAGTTTTCTCTCTTGTACAATGACATAAGTACAAGAGAGACAAATGAATAGACTTTTAACGAAAAACTTTTAAAGAAAAACTGGGTCATGCCCTAAAGTCCCTACAAATTTTGTCTGTCAAGTAACTGTCAAATGTCATTTGTGTTTATATTATTGATGTAAACAAATACCTAATGCTTTAAGTGATCGATATTAATCTGAAAAATGGCAAAATGGGATAGAAATTGAAATCTTAATGTAAGAATAACTTAAATTTTGACACTTGGATATTTTAATTCACGCAAAACGTGTAAATACACTTGTAGGGTCACTTATAAAGACACTTTTCAAGTCACTTGAAAATAAAAACATGTTGTAATCCAGGCTTTAGCAAAGATTTTTAGCGTTATTTTCTATTTAGTGTTTTATAACAGATTAGATAATACTAGATAAATATTAAATTAATAAAATTATAACAATAATATTTGCACAAGTTTTAGATTATATCAAATTTTGACAGATAAAACGACAAATACTTATCTTTTTGTTCAAATTACTATTAATACAAAATATATAAATTTAATAATTAGTTTATGGGACCGAAATATACATATTAAATTTCCATCGAGAAATCTCGGCGAGAATCTGGGCCGAGACGAGACTCTATTAAACGAGACGAGAAAAATTTCGAGACGAGACATAACTTCATGAATTTGAAACGAGTCGAGACGAGACAATGAATTTCTCGTCTCCTCTCGTCTCGACCGAATCACTATTTATAAACGTAAATGTTTAAGTGTGCTGGGTGCTTTTATAAGATGTCAAAATCCTGTGAGCATTTTAATCAAATTCTAACAAAATTTTCAAGAAAGAATTTTAATTTTATTGGGAGAAGGCTAGGAACAATTCAAATTTTATTTTCTGGCCAAGAACTCCACAAACTCTAGTTTTAATACCGGGAATGAGGGCGCGATTTATTCCCGTTTTCATTTAAATGTCATTTTTAGACTTTCAAAAAATTAATTTCGCGATTATAAGCACGTAGTAACGCTGTTAATACTGTTTTCTAAATTATAAACAAATTATATTTACAACAAATACAAATGTATGTAATATTAAATTTACTTAAATATAAATAACTAAATAAATATATCACAGCATATTACCTATTGTTGGGTGTGCCAATTTGCTTTGTACATAGATATCGGTAATGACAGCAGTGAAAGCAGGAATCAGTCACGCCAAAACGGCGAGTTTGGAACAAGAGCTTCTTTTGACACATATTATGATGTTTCTCGGCCACTGTAACGTAGGCTATGACCCGAATTTCGGTTCGTCTTTCCCCGAGTTTACCCGAATCCCAAATGGAACGTGTGACGGTGTCTTGTTCACTGCCCAAGAAAAAGTGTGCAAGGTGAGTCTAAAGAAGTGATTTTATTGTACAATAGTATTGTTCAATAATAATACTCGTAATGATGCTCTTTGTCCAGTTCTGTAAAATGGATGAGTTGAGTAATAATTTAGTTATTCTTTCATTATTCCTAGTCATTTTTCTAAAGAGAAATTTTGATAATTATTTTTGTTAACACTTTCAAGTTTATTAACATTAATAGAACTTTAATTTCGTAATTTATTTGAACATTTCATAATTTCATTTTCAGGGTTTTGTTTCAACAGAATTGTTTTTAATATTTCAATGAATTTTAACTTTATTATACATATTTAGTTGCAAATCTGATGTGAAGTCCATTATTTTCAATTTTTATGAATATTACAAACGGGTTAATGAAAAGTGCAATATTATTTTCTTCAATAGTAAATTCCATTATGCGAGAATAATATTAATTAAAAGATTCTTATTTTCTTTGTTAATTCCATTGTAATTCACAGTAAAATTTTCAGAACACGTATTTAATTTATAAAAATGATTAAGTTTTTTACTGAGCTTCTTACATACATAATTAAGCTTTCTCCCAAAGACGATGTGATAATGAATAAAGCAAATTATAATATATTAATTAAGTAGGAATTATACACGAAATATGCACATTCAGAAAAAAAAAAAATTAACCCGCAAAAGATTAATTTATTTATAGATCAATTCTAGGCAACCATCGCAAAACATAATTTATTTATGAAAATAGACAATCATTCCTTATGGCTTTCATAATATTTATCGTTGCTCAGATAGAAACAGTAGATACAGTCAACCTTTTTGTAAACAAGTATGTTTTAGCAACCGCTTAAAATTATTATTCAGCAGATACAGATATGGCGATAAATTTAGATTAGTGAAATTTTTAACAACACCTCTATTTTACAGAACTAGTTCAATTATTATAATTGTTCAGTTAATTCCGAACAATAAAAAATATTTAATTTCATATTGTAAATTGATTATAAAAGTTAATTGAATTCATTAAACATTTTAGAAAGTCAGTCGAAATTTGACGTTTAAGTTTGTAGTGAAAACCGTGCAAACTAACATATTTTCCTCAGAACTTTCCCTAGTACCTACTACAACGCTTAAATTCAAAAAGATGTAAATAAATATCTAAGAAATAAATACACTACTTATTGATGCACAACTGTTTGCAATTATAAATATGTGCGCGCAAAGTACACTAACTACCTTATATTAGATCGGGGTTGAAAATTTCTTGATCTGATTGATCGGAATGAGTTTACGAACGCGATAGATTAACCCGAATCATTTTATGAAGACTTCATTTTTTTCCCTTGCTTTTCTTTTCTCTTTCATTAATTTCCCTTGTCATTTTTAGCATAATTTCAGTGATATTCAGGTATTTCAAAAGTTTTGGTACAAGATTTAAGGGCATTTAGTACTGGCTAAAATTAATATAAAAAGCTTCATAAACAACATCTTTAGTAATTTCCGAGGTATAAGGCAGGGAAAAATAAGTTGTTTTACAGGGTTTATCCCTGCTATCTCGAAATCTATAAGAGTTACGACTTCGATCAAATGAGACTTTTTATTGACCATTCAGAGGTCATCATTTGGACTAAGGCGACCTAGACCACAATATAGTTCTCAAATTAATTTTATTTACTATTAGGAATTGAGAAAAATGTTTCGTATAAAATTTCATTGTCGTTTTACTGCCATAAACAAAATATTGTCCTCATTTTGAATATTTTAAATCTAAATCTTAAAGAGTGAAGTGTAGGACAAGAAACAAGTCATTATTACAAATAAACAATTTAATTAATTTTTAACATAAATTGAGTGATCTTTTTCAAGAAACCGTATCATGTAAAACGGGGTTTAAAAGATATAATTAAAAATAAATGCAAAAAATGGTTAAAATAACATTGATGATATCAACGTCCTAATTATTATGACACATTAGTTATCCTTCCTTCTAAAGGAAATTCTTTTGCTTTTAAACTGTCTAATGTAAACTTCTTTAAAAGTTACTAATTAATTTTAAGATTAATTACTGTATGCACAGAGAAACTTAAATTTATTTTATATATCAAACGAAACGTAAATTAAAGGGTAACTGTTTAAAAAATTAAAAAATATCGCACGCTCTTACACAAAAATTTGTAAATAGATTGTAGCAGGTTTATTTCCGTATTCATAAACGGTTCGTTATAATTTTTATCCAATAAAAACAGTCGACATTGAAAGAAAAGTCGAAATTTTATTTGTCAAGTTTGATTCTATTTGTCAAAAATTATAACGAACCGATTCGAAACTTCACGAGTGTTTATGAATATGGGCATTAGTGTTATATTTTTTTCAATAATAGTATAATTAATGAACGAATGTCATAATTCCCATTTTATTTTGTGCGAAGGAAGTTCATATCGGACAAAATAATTGACAATTATGAAATGAGTTTTTTATACTATTTTTTCTATTTTGCACCTTTTTTCATTTTTACCTCCCGCTACCCTTGGTAAGCGAGGTATACGGATCGTGCTAAAAATCACATATCTTGTATGCCCTATTCTAATATGAAAACAAGCCATTAGATTTTGATGTAAATCGGATAACCGGAAATGGCACTTTACCTGAAGCTCATAATGGTTTTTCTTCAAAAAATACCATTAAATGCCATTTTTTCGCATTTTGTCGTTATGAAAATTAAAAATTATTGAATTTTCTACAGGAATACATTAATATTTTGTCTATATATTTTACAGATAAATTTAAAAATAATTTTTTTTACAAGTCCCGAAGCCTAAGAAAAACACATTTCCTTTGTTACACAGTTCATATTTCAAATTAATGTAACTGACAGTAACTGTCACTGTCAAAAAACTAATCACTTCAAATTAATAATAGTGACATTTTAAAAAGAAAATAGTAAATAAAGCAATAATTTTATGCAATGGAACAGTTTGCAGCGTTAGTAAATCCGTAGGTATGTATTTAAATTAATAAAAATTAAATAGCGGGAGGTTTTGTGTTGGCCACATCAGATTTTTAAAGAAAACATCGTTGCTTCAGAATTTAGGGAATTTGATGAATTGGTGACACTAATATGTGATGTTGAAAAATTAAACTCTAACCTTATTTGGTAACACCAAATATTTATGATGTTTTCTATTTCTTTCTAATTTTATTACTACATTTTTTCTTTTCTTCTTATTCTTACTTTTAAATTATAAATTATATAGAAATTAAATTCTTAACAGTCATTTGTGCTCATTTTTTAGCGAGCAAGTTAGCAAGATTTGACATTTGATATTTTTTGACATTCATAGCTCTCGAATGAGCTATTGACAAACTTTTTTGGGTGCTGTAATAGCTTTGTTTCAGAAGCAAAATAGAAAAATTACAATATGCAACGATTTTTACCTCTCGCTAAGAGAGGTATTGGATTCATGCTAAAAACCGCATTTTCAGATTTCAGTGAATAAGCACGATTTAAGGTCACTAGAATCGGATTTTAACACTTTTTACAATGATGTGTGTGTATGTGTGTGTGTGTGTGTGTGTGTGTGTGTGTGTGTGTGTGTGTGTGTGTGTGTGGATGTTGCTTTAACTACGTATTCCTTAATCTGACATTAATGGGAAGAATTGAAAACGTTTTGGTAACAATTGGCCAACCGGAAGTAGTAGTTTCTTAAAAAAAAAAATTTATTTAGAAATTTATGTTATTACAAAGATTAAAGAATATAAAAGTTCTCTATCCGATACATTAAACATTTTTATTATTGAAAAATTAAAAAGTTTGTAATTGACAGAAAAATGTCAGTGTCAAAATTTAGAGACATTACTGAAGGATTTTTTTGGGAAGTATGTACATTTAATATTTCTTATATTATTATTAATTAAATATTTAAAATTACAGATAACATATATTACATCCATAAGAAATACCGTCAATCTCGTCAATGAATTTGATGAATCTCGGACATTTAGAAGAGTAGGAGGAAACTTATTTATAGAATGAATTAAAAATGTAAAAATATATGAACAATACATGTAATTAGAATTTTATGTGTATACCAGAAATGTTAAAGGCAATATGTACTTATATAGCCTAATATCAAAATGGCGAGAGGTCTTGTGCTGGCCACAACAGATTTTTATGAGTTGTCGGTTACCAGCTTCTAGAAGTGCAATTTGTCAGTTTTTAATCAGTAGGATAATGGTGACAATATTTTTGCAAAAATAAGCTTGTATTATTTACATAATGATTGCTCACGTAAATGTACATAGCACAACGCGAAAGAATATGGGCGACGGTTGTGCGGAGAGTAGGGGGGTATCACTGGATACTAGCGTAACGCGTGCATTGACGATGTTTAGAAGAACTAAGGACATATTTCTTTCGCCACCTTTCGCTCAGCTACGCGCTCGCGGTATACTTTTGCTTTTGCGTTGCGCTGCAAATTTTAACTACTGAATAGGAATGAGAATAAATGTATGAAAACAAAAATATGAAAAAGAAATTGAAATATTTTTTATTACAATATTGCATTAAGCTTTACAAAAATATAAATCTTATATACCAGTTAGTATTTTACAATTAATAATTAGGTAGGTATTTAATATAATTCATGTGTTTAATAATAAAATAACGATTCCTTAATTTTACTTACAAAAAAATAAGAACACTGCAAGTTAACGTTAACATAAAATAAACAATATTAGGACATTTAAGAATTTTTGTTATTTCCAATAATATTATTTTAGTTATCGCTGTAAATTTTTAGCGTTAATTAACAATGTACTATTTATTCCCAATAGAAATATATTAATATCATGTTTATTTGGGATTTATAAGACAGATAATTCTTGAAGGTATGTGTATTATTCTATTATTATTATTTATTTTTTAATATTTTTAGTTTTCTATCATGTATTTTATGCCTCAATTCTGTGCTTGTCCATTTTAAATGTTTCATTAACAAACAGTGTATTACATGAGAAATCATAAATTGTTTATGATCAGTACAGTTATTAAACCACAAAGGATATTTTAATGAAATTTTCTTAATACACTTCTTATATATAGTAGCTTTAATACCAGTATTATGTATAGTATTTTTAAATTCGACAGAAAATATTTTGCAACAAATAGCTACAATTTTTTGAATATTTTCGGTAGGAATTTTTAAATAACTTATATTTTCAGATGTAGAATAATCTCTATTAATAGTTAATAGTTGTTTTTTATCATTTGCATCCTTCTTTGTATGTAAAGTTTTATTACAAATTTCGCAATTAAATTTTTTGAGACAACAATGGACAACGTAGCCTGTAAAATATAGCATACTGTTAAGAGTGAATAAATCATTATCAAAATTAACCTGTACTTCCACATCATTTTCACTTGTATCAGACGAATTTTCGGAAGACGGAGAAGTATGTTTTATACTCCGAGAATCAGTAGCTACTTCCGTTTCATTCGAAACTGGACTGTCATCTTCAAAGTTGATAGAAAGATATTTATTATTATCAGTTTCACAGTTAGATGATTTTACTTCATCTTGTAATCCTGACATAATTGTTCTTTGTAGGGCAATTCGAAATAATCTTACAGTAGGATTAGCACTATGACCGCCATGTCTTCGAATAAAAGAAAATAAATTTTCTAATGGATCTTGGTTTAGTCTGTTTGTAAGAAGAAATGAAACATTTTCGCATTTTAAATTCTCCCACATTTGAAGTATACCTGTTATTGTTTGAATAAGTCCCGAAAAACAATAAATATCTTTTCTTACTGACCCTTTTTTGTTATAAACTTTCCATTTTTTAATCCATTCAATAGATTTTTTTAGATAGTTTTCAACATTTGGCTTTATTGACGATAGTGCACTTTTAAAAGGATTAACATCGTTTAAGTTTTTGCTGTTTAAACAATCGAAAATGTCATTTAAATATTGAAGAAAATCAGCTGTATTTAATGCAGTTTCACTGTGTATAACATTTAATTGTCTAGCTGTTTTAATTGCAGTAGCAAAAGAGTGACTGAATACTTGGGTTGCAAGCTTTACATTCATTTTTTGAAAAGAATTGGGTCTTATGTGTGCGTTAGTTATTTTGACTAACGAACGTGTTATGTTTTTATCTTTCTCATAAGTGATTCTAATCAGTGGCGGCTCGTCCAGGGTGGCAGAGGGGGCAGTGCCCCCTCACATTTTTTTACATCAATATATTATAGATTAATTATTATAAAAGTATCAATTTGATCCTATAGTTAGCATTAAACAAAGTACTGTTTAAATTGAAATTAGCGCTGTGCCGCTCAACAGCGCAATATGCATCAAATTCTGCTTGAGGGGGCATGCCCCCTTCAGAGAAAAATTATGGCATTATACTCCGCGATACGTCCCAAACTTGTGCAGTACCTAGTGCAGCGCTCACCAGTGATGCACAAGTGAGACGTGCGTCGGGTCACGCTGCACACAGAGGCGGCAAGCCCCCCCTGGCCATCTATAATACTGATTTCTTTACTTATGTTCTACAGCAAATTACCCGTGCTAATGGGTACACTATATTTTCAGTATTCTTATTATTTTCTTATTCTTATGAAAATATGAAATCTATTTACCGGTTTGTTCGCATTTAAACATTGGATTTATTATTTAAATAATAAATATGTATATATTATATTTATAATAAATTCTATGATACATATTAATGATTAATATGGAGTTATATAGAATTAATTTGTATGAAATAAATTAATAATTTAAAGTTAAAGTAAACATTCTGTAAAACTGATATAACAACATACATAAAGTATTTTCAAAAAAATTTATTTACGAATTTTAATAAATAAATATGCATGTATTTAAAAAAATCATCGAAGAGTTTTTTTTTAACAAAATTGATATTTTAATTTCCAAATGAATGTTATTTTTCAAGCTTGTAAATTAATTCATAAAAATAATACCAATATCTGAGTGAGAGAGCCGCAGAGGTGGCAAGCCCCCGTTGTGATTCGGAAAGAATCGTACGTACTCGGAGCACTTCGTACCTCGCGTTTCGCGTAGTAAGAGCAAGTCTCACAAAGCACCTCAGTCACAGGTCTCAGTCGTATACAACTTGCGTTACTCAAAGGTTGAATGTGTAGTATTGTAATATTCCAATTTTACTACTTATTATTATCTTGTTACTTCTACTTCCTTCTATTGTAATGTATTTTTGTATCGTTATTTCTTCTTTTTGGAGGTCTTCTTCTAGTTTTTTCTATTGTATTTACATTCTTGTTGATAATTAATATTAAAATTGTTAGTAAGCAAATCGGATTTCTAAATAAAGTTCCATGACCACAAATTAATTTGCCCCCCCGCTCAAAAATACCACGAGCCGCCACTGATTCTAATATCATTCCAAGATACTTTTTTGTTATCAATATTTATATCTTGTTTTAATAAAATATTTCTAACGCTTTTAAAAAGATGTGGCACGTCATATAAAGCAAAAATTTGTTTGTTTCTTACGTAGAAATAAGGGTTACTTTCATTAATATTTAGCAAATTATACATTCTCCGATTATTTGACCCCTGGTCACACGTAACAGCTCTTATATTTAATCCTAAATTTTGTAATTCCATTACAGTATTTTCCAGCATTTGTTTTAGAATATGACCTTTGACAGGACCTGCACTTACGACATATGAAACAGGAAGTTTCCAAGAGGAAAATAAACCTCGTACCATGAAAACTAAAGCTTGAGTTCCTATAAGAGTAGATCTTCCTAAAAAACCCAGGTCATTAAAGCCTTCTACAACATCGCGTATCTTATTATACTCTAGTCCTTGTTTAATAGACATTTCATCTAAAATTAAAATAACATTTTTTTCCATATTATTCATACCATTAATTTTCAATTTTAATTTAGAAAACAAACTAGGTACTATTCCAGTAGGTAACTGAAAAACATTTGCCCATTTTCTAATAGTGGATAGAGCAGGAATATTAAACTTTAAACTGTGCTTCATGTATTTATAATTACTTGCTGATTTAAAAAATAAACTTAGTGCCATATTTCTTTCAGCTTTTGTCCACTGTTGTCTTTTTTGTTTTTTGTTAACATATTTATGAATATATTGGAATTTTTATTATTTGTTATTAATTTATTTTCTAATATTTGCAATTTCCTTTTCAAGTTAAAAATTTCATTTCGTTTACGTTTTAATAAAATAGACTGTCTATCAATTCGTTTTAATAATTTAGTAGGAGATTTTTTTTTAATTGGCGAGGAAGTTTCAGGTAATTTTATGTTAAATTTTTTATAATTTTCTGGTGATGGCGAAAGATTCAATTTTCTTCTAACTGACTTTTCGGGAGTTACTATTTTTATTACACCTGAACTTGTTTGCACTTCAAAGTCTAAAGAGTCACATTCACGCTTATAAGTTTTCTTGGGGGTCAACACTTTCAAGTTTTTGGGCGATAAGGGATCCGTTTGTGTAGAAGAAGTAGATGGAATTTCTTGGCGTAATGACTGTGGTATGGCGTTTGGAATGAGTTTGTTTCTAAGAATTTTATTAACAAAATCACTATCATGGAAATGTTTCTCGCACACTAATTTTGATGATAATGTTTCTTTTGATAATTTTAAAAGTTCAATGTTTCCACAATTTTCTAACCAGGAGTCACAAAGTGATTCATTTTGAACAGGAAATTTAAAAAAATGTAAATCTGGGTTTGTTTTCCGGTTGGAGGTACATAACTTGAAACTGCACTTCTTGTACTGCGACATTGCAAGACACGATATCACTTATTTTATAACCAATGCCAAATTTTCTTATTCTGAAAAGAACAACAATGATAGTATGGCATGAATAATTAATTTTATGTAGCATTAACAGTATCGGACAATAATAATTATAACAATATCCAAAATTTTATTTGAATATTACTTGCATATTTTGTAATTGTAGGTAAATTTAAAACAGGCTTTACATTCATTCAACAGTTTTAATAATATGAATTTTGTTTATAACAATAATGAAGTATGTAATAATCGAGCTAAAATTGTACGATCTCGACTTACTAAATTTGACCCGGATTGCACTTCTGAGAATAAATATTAATAATTTTTTCTTTCAAACTGATTAGTTTAATTTTAATATTTTGTTATGTCCCGCTGCCGCTACCCTTGGTAACGAAGGATATAGGATTCGTGCTAAAAATCAAATATCGAGATTTTGATAAATAAGCACATTTTAGATCCCTAGAAACCGGTTACTTAATATAAAAATAAAAAATGTTGCAAAAGAAAATGCTGATAATACATTGAAAATTGAAACAATAATTATACCTCTATTAAAAAACTTAATATATGCACATACATTTGCACCATTGTTAAATTTGTATTTATTCCACGCTTATAAATAGTAACATTAATAGATATTTGCACACTAAGTGAGCTAAGATAATGTTTATTCATGAGAAGAAAGTTTAGCTCACGAGCCCGTAAGAGAGAGTGAGTTAATTTCTTCGAGTGAATAAACATTCTTAGCTCACGTGGTTTGTACAATATTTTATTCAATTTTGACGAAATAATACTAAAAACCATTATAATATTTAATTTTGACAAAATATAAAACTGATCAGTTAGTAGCCTGAGCATGACAATCGTCGCTGATAGACGTCAAGTCATATATTTAAAATGCTTTATTGTCTGTCATTTGTGCCGTGAAAAATTATGAAAATGGCTGATAATGTCTAATAAATATTATGGTGAGTGTTATTTTCGTACCTGATGTTATTTTAAATGCATTATTTGTTGCAGAGTCAGTTAAAATTTTGTGAGAGTGATTTAAAAAAAATTAATTCACATGTGAAAAAAATGTTACTTATAGTTGTTGCTATGGAGTTAATAAAGACAGTTTAAAACGTCAAAATTGAATAAAAAAAATTTATTTCATTAAATAAAATGTTACTTGTAGTTGTTGCTATGGAGTTAATAATGACAGTTTAAAACATCAGAATTTAATTGTTAAATGGAATCAATCACTTTCAGTTTTGTAATTATTATAAATGAAATATGAATTATTTAAATAAAGTAAAACATTACAATGCTTTACAAATTAGTTTTATAAATAAATGCTAATTATTACTTGCTTTAATATAGTATATGCCTCAGGAATAAAGCGTGCTGAATTCAAACTATTGTTTAAATTTTTCAAAATTATGCAATATTTTTTAAATTCTGAAATGGTATTAATTTTTACAAATATTTTGAATTTGTCCGTCCCTGTTAATGAATTAATAAAAATCGACAAAATAGGTACTTACCAGTAATACGGAAATAATATAAAAGAATATAAATGTCGAATAAAAAGCACTATTCACTCACAATTACTAAATTATTTTTAGGATGTGTACTTTGTCAATATCTTCAGTATACTAATACAATATCTAGTTCCGAGGCACGCTATGCATTTGATTGTTTTGCTATGTCGCACTGTTAGTATTTATGTTAGTTTGTCTATGTCAGCGTTAAAGTGTTATTTTCTTAACTTTTAAATAATCATCATGTTCTTTATCAAAACAAATATATTAGAAAGTGTATGCCATAATTTGTCGTATTATAATTTTTTTAATACCTACGTATTTAAAAAGGGTAAATAAGAAAAGAAATTATGTATATATCGTACATGGAGATTCAAGACTATAATAGTGTAAAAAACTAACTATTTGCTGGGACGTTATTGAAAAACATAAGCCCGATGCGAGATAGTTTCATTATTATAGGTCAAATAAATTATATTATATTGTAAATGAATGGATAATGGTTTCTACTTTATCGATCGAGGGATCAAGAAATACACTTAATGTTGCTCTTCCCGGCCTACTGATGACACTAGTATCGCGGGGAAGATTTTCGCGTCTGTATACGTGAGCAATCTGTATAGTGTTTTGAATCTGTGATAATATGTATTTAAATCCGAATTGTGCATTCTACTGCGCTTATACAAATCTTAGATACTAAATAAACCAAAATACATTTTCCAGACATATTTGAAAAGTATAGTGGGATCGGTATATATGAGTAAGTTGACACTTATTAGTTATGAAAGGTATCAGCAGAATTGTGAGGAAATTCCTCAAAATTACGACATCTAGGTACCTCTTTCAATATATTGATAGAAAAATACAGAATATGTATAACACGAATACAAAAAAAATTATTTATATATAGAATAATTCAGTGAAAACGTTTGGAGTTGCCATCTGCAACAATATATATTTTAACATAGATATTAAATTGCAGATATATTTATATTATTTAGTTACTAATATAAGATAGTCGACATATTTCTCATTGTGTATGGTAACAATTATTATGTTTACACCAAAGAAATTATTTGTGTTGTAAAGTGTTAATTTGATTTGTAGGTATTTATATACCGAGTCTATTGTAGTTCACTATAACATTTTAAAACAATAATCCTCAGGTAAGAAATTAATAAAAGGTATACAAGTTTTGACATTTTCTGTTCACAACTGCATTCTTTAATTTTCCATTTTAGTAATTGTGTTATTCTTATTATATTGTCATTAACAAACAAAATATTGTTCCGGCCACACCTGGAAAATAATTTTAATGAGTTCAGAAATTCCTAAAACTTGTCTGCTAACTACTCAATTTAAAAAGTGCTTGTTGGAACAAGTAAAATATCTCTCCGAATTTGGTAAGCAATCTACTGTACTAATACTATTGTGTATTTTGTGAACATACCCATAATTAAACAATTTAAATGATATAATAAAACTCGTTACTGGGTGCAGAATTTGAATCTATAAATTTAAATCAATAGATACATATAACTTTCAACTAAAAAGAATTTATTCAAAAGTCTACTTTCCAGTATTGAAGTACTGAAAAGGCAGAAAAAATATTTAAGCAAATTTAAATTATTTAACATTCAATCTCAATAATATGATATCGTACATGGAGTTTCTAAAAGAAATGTTTATTTCTATCTTTGGAAATATCACAGAAAAAAATATATTTACATAATTTGTTAAAAGTGCTTATGTAAAAATAATTAAACGTCAAAATATTTGCATATAGACATAAACAATATTGAGCTCTAGTCTATCAAATAAAATAGTTTATAACGAATATTAAAAGTGAGAAATTTCGTGCGAGTGAGAAGTTTGTCGCTATTATTTTCTGAAGTGGTCGTCTTAAAATATATATCGTACTAGAGTTGTAGTATTGATAGTACATCACATAATTTGTAGGTCAATAATCCGTAAATAAAAAATAACAATAAACATATAAATTTCAGAATTGGATTGCACTGTAAACATTGGTATACGTGCGTATACAAACATCACTTCTTATCCTACTTCGGAAATTTCTTTCACACCCTCAAAATTTCCCCAAACTTTCCAACACAAATTTAACTTCTTTACTTCAAAATCAATATTCAATTACATGAAAGGTAGGTTCGCTGTAAAATCGCTTGCAACTCCCATAAAAAGCAACCGCAGTTAAGTTGGCCTAGCCTCGAGACTTGGCAAAGTTTAAAACTGCGGTGGGGAAGATTTGTTATGGACAACACAAGTGGATAATCGCGTTTCCGGCCGGGAAACAATAAACCGGAAGTGCCCGGGGGTCGTTCCCGCCAAGACGGCCAGCTATTTACGACCACATCTAGAAACCTAAGTTCACAAAAAGAATTAATTAGTAACTTTTCACCGACAAGTACAGGACTAAGTTTGAAGTTCTAGTAACATCGAAAAGGTTAAATACGAGACTATTTTTTCTTCATAGAACTAGAACCAGAGTTTTGGCTAAAAATTCATACACAATAATCTATTAATTACTTGCAAAGTTCTGTAGGTATTTAATATTAAATTTTTATTGTAGTCAGTTTTACTTTCAATTTTTATATTTTAATTTAATGGAGAACCAAATGTTCAAAATAGTTTTAAATAGCCAGTCTCAATATTGTGAAAGTGTGGATTGCAATGTTAGGATCCAATAGTATAGGACCCTTTTTATTGATGGCACACTGAATTCCCATAAATATTTGAAGTTACCCCAGACCGAGTTGGGCCTGCTATTGATAAAGTTGCAGAGGCAAATATGATTAGGTTTCAGCACGATGGCTGTCTTACTCATTTTACAAATGAAATTGGAAAATTTTTAAATTAATGTTTCCCAAATTGCTGGATAGGACACGGTATCCCAGTAAACTGGCCAGTATGATCCCTGGATTTGCCCCCAAATGTCATTTTTATGCGGGTATTTAAAAAATAATATCTGCAAAACTAGACATGCAAATGCAGACTCTGAAACTAAAATTTTTGGAAGGATGCAGAAAAATTACAAACCGACAATTAAAAAATCTGATGTGGTCAACACAATACCTCCCGCTTTTTAATTTTTATTAATTTAAATACATACCTACATATTAACTAATTCTGCAAACTATATTAAGTTCCTTTGCATATCCATTGCTTTACATGATCCATTTCGTTAATGTGTAACTGTAAGCTAATATTTGACACTTTGTTAACACGTACTTATTCACAGGTGTTTGATTTTTAGTACAGCAAACATACCAAATTTATATCGGATCATTCTGTAAATCTAATATTTATGTATGATGGAAAACATATTATTTTTACTAACCTTAATTTCATTAGAGTCAATACAATCTTCTTAACACGGTTTCATTATTAATTGTAATGTAATTGCTTCGTGACAGTGACATTTGTTTAAATATGTCAAAATTGTTATTAAAATATTTTGTTTTTGTTTGACGCATAGGCAAGATGTACAAAAATAAATTAATGTATAATTTAATATTTAAAGTTATTTCAAGTTATTTACTAAATGTTATTATCGTAGAATTGAAGATTGCACCATTATATTCACTTTTTATTAGTAAAAGTTGCTAAAAAATTGTATTCAATTAATTTTTTACATGAAAAACTGTTAAAAGCTTGTATAAATGATACCTCCGGTTATCCGATATACACTAAAAACTAATGAGCTCTTCCCACATTAATATAGCATGAATGGGTATACAAAATTTCAAAATTTTCAGATTGATAGTATTTGAGTAATCGTGTCCACACGATCCACATACACACACACACCCACACTCACTGACACACACACAGTCACACACACACATACGTACCTACAGATATTATAAAAATGTTAAAATCGGATTCTGGGGCCATCGAAACGTGCTTATTTTTAGCAAGATCCCTATACCTCGCTTACCTAGAGTAGCGGGAGGTAAAAATCTGAAGTGGCCAACACAATACATCCCGCCGTTCAATTTTTATTAATTTAAATACATACATACATATTTACTAATGTTGCAAATTATTTTAAGTTTCTTTGCATGTAACATAACACTATTGTTCTACTTACTAGGTTCGTTTTATATCGTCACCAATAATACTTTGACATGATTAGTTTTTTGGCATTGGCATTTATCTGTCAGTTTTTATAGATTTATAAAATAGAGATTTTTAAAATTATCTGTAAAATACATTGAAAATGTATTAATGCATATCTGTAGAAAATTCAAAAAAATTTAATTGCTATAATAACATAAATTGCGAAAAAATGTATTTTTCGAAGAAAAACTATTTTGAGCTTCAAGTAAAGTTCCATTTACGGTTATTCGATTTAAACGAAAATCTAATGCCTTCTTTTTACATTAAAATAGGGCCGAAATGCAAGGTATCATAATTTTATGATTTATGGTATTTGAGTTAGAGTGTTAAGGGGTTCCACATACACACACACGCACACACACACACAAACAAACACACACATACTAACACATACACACATACTCACAAACACACACACACACACATACTCACACACACATACTCACACACACATACTCACACACACACTCACACACACACACACACATACACACACACATACACACACACACACATACTCACACACACATACTCACACTCACGCACAGACATCATCTTGAAAATGTTAAAATTAGATTCTACGGACCTTGAAACTAGGAGAGGTATTGGATTCATGCTGAAAATCGCATATCCAGATTTGAATGAATAAGCACGTTTTAAGGTCACTAGTATCCGATTTTAACATTTTTACAATGACGTGTGTGTATGTGTGTGTGTGTGTGTGTATGTCTGTATGTTGGAGAGATGATTCCTCAAAAACTATTAGACTTAAGACCTGTTTAACTATGAATTCCTCAATCTGACATTCCTGGGAAAGGCTGAAAAGGTTTTGGTAACAATTGGACAACCGGAAGTAGTAGTTTCTTAGAAAAAATCTTCTAAATATAATTTTTTGGAAAATTTTTGTTATTACAAATATTAAAGAACATAAAATTCTCCATTTATACACTTAAAATTTTTATTATACCTTGTATAGATTTAGAGATAAAGACACTATAATATATAGAATAATCGGATGTTATACATCGCAGAGGCTAAACTACATTAAGGAAACCAGTGGACAAATTCAAATGTTTATAACATAGTTTGTAAAAGACAGATGTCAGTGTCAAAAATCAACAATTTTAGTGACATTTTGATAGCTTTTTCTGGGAAGTACATTTAATTTAATTTTTTTAAATCTTTCTTATTGTTTTATTAATTAAATATTTAAAATAATAGGTAAAATGTATATATACATCAGAAATACCGCCAATCTGGTTAATGAATTAGAATAATCTCTGACATGTAGGAACTTCCTCATACTATCAAAAATAGATATAAATAGAATTATATGTGTGCAGAAGACATGTTAAATACAATAAAAAACAATATTTGGGTAAAGTTCTGTAATTTTTTGTTATAAAACGATGGTTCGATAGCGAAGTGCTATAATATGGCTAATATGGAAATGGCGAGATGTCTTGTGCTGGTCATAACAGATGTTTTTGGTGAATTTATAGACATATCTGCTGATCTCGAAGTAAAAGCATTTTTCGAAAATATGTCTACGAAATAATTTTGGGGAAATGAAGTAATTAATACCAGATATCCTATAATTTGTGCTATAATGTTACCTTTTATTTTAGCACTCTCCACTTCATATATGGTTGAAACTTATTTTAAGAATGCTAACGCACTTATAATTAAACAGCGAAAGATATGGAACGTGGAAGAAATAGCAGTCTTACAAATCATGAGTCCAATGTAAATATGTAAATGGTCTAGTAATTTCAATTTTATTAATACGGAAATTAGTCGGTATTTAGATAGAAAATATAATTTTGAATGTCGCTAAGGTGGATTAATATACTTCAAAAAGATTAGCGGCATTCGAATTTTATTTCTTCCGTTCCTGCCCAAATTCTCACTAATTTCCTTATTATTATTATTAACTAATATATTTTCCTGAAGCTATATCAACTCTATATTAATTTAATATGAACACTTTAATATGGGTCTCTCAATTTTTATGACACCATCAAATGGGTCGCTGAGTTATAAACTATTATGTTTGTGTTTGGTATAAATATCTTAGTAAGTGCAGCGCCCATAAGCACAGGTTAAGACTTTGAAAATACCAAAACTAGAATCAGGCATATTGATTCTTTCTTTGTTTATAAGACATATACTTACGAGTATAATTGATTATAGTAGCTTAAACTTTACTCACCAGTGTCCCCAGGACGATACGCATGCTTGGCAGGCCGGATGATGACATCACGAACGGGGCCCACCAGTTTCATCTGCGAAGAGCTCTGCAGAGCGCAGGAATCTCCAGAACCACTGCAATTCACTAGGGTCTGCAAAACGTAACTTCCAGAGGCATCGGGAGGCACCGATAGAGGCAGAATACCGTGACCTGCAACAATAACAAAAAAAGGATATTATGATGTTATAACTACAGGATGGTGGCGGGTAGGGGTGAACATGATTTAACATGATATTTTAGTTTTACGCAATTTCTTGCTCCCCTATTTATTATATACAAAATTGTTTCTACATTTCTTACTATGTTTTTCATTTCTTCACAAAAGAAATTTCAAAAGTTCCAACAAATAGTCAATTTTTTTACAACCTGAATTAAATAAGCAATGTTTATTCGAATAAGGAACGTGTCTTTATCATATAGACTTATTATGATGGAAATAGTTATCACAGAATTTGGGATTTATTTCCATAAGTCAAATTGTTTAGAAATAATGTCATGGCTATTGCTACGAATTAACAGAAAATTTTAAATTGAATTGGCCACCACAAAACTTTCCGTCAATTTAATGTATTTTGTACAAAATCCCATACCAGAAGATCCTTGAAAAGATTCTATATTTCCAGTAAAATTGTAATACGAACATATACTATTTTTTTTATAAATTCCATACCGAAAGTTCCTTGGTTTCTATATTATAAACAAAATCTAATCAGTTCTTCATATTGATGTAAAGAAGAGCAAAACGAAAGAATAATAATTTATAGAATTGTAGTATTGGAGTTATCGCAAGAGAAAAATTTGTCACACACGGACACACATACACACACACACATACACACACATACATGCAGACAGATTCAAAAAATGTATTGTAATACCAAGAAAGGTTATATAAAATAGTTTTCAGCGGTTCTTTTTAAAAAATAATATTTTCAAGATAGTGGCTGTCGTCAACTCCGGATTGATTGGGAGGTTTGCTGAAATGCTGTATTTAAAATGTTATCGACGTAGTTCAGATAGATCACCGTGTCTAAAACAAGTTTAAGATTTTGTAATAATAAATTTAATAATTCTTGTATATTCAACGATACAGGGCCGCATTTATATCTTCAGAGGCCCGAGGCGCAGTGACTTGTTGAGGCCCCTATTTTTATATACTTTAAAATATATCCGGTGAAAAACACCTGTCTATTTTAAATTAAAAGATAAGTTGTTAATGGTTATTAAATCAAAATAAATTATGGAGTAATAATAATAGTAAATAATTTTATTATTATTAGTATCACATAAACAAAAACAAAAATAGTTCGAAAACTGTAAATAAAAATATTATCTACCTATATAGCATACATCTACATAACATTTAACCGGTTACTGTGGTTACCCTACAGTGATATTATCAAAATAAAAAAGAGGCATTCTAAATGGTTTCCTCCAGAGGTTATTTTAAGGATTTTTTTCCATTGCACATAAAGGAAATAAATCGTTGTTGGTAGGTTGGGGGAGGGTTAGGGAAAATATGCGCCGCAGGCGATTTTTTGGAAATTTTCAAGGTCAAACGAGTTTTAATGCAATGTACGATAATATAGAGTTCTTTACAAAGAAGCAAATTTAACAAATTCATAAAAAATAAAATAAATATTTTGACGAAAACGCGTACATGCGCTCCAAAAGCGTATAGCTGGGCTGTCTTACTAGGCTATTCGGCTTTTTTCTGAGGCCACCCGGAAGACGAGGCCCCCAGCTAGTGCCTCATGCGCCTCTGCTTAAATGCGACCCTGCAACGATAGCTGAAGATGGGCTTGCCGTAAGCCCGAAACGTCCGTAATAAAGAATTTCACAATACACGTTATGCCTTTTGTTTCACTCTTAATTAGTTACTATAAGGTATGATTTCTTAAAACCACGAAGTGTGTCGAGCTGTCAAATGAACATTCAATACTTCGAACTGAAGAGTGGAAATCTCCAATCATTGAAACAGAAATTAATGGATGAAAATAGATTTTTGAAAAGGAAGATAGTATAAAAGTGCACAAATCAGGTATATGATCAACTACTTATTATTAATAGCTTGTACATTATTAATAAATGTTACAAATGCTTTTTTTAAAAATATATTTCTCTCTTACTACAAACAATTTCTAATTCGGACGATGGTGTGTAATGTTTCTAAATCATACTTTAAGAAAAATAAATAAAAATATGGTAGATGATCCTAACGTCTCGCTTCACTAATATTTTATCAGAAAATTTTCACACAAAAGTTCAGTTTCTATCTTCTAGTTCACATAAGTGATAAAGGAACTCATGCTTTAGATGGGTGTAGAACTCTCTGATTGGAAACGAATGGAAAGATTCGAATGTATTTGCTAATCACGTTTCCTAACCAATAGCTTACAATATCCTGTATACAATTGAACAATAACAGAAGTTGTTACTAGATTTGTAAACAAACTATAAATAGCTCAATAGGATAATTGAAAATCAATACTCCTTCGAAATGCTTGTTCAATTGTAATCCACGTAATTCAGCGACAAATTAAATTGTTGTTATATACGAGTATGGGGAATTTCCTTCTAAATGCTATTTCATTATTCTGCGAAGACTACGAAGAATACAAATATTTAATTTTTAATCATACAAACGAACATATACAGGTTATAGCAGAAATAAATACATTAAATTTAACCAGTGATAGAACTCGCCAAGAGAAACAATATTTCTTAGTAACTTTTATTCGAAATCGCATATTTATTTTTTGGAAAAAATATTTCCAATTTTGAAACATTTACTAGTGAAACAGAAAAAAGTAAGTGACATTCACAGAACTTGTCGAGAGCAACAATATTTCTCAGTAACATTTTTTTGAATTCTCAATTGTTTTGGTATTTTTCGGTAGGTAATGAATTTTTACAAAATTTTGAAAATTTTTAACACAATATCTAAAAAGTTTACAAAAGAAGGTTCTAGGAAATATTGTTGCTCTCAACGAGTTCTATCACTGGTTAAATTTAATGTACTTTTTTCTGTTACATCCTGTATGTACTGATACAAAAGACTCCTTATGGTAATAGTTTACATCTTGTAATATATTTTTTAATTATTTTTTGGGTTTGATGGTATATATGATCGTTATTTTCAAGAATTTCCCGCACTTGCTCAAATGAATTTAAGTCCGGTGACTGTTAGGGATTGTTACGCTTATTTTTGATATTATACAATAGCCATTGTCTTACAAGATGCGAATTATTTGTCGTTTTCATGCATCAAAATTGTCCGCTAAGACCTATTTTTCGGCATTGTTTTTAAAATATCGAGTTCTCATTAGCTATTCATGATAATTATTGCTCCAGTTGCTAATTTTTTACGCTCTTTGCGTAAATGCATCCCTAAATATAGTATCACCGTAGTATTTAACTTATTTTTAAATATCTTTTAAATTTTCTACTTTTAATTCTTTATTAGGTATTCTAGCAAAACAATTTTAATATATACGAATTAGAAGCAAACAATTCGTATTTTGAGAGAATCTAATAAATAATTAAAAGCAGAATATTTAAAAGAAACAGAAAATAGATTGAAACTCTTGCCGTACGGAAACGTTTTAGTATCACTGTATTGCAGTTTTACAATACTATGCAAAAACAAAAAAAATCCTTCAAAAATTTTTTTTTTTTGCGAAATATCAAACTTGTTTAACCTGTCAAGTAGTATTTGGGGTGCTCATGCGCAAAACATGCAAATCGACAGTACGATATAATATTAATTATCATTATTGGATTGCACACAGAATTCTGAAGAATAAAGATATAAAATTTAAAATGATCTAGCATGGGAAATGCAGTTTGTCAATTTAATAAGCGATGTCGTCTAGCGCAGATGAAGATAAATGTATTTTTATATAGGGTAATGCGACATTTCAAGACGTGCTAAGTGATGGATGACAGGTGAAAAGCAATAATTGTATGTGAAATACCAATATCATATATATTAATATTTCACATAAATAGATATCTGTCATCGTTTAGAATTTCATATCACAAATATGAAAATATGGAAAGTCTTTAATACATTTTCTCTGTACGTCTGTCGGCAGTACGGCAATGTGATCAGTGAGTAAATCTTGCTTTGAACAGACTTTATAACAGGAATAAAATGAATGGACGTCAACAGTCAACAGCACAACAATAAATATTATTTCCTATCATAAAAGATAACTATTTAATATTAGTAACTAATAAAGTATGAGTATAAAATCTTTTTTTGGCAAACCGAGAAAAAATTGTCTCCGAGGCCAAGGCAGGGTAATCCGGAGGGCGTTAAAAATGATGTCGCAGACACTGTGTACACAATATTTTTTGTGCAACCGTAAAAAAGATGTAATTACAAATTTTATTGCTTTTAAATAGCTTAGTTCGTTGAAATAGAAAGGCGGCTTTCGTGGTATTGTCATTTAATAAACAAGACAATTAAAATAACTTACCATATTTATTTTCTTTATTATAAAAAACGAACCAAGAAATTTATAAATGTTAATAACTCTGATACTATTTGTGCTAAAATCTGAAACTTTGTATGAGGATACTAGTTATTTACATACATGTTTATACTTTCCTTTGTTTCTGTATCTCATCCAGAGGCGTATCGTATGCTATTATTGTGTTAGCAATTAACATTTTTTATTTTTACTAATAAAATAATACATACAATGTAAAAATACAGAAAAAAATAACTTTTAGTGTTATTTGAGATACCTACATATTTTCATAAGAAATCAAGTACGTATTCAAAAACTTTAGTTACATAATATTTAGTAAACAATCAAGTTGTCATAGGAAATAGAACAAAATATAAAAAAGAAAATCTGTTTAAAACTATTGTTAATTACCTTACTTTAATTATTGGTAAAATTTTCTGTTAATTAAAAAAATCGAAAATGTTAATGCTGGTAAATATGCAGATATGTTGTTTATTTATGGATATTGTAACGGTAATGCCCAGAGAATATCAATGTAGATATTCAAGAATGAATTTATATGAATTTTATTGTTTTTTTTTTTTAAATTTTTTTACTAAATATTTCAATTGCTATTGAGTTTATCATTTTAGAAAGAGTACCTTTTTGCATTGTATGTAATATTTTATCAGTAAAAATAAAAAATGGAAATAGATAAAAAATAATGGTGAAAAACATTCAAGGCTTCCCCATATGAGACGCCTCTGGTTGAGATCCAAAAACAAATAAAGTATGATGCTTAATTTTTTCCTTTCTCCAAACCCTGTCCCTTCCCCTGCAGTGTTGCCGCATCTTCATATCATAGCCATTTAATAAGTGATATTACTTATTAAATGATCATAACATTTTCAACATTACCAATAAATTGACAACAGGATGGAAATTTTCAATCTATATTTATTTGACGGCAAGTATAGTATATACAAAAATGTGTCTGATGTGTTGCACTTTCAAGAGCTGTAGTAACTCTGTAGCTAAATGTTTCCGGACATAACATTTTTTCCTCAAAATGACTTCCCTAATATATAGTTTAATTTTGGCACACCCGTCATGAATCATCCTGTATATCATAGTATGTTTTGATGATTTTACACAATTATAATAGCAACATAGTGTGTTCATCTTCTTACGGAATATGTTTTGTACGTTTTGAATTTGTCAAGTTTTTGAAATATAATTTTAAGTTGTGTATAGGTACTGTGTGTTCAGAAAAAACCTAATTCGGAGTAAGCTCAAGTTCTCAAAATTGATCGTGAAATGTAATTTTATGGAGAACAGATAATAAAGCAGGATATAGAATATTGCCATTCATCGTTTTCTAATTTACTTTTATTTCTAAAATAAGTATTATAGAAGAAAAGCTTTGATATCTTCAGATAACATTTTTGACAATATTTCGTGCCAAATTGACATTTAATTAAATACTTTCAAATTGACATACGTTTCTTTTTACTTCCTTGTACGAAGTAAAGGAAGTATTGTAATCGCGAAAAATTTCGGTTTCCAGATTTCAACGGAAATATTCATTTTGACCATCCCTGAATTCATTTTGACTAATTTCGTCGTGACGTCTGTACGTACGTACGTACGTATCTCGCATAACTGAAAAACGGGACGCCGTAGAAAGTTAAAATTTTGTATTTATGACTGTTATAACATCTAGTTGTGCACCTCCCTTTTTGGTCTTTACCTAACTTTTGGAAGTGGTACTTTACTTGAAGCCTATAGTAGATTTTAATGCAAAACTATATTAAAATAGAATCCAAAACTTTTCAAAATTGGTATATAGTACTTTTATGTCAATGGAAATAACATAGTAGATTTTAGTTAATATGGTCTGCCCGGAAGTGGTACTTTACTTGAAGCCTATAATAGATTTTAATGAAAAACTATATTAAAATATAATCCAAAACTTTTCAAATTTGGTATATAATACTTTTATATCAATGGGAATAACATAATAGATATTGGTTAAAATAGTCTAACCGGAAGTGATACTTTACTTGAAGCTGTTATCAGTTTTTTCTTAAAAAAATAGTGTTATTTTGATTTTAATAATAAATGCTTCAAATAAAAGTTTTAGAGAATTGAATTCTGCGTCGAAAACATCAAGTATGATTAAATTAGCTCTTTGTATAAGCGAGATATGTAAATTTAAAAATGATTTACTTTTTGGTTTCTGTAATTAAGTTTGCTATGAATTAGGACAAAAAATACGTGCAATTTTATGATTGTGTCTGTTATAATACATATTTTAATTATTAACAAAATATGTAGAGTGTAACAGGCGTACAAGGAAGTCATGTGGTGTCCACATCAGATATTTTATTCATAACCTACTCCTAGTTAGGATTTTTTTTAATACACTGTACTATTCAAGCCATGCCAGACTCCGCATATTATAACATAGCACCTTGTTATAAAATGGTGCTCAACCTTTGAAAGACGCACTCATATTATTTGTCGCCTTCAAATAAACAAATTTCGTTAACTCCTGTATCTCGACTATAGAAAGAAGAAGAAATAAAGAAAACCAACTCAGCCATGAATTCTCCGATAAATAGAATTATCTCTACTTTTAATAACATGTCATACACTTTTCCTGTTTTGGATTTACTTTCATTTAACCTTTTGCGTTTAAAGACATTTCTTCGTTGTAATAGTCGCAATTTAAATTTACCTTAAGTGTTTCTTTGTGATTTGTTAGCTTAGTGTAAGTTTAATAATCTCCTTTTGTAATCTGTACTGTATACTTCGATTTATTGTTTTTTTTTGTAATAGTGCCGTGCTGTTATTGGGATTCTATCATGTTGCACGGCCTCTCTCTAAATAAATAAATATAGAGTCTAGGAGCTAGAGAATATATATATATATATATATATATATATATATATATATATATATACATATATATTTATTCTCCACCACAAGAAGTTTGTAGGTGTTAGCAATTTCTATCCACATTCACCACTATCGCAGAATTTCCATGTAAATCCTCGACCATGTTTCATGGGGATTCTCGAGTGGTAATTGTGTTTTGATTTTATTTCCTGCTCCGAAAACATCGCATCGCAACGTCGCCTGGGAACACATGGAGACAAAACGGTACCAAGCTCGTACGGCATACAGCAGTGCTTCCCAAACTTTCTTGGTCAGCGGACCCCTTTATCACTCAGATTTAACGGCGGAAGTAAAAGAGGGGCTTTTACTTTAATTTGTACAAAAGTGCATAGAAAGAAACGATCGTGACTGTCAAATTTAAATTTAAATTACGCTAATAAAAAAAGTATATATTACATGTAATTAAAAAAAAAAACTAATTCTATTTTTATTTATGCAAAAGCAGTTTAGTATGTTTTTTATACTAGCGTTTTATAACAACTATTTTATTGTCATTTTCGTTGCTAAATGAAATAATTTTAAGCACTAGTGCTTAAAAGTAACATTTTTAAGCACTAGTACTTAAAAATGGCAGTTTAATGCGTAAAAGTGACAGTTTAATGGGTAAAATGTTACTTTTAAGCGCTAGTGCTTAAATGCATTTCATTTAGCAACGAATAGATGAAACTGGCGTCTGCATACTTTTTAATTTTGAAAAATTCAAAATGTTGATATTTGAGAATAAAGGTTTGTTTTAAAACGCTATTATAAAAAATCTTGTGTGTAATACATTGCGAAATGAGTGTTTTACGCGCTTGACGAGTTGTATCACCGCTTGCTCTCGTGCGTACAAATTTCACGTCGCGTGCTACAAATACTATCATTTCGTAACTTTTACATAAATAGCTATTATCTACGACAGCGCGTAAAATTGAGGTTTAGTTGTCAGTTTTAAGTTAGTGAAACGGATGTTTAGAAATATGGTTTCATTAATAAACGAGTGATTAAAGTTTTTAAACACGGTAAATTTTCAAAATAAGGGCGAATATTTTATCACGGCAAACTTCTCATTTAATATTGTGATTTTCATTTATAAATAAATAAATAAATAAATATATCATCACCCATTTCTGGGTGTGCCAATCGCAGATATCGGTAATGATGATGACATATTTGTACCGTGAGGGCGCTTACCAGACGTCACCTCACGGGCACTTATTGCTGGCGTGGAGAGTGCACCACAGGGGTCACTTTTGTGCCATTTAAAATTCGAAATATTTGGCGTCGGTCGGGATCGAACCCGGTACCCCCCAGGTTCGCGACCAGACATTCAGGCACGAGGCCACGGGACCCCATAATTTATAAATAAAAGCATTTTTTATATTTATTGGGTTATTTGATTCTGCGTAGATAAAATATTGTACGATACACATACGTAAAGCATCTGTAGTCACTCACCGGTCTTATAACCCTCGCTAACCTCGTGTTTTAATTCTGATCATTTCGTGACTAAAGACTAACTTTACGTACTTGTATCGAAAATATAGTCTACACGGCACTTCTTCTGAAGAGCCTGCGGTCCCTGGGTGTCCGCGGATCACAGTTTGGGAAACATTGGCATACAGCTATCCAAAAAATGAAGGTTTTTGGTTTTAAAACAAGAATTATTTCAAGAATTTGAAGAGAGATGTAAATAGTATAAATATAAAGTTTAGATTATTTGTTATGTGGCCACATATATTATACAGTGTTGTATAGTATTTAAAATATAAGTAATTGAAATAAGTATATGAATTAGATAAAATATTTTAAGTAATTATTTGAAATACTTGAAAATAACAGTATTTTCTATTTTTAGTTTAAATACTTTTTACAAGTATTTTATATTTTAATACATTAAAATACTATTATTTGTATGAAATACTATTTTTCAATATTTGAAATACATTTTTTTATTTGAAATACATTTTTTTATTTGAAATACATTTTTTTATTTGAAATACATTTTTGTATTTAAAATACACAAGTATTTGAATATTTGAAATAGATTTATATATTTGAAATAGAAACCCTCCGTCATGTGTTGTCTCCTAGTAATATATCATGAAATAATTCTCTATTTTTTTATTTTTTTTCCTTAAATAAACACTTACTTATGTTACTGTAGGAGTTTCTTTTTAATATTAATAAAAATATGCGAATAAGTTGAATACGAAAAACATTTTTACAATACCCTAACGTATCTTTCTTTATTTTCAAATAATTAAAAGTAAAAGTATTTGAAATATTGGTATATTTGAAATACTAAAAAAATAATTGTATTTTACCAAACATATGAAATACTTTTGTTTAGTATTTTGTATTTTCTATTTGAAATACATTTTTGCAAGTATTTTATACAACACTGATATTATAACATTAACATAATATAATTACTATTATTATATGCATTAAATATTGTAAATTATATTTGTTAAGTATATTTAGTTTTTGATGGCTTTAAAAGCGAAAATATTTTTCAGCACAACACCATTATGATTATTCAATTATACAAGCCCAATGTCATTTAAATTGGTACCCTTAAGTATTCTTACTTATACAAACTTCTTTAACAGTAGTAGTACAGATACTTATTCACATTAAAAGCGAGGTCACTTCATGTATCTTTGAATCTGAGGTAGGTATTGTTCAAAAATTCTCAGTATAAGTACAGGTGAATACGGGAATCCGTGATAAAGACGTTTCACCCGGGAGAATTTTCTTTTTTATATTATATATCTATTCAGTAACAAATAACTTTATGCGAGATAAAAAATTTAAGACCATACACTACAGACTGAAATGATATCGAACGTATTTACATGTCGGTCATTTTCGCGTTAGAATACATACTTGTACCAGTAAGCATAACAATGAGCCTATTCTGTAACTCCGTGGTTAATTTTTAGCAAGTTTTTAAAAATTATCGCCAGTAAAACATGACAGAAACTTGGATTTTTGGTTGTCAAATCTATATTTTTTTTAACCATTTACTAATAATTAACTACTTTCTTCCAGAATAGACCCGAAAATGCATTAATTTATAACTAAATCATAGAATATGGTCTTTTTACTCTTTAACATAGTAAGTTTGATTATTTTTTGGAGGAAATTTTTATGAATTTTTGGTAACTGACGTTAATTCTTTTTTAGAATAGTCGCATAATGGATCTAAAATACAAATATCACTTCTATTGATGTCTTGGGCAAATAAATTATGGTAAGACATTTATATAAATAAAATAATAAATTAATAATTTTGTACGAGAAAAAAAAAACTTTTTTAAATTAAAACTGATACGGAAAAACTAAAAAAATAATCTATTTTACACGGTTAAGAATCCTTGTGGACAAATTTGTTAGTTTCACCTATTTAAATTTATGATTTTTTTTAACAAGCCTGATGTAGGTTACCTATATGATAAAATATTTAGAAGTATTTGTATTATTTATTCATTAGGCCGTAAACCTTTTATTCTAACCACGTTTCACGTATACAGGTGCACAAATTTCGGTTGATACCATTGGGATCTCAGATACTATAAAAGTTACGACTTCGGTTAGATGAAATTACTGGTGTGCTAATGGGTGGCTGTATTTAATTTTGCTTAGGTCCGGTATTTCAATCTCCTGGTAACTCTGTCAAGTAACTACTTGCCGAGTAACGTTACCTGTCTGGTAAGATCTGTCAAGTAAATAATTCCGTCTTTCAATCGTTATTTATCTGTTTGGTAGTTACTTGACAGATCAATGAAGTAAATTTAATGTTGGTAATTACGTCAGAAATGAATATATTCACGACATTTATAAAACAAGCCAAAAACCATGGTTACCATTTATTTTTTTCAATTCGTGTTGTCATTTCTGTCACCATCTGTCATAAAATATAGTTTGACAAGATAGTAAAAATGTGCGACAGAAAAAGATCGGTAAATTTTACAAAAAAAGAAATTTTGCTTTTAGTTGACCTTATAATATATGGTCTTCTTAAAAATAAATAATCAATAATCTCCTCATCGTCATCTTCTATAATGTTTTCTATATCAGAATCCATCCTACCGTCTGACTTTAAATTAATAACTTTTTGACGTTTCTGTTAGTTAAGCCGTTACTGGTCACTTCAAGTGGCAAGTAAAATAACTGTCTGGCAAGTAAATTTATGTTGCTGGGAAACCTTACTTGTCGATTGAAATACCCAAAATTTACTTACCAGACAGATTAAATTTACTTGACACGTTACCAGGAGATTGAAATACCGGACCTAAGTGTAAAAAAAATTATTTTATGAAAAACAATAAAAACAATTGAGATAAAATAAATTTAAAACACAATAAATCTTAAACGAAGTAAACGAACAAAAATAGAGATTTTTAAATGTACGTACAATAGCTATAATAAAATACAAGATTGTGTTACATCTCGAGCAGTGACTGTAAGAAAAATTACTTGGATGAACAATGAAAAATAGTGAATTATTTTATTTGAAATATTTCTGTCGATTAGTTATTCACAAATGAAAATATATATCAAAATTAGTTCCAGGTGTCCTTCTAAAGACCAAATGTTTAGTTTATTGTAACAGGAGTCTCATGTATCTGCTGTACAATAGTTCATTTCATTAACTTAAGAGTTGTCTGTTTAGGTCAGGTTAGATAAAATTTTGTAAAACATATTAAATAATTAACCTACTTTGTACAACTCAAACTGTCATCGAATTTCAAACTCAAGGTTGAACTAATCTGAACCTATATTGTACAACCCGGGGCTTAGTGAAGATCTCGACTCAGCGAAGATATTTTATGTGCTATTATACTCATTTTCTTTTAATCGATACTACACTGGCTTGCAAAAAAATCGCGTATACCTTAAAAATTAAGTAACCGAATTTTTGTTTTTTTACCTGTGTGAAATTTTTAAAAACTGACAGTTGTCATTGTTGTCACTATCATGTCACTGTTTTTTCTATTGTGTAGCAAATTCTTCTTTCTGGTTATTTTAGTAATAAATTACAAATATATTCCAGAAAAATTAACCACTTCTCTTCTAACTTAGACCGTATTAAAACTTTCACGTTTCTATTAATTATGATATTTTAATTGACACTAACAATGACACTGACAATGAAGACTGACTCAATACAGCAAAAAATAGGTGTACGCGATTTTTTTGCAAGCCAGTGAACATACAGTATGTTAATTAAAAATCTGGCCATAGGCGTTTAACTTGGGAAAACTATTTTCTTTGCACAAAAGTCCCCAATTAATTTTAGACAAAATGTTTCAAATAAAAGTTGTAGATTAGCGATACACATGAAATTGAAACAAAGTTACAAAGAAATACGTATCGTTTGAACTGTCAGAAATTCAGTTTTCAATTAAAAGTTGCAGATAATTCAATTCTGCACCTAAATCACTACACAGGTATTATATATATATATAGGGTGTTTCTATACCTCTGCACGAAACTTTAATGACATATATAATTTGTTATATTGAGTATAGAACAAAAATAATTTTTTTGAAATTCGCAAAAGTAAGGGTAGTTCATTCCTAGCTAACACTTTTAGTGCCACTGGTTTAATAGTACATTTAATTATTGATAATTATGTTATTAATGAAATAGAATTATAAACATTGCCTACAAATAATCATTTATTAATTAGTTATTATGTAGGTACCTGGTCTAATACCTTATTGCGTAATGATTTTTAAACAAATGATTTTTTATTTGAGTACCTAGTTTGATTTCGTATACGATATTAAAAGGGTAAGGTGTTGTGGAAGAAATTTGAGAAAAATGTATAGCAACAGTGAATTAGTGGATATGTTGTTAGTGTATGGAGAAGCTGCACAAAATTTCGAATTAGCAGCGCGAATCTATGCACAGCGATGTCCTCAAAGACATCATCCACATCGCCAAATGTTTGTGAGGATCACACAACGTCTTCGTGATGAGGAAAATGCGGGACGAGGTGGAGGCCGCCAAAGATTACGCAACAATGTTGAAAATTAAGTTTTGGAAATTGTGGCCGCTGAACCTACAATCAGTACGCGAAGAATATCTCGTGCTTTAGGTGACCTGTCTCATTCTTCAGTTTGGAAAATTCTTAGATATTATAATTTTCATCCTTTTCATTTCCAAAGAGTTTAGGCATTAATTCCACAAGATCATCCTCTCAGAGTGATATTTTGTGAGTGGTTGTTAGAACAACAAGTTTTAAATGCTGATTTTACGTCAAAAATAATTTTTAGCGATGAGGCAATTTTTAAAAGGGCTGGAATTCACAACATTCATAATGTTCATTGTTGGTCTCAAGAAAATCCGCATGTTGTTCTGAGAAGTAGTTTTCAACATAGATTTTCTGTGAATGTCTAAGCAGGAATTGTAAATGGTACATTAATTGCAGAGATGCATTCGGGCCGGGTCGGACCGGGCTTTGAGGTTGGATCGACTCGGCCCGAAAATAAAAATTGCCGGCCCGATTCGAAGATCGACTCGATAAAAAATTAACTGGCCCGGCTCGAAAATTGACCCGAAATCGGGCCGGGCTTCGGGCCGGGCCGGGCCTAAGCTCGAAATTGAGTGCATCCGGTATTATTTCTAATTTTGATTTTTATGTGAGGCGAAATGTTTAACTTTTTTCTGGTCAAACTTAAAAAAAACCTCTACATCCTTATAACGTTCCACATTAGTTAACAGAAGTAATTAAAAAAAGACACTTCTAGTATAAGTTTGTTATAAAAATTACAGACCTATCCGTATTTGACACTTTGTTTACCAAAGGCGTTCGAAAATTGAAACAACTTTTTCACAAATCTTATACAAAAAATATCATTTATAATAATGATTTTTTATCTAACTTTGTTTGTGCTCAAAAATAAGACAAGAAATCATTATGATAGGAACAAAAATCACTTTTATTTAAGTTTACGAGTAGTAATAATAGCATCACAATAGCATTATTATGCTTTAGTGAATAACCTTGAATTCTTGAAGTAAAATAACATTTTTATTTGTTAAGATGAGAAGTATGATGTTATTAAATCATTTTGATCCTTTTTAACTCCATACATTTTCATTAAAATATTAAGAAAACTGTGCATTTGATTGAACAATAGGATTTTTCGAGTCGGCCCGAAAAGCTCGAATTTTCGGGCCGGGCCAAAATCAAAAGTCCTACTCGCCTCAATTTTTGCAAATGATTAGCCCGATTCGGCCCGATAAAAAAAAATCTTCGGCCCGGCTCGATGATCGACTCGAAATCGAGGCGGGCTTCGGGCCGGGCCGGGCCAAAGCTCGAAATCGAGTGCATTACTAATTAATTGTACCCTACATGCTACCAAACAGAATGAATGGAAATAATTATTTACATTTTTTCAAAATAATTTACCAGAATTATTGGAAGATGTTCCTTTAAATGTGCGCCAACAAGCTTGGTTCATGCATGACGGTGCACCACCGCATTTTACAAGAAATGTACGGTAACATTTAAATGATGTGTTTGAAGGTAGATGGATAGGTCGCGGTGGACTTGTATCATGGCCTCCTAGGTCACCAGATCTTAATCCATTGGATTTTTATTTATGGGGACATTTAAAATCTGTTCTTTAGTCTATGACCACCAAAATGAACCAGAAACACCAGAAACAGTCGCAGAATTGAGGCAACATATTGATAACTGTGCAGAAGTAATAAGGCAACAAAATTCATTGTATCGGACGTGTATTGTGAGTTTGTCACAACGTGCTGCATTTTGTATGGCTGCAGGAGGAGATAATTTTGAACAATTTTTATATTTTTTTTTATAACGAGTTGTTGCAGTTTATTCTGACCTACACAATCAAAACATTCACTTGTTATTGAAAATTACATAATACCTTTAAATTGATTAGTTTGGTGTATTTTATTTCATTACTAACATAATTATAAATATTTAAATGCACTGTCAAATCGGTGGCACTAAAAATGATCGCAACGAATACACTGTCCTTATTTTTGCGAATTTTTTAAAAAATCTTTTTGTTCTATAATCAGTATATCAAATTATATATGCCATTAAAGTTTCGTGCAGAGGTATAGAAACACCCTGTATATATATATACATAAATATCAGTGAAATTGTAATCTCAAGAACTACAGGAGATATGTAGTCGGTTAATTAGACAGCCCCATTAGGAGACCATTTTAGTGGTATACCGTTATTCGAGAAAAATAATATGGATCACTAGATAGAAGCGAAGATTTAAATTTTGCAGGATTTTTATTTTTGCGAAAAACTTCCAAATGTGAACTAATACCAGTCTACTACTGAATGATCTGCACCTTTTTAGGATGTATATGTATATGGAATAAAAATTTTCGAGAAAATATAAGCTTCAAAAAATTAAACTCAAAGAAATTTAACAAAATCTTACTATTATCATATAATTATGCAACACTTAAAAAAAAATAAGGAACAGCACTAAATTGTTGTCTTTCGGTCCAGAGTTTTAGTGTTATTCCTCATTTTTAAAGTCCCACATAATTATGTAGGAGAAATAATAAGATATTAAAATTTCTTTGATTTTAATACTTTGAAGCTTATATTATTTCCGAAAATTTTCGTTCCATACGTTACAGATAAGGACATACAGGATTTTATAAATAATTAAATTAGTTTTAATTACATTATGTTTGATATGTAGTAAACAGTAATAAATTTGAATAAGATTTTGCAAAATAATGAGCAGTAAAGGATAAACTGAATTATGGAAAGTGTTGCAAGAGTGATACTTTTGTGATTGGCATTTAAGATCGGCCAACCAGTGACAAAATAGTAATTTAATTAATTTTAAAACGCGGGAAAAAGTTAGAAGGAATGTAGTGCTGCAGTGAATGTAACTTAATCATCGGTTGTCTTTGCGATCGGTGGTAATTAGGATATTCATTTCCGTTGCATCGTGGGTGGCGGTGGCAGGCTTCGTGGGACGATCTGCAGAACGCTGTAAATTGAACTTAATTTCCATATTCCATTTGCCGGTGACAAAGACGAATGCGAACGAACCTCTGGGCAGACGCGCCCGTAACGAGTGCATGCAAATTACGTGTAATGCCTCAAAATTGCACTGATTCCACTGCCATTCAAAGCGTACCCACTATCAACCGATTCTGGTTACCTACACTCAATATACTCAACAACCCAAACACTAAACTAAGTAAATTTATAAATTATTGTTAGATTGTTACTAGATTATAGTATATTATAATACGAGAACTGTTAGGATTTTATTACGTAGAGGTAAAAGAAGCTACTCATGAGGCGTCGGGTGAGTATGTAATTTGATGTAAAATGTCCTACAACTTGAGTGATGTTTTTTTATTTTATTATTTAAAAAAGTCCGAAATTGCAGCTTTCACTTCTTCCCCTAAAGCTGTTTTTCATTTTTGTAAAAAATGCTATTCGAACGGAGCCAAATCTGGATTGTATAGATGGTGGTCTGGAAGGTCGTCGGGCCATCAACCAATACAACATTGCTGTTCCGCAAGAGCAGTACGTTTTTGGTTTAGTTTCCTCCTGGTTTTCCTTTATGACAGTTTTAATTCTTTCAGCATATCAGTATAATATTGTTCAGTTATTGAAATACCTGTATATTTGTAATTAAAAAGCGGAATACTTTCTGATTAAAAAAAATCTGTTGTGGCCAGCACAAGACCTTCCGTCAATTCAATGTATTTTGTACAAATCCCATAACAAAAATTCCTTTGAAAAGATTATATACATTCAATAAAATTATACATTAACATACACATGTAAATTGCACTTGACACTGTTTTCTTCTTCAGTTTTTCGCTACTTTATTAGGGGGTCGCTGTTTCTTACTCTTCTCTTCCACTCATTCTATCCGACGCATTTTCTTCACACAGTTCTTCCTCTGTCAAGTTTTCTGCGATACAGTCCTTCCATCTTCTCTTTGGTCTTCCTCTGCATGTCACTTGTGAGGAACACTATGACACTTTCTGACCCTATTCTTTCCATCTTTAGTTTTGCACTTGACACTGACATCTGTTAATTAGAATTTTTTGAATATATCGGCTGTTTCCCGGATAAATATCAAAGCTGACTGATTTTTGAAAGTTAATCTCTTTATAACTCTTCAACTTCATATCTGTTGAATATAAAGGCAAATATATAATCAAATCATATAGAGAAGAGCATTTTCTCTAATATTTATAACATAAAATGTCAAAAAATAATATGTAACTGCGTTTTTTTAAGAAAAACTGTTAAAAACTTCAAATAAGAGTATTTCCTGTGAATCAATGATAACGAAAATCTAATCAGCTCTTCATATGGATGTAAAGAAGAGGAATACGAAAGAATTATAATTTTTAGAATTATTGTAGTATTGAAGTTATCGTTGAAGAAAAATTTGTCACACACACAGCACGCACACAAAAACACACACGGACACACACACAGACACACATACAGACATCATCTTAAGAGCAGTAAATTCGTATAGTAGGGACCTTAAAACGTGCTTATTCATTGAAACTGACCACCGAATTTTTTGACCAAAGACAATACCTTCCTTACCTAAAGGTGACGGATGGTAAAAATAAATAAATATATAAATAAGTAGTCACGATTTTCCTAGTCGATTGCGACACCTTGAACATTTTAAGGGGTGGTCTGCCCTTTTAGTGAAACCGCATGTTTAATCTTGTGACAATTCGGGTCAAAACTTCATCTTTGTTGTCACCGCGGAAGTCCAGAAACGTTTTTGAAGCGATGTGAGCATTCTCGGCTCCCATCATGCACTTACTTGATTCTTTAGATTATGTTGATGAAGCATATTGCAAATGGTTGTTGCTGGTACACCAACTATTTCTACATGCTTTTTTTTGAGCCCGGAAACTTACACTACATTTTTTTTTTGATAATTTTGACGAAGTAACCTCAATGGCTATGCCGGACGAAGATCGTCTTCAATCGAGTCTCTACCTTGTTTAAAAAGATTATTGGTAGGTTGTACTAATATTTTAATTGGAAGTTAAACAAAAATTAAAGTAAAATCAGCACTTACATAATATATTTTATACGAATAAAAATTCTGATTGAATTTCGTCTATATTTTCAAAACACTAAATTCCTCGTTCGGCGATATCTTAAAGACAAATGACGCAAATATGTTAATATTTAGTACATAAACTCAAAACAAACTAAATTTAAAAACAAAATAATAATTTAAGCTAACATGCACGTACCAACATCACTTGACCGTGTTCAATGTAGATTCCTCAAATTTTTATCTTTTAAATTAGATAATGTTTATCCACATAGAGGAACGGGTCAACAGGCACTTTTTCAGCGTCATGGTATGCTCGAAGGAAGGTGGGCAGCGCTGAGTTCCTCTAGCTCCTTCTACGTGGCGCCATTTCTACTATCTCGCGTTCAGATCCATGTACCACGTTCAGCATCCAAATATCTTACTCTAATATAGGGTCCTATACCATTTTTTATTATTTTTTTTCCTATAAGAACAGGATGAAATAAGAATTTTTGTGCAAACGCGACAAATTTTACGTAATAAGCGAGCTATGAATTTTTAATGTTTAAGAATTTGGTGCGTGACGTAGCAGGTACTGACCAGTGATCGACAAACTGTTAGTTATGGAGGGGACAAATTTTTTCATATTTTCTTAGCTGAAATATTTTTATATAAAAACTTACACATTATATTCACGAAGAAATTATTATTAAGCATAAATAACATAAATAATAAGCTTTTTTTTCTAATAAATTATAGAACATTGAAACAGTTTGACAATACACGGTGATTCTTGACCTATACGCATAAATGTGAAGAATGATAGTTTGTGATAGATAATAATAGATAATGAAAAAAAAATATTTAGTAAAAGTTGTTTATTTACGGATATAACGAATAAAATTTGAAATTATTTTAGTAGCAATAAACTAATAAAAAAATAATTAGCTAAGGTGCTGTACATTAGTATCATAGCAATTGTTCGAGCCTCGGTTGCAAATGACCACTCTCTCTACCACGCTGTACCAGTCGTAGAAAAACGTCTCTTCCCGGATGATGTCTTTGGGGAAACCTTTGTGCATAAAGGCGAGCTGCAGCTACTGAATTTTGTTCTGCTTCTCCGTACCTACGCTAATATCATGTCCATAAATTCTGCGTTGGTGAAATAATGCGCCATAATAAAAAATCAAATGCACGAAAGATTACGAAATAATGACAGACACGATTGAAAACAATTAATATGACACTAATGCACAGCACCCTAGTTAATTAATTTTTTATTAGTTTATTGCTACTAAAATAATTTCAAACTTTATTCGTTATCTCCGTAAATAAACATCTTTTACTATTTTTTTTTTTTTCATTATCTGTTATTACCTATCACAAACTATCATTCCTCACATTTATGCGTATAGGTCAAGAATCACCCTGTATTACGACACAAAGTATGACGGCGGATGGCGCTAGTGTTTGTTTGTTTTGAAGTTTCAATGTTTCAAATTTCTGCCATTATTATGAGGTAATTTAATTAATATTATAAATTGATTTAATTATAAATACGTTATTATTGTTAATATTACTAGATATTATAATTAAACAAATTCATCAAACACAGAACTGTTAATTTTTTTTGTTAAATTCTTAGTACCTAACGCGTCATACCCAATTAGTAATCAACTTCAATCGCTTGTAGTTTGCGACCTAATCAATATTTAAACAAATTTTTTTCACTATTACTCATTCATTTATGTATAGTTTCGTCTTTTTATTAGATATAACAAAACCTAATATATGTAGGTAACCTAATTGATAAAAATGGAAATGACAAATTATAATATTAATTCCTTAAACGCTTTTGTGGAGCATGTGTCAGGAATTTCCTTTGTTTTACAGACAATTTATACTTGCATTTTGATGGTGCAGATTGTATACAATGTCTGTAAGTGACTTACAGCTTAGAGTGATAATTTGTACATATATATTCGATGATACGTACATATGTCGAGCGTTATATTGCAAATAATATTGGACACAAAACACAAAACAAGGTTTCATTGAGATCATGATAAAAAGTTTTAAACAGTTTCTTTTACGAGTATTCGTATAGATAATATAAGAGTAATAAAAAGTTCGTTGAAAGATGATAATACAGATCCAAATATATGCAAATTAAAAAATAACTAACGTTATTTAAAATTCCAAGGTTCGAGCAAAACGCGTAAGCTTAAAACTTTTTATTTAATGAGTCTTCATAAATTTTACAATTTAAGTTAATCAATTTTAAAATGATTGAAAATTTAGATTTTGAAATTTATCCGATTAATTTTATTGTTCTTGTTAAAATTTAATTAGAAAACAAATTAAATTTTTTAAATTTATTATTTAATTTTGAAACAAAAAGGAAATACGTTATCAGTGCAATAATTAACCTTTAGAAGAACTACTTTGTTTATTTAAAAAATATGAAGTTGCGCGGCTGAGTGCCAGTTGTGGTTTCGACAATCACAGTTCAAATACGACAGACGTCAAACTTGTGAATTATTTCCAATTTTCAAAAAAAAGTAGCGCAAAAGTGGTGGTGCTCTCTTCACGAAAGATTAATTAAAGTATGTCCTTACAGTACATATAAATATATCGTTATTTATTTACCAATAAATTCACATCAGTAATCCAGAAATAAATAATGATGTATTTATTTATAATTATATTCATTCACAATATTTCAGAAAAAAGCTGTAACGATAAAATAAATGAAGCATTTAAAATCAAAGAGATCTAAAAGTCTTGTGATGAAAACTTTTTTGAGACAAGCCCAATGTTTTAAAAATGATACAGGTGTCATAGAATACCATATGATGGTGATAGAAATGTAAGGCCAAACTAACTTTATGAATAAAGAATTGGAGAATTGATTGGCCTCAAGGGCATATACTTGTTCAAAAATAAAGCTGGAAAGTAAGAATAAAAGTTTGAAATTTTATATGGACAAAGTAAAAGAATGCATGTAGGCTGGGTCAGTGTAAAAAGTTTGTTAATGTTAATAGTTTGAGAAATAAAAATTCACAAAAATTACACAATCTGTGATTTTTCATTCCTATATTTTATAGACTTCTAGTTTAAGATTAAAGAAAATTCGCATGCCTCAGTACTCAGTTTTACAAGAAGTATTGTAATAGTACAAAAAATATATTAAAAAGTTTGCAAATATTGAAAAAAATTACTATATTATATTCACTAATTTTAGTTAATAATCATAACAAGTGATGGCTCTAAAAGTCCGCCGGCTTGCCGATGCCGACCTATTTTGTTACCCACCTTCATATATAGGACGAATGGGGAAAGATGGGAAAGAATATATTCCAGACAAAATATCTTTGATAATAATTTTTCTGATTCTGCTATTTGCAAATTATTCAAAATTTTCTTATAAAATAATTTTACAATTTTGGCTGTTATATGTCACTAATAGAGCCACAAATTACAAACTATAGGGTTTACTTGTTAAAATCATATGAAAAATAATGTCATAAATACTAAAATAGATAATTTAAAGGAAAGAAAATTACTGGATTTCAGTCAAATATTAAATATATTTTCCGCCTCTATCGGTTTCGACACCTTATGTGTCTTCTTCAGGAGCTACAATAATATTACAGATTTTGAAAAAAATATTTTTTAAAAATACAACAAAACAAAGTAAAAAATAAACAAAATAACATAAACAACAACATAAATCAACAAAATAATAACAATGACGCAGAAATAAATGAAAAGAAAATTTATTATCCCTTAACATACATAGATGGCAAAAAACTTTTCACTAATAATTTAAATATTAATATTGGCTTCAAAAAAACCAAAACAATAGGAAATCTTTTTAGTAAAATAAAAGCGGACATAGATAAAAATTACAGGTCACATGTAGTGTACAAAATCCCTTGCATGGAGTGTACCTCAACGTACACAGGACAGACTCGGCGGTATTTACGAACTAGAATGACGGAACATAAACGAAACTGCAAAAATAAGAACAATAATAATGGGAAATGTGCACTAGTAGGACACGCTATATCACTTTGACATAATTTTAATTTTGATGCCGTCTAGGTTATTGATACCGAACAAAACTTACACAAACGCCTCACTCTTGAAATGTTACACATAAATAATGACAAAACAACATAAATTTAAAAACTGACATTACAAATATAAGTAAAATATACACGAACATTTTAAAATATAATATGAACCAAACATAAAATAAACTAAATTTATAATATGTAAATTTAAACTATAATTTAAAAAAATACTAAGAAGAGAAATGACTTAAAAATCTAGCGGTAATTCGAGAAACGACCTTCGGAACAAGTTATAACTTAATTTCAGTTAAAGGGTGTCATTGTTAAATCAATATTTATAAAAGTATATCTTAATTTATTGACGACTACATGCGTTTTTTAATGTATTTATTTATTTATATTTTAAATTTCATGTTATTTATTTATATTATTATATGTTATTTATTATTGTCTTATGTATTTATCCATGTTTTACAATCTAAAAATTTTCACGTAAGTTACACATGTTTGTATTTTTTAAAAATATTTTTTTCAAAATCTGTAATATTATTGTAGCTCCTGAAGAAGACACATGAGGTGTCGAAACCGGTAGAGGCGGAAAATATATTTAATATTTGACTGAAATCCAGTAATTTTCTTTCATTCATCAACTTTCCAGTCAAGAAGTTCTTGCAGCCAGATAATTTAAATTTTGAAAATGCCCATTTACGAATAACTCATAAGTACTAAAACTAAAATAAATTGTTTTGACTAACCTAATGCGAATAAACAAATAAAGTTTTGTATTCTACAAGTAAATGATTATCTTTTGAATGGTACGTAACCGTGTTCAGCATATTTAAACAAAATGGATAAGAATAAGAACTTAAAAAGTTGTAGTTAATATTATAGTTTCAGAAAAATATTAAAAAAAATGAAATAAAACAAAAAAGAGTTCTTAGATTCCATTGAATTTGACCGCTAATATGTATCGCATAAAGTATCAGGATTGAGCATTTTGTTGTGTTTTGGTGCAAATCGGATTTTATCAGAGAAAATTCGCTTATCTAAAGAGAAAAACTGACTAATATAATTAATCTTTTGTGATCAAGTGAAGATACAGATTAATCATATAGAGTTGAACAAAACAAAAATAAAGTTAATAATTTAAACCGATCTTTAGAAATTAGACAAAATAAGGTATTTGAAAGCCTAAATTGTAAATCATAATTAAATAATAAACCTCAAAAGGAAATTAATATCTGAAACCGAAACAAATCCTTAAAAAGACCGTGCAAATGATATCAAAGATATTAAATTTCATGCTACCTTTACTTGTTATGTAGTTAAATTTAATGCTGATCATAATCATATCAAACCTTACACAATTAAACAAAATTTTAAAATATTTCTACCAGAAATCATATGTTTTAATCTTCATTTAATATTTTTTATTTTGTCCAGGTCCCAGGGCCACAATATTTTCTTCATATATTGTACTTTTTCACTTTACTTACTTCACTCCATATCACTACACTGTAATATCATATTTATTGATTTAAAGAAATTATACAGACACTAGGAACGAATCTGGCTATCAATTCTATAAAGAAATTACTATTAGTAAGTTGACAAACTTAATGAAAAAATATTAGCATAAATTTATATTAATTTACGTTTTACAGTAACTGGTGAAGCCAGTTATTTTCTCTGGATTGATTTTTCAATATTTTCTACCGAAATATTCTATGGGATTTAAGATGTGATTCTAAAAAAACTACTCGTAAAACAAAATAGTAATATTACTTTTTTTGTTAAAACATTTTTTCCTATACCTACACACTATAAAAATGTTAGTTTAAATATCTCTTTGCCAAAGCAAAGCAATACTTAATTTTTGACAATCTATAGAGTTTTTATATTATTCACTAGTGGATAAAGTAAACTAAAACCCTAAAAACCAACAAAAATCATTAAATCCGTATTTCATAAAATTGGCATTAATAGTTTTTTAAAATAAATTTCACAGGTATTGGAAAAAAATGTTGTATACAATTCGTGATTAAAGATGTATTATCCACATGCAGAACCACAACGTTCTGCCAGTGCTAGTGGATAAAAAGTACCTTTAATCACAATGTATAAAGTGTTATTTAATTCAGATGGTATATTTCAAAAATTATTAGTGTTACCCTATGTAACAAACCAACTGCAATGCGATAATAACTTTATGATTGCATAAAACAACAAAAGTTTTTATGATCAAATTTGTGACGTATTAAATTTTCAGTTTTACATCGTAATAAATCCTTCTTCATAAATTTGTTAACTCCGTCAGTCAAAGAATTTATGATGGCTAAAATTTATTGGATTCAATATAACGGTGTTTTGTACAATAAAAAAAGGATTTGTACAAAAACAAATTATAATAGTTTGTTTCAAATAGGGAAATAAATACTGCACTTTAATTCATTAGATTAGAATGCACATTGGAGCCATGTATGAAATTGTGTAATCTTATAAATATTTTTCACGTGTATACACTAACATTTTTATAAATTCGCGACAGGAATTTCCGAAATTGATTTAAATGTACGATTTTTGATAGAAAAAATATGCGACATATAATTTAATATTAAAAATATTAATAAGTGAAAGTATGGAACATAAAGGGAGATTTACAAGATCGGGGAATTTATGCTTTATGTGAGCGCGAAAGTGGCAATAAGAAGATTCGATTTAGCGCTGCTCGGGAAATGTGAATGTTTATTTTTTATTTTTTACGGACAGACCGCGGTTCTCCATTCACCCATTCAGATTTGAATGCGAATTGCTTCTATACTCGGAGATGGGAATGGGATGAGAAAGAGACTCAGTGGCGTACAGAGACGACAAATTGTATGAGAAAAAGGAAAGACTAAAATAAAATAGCTCAACTATTCCTGAAGATGAGGAGCAAAATACTGACAAACACTAATTTATGTAAATGAAAAATTTAGACAACATAGTTAAAGATATTCTAAAGAAAGAAAACAAATTTATGTTTTTATCAGTGGGGTACAAGACGGAGTTTCATTAAATAATTTTCACAATTCTAATTAAATCGTAGCAAAAATTTGTACTTAGTTTTCACTTGGACAAATGAATTAAGAAACTGAATTTTATCAGTGGAAACACCATTATTAAAATTTCCAATACTAGAAAATAACAGACACTTTTGGTAGACGATTCTTTTACTTTTAAGATACAAAACGAAAAATTAGGTAGATTATTTTGTAATTTTAATTACCTACATATTTATTTACAACTCATTATTAACGATTATACTAAACATACGTAAACAACACTAAACATAACTAAATCGTAAAGATGGCGAAGCACCCTTAGACCAAAATATTGACATTATGCAGAACACGAGCCAAAACTAAAACTCTACATATCTTCTCGATATGAGTCTCAACCACATACTAACTAAAACTCAAAGAAGTTATTATCTTCAGCAGAGCGCATTTGAGGGGTGCAGAGTGACATACGGCATCCATAGCCAAATATCAACCTACACGTAGGCTTGCAATAACTTATATACTTAATTGTCAACACTATAAATGTTCAGACTGCTGACAACTAGACTAAACAGAGAGAATTGTGGGAAAATTTTTAATTATTTCTAAACAGAATTTTGACTTAACAGAGTTATATTTTTGTTATCGAACCCATAATTTAGAAGAGTTTATATTACAGTGATTACCTTGTTATTGCTCTAGCACTCGCTTTGTCTCAATTAGAAGAACTTCCCTCCAAAATTTCTTCTTTAATACCCTATTATGACACTGCTGCTTGCATTTTTGATTTTATGAAGACTTTATTTCTTCTATAAGTTCAATTAACAATTTAATATCCACATTCTTTTTGCACGAGTACGCATCAAAAACAAAGTACTTTGCTCGTATTCAAACAGTCGTACGAGTTGGTACGAATAAGTGGCTTTATCTTTTTGAACAAAGAAGATAGGAAATGATTGCGGCCCATTTTATTAAAAATTGATTAAAAGATGACCTCCCATTATGCACTGTTATACAAAATTTCATCCAAATTGACAAAAGCATTCTGTTGTATTATAAGCATAATTAGTTTTGTTTATTTATTAGAGTCTTGAAGCAGAATACTGGCTAAATGATACACTTTCGAATTTAAGTATTTATATTATTTTCGGCCCAAGAATCTGTGTTTAAATTCACATATTAAGAGACACTTGTGTTTTGTGGTTCATGACACGTTTACGTTTTTCATGAACGTGATGTTTCACACTAAGAGCACAATATCTATTGCAATGTTTGAAAATTGAAAAATATTTGGTGTGAAATTATATATATATCTCCCAAACTCATAATAATTCGGCCGATTTAAATTATAAAATCTGCACAAATGGTTAGAAATTTCTTCAAAATTCTTTCGGCTACTTTAAATAGAGTCTTAAAACTTTAAAACTTTACTGGTGCTAGTTCGGCCGGCATTTTTTAATGGTCATCTTCTAGTCCCGATTTAGGCCCTTTACTTTTGGCACAATGAAAAACAACTTCGTAAAAATCAAGTGCGTACAGGAAAACCTACGTTGCAAGACATATAGGACAATAATCACAGAAATATTTGCAGGGTTTAGGGATGAAATGCCTAATATAATTAAAGTTGGTGCTGGTATTACTAATAAAGGCGATGTAAGTCAATATTAAATGGCGAAATATTTGAGTAACATATTCAGGAATTATAAGATTAAAATTTATATTTTAAACTAGCCGAAAGAAATTTTTAGAAATTTTCTCACCATTTGCGTAGGTTTTATAATTTGTTTGTCGAAAATGTAAACCGACAAAACTACATATTATGAGTTTGGGCTCGTATATCGGATGTGAAAAATTTGTTACATTATCAAACGTAAAAGCTTAATGAATTATGCAGCAAATGTACATGAAGCTAAAAAGTTACACAATCAACAGTTGTACTTGCATGTCAACAAAAATTTAGTAAATTATTATCAAAGTGTTATTAAAGCTACAACAAATTTATAGTAACAAGCTTTGAAGGATTAAAACGTACACTTGTATTATTTTGCAAAAGCGTACTAGAATTAAGATCAAAGTCAAAGCAAATTGGGAAATAAATACTCATTTTTTTGTTTTAACACCGTACATTTACTATGTCACATGTGTAAAGCTCTAGGGAATTTCCGTTAAAATAATATCCCGTCCTGTAAATAATAATATAAGCATAAAGTAGTATAAATTGGCGAAATTTCCATTGTTGTTTACGGCCAGAAACAAATTCCCGCCACGTCTCCATGGAAATATAGAGCTGCATATAAATCACTCTAACATACGAGCTGATTTTTGTTATATCCGTTTTGAAATATAGTGCAAAGATAAATAAACCTGTTCTCTTTTTAACTACAGCCAACCAGCATTATCAAATTTCCAGCTAAAATATTACCCGTGTGTTCCAGATATTTATTTCAAAGTTGCTTTACATATTTCCTACTGGAATTTGTTTTTTGTTTCGATTTATTTAATTTGGAATATAAATTGTATGAAACGTGGAACGTGAAATAAATTTGACTGTTTACATACGTGAATGTTATGAATAACAAAACAGTCTAATAAAATACTTTAAATAACGAGACGAAATATATAAAGCTTAATTAATAGTTTCATATGTTTGTTTTTAATTATATCATTGTTATAATTTGGAATTATAAATGGATTTTTTAATATGAAAATAATGCAAATATTATTAATTTTAATTATGAATTTCATTGCTTCTATATTTGTGGAATAAATTGCACATATTCTACTTTTTATTCATTATTGGGTCAGTATAATCAGAAGATGAAGAGATATAATTTGAAAAATTTAGTGCTGCGTTTTTACTTCCTTCTGCGAAGTAAAGGAAGTATTGTAATCGCGAAAAATTTCGGTTTCCAGATTTCAACGGAAGTATCTATTTTGACCATCCCTGAATCCATTTTGACTAATTTCGTCGTGACGTTTGTACGTATGTACGTATGTCGCATAACTGAAAAACGGTAAGCCGTAGAAAGTTCAAATTTTGTATTAAGGACTGTTATAACATCTAGTTGTGCACCACTCTTTTTGGTCATTACATAACTTCCGGAAGTGGTACTTTTGAAGTCTATAATAGATTTTAATGAAAAATTATATTAAAATATAGGTAATCCAAAACTTTTCAAATTTGGTATATAAGACTTTTATATCAATATGAATAACATAATAGATTTTAGTTAAAATGGCCTAACCGGAAGTGATACTTTACTTGAAGCTGTTCTTGAAAAAAATGGTGTTATTTTGATTTTAGAAAGAAATGCTTCAAATAAAGTTTTAGAGAATTGAATTCTGCGTCTAAAACACAAAATGGTTAAATTAGCTCTTTGTATAAGCGAGATATGTAAATTTAAAAATTTTGTACTTTTTGGTTTTTGTAATTAGGTTTGCTATGGATTAGGACAAAAAATAACAAAAAAAAATAAAAAAAAAATAATGTCAAATATGTGTAATTTTATGAAATGATCAAGTTCTTAGGAGACAAAGGCAAGGAATGGCTACTGGATATATATAAAAAAGCGTGGATGACAGAGACGTTACCGAGACAATGGGAAAGAAAAATAATCCTACCAATACACAAAAAAGGAGACTACACTAATTGCGATAACTATCGTGCAATATGCCTCTCTTCCACATGCTTTAAGATATATACAGCAATAGTAGCAAATAGACTAAGACAATTCATAGATAAGAATTTAGGAGAAGAACAGGCAGCATATAGAGTAGGCAAACAAACGAACGATAACATACACATACCAAGAAATATAATAGATAGAAAAATAGAGAATGGACAAGAATTACACCTAACATTTATTGACTTAAGGGCTGCTTTGGACTCAGTAAACAGAAATTGTATCTGGAAATGCTTAACGCAAATAGGAACGCCTTGTAAAATACAGAGAATAATAAGGAGTATTTATAAAAAAGTAAGAGGCATGGTACAACTGAATGGCAAGATATCAAGGAGCTCCAAAATGGAAAAAGGAGTCAAACAAGGAGATAGTTTAAGCTCGCTACTTTTTATAATTTTAATGGACAGAATAATGAAAAACACTAGAGAAAAGACCAGTAAAATACAGACAATAGTAGGATATAATAGAATGATGCTCGTGAAGATAGACAACTTATTATATGCAGATGACATAATATTAATTGCAAATACACACACAAAAATGAGAGCACTAGTACAAGTATGGGCAGAAGAAATAAAGAAGATGGGAATGGAAATCAACATAGGAAAAAGCAAAACCATGATAATAAATAACAAATCCCAGAACGATAATACAAGAATTGTTGAAATAAGCGGACAAATAATGGAAAGAGTCTCAACTTACGAATATCTAGGATGTATAGCAACACAGGATGGAAAAATAGATACAGATATAGCAAGTAGAATAAAGAAGGCAAATAATGTGCTTTTATAAGTTTTTCTTGTAAAAAATTTATTGAATATAATTTTTTAGCAACTTTTACTAATTAAAACTGAATATAATGGTACAATCTTCAATTCTACGAAAATAACATTTAGTAAATAACTCTAAATAACTTTAAATATGAATATATAATATAATTTATTTTCAATCATCTAGCCTATGCGTTAAACAAAAACATAATTTTAATGACAGTTTTGACATATTTAAACAAATGTCACTGACAGGAAGCAATTATATTAAAATTAATAATGAAACAGTGTTAAGGAGAATATAATAGTAAAATATTTAATTAAGGTTTGTAAAAATAATATATTTTCCATCATACATAAATGTTAGATGTACAGGATGATCTGTTTTAAATTTGCTAATTGCTATTTTTGCAGCACTATAAATTATTATTAATTTACAACTACACATTTACGAAATGGATCGTGTACGGCGAAGAATTTACAAAGATTGCGTTTTAGAGCATCTAGAAGATGATGCTGATTTTTATAAGAATGTACGTGTGTGACGATTTTTCCTTAAAGCCTATTAAAATATGATCCAAAACTTCTCAAAATTGGTATTTAAAACTCATATATAATTTGAAACAACATATTAGATTTTTACTATATATGATAAATCGGATGTAGTACTTAATTTGGAGCTCCAACAGATTTTTGAGGAAAAACAATAAAACAATCCAAAACTTCGTATTATAGACATTTCTATTTATTGAACAACAAATTCTATTTTATTTACAAACGATTAACCGGAAATGATACTTTACTTAAAACTCACTGCTATTTTAAACATGGAATTGGCGGGAGGTCATGTATTGGCCACATCAGATTTTTTAATTAGAACGTAAATTGAAACTAAAATGTGGGGAACGTTTTAACAAAGATTTCTTTCGAAGATTTTAAAAGCTTGTTTTAAGGCTAAAATATCAAATAAAGAAAAATTTTACCGAGGATACAAGTGTGACTAGTTTTGTTTCCTCGTTTGATAGTCTAGCTGACATTAGTAAAAAGTGAGATGTTTTCAATGCGCAGGTAATTTTCAGCGCATATACGTGATGAAATAGTTTTTCTGTTTTAAACTCAAAAAGTCATCATGTCTATGTTAACATCAACAGTCTGGACAAAAAATTTGAATAACTAAATGATTTTAATCACTGTATTGTATATTCAAAAGATATTTTAAAATGAGTGACGGAAAATCACCTATACTCGTACAAACCTTTAGGAAAATACCGCTGGATGACAAAGAATTATGACGGGCAATTACTGTACAGTGGATTTATTGTCATTTTATGTAATATGCGCAGTTTCGATAGAGCTAGAATTTATATTTAAAAGGTTTATTCCTGGTAAATATCTTCCATCTACTTTAAACTGCTATATTAAATATTAGATGATTGAGAATATTAAAAATTATTTTATACATTGAAGCTAATTGCCTATAAAAATTGATTTCCCCTGTATTCCTTTCAACTAATTTACAAGTGATTGATAATTTAATGAATGAAATTTTTGATAAATTTCACTCTCGTTCATATTTTTAAGAGTGTTATTAATTATTTCTACTAATTGTTGTGCGTTGAAAAATTAAACTTTGATGAAAGTTTACTAATTATATACAATTTTTTTCTTATTTTTCTGTCTTCCAAAAGTTCCTGAAAAATTAATGAGCACATAAAAACAAAGCGTGAGGGTGAAGATAAAATTATTTTTTAACAGTTTTCCAAACTCTAATTAAACTAACCATTAATCAGAATTTCAAACACAGGTCAATAAATATTACTGTAAATGTTGTCCAGGGTATTTTCTCTCAGCGTATTTGTAAAGTAGTAAAGTAAATATGTAAGATAAAAGATGTGCTATTCATTTTAAAAGTTAAAAGTTGTTACTTATGGACTTTATAAAGTTTCTTTGAATTAGAAATGTATGAAAAGAAAGAAAATTCTGTTCTTTTCATCAAGATGTACAAAACTGAATTAATTATTGTTTGAGCTTTGTTCTTCAAGAAAACATAATAGAATAATAAACAAAGAGACAAGAAAGTTATTTTCAGACAAGAAAAATGAGAGTCTAACGAATTAATTAAAAGAAATAAATATTTTATTATATCTGTAATATATAATATTATTTTTGCAACTTCGTATACCGAAAGTCCCAGATTCGATTTCGAAGTAGGGTTTGTATATGTGTGTGTTTTTATCATCACATCATAAAAATAACGGTTACAAGGAAAACTTTTTCACCTCCAAATATCACGGCTTCCAAGTCGGATTGGGTCACCGTGGCAGTACAAGTTTGATGGAGGATTTATGGGAACTTGTCTTCATTTGTTTAAAAGCTTGGGCTTGAAAATATCATATTTCATTTCGCAGCATACAATTTTTGTAATAATAATACAGGACGTTTCGGTAATTTATTTGGCCATCTTCAGCTAATTTATTGTGAATATTATTGTTATCTTAATTGCTAGATAGTTCGTATTGTCATTATAATTTATAAAATATTGTGTATTTTTAATTTTTCAGATGAAGTTATAAGATAAAAATTAAAAATACACGCAATGTTTTATAAATTATAATGACAATACGAACTATTTAGCTATTAAGATAACAATAATGTTCACAATAAATTAGCTGAAGATAGCCAAATAAATAGCCGAAACGTTCTATTACAAAAATTGTATGCTGACGAAATGAGATATGTATATAAGGAACCTATAAGCTTTACGCCCAAGCTATTATTTTTTAAACCAATTTGAATTACAATTTTTTTTAAACCTCTCAACAAGATTAAATCCCATTTACTGAATAGGTTCACACAGGACCAATATTATCAAAAATAAATTTATTTCCCAAAATATGGGACCTAACTTTTATTATTTTAAAAAATCTGTTGTGGCCAGCACAAGACCTTCCGTCAATTCGATGTATTTTGCACAAATCCCATACCAAGAGGACCGTGGAACAGTTTCTATATAATATCATGTAAAATCGAACAGGAACACATACTATTTTTTTTACAAATTTCATACCAAAAGTTCATTTGAAAAAGTTCAATAAATCCAATAAAATTATGACATAAAAATGCACTAAGAAAAATGCACTTGACACATTTTACTTTCTGCTTCAGCTTTCCCTTATTTTATTAGGGGTCGCTGTTTCCTCTTCTCTTCCGCTCATTCCTGTCCAACGCATCTTCTTCACGCAGTCCTTCCTTTCTCAAGTCTTTTGCGATACATCTTCTCTTTAGCCTTTCACTGCATATCACTTGAGAGGACCACTATGAAATACTAATTTTTCATCCCATACTTTCCATATTTGGTATTGCACTTGTAACATACATCTGTCAATTAGAATTTTGAATGTATCAGATGTTTCCATGATAAATAGCAAAGCTGACTAATTTTTGAAAATGAATTTCTCTATAATGCTTTAACTCTACATCTATTGAATATGAAGGAAAATGAATAATCAAACCATATAGAGAAGAGTATTTTCTTTAATAAATATAATAACAAAATGTCAAAAAATAATATTTAACTGCGTTTTTTTAAGAAAAACTGTTAAAAACTTCAAATAAGGGTACTTCCGGTGGATCAATTATAACCAAAATTTAATCAACTCTTCATATGGATGTACAGAAGAGTAATACGAAAGAATTATAATTTTTAGAATTATAGTATTGGAGTTATCGTCGGAGAAAAATTTATCACACACGGACACACGGACACACATACACACACACACACACACACACACACATACACGGACACACACATACATACAGACATCATCTTAAAAATAGTAAATTCGTATTGTAGAGACCCTAAAACGTGCTTATTCATTAAAAACTCACCACCCAATTTTTTGACCAAAGACAATACCTTCCTTACCTAAAGGTGACGGAAGGTAAAAAGAAACACATATTTTTATTTACTTATTTGCTAGAGAATTTAATCTGAATTCAACGATATAATCGTTATACCAATATTTTGAGAAATATCCATATAAAATTTTGATTAATTTGATTTAAGTATGACTATTTATGAAGAATTAGAAAGCCATGAATGAAATTAATGGATATTTTGTTTCGTCAGTTGATTGTACATTTTTATTTTTTATTAAATATCAATGCATACAAAATACGTACTTCTTTTTTCTATACTTGGTAAGTACTCACATATTTAAATAAAAATAACAAAAAACTTAATATGAATTTTTCTAAAAAAAAATCTTAAGCAAGGGTAAAAATGATTATAAGGTTGAATTCAGAATAAAATTTTTCAGCGAATAAGTAAAAATAAATATATGTTCCTATTTACAATGAAAAAGCTAGGTCCTATATTTTGGGAACTGCTAATATAAATATATTTTACCCATATCACCAGTGTTGTAAATAGCAATAATTTTATTCATTTACTTCAAACTTATATCTCTTCAATTAAAAAAGTTACCCATATTGAGCATGCTTATTGAAACATCCTGAGATGAGATACTGCGATTTGTGAAAGCACCAAAAGTAACATCTCAAGATATTTTTAGATAAGCGATAAAAGCATTCTGAAATTTCTATAAAAGAAAACACCTAATAAGAAAATTCCAATTTAATGATCAACGTTTACACTGCTTGTTGAGAACTTTACATTTACGAATATAAAATATAGCAAATACAGAAATGAAATACATATGTATATTATGACGTACAATCAAAAAATAAAGATAGCTATGTAGTATTTTTACCTTCCGTCACCTTTAGGTAAGGAAGGTATTGTCTTTGGTCAAAAAATTCGGTGGTGAGTTTTTAATGACTAAGCACGTTTTAGGGTCCCTACAATACAAATTTACTATTTTTAAGATGATGTCTGTATGTATGTATGTGTGTGTGTGTGTGCGTGTGTGCGTGTGTCCGTGTGTGCGTGTGTGTGTATATGTGTCCGTGTGTGACAAATTTTTCTCCGACGATAACTCCAATACTACAATTCTAAAAATTATAATTCTTTCGTATTCCTCTTCTGTACAACCATATGAAGAGTTGATTAGATTTTGGTTATAATTGATCCACCGGAAGTACCCTTATTTGAAGTTTTTAACAGTTTTTTTTAAAAAAACGCAGTTAAATGTTATTTTTTGACATTTTGTTATTATGTATATTAAAGAAAATACTCTTCTCTATACGGTTTAATTATACATTTTCCTTCATATTCAATAGATGTAAATTTAAAGCACTACAAAGAAATTAATTTTCAAAAATTAGTCAGCTTTGTTATTTATCATGGAAACAACTGACATAATTATTCAAAAAAATTTAATTGACAGATGTCAGTTGCAAGTGCAAAATCAAATATGGAAAAAAGTATGGGATCTAAAATTGGAATGTCATAGTGTTGTTCGCAAGTGACACGCAGAGAAAGGCCAAAGAGAAGATGGAAGGACATTACTTAGTGTAGTATATGTTGTAATTTTATTGGATTTATAGAACCTTTTCAAATGAACTTTTGGTATGGAATTTGTAAAAAATAGTATGTGTTCGTGTTCGATTTTACATGATATTATATAGAATCTGTTCCAAGGACCTTTTGGTATGGGATTTGTACAAAATACATGGAATTGACGGAAGGTCTTGTGCTGGCCACAACAGATTTTTTTATATACATATACACATAAAATGACACACAGATGTATGTATCCATATTCAAATGATTACATACATACTGCGTGTTTACTTTTTACGAATTATAGGAAATAAAATGGCAAAATTATCAGATGGCTGTAATATCTGCCCTATTCATTTTAAAATAAAAGTGGAAATACAAATAATGTTCAGAATTAAAAATAAAATTGTATTTACAAATTTTATGTACACAAAAATTATTATTTGTTCGTTGATAGTGGGTGGGCACGTGGGTCGGCAATACACTTTTTAGGGTGATCACATGCTTACCCTGGAGATATTGTTCTCGTAATATGTATTTAGTTTTTATTTTCATTTAATTTGAAGATTAGGGATAATTTTTAATTTATAAATTAGGGTATCACCAGACACCAGAGGAAACCGAGAAACTTTTACCATGTATTCTAAGAGTCGTTGTAATTAAAAAAGTTTATATAAACTATGGGTCAATTCTTCTCAGTTTTAGAGATATTGACTGACAGAAACACGCAAAATCTTTAATTATCAAAAAGTCTATTTCTAGGTAAGTAGTAATTGTTCACCTATTGTTTTTACGTATCAGTAACATGATTTGTCAAAATTCTCCAAACTTTACTTCGATGAAGACCGGTCCTGCTAGATATTTTGGGTATTCTTGTAGATAAACTTCGTCCAAGTGCATTTAACACAATATCAGCTTGATGATGATAATACCGCTCCCTTTCTAAATGTGGCTGTGGATCCTCATTCTCTCAAACATTGCAAAATTCTTAAAAATGTTGTATGATGTGGAACTACTTTATTTGGATATCATAAACGGTGTTCTGCTAATGCAGCTCGACCTCTTCCTTTATAAAAATTATACAAAAAGAGCTTATAATGGTTTTTCTTCAAAAAATACCATTAAATGACATTTTTTCGCATTTGTCATTATGAAAATTAAAGATTATTGAATTTTCAGGAATACATTAATACTTTTTTTTATACATTTTACAGATAAATTTAAAAATCATTTTTTTATTAATTCCGAAGCCTAAGAAAAACACAATTCCTTTGTTACACAGTTCATATTTCAAATGAATGTAACTGACAGGTAAATATCACTGTCAAAAAAATAATCACTTCAAACTAATAATAGTGACATTTTAAAAAGAAAATAGTAAATAAAGCAATAGTTATAAGCAATGGAACATAATACAGTTTGCAGCATTAGTAAAAACGTAGGTATGTATTTAAATTAATAAAATTTAAATAGCGGGAGCTTTTGTGTTGGCCACATCAGATTTTTTTACTTAAAGCCTCGTACAGACCTGCGAACCGTTCGACGAACCGTTTGGCGAACCTCGTCCAGACCGGCGCAACAAAACGGCGATCCGAGCAAAGTACTGCAACACGTGCAACGTTAACCTCCAACGTTTCCACGATCCATCCGTTGTCGGTATTTTAACGAACGATCAAAGGATGTTGCGCGAGCACGTTGCAGCTAGTCTGGACGCGACGGCGAACGGATACTTGCAACAAATTATTTTATTTCACTTAATTCTTTAGATTTTTAAATTCCAATGGGCCCATAAACAAATTTTTTTAAATATTTTTAAATGAAAGTTCGTTTAATTTTAAAGCAATTCGTGGTATCAAAAAGTCAAAATTGTTTTTTGTATAACTGCATTTGATTTTTAAAGAAACTTATAGCTATCTTTCTCACACCAGTTTCTGTAGTAGGCTGCGCGAGAAAGATACCAACAGTGTGACGTCATCTGTGGCCCCGGAAATAAATTCAAATATTTCGCAAAGTAATTATTAAAAAAATGTTTTTTTATCTTAATCGTTATTTATTGAGTAGTACTTTAAGGATATAGTGTACATTTTATTATTTTTTTGTTATGGTTTATGGGCCCATTAGATGTTAAATTTTGCTATTCATTAATACTGTATTTATAGAAAATGGAATGGTCTAAAGATATTCTTGTGAAATTATGACAATGTACATTTTATTGTTGTAGTCTTAAATCCGATATTAAAGGATTAGCGCCATAATTTGGTCTATTAGTAAACATACGACATTGCCACCAACGTCTACGACTTCTTTTTTATTTTTATTTTTTTAAATGTAAATGAATGTAAATGTATGCTGCTGCCACGGGTTGAATATCCATTTTAAAAGCAAAGGTAACATATATGTATCTGCAACAATAATGGAAAAGAGGCGAACATTCCCCCACCATCACCTGTTAGTGCTCGTCGATCAGTTCGCCGAACGGTTCGACGAACGGTTCGCCGTACGGTTCGCTGAACGGTTCGTCGAACGATTCGCAGGTCTGTACTTAGAATAAATAGTGAAAGTTTGTCGGTTTCTTCAAGGAACATCCTGTATATTAGCCTTAGACCTTAGGCTATAATTTAATTACGTATTAATAAAACAGCCCTTTGACAATATTATTTCAATCGCCCTGTATAAATATAGGTATAAGGGGCATAATATTTAAATCTAATATGTTTTTCATTCTTATTTTATACGTAGCAAGTTTATTGAAAATCAATCTCAATAGATGATATATTTTCGTCTTGCCCGAAATCCATCCGACATCCCAAAAATTTTCCCAGCAAACAAAATAAGAAAATATATCCTCGTAAAAAATATATCATCTTTCTACCTTTCACCTTCTAGATATCAAAAACCTTCTATCCCCGTGTTAAACTTGCATCACCATCTAGTATCCCACCATATGATGTGTTTTCGACCTTGAAGAAGCTTAGCAGGCTGTATCCTGCGAGTGTAAAGCGTGAGAGTGGTGCGTGAGTGTCTGGAATCCACCAACGAGGCATATATTACCGCAGAAAGTGCTTACTGCCAGCTGCTGTATGGCTAGCGCTCGTAAAAGCACAAGTATCGACACACAAACATTGTAAGAGAAGAAAATAAAGAGAAAACAGTAAGTAGGTATAGGCACGGATGATTATGACCCAATATTGGGAGACTGCACTATGTACGATTGTGGTGTGGTTCCGACGACGTTCGAATCCTGTCGAAAACAATGGGGTTATCCGATTGTTCGAATCGAACCGTCAGTTTACAACTATTATGAAATTGAAAGTTCTGCGAATGATAATTATAAAAACTGCGAATTTAGAACAGGCTTCTTGTGATGGGTTTGAGTGAATGAAATTTTAACTAATCTAAGAAAGTGAATTGTGCCAAAGCCAACTGCAACGTCGAAAATAAACAAATTAATTAACCCAAAAATCTTGTAAAATAAAGAAGATGACTATTTTCATCATATTATCCCATTAAAAAAAATAAAAAATCTGTTGTGGCCAGCACAATACCTCTCGCCATTTCCATTTTTTATAACAAAAAATTGCAGAACTAAATGCAAATATTGTTTTTTTATTGTATTTAACATGTCTTCTGCACACATATAATTCTAATTATATCTATTTTTCATTGTATGAGGAAGTTCCTACATGTCAGAGATTCTTCCAATTCATTAACTAGATTGGCGGTATTTCTGATGGATATATGTATTTTACTTACAATTTTAAATATTTAATTAATAAAAAAATAAGAAATATTAAATGTACTTCCCGAAAAAGCTATCAGAATGTCACTAAAACTGTTGATTTTTGACACTGACATCTGTTATTTACAAACTATGTTATAAACATTTGAATTTGTCAACTGGTTTTCTTAGTGTAGTTAAGCCTCTGCGATGTATTCTATATATTATAGTGTCTTTATCTCTAAATCTATACAAGATATAATATATTTTTAAGTGTAGTAGATGGAGAATTTTATGTTCTTCGATATTTGTAATAAAAAAATCTGATGTGGCCAACACATGACCTCCCGCCAATTCCATGTTTAAAATAGCAGTGAGTTTTAAGTAAAGTATCATTACCGGTTAATCGTTTGTAAATAAAATCTAATTTGTTGTCCAATAAATAGAAAAGTCTGTAATACGAAATTTTGGATTGTTTTATTGTTTTTCCTCAAAAATTTGTTAGAGCTCCAAATTAAGTACCTACTACATCCGATTTATCATATACGGTTAAAATCTAATATGTTGTTTCAAATTATATATGAGTTTTAAATACCAAATTTGAGAAGTTTTGGATCATATTTTAATAGGCTTTAAGGAAAAATCGTCACACACGTACATTCTTATAAAAATCAGCATCATCTTCTAGGTGCTCTAAAACGCAATCTTTGTAAATTCTTCGCCGTACATAATCCATTTCGTAAATGTGTAGTTGTAAATTAATATTAATGTATAGTGCTGAAAAAATAGCAATTAGCAAATTTAAATCAGATCATCCTGTTCATCTAACATTTATGTATGATGGAAAATATATTATTTTTACAAACCTTAATAAAATATTTTACTATTAACACGGTTTCATTATTAATTTTAATATAATTGCTGCCTGTCAGTGACATTTGTTTAAATATGTCAAACCTGTCATTAAAATTATGATTTTGTTTGACGCATAGGCTAGGTGATACATGGAAATAAATTATATTATATATTCATATTTAAAATTATTTAGAGTTATTTACTAAATGATATTATCGTAGAATTGAAGATTAAACAATTATATTCCATTTTAATTAGTAAAAGTTGCTAAAAAATTATATTCAATGATTTTTTTACAAGAAAAACTGTTAAAAGCTTATATAAATGATACTTCCGGTTATCCGATATACACTAAAAACTAATGAGCTCTTCCCATATTAGTATAGAATGGGTATACAAAATTTCAAATTTTTCTGATTGATAGTATTTGAGTAATCGTGTCCACATGATCCACACACACACACACAGACACACAGACATACACACAGACACACACACAGACACACAGACATACACACAGACACACACACATACATACCTACAGACATCATTGTAAAAATGTTAAAATCGGATTCTGGGGGCATCAAAACGTGCTTATTATATAAAATCTCTATATGCTATTTTTAGCACGATCTCTATACCTTCCTTACCTAGGGTAGCGGGAGGTAAAAATCCAAAAAAATATATTTAGAAGAATTTTTCTAAGAAACTACTACTACGGTTGTCCAATTGTTACCAAAACCTTTTCAATTCTTCCCAGGAATGTCAGATTGAGGAATTCATAGTTAAACAGGTCTTAAGTCTTATAGTTTTTGAGGAATCGTCCTTCCAACATCCAGACTTACACACACACACACACACACACACACACACACACACACACACACAGACATCATTTTAAAAATGTTATAATCAGATTCTAAGGACCTTAAATCGTGCTTATTCACTAAAATCTGGATATGCGAATTTTAGCATGAATCCAATACCTCTCTTAGCGGTAGGTAAAAATCATAAGCTTGTGTTGTATCTCGAGAATTATTAAGTTTTCAAAAAATCTAGTTTTGTCATTTTATTCTACGCAACAAACGATAAAAAAATTGCCTAATAATTTTTTCTCTATCATAAAAAAGATATGAGATATTTTCGAAATTAGCGACAAACGTGATTTTGCCTGTACATAGCTCAAAAACAAATGAAGACAGAACATTCCTGTAGTGACTACAAAACTTTTTTCGTAAAGTTGACCAAGTAATGTGCAAACGGTAAGATAACAAAAAAATATTTTAAAATAACAAATAAAACACTTTTATATTAGAAATGAGCAAATATTTTTGTTCATATATCATATTTCGTGTTATCTAATTGTTTTTTTATGCGGCATCTTTATTTATTTCTTCAAGAATTTCTGTGAAATGATGATTATATGAATACACTTTGCATAATGGACGTTAAATTTACAACATAAAAAAAGTTGAGATATTTTCATTTCATATTAATAAATGTTAAAGTAATTAATATCAGGCTGTCTATTTTTTATAACCTTTCCGTTTGTTCGCATTCTTAACTCTCCATTTCCATAGACACCTGGGCATGCACGTGCACTCGTTCCGGGCGATCTGACACGGGAACTCGTTTAACGCACGAGAGTGGCTCCATCCATCAAGCTCCGCACGCTCAAAGCTCAAGAAAGCTCAAGGCTTAGCCCGAGAGAGACAGCACACTTGTTTGCCTAGTCGAGTGCCGCTGTTTCCTTTTCCGACTAGGGGTAAATACGCCGAGAGGTGAGAGAGAAAGTGCTAGAAAAAGGGGTGAAGGTATTTTTAAAATAAAAACTCCAAGCTGCGATTTCAATCGGAGTGACATTTATAGAAAGACTTATAAATAACATAGATTTAAATGTAGGTTTTCTATTTCTCATTCACTGTCGCTGGCTCTACCCTAATAACAGTTTTTTTTATTCATTTTGTTATTCGTTAATTTTTCAGGTATATATTATTTACAGATCACTATTATTATTACTAGGTATCAGACTGCAATTTTGGAAACGCTGTCTTAAGGTGGATTTATGCAGCCTACTTTTTGTTTTACCTTTTCTTTTTATTTTACTTTATAAAAGTTAAAGGTGTGTTAATAAATGTACTACTTTTTGTGCATACTTTTAATTTTTCTTTAAGAACTAAAGTTGACCAACTTTCAACTTAAGACCGTTAAAGTAAAATAATTTCACAACTGCGCATGTGCACCACTTCACGTGACAAACGTCAGCGAGTGCAAGTGCTGTGTGCTGTATTTATTTGTTTTTGTGTAGGTAAGAAGAATGCAAAAATTAGAAAATGGGTAAGTAATATAGCAGATGTACAAATTATTACATTTGTGCCCATTTTTACAGGTTATAATTATCTCTTTACATTTATGACAACTGATATACCGAAGCCTGTAGAGTAGCTGCATAAAGTACCAAACTTAAAGTAAAAGTAAAAGCGAAAAAGAAAAGAAAAAGTAAAATAAAATGTAAACTGCATAAATCCACCTTTATAGTGGGATTCTAGTCATACTAAGGTAAATGCATAAGCTTACAACTTACGTAAACCAGCCTTAAGACTATTGTTATGTATTACATTTGTTTAGTTTTTATTACCTTAGTTACTTGTTGCTATTGCTTTTTAATTAAGTTTTTTCCCTGAAGAAGGCAGTAGGGTATGCTGCCAAAACATTGGGTTTAAATAAAAAATTTGTTGTTGCTAGCACAAGACCTCTCGCCATTCTCATATTAGGCTATATAAGTACATATTGTATTTAACATTTCTGGTACGCACACCTAAATTCTAATTACATCTATTACTAATATATTTTTTTATTCATTCTATAAGTTTCCTCCTACTCTTCTAATTGTTCGAGATTCTTCACATTCATTTTCGAGATTGGCGGTATTTCTGATGCGTATTTGTAGGTAATATACAGGTTGTCTCTTAAATAGGGGGACATGGCTTAACCACAGATTCCTGAGGCTAAAATAAGACGATTTAACCAAACTTGCTTCTACCGGAAAGCGTACTGTTTAGCCAGAATTCTGCTTCAAAGTTTTTCGAAAAAAAAATTAATTTTGCTTATAATAATCGGACGCTTTATTCGATTTGGATGAAATTTGGTATGACAGTTTATATGGTTATAAGTCATCTTTTAAGGTGATACTTGTTATTATTAGTGAACCACTAGTGTATGAAACTTAGGTATCCCAACATTAATTAGACCGTAACTTTTTAATGACAATGCCGAAAACGTGAAATTATTTTTCTACAGAAAGATACATTCAATAGTAAACTTTTCTCTCTCTGTTTAATTTTTGATATCTGTTACGGTTCAGACAGAAAAAAATAAAACTTGAGTGACTGCATCGTGAATTTTTTTAAAATAAATTTAATCTAGCAGTCTATCCAAATATCAAACAAGTAATTTTTAATGACAGTAACGAGTTGTCAATCTTCACAACTTGTTTAGGAGTAACCTGAGATATGTAATCGTCTTATTTATAATAATGGTAGCAAAAATATTATTAGGCCGAACAAACGGATGTTACTAATTTTAGAATATTGCGAAGAAAATTTTTGACAATCCGTAAAACAATTGTTACTGTCATTAAAAATTACTTGTTTGACATTTGGATAGACTGCTAGATTCAATTTATTTAAAAAATTTAGCAGTGCAGACACTCAGATTTTATTTTTTTCTGTGTGAACCGTAACAGATATCACAAATTACACAGAGAGAGAAAAGTTGACTATTGAATGAATCTCTCCGAAAAAAATAATTTCACGTGTTCGGCATTGCCATTAAAAAGTTACGGTCTAATTAATGTTGGGACACCTGAGTTTCATACACTAGTGGTTCACTAATAATAACAAGTAACAACTTAAAAGATGACCGATAACCATATAAACTGTCATACCATATTTCATCCAAATCAAATAGAGCGTCCGATTATTATAATCAAAAATTTTTTTTTTTCGATGAACTTTGAAGCCGAATTCTGGCTAAATGGTACACTTTTCGGTAGAAGCAAGTTTGGTTAAATCGTCTTATTTTAGCCTCAGGAATCTGTGGTTAAGCCATGTCCCCCTATTTAAGAGGCACCTGTATGTATCTATAATTTTAAATATATAATTAATATTAAAATAAGAAATATTAAATGTACTTCCCAGAAATAGCCTTCAGTAATATATCTGGATTTTTGACACTTTTTCCGTCAATTACAGACATTTTAATTTTTCAACTGGTTGGGGTTTGGGCTGTGAGATTCATTATAACGGAATATTTTATACGTTTATAATTCTCTATCTCTAAAATTATATAAGATATAATAAAAATGTTCAATGTATCAGATAGAGTTTTTCTTTAATATTTGTAATAATATAAATTTTCAAAAAATAATATTTAAAAGATTTTTTTAAGAAACTATTACTTCCGGTTGTCTAAATGTTCTCAAAACCTTTTCAGCTCTTCCCAATAATGTCAGACTAAGGAATACGTAGTTAAATTGTTCTTTAGTATTATAGAATTTGAGAAACTGTCTCGCCAACATTCACACACACACACATACACACACAGACAGCATTGTAAAAATATTAAACCGGATTCTATTGACCTTAAACGTGCATATTCACTAAAATCTGGATATGCATGAATCCAATACTTCTCTTAGCGAGAGGTAAAAATATATACAGGACATAAACTAAAGGTTATACCTATTATTCTAATTGTTGTATTATGATTTCTGAAAGATTTTTAAATTAGATGTAGTTTATTTATTAAAAAAAGTATAAAATCTTCTGGATGGATAAGTTTTTGTAAAAACATCCTTTTAAAAACCACTTCAAAATTTCCACAACTTCTAATCCATCTAATAATCCATTAGTCGAACTTTGAGCTTAAAGTCTCTACCCTTTAAGGCCTGAAATCTGTGTGCCCTTCAGAAGGTTGCTGGAAGAAAAACAATAAAACCTTCTATAATAATTGAAAGGAGATCCCAGTTGCGTCATTGCGACTGTGAACATCATCAATAATAATATTCTAATAATAAATCACTCCGAGCCACCATACTAGGCTGCGGGTATGACAGGAGTTTCAACGCTGAAGGCTGCTGACAGGCCCTGAAAAATGCCTCCTCAGAACGAGAAAATAATAGGGTACTAGTGAAGGAATTCTAGGTTATGTAATGGTGTCAACAACTCACGGAGAATTACTTAGAATAGTGTCAACAACTTTGAAGTAAATTACTCTGAAGATAGTGAAGGAAGGAAGGAAAGTGTATGACAAATATGTATGTAAGGGGTCCTCTAAAAGTAATTTTAAATGAGCAAAATTTATGGATGTGCTGCACAAATATGTTTAAAAAATTATGCTGTTCACATGGCAAAGATATTCGCATAAGAAAACGTAGATTGCAAATTTGAAAGTAATTAAAACGTGAATAAATTTTTAGAGAAACATTATTTTCTTGACTCTTCGCTTCTTGCTTTATCTATTCAGCTATATTATTAACAATGGTTTCTTATTTGTCTATTTTAACAAGACACCGAAAAAAAAAATTAAACTTTCTTTAGAGTTAACTGAGGTTGGTGAAAATGAAGTTAATAATTATCTGGAATATATTTTATGGTTTAAATCTGTATAATAAAATATTTAAATACGTTTGGTGATATCACTAAACACAAAACATGATTACAGTTATTATAGTTAGCTGTAATAGTTAGTTTGACCTAAGGACAACTAATGCCGTCCTATAGACTTGGACACAAGGTAGGTATTTCTTGTACGAAAATGGGGTCCTATACCATAGTCAAATTTAAATATCTTAAATAATAAGACGAAGATATACATAAATTAATGAGTATTAGTGAATTTTTTTTGTTTAAATATTGATTAGGTCACAAACTACAAGCGATTGAAGGTGGTTACTAATTGGGTATGACGCGTTAGGTACTAAGAATTTGGTTGGTCGCCTGATTTTAAAAAGGAGATTCGCGCGTCTGTAGCGGTCACCTTTAAAACATTATTATTATTTAACAATTTTGTGTTTGATGAATTTGTTTAATTATAACATCTAGTAAAATTAATAATAATATTAATTAAATTAATACTGAAACTTCAAAACATACAAACACTAGCGCCATCCGTCGTCATACTTTGTGTCATAATATTGTTAAACTGTTTCAATGTTCTATAATTTATTAGGAAAAAAATGCTTATTATTTATGTTATTTATACTTAATAATAATTTCTTCGTGAATATAACGTATAAGTTTTTATATAAAAATATTTCAGCTATGCAAACCTGAAAAACATTGTTTCCTCTATAACTAACAGTTTGTCCATTGTTTGTCGATCCCTGGTCAGTACCTGCTAAGTCTCGCACCAAATTCTTAAAATTTAAAAATTCATATCTCGCTTATTACGTAAAATTTTTAAGTCGTGTTTGCACTAAAATTCTTATTTCATCCTGTTCTTACAGAAAAAAAATGGTATAGGACCCCTTATCTAAATTCTTAATTAAACTTAATGTTTATTTGATAAATATATACGAATGATAGTTGAACCTTCATGCACACGTGCATATTGTATTGTTTGTTATTGTGGTTGTGTATACAAGTTATTATATTAAACATTTATTATCAAATTATAAATAATTCCGTTGATAATTTCTTTTTCAATTAAGCCCGTATTTCACGATCTATAATTCTGCACTGAATTATGGGAAATAATTATAGACAGAATTTTATAGATTGTCGTATATAGGAATTTTTATCAAGGATGTTTTTCTGTCCACAAAATTAAAATTAGTTCTATTTGTGTGCACAGAAAGTGAGCACATAATATGCGCAGTAAATTATGAGATCTGGCAATTAGCAATCGAATTTTTGATAATTATTGTGGTTGTTGATTATTGATTTCAGTTAAATATTATTAAAATGTCTTGGACTCGAAATCAAGTTGCAACGCTCATAGAATGTTAGAACATCCACGTTTATAGCCAAAAATATGCATCAAATTATGTGTACAGTGGCATATACAATATTTGTATACATAAAATTCTGTTCACAATTACAGATCGTGACAAACCGACTTTAGAAGTAGTAATTTATATATACTATTATACCACCTTCTTATAAAAAAAAATTCACGTAAGTTACACTCTGTTAAATATTGTACAATTGTTAATTTGTAAATTTCATCTAGCTCCTGATGAAGGCATAAGTGGTGCCGAAACCGGTCGAGGCCGAAAATAAATAAAAGTTTTTGACTGCATATCCAGGAATTCAACCCCATTTACCATTCCAGTCAAGAAGAACCTCCATTGGTAGTAATTTATGTTTAATAATTCTTTTATTTTTTTGAATTCATCCATTTGATAAAGAATGCATTTCATAGTAATAAAACCAAAAATAATAATTTGTTATTTTCGTAAATAATTAAATAAAAAGATTGGCACGAAAATAGTCATGAAAAGCAATTCCCCAGTACTTTGACGTTAAAGTACATAGAGGTCATTCATTCATATCCAATAGAAGACCAGTTTTTTCATCACCTACGTTATTTATATAAATAAAAGCAGACAATTGTTTGTCACATGTTAAAGTGTATGAACATTGATGTTACATTCTGTTTTTGATCAAGTGGCTTTCTCAAAATATTACACAAATTCCAATAATTAATTGTAAAATAAGTATCTAATGGTTATTTTACGATATTTTCAAATTTACGGCAATTTAAAGAACAATTTATATTAAAAATTTAATACATAGAAGGTATATAAAAATTCTTGCAACAGTCCTATTTCATTAATAATCGAAGATAATTTAAATTATTTACAATTTATTGTTTAACATTATTTATCAAATCAATTTCTAATCATGTATCTCTAAAGCGAATAAAAAACAGTGTAGCCTCAAATGCCATTCAATATCAGTTTTGTAAAAGATGATAAAAGATAAACTTCATCGTCTCTTTCCAAGTTATGGAGCTTGAAATTATCATTACAAAATGATCACAAGACACAAGGTAACTAAATTGGGTATTAGGTTAGGTACTAATGCTCATTAATTTTCATCATGCGCCCTGGCTATTAGACGGAATGAAAATCATAAACGCAGTTTCATGTTTCTATGGTTACCCATATATCTTTCTGCTGACTAGTTAAAATTAGATGCTCCTATTATGGTGAATGTATTAAATAATTTAGCGATTTTTACCTCCCACTACCATTGGTAAGGGAGGTATAGGGATCGTGCAAAAAATCACATGTTCAGATTTTGGTAAATGACCACGTTTTAAGGTCTCTAGAATACTATTTTAACATTTGCACAATGATGTCTGTTTTTGTGTATACGTATGGATTTTGTCAACGCTCTAACTCAAATACTATCATTCAGAAAATTCTGAAACCTTGTATTTCGACCCTATTGTAATATGGAATGAAACCATTAGATTTTGGTGTAAATCGGATAGCCGGAAATGGCACTTTACTTGAAGCTCATAATGGTTTTTCATAAAAAATATCATTAAATGTCATTTTTTATGTACATTATTACTTTTTCTATATATTTTACAGATAAATTAAAAAAATATTCTTTTTATAAATTTCGAAGCGTATGTTTTAAAGATAAACACAATTCTTTTGTTACACAGTTCATATTTCATTTCAAATGTATGTAACTGACAGATAAATGTCACTGCCAAAAGACTAATCATTTCAAATTAGTAATGGTGGCATTTTAAAAAGCAAATAGTAATTAATGCAATAGTTATATGCAAAGGAACTTAATATAGTCTGCAGCATTAGTAAATATGTAGGTATGTATTTAAATTAATAAGAATTAAATAGCGGGAGGTATTGTGTTAGCCACATCAGATTTTACTTTCTAAATAAGGAGATAATCGTTTAACTTTTCTACTTCCGTTGTTAAAATGTTACTTAACGCACAGGGTTTCATAACACTAAACTTCTTAATCACAACTTGACAAGCTGTGGTTTCGTTCATATTGGACACGAGCAACCAGTAACAGTTAATTAAATAAGCGCGGGGTGAAGTTAGTTTCTATAGCTAAAGTAACGTAAAAAGCGTACTTCTGTATTTTTGTTGTTTCAATTTGCAGTCGTAAAAAAGTATAGCATATGACTCGTTTTATAAACTCTTTATATGGGGTTTATACATACGCACGAATGACGAGACTAATCGCAAGGCAAGTGGCGAGGCAAATGTGTAGTTGGTTCACTCATCATTCGCCTTGCTGCTCGTCTCGCCGCTCGCAACGCTCGCTCCGGGAGCTTTTTTTTGGGCACGAGTCAAAGGCTTGTAGCGACGAGGCGAACTCAGTGTTTACACAATTGTCGATAGTTATCAAGACTTAGCAAGAGCAGGGCGAATGCCGCCACAACTTTCTCGTCAGCCATTCGTCTCGACTTTAGTGAAATGAACACTCAGGAGTGTGAATACGGTCATTCGCGTTGTGAGGACGAATGTGCGAATGCCATTCGCGAATGTCGTAGAGTGACGAGGTGAAACACGAGCGCGTATGTATAAATCCGCCTTTGGTATAGTCTGTTCGCTCCTAGCTGAAACAAGCCGATATTTTATTACCCCAATAGATATTACCACAAACAAATAGAAAATCCTCAGGTAGTGTGGAATAGGGACAAAATCCCATTGATTTTAAACATAAATACAATGAAGTTCTTCCATAGGGAAAATTTATAGTATCTTTCAATTTGACGAGAAGTTCAGACAGTGTTAGGACTCTATTGTTGGCATATTCTTCATAAATTAGTCACTCAATGACTTCTTTCTCAAAATTACCAATTTTTGAAAGTACAGAAGTAGTCCTCTTCCGTTTTTTAACTGCAACTCCTCGTTTTACAATGCGACGAACGGATGCTAGAGACGTTTTTGTCGCAATCGAAGTTCTTTTCAGAGCATTCGTTTCACCCACTTCTACAAAATGATTATACACATTTAATATAACTTGCTGCGTTTGTTCGTTGATGAAATATTTAAAACAATTTGTGTCTTCATCACTTTGCACAACGTCGGCATCGGTGTCACAGGTATTGACTTCGTCACTAACACTGGCAGAAGCATTGTCGACATCCCAGGTCCTCCACATTTCCATATTTAAAATTTCACTTACAACCGCTGCTAACTAATGTTACATGTAAACTGAGTTAAGACGAAAGAAAACCGGGATTATAAAGGAACGAAATTCAATCAAGGGTGACTTAAATGAATAGTAGATTAAATAATTCCTAGAAATTATGATGATGGCCAAACCCGAAAACAATGTCATTAGCCGAAAACATCTTTCCAGGTAATTCTTAATTATACCTATTCAATGATAATACCTAGCTGTAAATACATTTCAAAATAATTTCAAAAAATTCTCTTAAAAATTTACAAACGCATATATCAAAACGAACTCAATACAATCCTTGTTCAACACTCCATTTACAACTGACCGCCGTTTGATGAACAAAGGCTCAAGAAAGTGGTTTATGGTTTGTGGTAATAACTATTGGGGTAATAAATTATCGGCTTGTTTCAGCTAACAGCGAACAGACTTTACACGACGACGTTTATAGAATTTGTTAAATAATATACTTCCTATTAGTAAATCATTAAATACTATTCATACAAACATCTATTTATAAAAAAATATCTCTATATTTAGTTACAACAATGTATAGTTATATTACTTTAATTGTTTCAATTCATATGCTGTTTTTGCACGCAAATACAAAAACTTAATAATGTTCAAATTGCAATTTGCCAGTAACTTATAGCATAAAACATTTAACAAGTGTAAATTTTTAATAACATCTTCACCAAATAAAACATAAAACTAGTATTTTCCAAATTTCATCTTTTATATCTACTCCTTCTATAAACTTTAAACTCTTCTATTTCCCCTTGTAAATTTTTAAATAAAGCAGAATTATTATCCAGTGAATCATCCATAAAACTTTGAACAGAGAAATTAAAGTTTCATCCATGCGACAGGGATGGGTCGTAAAGCAGCGGCGCCAGGCTGGGCCGGACACAAGGGGCATATGTCATCGGCTCCCCAGGGAAGCGTTCAGTGGCGTACGTGAACCGAGCCTACAGGATTTGCTGTACAACGAAACAAGCGTCCAAATAAATTCCAGGATCCTTCGGCGAGACCTGCATTATTCATCAACGCAGGGGTGGATCGAGGAGAATTTTTACGAGGAATTTAATATATCAACAGGGGAATAGAAGAACAAATAAAATGGTTATATGTTTACAGACGCAATAGTATAAATTATTTGAACTATAATACAGTTAGTGTTGTATAAATTTCATTCGGAGATATCTCTGACAATTAATTCTGAAATAATGTCGTTGAAAAGTTTATTTTTAATATTATTCTTATCTCACACAAAAAAAATTTTGTTATGTCGAAAAGATAAACACATTTTGTATTAATATTATCGCAAGTGTTGCTTAAAAAATAAATATGAATATGATTCTGGATTCTGGCCCAATTAAATTTTTAGAAATGTTCTATATTCTGGTAAGTGCCCACACGGTAAAATATATCGTCATCATTACCGATGTCTACATGTGTTGTAGATACTGGCACACTCTGTAATGGGTAATATGCCGTGATGGTATATTTATTTATTTATTCTATAATCCGTGGGATGTATTCTTCAAATAGTCTTAAATAATAAACAATAAACTCAATAAAGAATAAAATGAAATGTGCTTATATATTCTGGTATGTGAACTTTGTTTTTGGATAAATTATGGTATAAAATTTTGGAGTTGGTGTCTAAGAACTAGAGAATTTTTTTAAATGTAGGTATATTTAAGTTTATTTAAAATTATATAATTTTAAGAATGTATTCACCGATACAAATATTTAGAAAAAATATTACAATTTAATAAAGAAGTTATTAAACTTTGTTATTTGAGTGTAAATAACGAAGAAGGATTTGTGAAAAATTCATGGGCCTCACTGGAACTTGAACCCAGAACCTATCTAGTAGGACGTTCTAACCAACTGAGTCATAAGATCCCCTTGAATTCTGTAAATTTTTCACAAGTCACATATTAGTAGCAGAGCTGGGCAGTAACTAGTTACTTTAGGAACTTAGTTACTAACTAGTTACTTTTACGTAACTTGTAACGTAACTTAGTTACTTTTTAAAATATGGTAACTGTAACTGTAACTTAACTTGCTGCGGAAAAGTAGTTGGTAACTTTACGGTTTTTAGTTACTAGTTACTTGAGTAACTTAAGTTACTTAAAGTAACTCACAAATTAGAATGTAACTTAAGTTAGTCAAATGCCCTCTGTAATGTGTAGGTAACTTTTATTTTAATACATAATTAAATTCAATATTATTGTTGATTGATTTCAAGCCATAATAGATAATAAAATAAGTAATTATATTCATTAATAATAGAGTTTTTGTACGGTAAACAGAAAAACTAAAAATAACACATTTTAACTTTTAATTCTAGAATTAAAAACTCACTAAATGTTAAATTTGACTTATAAAATATATTATTTTCAAATGTTTTCCTCGTTTACAAATGATACCTTTTAATAAATTATAATTAAACTGCCACTAAATCATCAAAATTATTCCAATTTTCAAGTTATACAAAAAATAGTGTATTTTGTTCGTTGTTCCAAGGGTTGCAAGACTTGAATTCGTCTCATTTTTGCAAATTCCCTTCTCACAAGATAAAATGTTACTTTTAATTTTTATATTATATTATAATGTAGATCCACAGGGACTTTTTATCAGATTTTTTATCACAGCAACCGGGCCCTGATGGCCCCTTGTCAAAGCGGGCCCTAGGCCGTGGCCTCGTGGGCCTAGGCGGTAATAAGGCCCTGAAGGTCCGTTAACATTAACAATAATAATCTGATTGGGTGTTGCCAAGCAATAACGTGAAAATTTAGGTTAACGTAGTTAGTGCAAAAACTCCCTGATATGTATACTACACAATAACTAAGTCAACAGTCATAGTCTACACTTCACGCCATTAAAAGTAGTTAGAAAGTAACTCAAGGTAACTAAGTTACTTTTAATGAGTAACTAGTAAATAACTTAGTTCTTTCACCAAAGTAACTGGAACTTAAGTAACTTAGTTACTTTTTTTGAGGTAACTGTAACTGTAACTAGTTACATTTTAAAAGTAACTTGCCCAGCTCTGATTAGTAGTGAAAGTGTATATCCAATTTCTGAAGTATCGTTACCTACACAACAGCGCGACAACATCCTTAAGAGGTTAATGAGCACCACAATAATAATTTTTGTGTTAAACAGTCTTCAATAATTTATTATTTGACTTCGATTGAATGTCCAGTAAATATTTAGTAGCGATTGGATTAATATTGTAGGTATACAAGTTACGGGTGTTTGAAAATTAAACAATTTAAAATTTAGTTAAAGAACCTATAAACAAAAAAACTAGTGATTTAAGCAAAATCTAATAAATGCTGCGTTTGAGAAATATTTATAACAATAAAATATGAATCAGTTATAATTTTTTTTGTACAAAATTAAATATCGCAATATTTTCTTACAAAATTTGCTCTAAATTATATCCTTGAACCCTAAAAGATATTTTTTCGCGTTGAAAAGTAACATATGCTTTATCACGCCTTGACTTTTTTGTATAGGGACTAATTAAATAAATTATTTATGCGGAACTAATTAATGATATTTTAACATTAACAAGAAAAATAATTCAGGCCTGCGAAGTAATAACACCGCAAAAGTGTTGTGTTGCAACTGAATATGTGATATGGTTGTATACATGGCCATAGACATCATTTTGAACAAATTTTATAAGGAACTATTGTGATATTAGAATTTTGTACAATAAAATTTTATATACAACATACTTTTAGAACACCTGTATATAAAATATATGTAAAATATGAAAAATATTGATAAGTAGTATTAGAAATATGACGAAGACACGTTGTACTGTACCTACCGAATTATCGGACAATAATTGTGAAGTTTGATATTTTTCTTTATTCGTTCTATATGGTAAGCAGTTTAAATAATTGAATAGAAAATTTGTTGTCAGTGCGGCCCTGCAGGGTCAGAAATCTTGCCAGAGGCGTAGCCCGCGGGGCAGTGTTTACGAATTTGCAGCACGTGCGAGGCTACCGATTAATTTTTGATTTCAATTGATGTCGTTTTGATTCGCGTGGCTTCCTCTACTGTTTTTCCTTTCAGTGTTTTTTACTTCTTTTGTTCTGTTTTATGGTACGCCTCTGATTCTGAATAAAAGAACGGAATGATTATTCACGCCTTTTTGCAAGGGAAGCTGTGTGTGAAAATACAAGATATGATGACCTTCTGTGAAGTTCTCGATGATGTTGGGAATGTAATTTAATTCTTTTAAAATGAAGTGTATTGGTTCTTTTCATGTGCACCAGACTTTAATCAACTTAACTAGATACCTAATTTTTAACTGAAATTAAAACCGTAAATTTTACTTACGCTTAAAATAACTCTTTCAAAAACTGTAATTTCATTACTGAACATGAACATTATTATATTAAGTCTATTATGTTCATTTTGTGTAATAATTCTCTTCATCCATGTAAGAGAGGAGAGGATTTCCGCATACTCGTATTTCAGTAACTAACGAACTCTAAAAGTAATAAAGATTATAGTAATAAGTTCGGAATTACATCAACATATTTATTGGTTTATTTATATTAAATATAATGAATACGAATATAAATATTGATTTTATATTCCCTACATGTTTTCATATTTGAAATATGAAACAAAAACTTCATTTATCTCCTTACAATTTTATCCTTATGTCAATGATTGTTTATGTATATGACAAATAAAACTTATAGAAGATTTTTGAATTTCGCAGATTTATTTAAATTATTATTACAAAGGGTGCTTGATTTTGAAACCTCACCATTGGGATCCCGGTTATCTTAAGAGACAAGAAATCGGTTAAATTAGGATAAAGTAATAATAGTAGGTATATCATTTTAAGATATACTTGTTTTTCCCGAAAAATACATAGATACATATAAAAATTTTACTGATTTTTGAAAAAAGTGTGAAATAATTCGGAAGTTTGTTTTGCACTTTTTTATAGAACTTTTTCATAACCTTTCGAAACGCGACTCTAAAAAAATTGTAACTCTTGAATTGGTTATGATATCAAAGTTATAGTTTTTATACGGATACTATAGAAGAAAGTTAAATCATAAAAAAGAGAATTATTTTAGAATTTCAACGATGTATACATTATGTTACTTTGTTTCGAACGGAGGGATTGCAACAATTATTAATATTAAATTATTTAAATGGGTACAACTTTTCGTGCAGCATCATGAAACAAAAATCTTTTCTATAGTTTTTCGTGAAACTTAAAAAAAGTCGTTGCATCTTCCGTTAGCTCCATTACCTTAGTAATGGCCATTTGCAACGATGTAATCTTAAGTTCTCCTTTGCTAAGTTTTACATAAAGTTACGGTTCACCTTAAATTTTATTCTGTTGCACATGTAAATTTTAAGTTCTACTTGGCTAAGAATAGGATTTGGTTAAAAAGTTAACGTTTTTGATTTAGGTATTACAGGAAGGCAGTTAGTTTGACATATCATTGGAATTTTTTTAACAGTTTAGTATTTGAAACATGCAAAGTTTATTATTATTAATATTAATGCTTGTTTTATTAATGAGTAATTTAAATAAGAATTAGAAATAAATGTAAGCATCGGTGCGGTTATATATTGTAACTATAGCGCAACCATGTACTTTCTAGAACTATGTAATAAAATTTGTGCACTTTGGTAGATATACGCTAGCACAAAGTACTCATAATTGGAGACTCTGGTATTAAAAGTGACAGATCGTTTAATATTTGGATTCTTTTTTAAAGAAATTATACTGATCTTGCTTGTGATAAATTAGAGTTAGTAAAACTTCGATTAAAATTAAAATTCATCATCATAGAAATCAATCACATCCATGTCAAAGTTGATCTTAAAGGTTAAGTGCACCTTAAGCCACAGAAATCTGAGGCTTAAAGTAAGTGCACCGTAAGTATAACTTAGCGAACGATTCAATACATTTTTAAAATTTAGGTTCTACGTAATGTTAAGTTATATTTAAGTAGATGCGGTTCAAACGGCCATAAGTAGACAGTACTGGTACTGGTGCTTATTGTGCCAACGTATGCCAATCCGACTCTATAACGACATATACGTTACGAACAGGGTCGCATTTAAGCAGAGGCGCATGAGGCGCTAGCTGGGGGCCTCGTCTTCCGGGGGGCCTCAGAAAAAAGCCGAATAGCCTAGTAAGACAGCCCAGCTATACACTTTTGGAGCGCATATACGCGTTTTCGTCAAAATATTTTTTTTATTTTTTATGAATTTGTTAAATTTGCTTCTTTGTTAAGAACTCTATCCGGGAGAGCCACATCCTAGAGATGGCAGCACTAATGACCGACTTATAGGGAAAACATTATATTTTACGTTTGTGCTAGTTGTATTTTGAGGCTTTGTTTTGAGGATATTTTGTTATTTTTAATTGAAATCAAATATATTTATCATAATGTCAGATATATACATTTAATTAAATGATGCTGTGCGGCCTATGGTCGAAGGAGAAGCAGTATATAAGGGTAAAATAAGATTCAAAATTTGGGTTAGTGTTAACTACTTATTTAATTATTTTTAGCTGGACATTTTATCTTGTGCGGATATGACATATAAACAGAATAAATTTAGAAATAAATTAACTGTGTGTTCAAACATCTAATTTGAAAGGGGCTAACCACTCAATCGTAATAACACTAAATACAAATGCACATCAAGTTCTTTGTTTTGCACGTCTTCCTCTTGCTCAATTTCTGATATTTTTGTAGTTTCTTCTTCTTCCCTGTCTTTCCTATAAACAATTTAAAATAAATATATAATATTAAAGAATAATAGTTACTACTTACAGGTAACGTCTCTCTATTTTTCTTCTCTGTACAGGGGTTTTGTCGAATTTTCTTTGCTGTAATTTTTAGCTTGCTATATCATTTTTTTTTAATATTTTTCTTTTATTGACTACAAAAACAATCTAATAATGTTTTGAAGCATAAATTTTTATAAATACTTACATGGAATAAAATCGCTTAGGTAAAAATGTGAACAAACGTTCATAAACGGTGATTTGTCCTTTCCGATTTTTAACGCGATTTTCCACTTATTTTTTAATATTTCTCTTTTTGGGAAATAATGAACGGATATACCAGCACTTGCATAATTATTGCACTGCGGTACAGAACAATATCTCTTCGATTTGCTGGTCATGTTTACTTATAACTATGTATGACAGCACAACGTTTTCCCTACAACTTATATGTTTTATTTTGCCACCAGATGTCAGACACTTTGTTGGCTCTTACCAATATTATCGTACTTTGCATTAAAACTCGTTTGACCTTGAAAATTTTCAAAAAAATCGCCTGCGGCGCATATTTTCCCTCCCCCAACCTACCAACAACGATTTATTTCCTTTATGTGCAGTGGAAAAAAATCCTTAAAATAACCTCTGGAGGAAACCAGTGTTAAGCCAATCAGAATGCCTCTTTTCTATTTTTATTTTGATAATATCATTGTAGGGTAACCATAGTAACCGTTAAATGTTATGTAGATGTGTACTATATAGGTAGATAATATTTTTATTTACAGTTTTCGAACTATTTTTGTTTTTGTTTATGTGATACTAATAATAATAAAATTATTTACTATTATTAATACTTCATAATTTATTTTGATTTAATAACCATTAACAACTTATCCTTTAATTTAAAATAGACAGGTGTTTTTCACCGGATATATTTTAAAGTATATAAAAATAGGGGCCTCAACAGGTCACTGCGCCTCGGGCCTCTAAAGATATAAATGCGGCCCTGGTTACGAATACATAACAAAGGTAGTCAGTGTTTTTAGATAATAAAATATCAAAATTTGTGTAGTAAAGTTTATGCTCAGTAATAAGTAAAAGACATGATATATTTATGTCATTATTCAAAACTCCATCTTCCCATTCTCTTTTGTGTTTCAATTAAAGTACAAAACGCTCTTCTGTTTGTATCTCTCTCACCTACCTCTCGGGTTTCCGGTAGATTATTTCCGGTCGCTTCCGCTCCGTCGGAACATCCTGTACCGCGCGTAGCACCACTAGCGCACACATGTTAACACGAGATCCTATCACAAGAATTGTTATTTTATTCACAACGCGCAAACAAATTGCATTTGGATTGAAAATAGAACCAGCCGACTGATACACGGCACGGGCACGGGTGCACATGCCTAGCCAGGGGAACTAATGCCCGCATGAAGAATGGCGGGATTTGGTATTTTCAACTGGAAATCAAGGAGACTTTGCTTTGTATCCGACAGGGATGCGTTTTTAATATTTAAATTAATTCTGTTTTAAATACAAACTAGTTTTTGCTACAGTTTTTTTTTTTATTTTTAAAGTACAAATGCATAAAGAATAAATAGTCCTTCTAAACTAAAACAAAAACAGCTATATATTATCACTAGTTTCATCAGTACACTCTAACAAAATACTTTAATTTGAAGCTTTTAACAGGTTTTCTTAAATAAACGCAGTTAAATCATTTTTTGACATTTTATGTTATAAATATAAAAGAATATTTTGTTTTCTATACGATATGATTGCATTATGTTCTTCATATTAAATGTATATAGAAATAAAACTTTATTATAATATTGTAATCTAATATTAATAATTGACAGATGTCATTGTCAAGTACAATAATTCATATATTATGTTTCTATTTGATTACATTTTTAACTTTATGTTTAATGGATTTAAAAATAATAACAACGAATTAAATTCTATCAATTTTACAACCCATGTTACGATGGAAACATATAAAATTAAAAATCACCCAAGCAAAACTTATATTGGGAAATTGGCTGGTTATTTGAAATATATTTCAATTTTTGAAGAAAAAAATTTCAAAAAAATGATCATTAGTCTAATATTTTTAATGATCTTGATCTCTTGTTGATGTACTTTATAAACAGGTATAATTTTATATCATTTTTGACACATATTTTAAGTTCATTTTAACTATCTCATGATAATTTTGAATTTGTAAGACGCTAAAGAAAACAGAACATTATAAGGAAATTATAGCATTCCGAACAAAAATATATTTTTATTTATAAATAACTAATTTCAACGAATAGGCACATTTTAGGGTCCTTAGAATACGATTTTGTTTTTATTTTATTTTTTACATGGTGCAAAATTTTCAGTTTTTCATTAATTGATCTAGCAATTGAATTTACTTGTTGTAAGCACCGTTATTAAAACTTCTAAAAAACACTAAGCGGTTTTGGATTAACGACTACTTTACATCTAGGACAAAAAACGAAGAATTCGGAAGATAATTCGAAGAAATTCGAAGTACCGGAAAAAGCAACCAAATATTCTTAGAGCATACGAAAATGATGCAATTTATATTCGATTATATTTTAAAAACTGTTGAAACTCTCCATAGCTTCTTATTTAATTCCCTGTTGTGGTACTGCTTGCATTTTTGATCCCATAAAGACTTTCTTTGTTCTATAAGTCAAATTATCTTTTCACTATTCATAATAACGCATCAACTGTTATATACAGATCAACCAATCTAGGAACTTATCTGCGCTAACATGCGATAGCACGATGAAAAGAGAGATAATCATATAATTCTGGCTAAATGATTATTTGTACAAGTACAGGACCGCTCGGTAAACTCCGCTCCTCTTCTTTCGGATTCGTGCTTACGAAACACTTTGGTAGGTACTATGCTTTATGTTTGGGTTGTACACTATAATTTCCCCTTCACTTCACCACTCTGCATGCTACCTAGAAATGAGTTTCTGGATTGGGCGATCTGGACTTGTATGAATTTGTTTATCTCCGATTTGTACGAATTCGTACGTATTTGTACAAACAAACTTTTGTACAAATTCGCATCTAATGTAACCGCCACCTTACACAACCTGACAAAAACAACAAACTGAATTTTTTCATCGTTTCTTGATGAATCCAGGATTCAATACTATGAACACAAAGTGAAAGAAAAAAAAAACCAACCAAAATAAACCTACCATTTGAAGTAATATTATTAGTAGGTATATGAACGGGATCAAATAACTTGAAAACTTTGGATAAAATGTATCACGCTGAAAAGGAAGTATGTTGACAAATAAAATATTTTTATCTCAAGAAAAAACGATGTTTTCTTTGTTTTTGCATAAATTTATCGAACAGCCCTCTTATTGACTTGTGTTTTTTTCGGAATAACAAATGTCAGATATGCCAGAAATAAGAAACATAAATTATTCTGATAATTGTCTTAAATTGTGAATTTTATTTTGTCTCTAACTGGTACATAAAAAACAATTGAATAACAAACTTGGTACTCAATTGATGCAATTTTTCATTCTGAATATTTTTCTTCATTGTATTTTTGTTCTAAAATTATTAGGTAAAGAGATATCGCCAAATCAAAATGTTAACATTGAATTTCCTATGTTCTGGAAAAAGTAGACACCCGGTATGTATATGGGCATGAATTCCATCTATTTAATTGCATTTGACTTGGAGTTATGTTTTGGTTAAAGTTTTCGTTTGAGTGAATCAAATCCCGTCCTTTTGTTTAGTGTGCCATTAGATGAACATAATTTAAGGTTAATGCGTTCTTTTACGTACTAGGATAATTGATTTCATAAGCTGCTTGGTACCCTATAACTATTATTCAAAATATGCTAGTGTGCGAGAATTATAAAATTCATTATAAACTCTAGAATCATTGTAGAGACACATCTTTATAATCTTTATAAATGAATCACTAGGTAATATCAAGAGAAATTCTTGTGTTATGATTCTAAGAGCTGTCGGATTATAAATGTACATGAATATAAGCTTATATTTCGTATACATAGTGAAATGTAAAATATCTGAAAATTTTGTGAAATATGGAAAATGTGGGTCAAATTCAAATAATACATTAAATTTACATACTCGTATATATCCGCTAAAATGCCTCAACATATATCTCATTTATGAGTGCCAAACACATATTCATTAAACTTCATTCATAAAATATATTTGCAACCACAATACTTTCAACTGCATGAAATACATTTCATACATTCAGTCACAAAATAACATTAAACACAATGAATAAATAACTTTTCCATCCCATCCACCAGCACCATTCACATAAACAAAAATTTTTCATGACTCCCCCAATCTCCCGCAGATGGCAGCATGTCCGTAACACATCGTGCATTTTAAAGGCGCGAGTCGTAGTTTATATCATCCATTCACTTTATTATTCATAACGCGGGCGCGACATAAAATAAACACATAAGACATGAACAAGGCCCGCATAAAATTTTTATTTTTCGTTAGGCCGCGTGGACGTGGCGAAATTGTTAACTGTGGTCACGCACAAATCACGAGAAAGCACCAAGATGTTGGCGAACGCTGCAATAAGAATGAATTTGTTGACTGACGATTTGGGGGATGATGAGAATTTTTAGCACGCGCCTTTATACTTTCACACTTATACAGCAAATTCTCTGTTGGTTCATAAATAATTCATAAAGGAATAATATACAACCGTCTTAATCAAGTTAAGAACGAACTTTTGCGGATTTATTTTTATGTACTTGCAAATTATGAAAAGGTTAAACTGTGGCAACGGTTCTAGAAGAAATAAATATTACATCTACATACAATATTTGCCATTGCATACAGTTGTGTATATTAAAGGGCTTATTGGGTCAGGCGGAAATACATGTTTTAATTAAGTTGATTTAATAAAATTGTATTTTTACTATTCCAAATATTGTAATAGTTCGCCTCCTCGTGGTGCACCCTGGGTAACACTAAATGAACTAGCACAAATCGGTGACCAGACAATCTTCGAGACAACCTTGAGGATCTCCTGGTTTTTATCTTTACATTCATCACAATGCCTAAATACAGTAGTATCGACGCAGCAGTTTTATTTCTACCTTCAATCGAAGATGGGATAAATAATGCAGAACTACATCATCTTCAACGGTGCCTTCCATCTCCTGGGTCAATTCAGTTTCTCCAAGTGTAGTACCGTCCTGAGATCCCGACTCGCAAGCGCCAATTCCAACTACCAGCAAGGTAGTCCTGGCCTGAGATATTATTTTATTAACATTTGTTACTTTTTGTGATGATTGTATTTCATACCAAACGCTAAATAATAATAAGTTGAGAAAGTTTTTACTTTTGATCAATTTTGTTGTAGAAATCTTGGATGTTTAATTCAAATTAACAGATATCGTTTCAGAATGCGTTATCTAGGCGAAATACGTGTTTTTGGGTGTTTTGCAGTAACATACTGTGCTTCAAAGCGGCACTGTAGCTACGTAGGCGAGTGCACCACGGAGGCCCTTCAAAAGCTTGTATACACTAAAAACAGTGTAATCTGTCGTACTCTACCCTAAACAATCAAGTTCCATAGCAATTTTAGTTAGAGTTCACACAAAATTTTCGTTCAGACCGTGAAACGTTGCAATCTGATGTAAAAAGAGTTTTTCATAAAAGTGTCTCTAAATCGCTTCAGAATGCGTATTCTAGACGAAATACGTGTTTTCAGAGTTCTTTATATTGCATTTTGAAAATACTTAGACGATTTCCGTTGGCCAATTTGGATGAATCAGTTAAATTCTTCAACCAAATTGAAGTGCGAATTTCCGTCCAGAATCTACCGGTTAGCTGTGTACATTGTTGTAGCCCGTAAACACATAATTGCAAATTTGGACATTTAATATGTATATGAACAAAATAATTAAATTCCATGCATATAATAAAGTTAATATCAATTACAATGTTATATAAGAAAAACAGACAAATTCGTAGATTTGACAATTATTCTACGTCTTTTCACTTTTAAATATGCATGGATGATGGTTACATAAATATGTTCTAATTGCCACTCTGGTATTATAGTATGATTATTAATGATTGTCGTATAGATACTACTCTAGTATTTATGAGAGATTCACAGAACACGTGTCCACAGTATCTGAGATTTCTGATAATGGTAGTCGTGGCAAAGAAAAAAATGCACGACTATCAATTATATTTTATTGAAAAATGTAAGTTTAAATAAATATAACTGTAAAATATCGATTATAAAAGTAATATAGACTGAGCTCGTTTTCGATAATCCGTAGTAATACAATTTTGCAGATAATCTTGGTAAAAATTACTCTAAAATCGAAAAAATTAATTTGTTTTAATTATCTACATACGTACACGTCTGATAATACGTATTACAATATTTTTACAAAACGTACAATATTTGTACTTTTTTATGTCTGATGACGAGAAGAGTGAAATTTAAAGAACGTAGACAATAAATGTTAAAAATTAAAAACGATAAAGCCTCATTCACAGCTACTTTTTTAATTCATAACATTAATACATAATGCTATACTTGCCGTCAAATGCTACTATTATTACTAACGCATAATGCATAAATGCAATGCATAGTAACAAAAGTTTGCATTATTGCATTATAGTATATTATACAACGACGCTATAATGGATGCTCTTATTCCCGAGGGTGAAGTTTGCAACCCGAGGTAATAGTAGCCATTATAGCGAGTTGTATACTATACTTTATATACGACTAACATATACGACTAGTTTAATAAAAAAATAGTCAATTTTTTATCTATAAATTATACATCTATTTACGTAATAAATTTACATCTAATTAAAATGTAAATTTATATTATTACAATTAATAAATTGAATTGATGACGGTATGTTATGGTTTATGGTGTGATTAACATTACTTTCTAGAGTTGTTATATTATCGGCATTAACCGTATTGGCAGTAGAAGTAGACGGTACTGAATTGGTCATCTGTTTTGCTATAGTTTCTGCAGTATTTAATTTATTTTTTATTGATTAATCGAGGTACCCTTCTGCTACGGTTGAAGATTTCCAGCCCCCGTGACGTTTTAAACCAGTTATATTGCCACCTCCGTCAACGAATAATGTTGCAGAAGATCTCCGGTAACAATGACCTGTATATTGTTCGGGATTTGGCAATTTTAAATAAGTTGCTATTTGTTTTCCCATCAGTGCGAATTTGTTCTTTCCAATTCTTTGAATAGTGCATTTTCCTTTTTGGTAATTCAGAAAAAACGAGTTAATTTGAACATGTGATGGCCGAAGATCTATATATTTTTTTATAATTTTATAAAATTGATCTGTGACAGCAAAAGTTCGTATAATTTTAGTTTTTGTTTTCGGCATTGTTATAAAAAATGTTGTTTCCAAATCCTTAACGTCTTCAACTTTCATTTCATAAAGCTCAATAGAACGACATGCCCCCATAATTCCTAGGATCAATACGACCTTAAATATATTAAGTTTTGTCACATTTGAAATGCTTTCAAAAAACTATCCTATAATTTTACCTTATGTACAAGAAAAAAACCGTTTGGTGCTTCTGTTATAAATTTCCTGATTTCAAATGGTGTTAAGGTTTTAGATTTTTTAGCTTCATATCCCTCAGATTTTCTTTTCAAAAATGAGCGTAGTTTTCCATACTTTTCTATGTCTACATCGTGATTTATTTTTAAAACTGCTTTTAACATGGAGTAAAAAGACCACAATGAAGATGATTTGTATTTTTCACCTAATTCAGTAAAATATGCCAACAATACATTTTCTGAGAACGAATTTGTCTTCATTTTAATACACCAATCCATTAAACTTTGGTATGCTTTATCATAGAAATTTTTAGACTTTTGCGGTAATAAACCATTTGTAGTAGCTTCAGCTATTTTTGTTATTTCTGGTGGTGTAGAAGATATATTGTCTTCTGTAATACTGTCCATTTTTTTCAATTACTTACAGTTAAACCCAATAATTTAACCAATTTATCACAATCTAGAACCGTTTTTGACAACTTGTCAACGATGATTTTGTTTTGTTTGTAAGTTTCAATGGTACGATGATCCAGGTTTTCAAGCATTTTGATTGGTTCACGAGTGGGAATAATTACCATTATTCCCGACTCATTATTCCCGGCGGGATTAATATATGGTATTATATAGCAAAAAACGCATATATAATGATAATATTATTAGTTAGTCGTACATAAAGTAAATTTGTTACAGCTGTCAAAATAAAATTATACATTTTAATGCACTGTACGTAATCAAATATGTGTCTCTTTTTATCAAAACAGCTTTTTAAAAAATATTTAAATTTAATTCCTTTTACCAGAACAAAAATTGACAGCTCAAATGACCCTTGTGCTTATGTCTTATGTTTATTTTTATTTTCTTATAAGAATCTTATAAGAATCTACTGTTTATACCGTTATTTTTATTTTTAAGTTTAATTTCATTTTTACCTGGATCTTTATTGGAATCATGCTAAAATTCGCTTATCCAGATTTTAATGGATGAGCATCTTTTAAGGTCCCTATAATCCGATTATAACATTTTTAAGATGTGGGTTTGTGTGTGTGTGTGTTTTGAAACAACGGTTTCTCAAATACTATAAGACTTAAAAAATATATAACTGCAGTTTCCTCAATTGGACATTCCTTAGAAGAGCTGATTAGATTTTGGTAACAATTGGACAACCGGAAGTAATAGTTTCTTTAAAAAAATCTTCTAAATATAATATTTATTTATTTACAAAAAGATTTATAAAAAGATTCATATATTACACCTTTGTTTCGTGGCAGACGGTAGCAAATGTTTGTAGGAGCATATTAAACAGTTGACGCCGAAGCGACAAAATAAATGACAGAAAAATTCAACATCATGGCAGTGATCTAGGCACTCCGATTTTTTATGGATGAACTATTTCATCATAGCCAATCATTTTTTGGTAGATACCGGAATGTTTAAATTAAACTAGAAGCTATTTCAAGAATTTCTGTGTTTCGTAATTATTATGTAAATGAATTTTGATTTTTGTTTAGTTTTTAATATTTGTATAGACGAATATATATACCAATCTGTGGCGAAACAATACTTTTTCAAATAATTAATAATAAATGAATATTTTTTATGTAGTTTTAAGATTATAAGTTGGCATCGCTATTTTGGCGAAATGTTCATTATTGACTATTTTCAATTATAACAAGCAAAATATTTATAAAATTTAAGATAAAATCGTTAATTGTATAAGCGTAACGTTAGGTTGGCGCAAAAACTTGCAACAAAGTTCGACATTTGTAACACACTAAATCAATCGCAAACATTCGCTAATGGTGCTGTGGCCGGCACAGCCTCCAACACAATCGTGCATAACCTCATAATTAAGACAAATGTAAAATCCACACGGTCTCGCATCGCTATCGCTAGAGATTCGTATGATTTACAATTGCATTCACAGCAGGTTCGCATTACCTCTTGTCGTATCGCGAGAGATTCGCATGATCTCGTATCGTAATCGCAGTAGGTCCGCATGACCTTGAATCGTTATAGCGAGAGATCCGCATAATCTCGTATCGTAATCGCAGTAGATCCGCATGACCCCGAATCATTATTGTAATTCGTCGTACATTTATATCAAAACAAAAACAATACACGTTAATATCTTTTTCACGTAGTTATAGAGAATAGTGATTACTCACCCTTAACGCCGATTTAACATGTTCTTAATAATTTGCACAGAATAGTCGCAATCATGTTCACTACTGAACCGCACGTGCCAGAGGTTTGTCATAGACTGACTACGCTGACTACCAGGGAATCTGACTACTATAAACTACTCGTAGAAGTTTGTACGATAATCAACGCAAATTAATAATAAAGTGTTGTATAATAACTAACGTAAATTAATCACACTTTATAAATTGGCAGAGCGTCTGACTAGATATCAGAAGGCTCTGGGTTCAAACCCAGTGAGGTTCATGAATTTTTCACAAATCTTTTCTTCGTTATTTATCATATTTATTTGAACAATTAACACTGTTCATTGTAACTAAGTTACAGAAATTTCAACTGTTGACTTCCATCTAAAGAGTTACTTACAATTATTATTAGCAATTATGTTTCAACTCGCAATGCAAAACTGACAAAAAGTTTTTTGTTTTTCAGGTCCATGTCATTTCAAATTCAAACCTTCTGATGTTATTAATCACTAGTTTTTAAAATGTAGAAAATAAATAAAATCCATTAAAAAAATATGAAGATATCGGCAAAAAAAAGAATTGTGTAAGTTTAGGAACTACTTTACGAGAAGTTGTATTTACAGACAAAATATACTAACACTTGCAAAAGTGCAGTTTCTAGAGTAGTTATTATATTAATCATAAATGAATTATGATATTTTTTTTTTTATTTCCAAAACTAATAAATCATCACGGTTTCATAATTTTCCCTGGGGATATCAAATTACTTATTTCAAGTAGTATGTAAGAGGTTTACTATTGTTATCCTATTAAATGTTAATAATTTCAGTGATTATGCTGTTTACTTGAAACGGTTAAAATAGTGCAAAATAGTAATAATATGAATTTCCATGTTATTTATTAATTTATTTATTTATTTTTTAAACTACATTACACACTACATGTATTGCTACTGGTTTACAAAGTTCATGTAAGTCTCTAGTCATATAATTTATGTTAAAAATAGTAATTCTGTACTCATATAAATAATTGTTATTGTATAGCTCCTGAAGAAGACCCATGTGGGGTCGAAACGGTCGAGACTGAATAAATTTTAGTGGCTGATATCCAGAAATTCCTTTATTTACATCACCATTTCCAGCCAAGAAATAAACCCTTTCTCAGTAATAATATAATTGCAATATACCTTAGAGAATACAGAAACATAGCGAAGATGAATAATATTTGTTTAAAAATAAAGAGTAGTAAGACAACTCATAAATATTAATTTAACTATACGTTCAATCATAATTTGTACATAACACTTATTTAAATTTCATTAATTTGATTGATGGAGTCGAGGGTAAAAGCGAAACTAGTTATTTTTTTTTTGTAACACCGCTGAATATATGTACATAGAAGTGAAAAACTTTGTATATTTATGTTTGTTTGACTTAACGAGGTAGCGTAGTGGTAGTGCTACCGCTTCGTATACCAAATGTCCCGGGTTCCAATCCCTGTAGGGTAGGATATGGCTGTTTGTGAGGGTATCTTTATTATCTCTTCTTTGGCAACAACATTTTGAAAATAAGAAATATAAGAAAAACTGTTACATCTCCATATAATCACCACTTGCAAGTTGGATTGGGTCACTGTAGTGTAAAGTGTAGATCTGAACCTTCCTCCTAGGAGCGAAGAGTGCTTGTGTCCAGCAGTATTAATATAAGTCGAGACCAGGGCCAAGACTGGTTTAGTATTAATATTGGTCTCGAATGATTTTAACCTAATAGGTCTTGTTTTGACTAGTCTTACAGATTATATGTAGTTCTACTAAAACTGTGGGGAGCATCCTATACATATTAGCAATACTTCCATCAGATGAACATTTTTACTTTGTGCAGGTACGCAGGTATCTCCGCAGTCTAGATAAAACCGTCTTATCATTTAAAAGTGAAACCTAAAACCTCATCTAGTTTAGATGCATTGTTCGATTTTGATTTATTTTCAACACAAATTACTTGGTTTATAAATTAAATTTTAGTTTGTATATAACAAGTAACTAATACATTTTAAATGGAAAAGGTAAATCACAAGTCTTGCAAGACTGTTGCCAAAACTCTTTGTATTGAACGTATTTGGTATTGATGTTCTGAGTTATGTGGCATGGTATTGTCTTGATTTTAGTAAGACGAAGAAGTACTAAGACTAGTTTAGTCAAAAGTCAAACGCTGCAGCTCGGTGTGACTGCTTGGGAGGTTAATATTCGCAGACCAATAATAACATTCGAGGACTACGGCCCGGTAGCATGCGTATGTACCGGCTCTTCCGATTACGCCCATAAGCCACGTAGCCAATACTTTAGTACTTGAATGGGTTACCACCAAGGGAAAACTATATGCTGAAGTCGATAGCACCAACATCGAAAACGAGTGAGCTGAGGGGACATATGATCAAACCAGCTAAGTCCGCTTTGTAAAAAAATATTCGCTCTGCAATTAAATTTCCAGTACTCTACATATTATCCTACATTCAACAATTAAAACTTACAACAAAGAACAACAACACTTCTAAAATCCTTGTCTATTCTCCTTTTATTTATTCCTGTAAGATCTGCAACTTCTGCATTCACTTCTAAACCCATTGTAATTGTCTCTATGCTGATGCAAGTCATCTGTGAGTGCACACACCGGGTGATAAACTGGCATTTAGTTAATTTCCTTCCTCTGTCCTATGTCCCGACTCCTGCTGGTGCCACCTCTGCTGCACTCTCAGCGTTATTGTAATTTCCTGCCCATTAACTCCACCGTAGCGGGGAAGATGTTTCCGGGATAACCCTTCGCTTCCGCGGATTGACGGCTCAAGGATGACTGAGTGATTAAGGATGATGTAAGAAGCAAAGATTTTCCAACAAAATGTTTTTACAAAATATTTCTCGTTATTTTTCTTTCATATACTGAGTAAAATTAATGAAGTTATAAAATTTGTAATTTATAAGCCAATACAAAACAATAAAGTAGAAATTGCAGTAAACATTTTAGCTTAATTGTAAGGTAGATGTATATTTACACTTGAAGAGTACAGGGAGAAATTAGTAGTAGTATTGTGTTCTTATAAAAAATTTCATTATTTTTTTTTTTGAAAGACGCATTTGAGTTTAAAATTAGAAACACTTTCTCGATTTAAAAAAAGTGCGAATGGGGTACGTAATCTTAAATTTAGAAAAATATATTTATACAGATGTTTACGCTTATTTGTGTCTTTTTAACATTTATCGTTTTCTTTTGACCTGTAGACCCACACATTAAATATAAAGACGGATCCTTCTATACATATTATTAACATAAGTTTTTTGATCCCATAAACAATGAAATTTTTCAGTGACTACAATTTACAGTTTTTCAAATGCAAAGATAATTATTTAAGGAATGTAACGCAAAGTCCCTTGGCTAATTTACATATTGTAATAATGGACTTGTTGCACTTTGAAAAAATAACTCCTGAGTTGAATTCTTCTGTCCACGCCTATCTCTTTCGTTCTCGTTGAATGTATTACTTTGCGGCGGTAATTTTAGTGTGATAACAATAATCCTTTAAAAAATATCCAACAAATAAATGACCTAGTAATAATTATCAATTATTATCTCGATATTAATAAAGCCATTGGCAAAATTAATATTACTTGAACAGGATTAAATAATAATACATCAATTACAGCTCAAATTAATCGCCAATCAATCATTTAAATAATTATTGATAGTAAACTGTTTATTTTTTTATTATATAGAAATACATCATGATAAGTAAGAATAGATTCAATTCAAATTTTTAATGATATACAGTTATTAACAAAATTATTCGTACACACGACTTTTACGCATGAATATAAGTAAAATGGTCTTAGTTAATTTTAACACATTGTACAATTCCTTAACAATATGGGCTATAGTTTAATATTGTTAATTATTCTTAAGAATCTATAAATATTTTGTCTCTAACTCAAATAATACTGTCATTTAGAAAATTTTAAAAGCATGTATTCTAACATGGAAAGAAACCATTAGATTTTGGTGTAAATCGGATAACCGGAAATGGCATTTTACTTCCAGCTCATAATGGTTTTTCTTCAAAAAATACCATTAAAAGTCATTTTTTGGCATTTTGTCATTATAAAAATTAAAGATTATTGATTTTTCTACACTCTCCGCGTCCCAGGAAACTGTGACTATCACTTTTCCCGCAGAACATTGTGTCATCGCCTTCTTGAGTGGTGGAGATCTCTTATGAATCCAATGCATGGAGGTTCAAAATGGTGTACCCAGGTTGAGACCCAAGATAAAGCAGTCAAATTCTCCTCGTAAATTTGTCGTCTACACAGTTTTTGTTCGGGATTGAGCACTCTTGGAATCCATCGTGCCGATATTTTGTTCATTTCCAAATCTTCGTGTAGAATTTTAAAAACACTCGTTTCTGATATTCCTATTTCTCTAGCAATAAATGAAACTTTTACTCGGCGGTCAGTCAACACCAAATCTTTAACTTCCTTGATGATTTCTTTAGTTCGTGCTTTCAGAGGTCTTCCACACTTTGGGTCATCATGAATGGATTCCCTGTCCCATTTGAATTGCTTGCACCAATATTTGACTTGGAAATAGGACGGCCTGTTTTCTCCATACACTGCCATCATTCTCTCATGGATATTCTTCGGGCTACTGCCTTCTTTCGAGAGAAATTTTATGATGCTTCTATGTTCAAGTTTCAAATCACTCATTTTCGTTTCTTTAAATTGATATAAAAATGACAAATGTTAAGCGATTGGAGCTAAATTTGGAGATAGTGCTATAAAATGTCACAGAAACTTGGCATAAAAAAATTGTCGCGATAGCATATTGTTTTCATAGCTAGGTAGATAACATACAAAACTCCTCTCGTATGTACAGTATCAGTGAAAATTAAATACGTATTTGCTACACATATATTTCATCATATGTATATTGCCAATCTCGTGAATGAATTGGAAGAATCTCGAACATTTAGAAGAGTAGAAGAAACTTGTTCATAGAATGAAATGAAAAATAAAGCTAGATGTAATTAGATTTTTTTGTGTGTACCAGAAATGTGAAATACAATACTTATATAGCCTAATAAGAAAATGACGAGAGGTATTGTGCTGGCTACAATCATTTTTTTAATTTTTACTTCTCAAAATAATTTGTGTTATTAATATGCTTTTAATGTATTATTGACTTTTAGAAACAAATCATATTTTGTGAATTCTGAATTATACTGATTTCAACATACAGTTAAATAATTCACTAAATATTCATAATAAAAATTAAAATTCAATCAAAATTTAAAAGCAAATTAACAATAAAAATTATTTTGAGAAGTAGAAATTAAAAAAGTGAATATAGCTGTTGGCCAAGATTCTCCAAGTTTTTCTTTTATTACAAAGCGCACGTTCCTCAATTAATTTCCTATATTTTATATATATTATTTCCTATATGTCGGTCGGCGTAAGACACTCGGTATATATATTTGTTTCAAGAAACTTGTAAAGTATTCAACAGTATAGACGGAACGCTTATAATTCAAATAAGTTACTTTAACGAGTACTTACGAACGAGTATATGTAAAAATGAGGTAAGGTAATAAATTAAAATTTGCAAGAATAGTATTGGATTTTTGTCAGAGATGCGGCATATAAACCCACCAGAAAAATTAGATATAATTTTACTAGGGTAGTGCATCCTGACACATCCGACTATAAATGTATAGTCCCAAATTCAATAAAGTATTCCCCCAAAAAAGGCCATAAATTTGTTTTGCATATCTGATCATTAAAAAAAAAAATAGTTTCTTGATTTCAAATCATGCTTTAAATATGGGCAACTTTGATTATAAATGTAATTTGATACTCGTACTTAATTTACATATTCAGAGAAAGCATTTTTTTCTAAGAAAATAAACAAATATAGTTTTTTCTGTCTTCCTACAATTTTTTACTTGTGCCGCGCTCATTTTTAATCCAGATAATATCATATAAATTAAGTCCAAGTTTGTGTGGAAGAAAGAGGTCGAGGAAAACACAGATAGCCCGAGAGCCGCGTCCTGTTGAAAAATGCGCAAAAAATAAAAGCTGCGTCTGAAGTTGATCCGGAGTCATGGAGCCCATCTGGCTAAGACGACGTTTCAGGATTGAATATAAAATAAAATATATCGATGCGAAAAGCAGAGAGTGCCAAACTTTCTCACGGAATAGAATGAAAATAAAAAATATTTTGAAATACAAGAACGGTATATTTTAGACACTTTCTTTAGTCTTGTTACTTACATTTTATTGAATGACTAGCTTTTAAGCTTTTCAGTTGAGATGGAAATGAAAGTACGATGTTTGATAAAAAAAAAACCGAGAATTTTTATTTGTTTCGGTTATAATTTATTCATCAATATTAGGTAAAAATAATAATGGTTAATTACGATGATCGACTGATTATTATGTTTTTAAACAAATATCTGAACTTATCTGGTTGCAAATATACTTAAGTTGATAAGTATAATTAGTTTTTGCAAGTTTTCTTGACGAAAATTAAGTGGCTTCAACCAATGTTACCAGTTTCCATCAACTAAGCGGTGCATAGAAGTAAGGTTTTTCAAGAATAAAATTCAAAAACTTGTAAAAAGTGAATTTACTAACATAAATACATATATAAAAAATAACATAAATTTTAATTTTGTTTTCACAATGTTCCATTAATTTTTACTTTCGATTGTGCAATATTTACAAATACTCACTGAAATTTACGTTCTCGGATTGATTTATCTATGTGGTAGCGTTAAATGCCAATGTAGCTAATGCATTATCGAATAAACATTTGTATTAGTATAATTTACATAAGTATTTTAAATCAAACAATTAGTCAATTGTCAATTTGATTCGTCTGAATGTGATACATTGATTGGTATTGGACAAACCAGTAATTAAATTGACTGGATTCGACGTAACTTTTTACTGTTTCATAATACAGAGAATTTATTTTAAAATGCAACATTATGGTTCATCACTTCCTTGGTAACTCACTATTCTCAAAAAATGATAGCAATGTGATTTTGTCTATTTTAAAATGCAACTTTATAAAAAGTATTGCTTATTGCAGCATACGAGATACCTCCAGAACACATTACAAATGGTGTCAATTTTTATTACGACCGACTAGGATATTGCCTCAGCGTGAATGGAGGTATTTTTAACATTATTAGTTTGTTAAGATGTGCAACATTCAAGTTTTGATTGTTTTTGTTAATCGTATGTAGGCTAATTTATTGGAAATTAGTTTTGATAATACAAAACTACAAATTTTGTATGTTGCATTTTAAAATAGACAAATATTGCTGTCATTTTTTGACAATAGTGTGTAACTATGAAAGTGATATAATATTAGTTCTTATCCTCCTTCATTTAACATAGAAGAGAATTATTCCTGTGTCATTGTCCTAACCGTACTAATACTAGTTATAATTTTTGCTCCGGAATAAAAAAAAAAAAAAACTCTAACTGAGTAATCTATGAATTGCTTTTTGATGTTACACATAAGACAGAGATGCTGAACAATAGTTAGCTGTATACTACATGAGCTCGCTTATAATAGTTCAGTCGGCTTTCATTTTCAACAAATTAGAAAACCTACAAATTGTGAGATTTTTCTACAAAATTCCTTTCACTACTTTAAATACAGACTTAAAACAAAAATTGTGGGCCAAATGAAAGGTGATAATAGTTCGACCGGTATTTCTATCGCCATCTTCTAAATCAGATTTATCTTCTAATGAGACACTTTACATATTCTGTACAATATGAAGAACACCTTCATAAATATGCAGTGCGTACATATATGATATATGAGACAATATTCATACTCTAATATAAGAATAGGAGTGCAGTGGATGTGAATACGATAAATTTAAGCCGTCGTTACTAATATTTAAATTTAAATGGTGGAATACTGAATCATATTCAGTTTTTGTAAAGTTTAAAACCTATATTTTAAACTAGTCAAAAGAAATTTGAAGAAATTTGTTGAAATCTATAGCTAGTATTCTGAGTGCCCGACTAAGCAATCGACTATAGCTAGTCGCCCGGCTATCGTAATGTTACAATATATACTTTAGTCGGGTGACTAGTTGGTCGCTTTCATAGTCGGCCTTAGTCGCGAGCTCGGAATACTAGTCTATATTTTAAACTAGATGAAAAAATTTAAATTAAGAAAAAAATTAAGTACATTAAAAACATATGCGACGTGAAAGAATTTGACAGAAAGCATTCTTGTTTCTCATGATAAATAAAACGCATTTACATATAAACGCCAAGCTAACATTTTATGCATATATTGTATCGATCTTGTTTGACATTTTGCGCTTGCAGGGAATTTGTTTTCCTACAATATTATCTGAAAATACAGTTTTCACACTTGGTGTGAGTTGTTTAACATTCGAAATATTTTGCTTCACTGACTGTCATTGTTATACGTGACTTGACGCCGCTCGCATTATTATAGGGTCAAGTGATTTATTGCAAATTATTTATAAACATTTCTTAACAGCCAATATTTTATTATTTGTACGTTTATTACGATTTTTTCATAATAGTAAATTGCATGTGAACTCCTAAATGTACAATTACTTACTGGATGACGAGGCAATTTTTAGGATGAGTTGTAAACTGTGAGTACTGAAAACCATCAAATTCATTAAAATGATTTTACGGATATGCTTTATCTGCTACCGATAATGTGAATCATGGGAAACACGTGACTCTTTATTTTAGCCAATCATGGTGTGGTGTCAGATACACGCTTAAGATCGGTATTAGTTTTCGTTTAAACTTGGAATAAGGTTTAAGCGTTGCTTAATAAAAATTATTACGATTAGATTTGTAAATTTCGTGTCAGTCACAAAATATACAAAAAGATTTACAAAAAAAAAATTGCATTAATGAAATACCTATCTGAATATGGGGTCCCGTGGCCGCGTGCCTGAGTGTCTGGTCGCGAACCTGGGGGAACCGGGTTCGATCCCGACTGACGCCAAATATTTCCAATTTTAAATGGCACAAAAATGACCCCTGTGGTGCACTCTCCACGCCAGCTATGAGTGCCCGTGAGGTGACGCCTGGTAAGCGCCCACACGGTAAAATATATCGTCATCATTACCGATGTCTACATGTGTTGTAGATACTGGCACACCCAGAAATGGGTAATATGCCGTGATGATATATTTATATTTATTATTTATTTATCTGAAGAGAATTATAATGATGAACGATAAATAATTAAAACATAAACGTTCAACAATCAAATGAAAACTACTTACAATTTAACTGTGTATGTGTATGTTCCTTTTATCATCTCATCTTCATCATTGCAGCTTGCAGCGTGTACTATGCGTAAGTTACAAATATACCAGGACAAATTTCCTCACCCCCATTAATCAATTGTAATAAGATTTGTACATCTTGAAATACAATAAAAAGTTATTACTTTATTATTAAAATTTAATTTCATTTTGACAGTAGATACCAAGATATGAATGACTAAAAAAACGAGTAATGTGTGTCAGTGTGTAATATTAAAAAAATTGTAAAAACTAGATTTTATTAAAATGTACTAAAAATAAATTTTCTTATGCTTTCTGCCTCGGTAAATAAAAGTGTGGACGTAAATATTGAAATGTCCTTTTCATATATTCCAAATATTAATATTGTCCTGCGTATTCTACATTTTCGTCCAGGCTTTTATTTATTGAGGCAGAAAGCCTAAAGCAAAAACATTTTTCCCTTTTAGTGCATTTTGATATAACCTTGTTTTTAAAATTTGTTTTATTAATTTATCTATTTATTCCTTTTTAGTCTTTCGGAAGTATGTAATCTTTTATATAATTTTTTTAAATAAGGAGAATTATTTTTATTTATTCTAATTACAACTATCAACTGCCATTTAGTGTCAAAATGTTCAAATATACAAGTGTTTATTTTATTTTGCCCACTATTGCTACCTCGAGAACTATAAGGGCTACGAGGTTGGTTAAATTAGCAAACATTTTCTATTTTACTACACTAATGAGGTTCCTCTCCTCGGTTCGAAACTACTGGAAGGGTAAGTGTGTAGTCGTCAAAATACTAATTTATCAGGCATTAATTGCACTCGCATGTGACGTCCTGACTAGTTGTCCATGTTAAACATAGATAGTTGCATAAGCAATCACTGGTTGTCGCACAGATTAAGTACACCAACTTCACTAGTATTATTCGGTCATGAAACCTACGGTACTAGAGATCTTGAAGGCTGCTGTGCCATAGATGATGATACTGATGATTTTAATGAGCGTAAAATTATTATTTTTTATCCATTGGTTTTCTAACTGTGAAGACCAACTTTATTATTTTAAATGGGACCACATATTTTTCATTTACTTATTAAATACAGATTTTTTAAATTCACTGATATAATATTTACATGCCAATAGACTACAATATTTTCGAGAAAAATGCATATTTAGATTTATATTAGTTTTATTTCATTATAGCTAAAATAAGTGTGCCATGGACGATACAAGTGAATATGGATTCAATGGTGGGATTCCATAACTCGTAACAACTACAAATAACCATTGCTCTTGTTTAATATCAATTACAAATCGTAATCGCAATAGCAACTACAGATAACAGTTACTCACGTTATTTTTCAATTGATAAATAATAACGACTGCAAAATTCCAGCCGTTCGGCAGCCATATTGAAATGTCAAATCTGACATTTGACATTACTCAGTTCGGCAATTTATTTGAAAGAAAAGAGTACAAACAATTTTTATGATAAATTAACAAAATAATTTACTTTTTTCTATAGCAGATTTTAAAGTGTGCTTTGTTCAACTCGAAATAGTTGACTAAGTGACATTTTAACATCGACCTTCAAACTAATGGACCAAGTGACTCCTATTATTTTATTGTTAGAATAATGCTCCAACATAAAAGGATAGAAATATATATTCTGTCCTTCAACAGTACGGAAGTTCTCAGTTAAAGTATACTGCGCATGCGTTCGTACTCATTGTACATCTTTTTCAGCCATATGTAAACCTCTATACATCGCACTCTATCACTAAATAGTTGTCAAAATCTACATTTGACGGTTCGTGACTGTGTATTATTTACTTTTTTGGAGAACATTTACAATTATTTCTGTCAATACATACGTATATGTGTTGTGAGGTGTGTATGCGACAAAATAATGGCGAAACGGTGTATTTCGTGCAGTCAGCAGTACGTACGCGGTTCAGCTGTGTCATTTCATATGTAAGTTCTTATTAATTATTACTTGTTTCCTATAATATAATATGTATATAATATATTGTATTAAAAATATATAATAAAACTAATTATGCACAAAAAAATTAAATCAATACTCTTAGCGATTATGCACCAAGTAGGGACATATCAATTTTTTTATTTTGCCGCGTTTTCTCAACTTCCGTACTGTTGAAGGATAGAGATACTGTGTCTGCACCGTTATGGCGGGACAAGCGTTTTGCTCATACGCTGCGTCTATTAGTTTAAAGGTCGATGCATTTTAACAGCAAGGGTAAATAAAATAATACTTTAACAGCAAGGGTAGATAAAGAACTTTAATTTTTATTTAAATAAAAACATTTATACATTTTGGCGATTCATATTATATATAACTTCAATTGTATAAACATGAATAAAATAAAATTGTTTTCAAACAAATTCTATAACTACCACGCTACTGAGATTTTTAAATTGTTCTTAAATAATTTAATTTATAATCGGTTTTTCTAATTTTTGCTCTTTAAAATCTGCTATAGAAAAAAATAGAATTTTACACACGTCGATAAAATTAAATTATCGACTCGCGAAAAATAATTCACTCTCGAAATCGCTCGTGAATTAAACTTTCCGCTTGTCGATAAAATACAATTTTAACGTCTTGTATAAAAAATAACTATGTTTAAATTGGAAATATTGGATTTGGATAATAATAGTTTCAAAATATTGTACTTAATATTTTTTATAACATTATAACCTATTTTCCAATATAGAGAGCACTTTATTTCTCTTGTTACGTACCAACTACAAATAGCGATTACTGTTATAAAATCCAAGTTCACTTTGTAGTTGATATTTGCAATTGATATTATATCAAGTTCTAATGATAGCAACCGAAGTTATGGAATCCCACCCCAGATTTTAGAGGAGTACCGTGACAATTACGTTTTAACAAAATGGAGGACAATTCTAGCAGAATTTGTAAATTTACGTGTTTGTTGTTTCAAAGTAATTGTTTTTCAGATTAATTTAATTGATTCATTCATATTAAAAAAGTCTTTTAAGGGTACGTAAATATTATGTCATTGAATTTAGAATACAATTTTCTATCGAATAAAAAATATATAGATACCTAGTTCCATTTAAAATAATAAAGATGGTCTGATTGCAAAAAAATTGCAAATTAAATAGCCCTGCAAAATAGAAATTGTTTGCTATTTTAACCGCACCTGTACGAGTATACTTCTTTCCAAATTTTGGTACTGAAAAATATTTTATCAACTGCTGTAGCAAACAGAAAAAAAGTTATTTAATTAATAAATTGTTTTTAAAAACGAACTTTTCTGAGAATATTGAACTTGTCTTTAGATTTACGTTTGTATGTATAATAATGAAGTAGATCGGATTACATTTAATTAAAATATTAATTAGTTATTTCAAGTAAATATTATACTCGTATATACTTCAGGTAAATAAAAAAATTGATTACAAGATTTAATTTAACTAACTAACAAAAAAGTAAACTTAAATGAACAGCTTGTAAAGCAGAATAATTTTGAAAACAGATAATGTCAAAAATTTATTAATTTTATTGACTAGTTACGGTACAATAACAGAAATACACTGTTTTGAAAGATTTTACAAAACTAAACCGGAAAGTATTATTTCTTTATTAAAAAATAGCCTGGAAAATATACTTTTTTGAATAATAATAAATGTACAAAGTACAATAATTGCAATACTTGGTGAAACTGTAGTAATATAAAATTGAAAAATTTAAACTTGACACAGTCTATGAATCAACCTCTCAGTCATTTATCAGAGACTGACCCACTCAACCAGAAACGTGTCAAGTATGAATTTTTAAATTTTACATTTATTTTTGAATTGGTTGCTTATACGAGCGTACGAGCCCTAATCCATATTAGTTGGCCTAGTCGCTAAAATTTTATTTTATTTACTGCATATATAATACAAATAACTAACGTAATTATCAGTATTTTTTTAATATTATAGATATTTTGTGGTTCTTGTGCTACATTACAAGAAATATTTTTTGAAATATTTTGTTGTTTTAATGATAAATGAAATAATTCATAGCTTTACTAACAATGTATGAAAAACAAATAAAGTTTGAAAAAAAATAACGTCTTTTTTTGTCACGGTTTAGAAATAAAACACCATAAACAATTACAGCAATTTTAAGAATAATCGACGAATTATTCAATCTTGATAAATAGTACATGTTTTCTTATAAATTTGAGTTATTATTATAGTGTTAAATACTTATTAGCTAGAAATATAATTTAAAATTACGTTATAATGTGAAAATTACTTTAAATGAAAAATAAAAAATTCCTCCATTATTATTAGAAATATTACTATTTAAGTCACGATAAATGCATTTAACAAATTGGCCAACTAATTTGGATTAGGGCTCGTACATAATATTGTATTATCAGGTAATTTGGTCCTTATATATAACTGATATCCTTGACCCTGTTTCGCTATAATAATCCAGGAAGTCATCCCTCTATCCCAACTGTCCTTAGACATCCCTCTAAGGGAACCCAACCCAACCCTCAACCCTTGGTTCTCGCATAATATAAATCTGCTCCGGAACTCGTTCTATCCCTATTCCAGTCTTGTCGCCTATCGCCGCACATTTATAAAAATGTTTTATTAAACCCTGCACGAAGATTATCACCCTTCCCTTACGACTACGAAGTCGGCTCCGGCTCCGGGACTACGGTCAGTGACGAATGCCGGTGCGGGTCCACTCTGGTTTCCGGAGAGAGATTTATAATGGCAGAGCAGGCTGTGAGAACGCTTGTTTCATGTTTCTATTTTATTGAATAGGGTTTTTTTTTGTCGGGTGATTGAAATATGAAAGGTGGAAAGCTGGAGGGAAATCGTGGTGAAAATTTACGTGTCATGCTGTTTTATTGCGAATGTGATATTGGGGTTATGGATGTCTTCATAAAGGGAGGAAAATGCACAAAGTTATACAGGAGTTGGAAAAGCTATACTCGTATTGATTTTTATACACGAGAACCAATTAATATTAATATGCAAACTTCTTCTTATTACAAGTGGTAAGTTTAATTATTTTATGTTCATGGTAAATTTCTAAAATGCGCCAGAAGTATATTTGAACCGAAAAGTTAGAGTGGTGTAAGTTAAATTTTGCAAAAAAAAATGAGCTCGTAGCTTTCGATTTTTTTTTTTATCGAAATAGTAGTTAATAAACCAACAAAATTGTTTCCAAGTAAAACAATTGGGTATTCTAACAATTTCTTTAATTTTGTTTTATTTTCTGAAACTTTCACATTATAAATTAAAATTTCGAGATTATTTTACCTTCCGTCATCTTTAGGTAAGGAAGGTACCTATTGTCTTTGGTCAAAAAGTTCGGTGGTGAGTTTTTAATGAACAGCACGTTTAGGGTCCCAATAATACGATTTTACTAATTTTACGATGATGTCTTTATGTGTGGGTATGTCTGTGTGAGTGTGTGTGTGTGTATGACAAAAATTTCTCCGACGATAACTCCAACACTACAATTTTAAAAATTATAAATCTTTTACATTTGTCTTCTTTACATCCATATGAAGAGCTGATTAAATTTTGGTTATAATTGAACAACCGGAAGTACCTTTATTTGAAGTTCTTAACAGTTTCTAATGAAAAAACGCAGTTAAATATTTTTTTTTTGACATTTTATAAATATGAAAGATCATTTGATTGTCTATACGGTTTGATTACATATTTTCCTTCATGTTCAATAGATATAGAGTTAAAGAATTTTGGAGAGATTAACTTATAAAAATCAGCCAGCTATGCTGGTGAAATATTCAAATATTCTAATTGACAGATGTCAGTCAGATGTCAGTGTTATAATTTTATTGGATATATAAAATCTTTTCCAAGGAATTTCGGTATGGAATTTGTAGAAAATAGTTATGTTCGTGTTACAATTTTACTGGATATATAGAAATCTTTTCCAAGGAACTTTTGGTAAGGGATTTGTGCAAAATACGAATACTTGTCGGAGGGTAATGTGCTGGCCACATCAGATTTGTTAGCAATAGAAAACTTGTAATACACAAAATCTAATAAAACTAACACGAACAAGACAGTTGACACCGCGTCAATTGCAAAACACTGCTTCCAGTTAATAAGGTAGTTACGTATACGTATGCACAAAATTTGTTAGTAATATCATCAGTCACTCGTACGTCACAAACCACGTTATACATTTTTAACGCCAAAATAAATTACAAAAAAACTCATGTTAGAAAAAATTAATTTTGATTTTTTTACATTATTCGGTTATCGTTTAGCATACTCCACAATTATGTAACATTTTTTACCGTAAATATTATTTCATTAGAATACCCCATTATTGTCAACTATTGTTTACAACGTATGAACTGACTTGCTTCACAATTGTAATAAAAAGTTTGACATTGTTACTAATTAATTTTTATAAAAAAATACTTTTACACTACTGCAATTTTAAACGGCTTATTTCTTATTTGAGACACGTGTATAAAAGTCAGATTTAACGATAACATGTGGTTGAAAAGAGAGAGGATTAAACAAGCAAAATCCTTCAAATATTTAGCAAGCATAGTAACTTGGAAAGAAAAGTGGACGGCAGAAATTAGAAGCAAAATTACCTAGGCAAGGGAATGGCTGTATAAGTAAGATACAAGAACTATTAACAACAAGACTTATAAAACTGTGAAAAAAATTCGAAAATTGGGTGGAGAGAAAAAGAGCCTTAAATGAGAAGGACTGAAGAAGAGAGAAGAAAATTTAGAGAGAAATTAGCAAGAAAAAGGATAATTATTGGACATATATTAAGGAGGGATTGTATTCAGAAAATTATAATTGAATTGAATTTGAAATTGTACTATTTTACGTAATAAAACTTGATATAAGATACATCTTCAAAAGATTTTTTAATATCTAAAAATTACATGGTTTGATTACAATGCAATATTGATGGTCGGTGGATATGGATATTTTTTAAATTTATTTGGGACTATAAATAGAATAACACATTTGTTTGTAATTCTTTTATCGTAATATACTAAAAATGATATATTAACGATGTTCTATCAATTAAAAACTGATTATAATGTTTTAATTCGCTCTTATTATGATTAATTTACATCGTTGGTAGCATAATAATTAGGGCGTTTCATCTATGGAAATCAGAAGAAGAAGAGCAATTAATATCTGTGACAGAGCTTTTTTCTACTTCATTTCATTAGAGGAACGAGCAAGTCTGGCAACTTGTTTTAATTAAGGCCTGGCAGACCACGGCCAGCTCGATACGTAGTGGTTATGCAGTTAATGGCAGGGCGACAGCCATGAGCCCGCTACCGCAAAGGGTGCAATACTCAGTCCTTCTCAAAACAAACCCTAAACATTAAAACAGAAAAGAAAATTTAAAAAGGTTTATATAGATGATAATGGATGATGGGGTCCCGTGGCCGCGTGCCTAAGTGTCTGGTCGCGAACCTGGGGGAACCGGGTTCGATCCCGACCGGCGCCAAATATTTCCAATTTTAAATGGCATAAAAGTGACCCCTGTGGTGCGCTCTCCACACCAGCTATGAGTGCCCGTGAGGTGACGTCTGGTAAGCGCCCACACGGTAAAATATATCGTCATCATTACCGATGTCTACATATGTGTAGATAATGGCACACCCAGAAATGGGTAATATGTCGTGATGATATATTTATTTATTTATTTTATAGATAATGAAATATAATAGATATTTATACACCAAGTGAGCTAAGATAATGTTTATTCATGAGAAAAAGTTAAATTCTTCAAGTGAATAAACATTCTTAGCTCACGTGGTTTATACAATATTTTACTCATTTTTGATGAAATAATAATAAAAACCATTACAATATTTAATTTTGACAAATTAAAAAACTAATCAGTTAGTAGGCTGTGCATGACAATCGTCGATGATAGACGTCAGATCATCTATTTAAAAGCATTATTGTCTGTCATTTGTGTCTTGAAAAATAATGAAAATGGTTGATAATATCTAATAAATACTGTGGTGAGTGTTATTTTCGGGCCTGATGTTATTTTAAATGCATTATTTGTTGCAGAAAAAGTTAAAAATAGTGATTATAATTTTTTTAATTCAATTGTGAATAAAATGTTACTTATAGTTGTTGCTATGGAGTTAATAATGTCAGTTTAAAATGTCAAAATTGAATAAAATTAAATTTATATCTTCAAACTTTTAGCAATACTTGTAAGCATATTTCATTAGACTGTATTTTCATTTAAATTATTAGATAATGAAAGCTTACGTACAGAATATATGTAGATTTGAATTAGTTGATTTTTATATTATGAATATTCATTCTTTGTAGGTGTTAAATTTTTAAAACAAATATTTATTTTCCAAAATTTTTGTCGTGATTGCAGTCACAATATATATATATATATATATATATATATATATATATATATATATATATATATATATAAATAAATGTAGCGACTTCACCGTTGCAGAGAATATGACACATCACAATACCCATGTCTATTTTATTATACCTACCTTTATTATAATCCTTATTTAACAAACTAAAAGGCTTGCGAAAACGCAACATTAAAACAATCTGTATTTTAAAGTTGCTCAGCATTAACAAAACCATCAACTTCCTTATTTATTTATATTAGATCTTTGTATTTAAAATACTAATATACTTTTTAGATGACCACTTCAGAAAATAATAGATATCGATCACGACAGTAGCCTATTTAAGAAAGTAGAACATATCATACAACAGCATGGTATGAATAAAAATTGTACTAACACTGTAGCCATCAGCCAGGCAGCTTTGTTTTGTTTGTTGCTATGATAGATTGTCTGAAGAAAGAAAAGAAAAAAAAAAAAGAAAAAAAAAACAGTAGGTACAGCCATTTGAAATAAAATTCTGGAAAAGACTTGTGTGTTATTTTTTGTGGTCATAGTAATAATATCGTATTGCTCGTGTGGACATACTCGGTTGCACCTCGTTCGTCAAACTTCACACTAGCACGGTTTTTTCACTTTCGGTACACATTATGAAAAGCACTATAAAAGATCTTTGATTTACAAACACAGAAACAGAAAACAGATTGATAGTTTTCAGTATGCTGTGGAAAGTAAAACAAATTAGAATTTACGAGTTTCCATTTTGACTGATGTAAAATTATAATTGTTATAGTAAATAAAGTATTGTTTGGATTTGCAAATCATGGAAATATATACGGGGGTAAAAAATATCGAATAGCACATTTGTATAAGTGCCGCTAGAAGCACTCCGCTTTGTGTGGTGCTGTTAAACTCGCGACATGTCCTTTAAAAATTTACTTATACACTAGAATCATGATATTCTTCTAAGGGCCGTTTTCATAATAAATTTTATCTTCACTTTAACACTTTAAATTAAATTACTGCTGTGTTCGTTTTCATAATACAACTTTAGCACTTTAGCAGTACTTTAAGATAAAGTGAAATCATTCATCAATTTAGGTGTACTTTAAGACTTTAACTCTGCTTTGTTAGGTTAGTTTACTTTTATCTCTCATTTTTGAATTTCGAAATAAATATATTTTTCTCTTCTTCCAAAAGTGAATATTTTATTTTAGGAAATAAAATATTTCATGAAAATTTTGTTACTATTTTTAATAGGTACATGGATTAACCACGAATTTTATAAAATATATTGTCGATTATAATATCATAATATGAATGAATTAGTTAAATTACAAATAGATTCTGATCATAATTTCGAGATAAATATTAATATTAATGGAAGTACTCAGTTATCACACAAAAGCAAGAACTTAATACTATCTACTAATAATTAATGAATAATAAATAATAATTTGAAAAAAAAAAATTAAAAAAATATAATAAAATATGATCTAAATGAAGTATTTGGGCAATTTTCAAAAATTAGTTTTGTTTGTAGCTCTGTAGCTTGCTATCTATTGGTTATAAAAAAAAATTTATTTGATGAAAGTTGTGGGAAATTTTAGTGTCAACAAATAGAAAAATTTCTATTTTTGCCCTAATGCAAATAGGTGAAGAAATATTTGGCAAAAACCGTTTTTTTGGGCCTTTTTTCCCAAGTTGGCGGTGCTTCCCGAAGGCCCCCGAGGGGGAAAACTTGCATTTTTTATCAGGACCCCTAAATATATAATATATCCAAAAATCAAAAATACCCGACCTTTTGTGGAATAAACCCTTATTTTTCTACCAAATGACTGGACTATAAGTTTTTGTAAAATTTAAAATAAAAATTAAACGTATGAGATAATGTACTAACAATATTTATTTTATGCATTGCCTCTGCTAAGCCAAGTATACTCCGATAGTTGCAATATGTTTTTACCGTAGAAAGTTATCTCTCTTTGAAAGACAGAATAGGACATCCACTCATCTACAGTTGCATCCACTACTTTGTCTTTCATCCCTTACTAGCACATTCTGAATTCCCTCCCGGTTGCCCCTTTCCTTTGTAAGTGTTGGTTGAGCGGAAAACGATTCATTATGAGTTGGGAGTTTGGCGGGAACAAGTTCGTAGACAGCGTGAAGCTAACGCGATGGTTTAGTGTTCCTGAGGGAGTACAGGGCTCTAGTCCAGGACTTCGAGCTCCGGACGAGGCCAAGGGATACGTGCGGTTTCGGCGCGGCTTGTCTGGAGCTTGATCCTCCTGGTCACGTGATTAGCATGCAAGGGTATGGACGGTGTTATGATGATTAAATTTGGTAGCATTGAGTGGAAGGATAATGTATTTTAAAATTATTTTATGATGTGCATACTTGGAGCAAAAACAATAATTCATATGTGGTGCTAACCTGAATTGAATAATAGTAACAATTACTAAAACTCTTTAGTAAAGACGTACTCTTAAAAGAAAAGAATTCAGAAGATTAGTACTGTTTGTTTTTAGAAAGTAACCTGAAGACACTTCATGCGCTAATAATACGATTTTGGAACGAATAATATAAAAGAATTAATTCCGTATAGATATGATGTTATATTAGAATTGGAGGTTAGGTATGTCACTTTCTCACACTAATACGTTTATCTATTACTTTTCCCCCAAAATGATAATAGATGTAACAAGTTTTATAAACGTTTCCTTAGTTATGAATATCTAAAGGGTTTATAAAACTACTAATATACTATACTTTTTCTACTACTAAAAATTAAGGTAACAGAAATACAAAAACACTTTTTAAATTATTTATTTTTACCCAATGTCAGCTGCCAGCTGCTATGGTCATTGTATGCACTAGTAAAGCTTAATTCAGCCCGTGCCTAATGAATCAGGTGTTAATGGTTGCCGTGTCCAATATAATTAAAACTAAAGTTTGTCAAGTTGCAATTCAAGATGCACTTTAACGACATCAAACCAGTACATTAAGTCATAATTATTTTAACAATGAGGAAAAAGTATTTCACAATAAATTTAGCGTACGTATAGAATTGAACTGTGTTGAGTGTTGCTAATATTATTATTATCTATTAAAATCTGTGAACAAAGCTACGTCATTTAACACTTAAATTGAATGAAATTACCATGTAATATTTTTATAAAATAATTTAGCCAACAGTTTACTGTCAATTACATAATTTTAAATGATTGATTCACGTTTAATTTAATATGAAACTGTTGTGTTATATCACAAATCTATCCCATTTCAATAATATTAATTCTGCTATTGGCTTTAATATTATCGAGATAATAATTTATATTAAGCATGTCATTTAATTAAGTAGGACATATATTTGACTGATAAATTTAAAAGGATTATGCAGATATATCAAAGAGAAATTCATAATTTGACAATTATGTAAATTCCATTTAGCAGTACATCATAAGCAAAATTAATACATGCTATTTAATGTTCAGAATAATATCACTGGAATTTGTGTTTCATAAGAGTTACAATATTCTATTAAATTAGACAAAAATTTTCAAATCGGTAGACCGTTTTAGTATCATGGTAAATAGTATTAGGAATACTGGTAGATTCAAAAGACTACCTATAAGACCTGTAAGGCCCGTATACCGTATGATTGTAAGTTGTAAGACGTATTTGACTACTTTTAAATTCACATTCCGTTGTTGATGATTTAATTGATTATAGATACAACTATTTCTAAAAGTTAGTAATTTGTACAATAATAGGAGAAGTAAAAAATCTAGATTTGTAAGACAGACACCATTATGAATAATTTAAATGTGTATTTAAATGCAATAATGAGATATGTTCTAGGTGACATCAAGACTTATGGGTCATACGGTTCTTATGGGTGAAGAATCGACTCTGACCCGCATTCCATTTGGTCCGGGTGGGTGGGTTTTTCCTTTTTCACTAGCTACCCAGTTCTAAGTCCTAGTCCTAATTATAAAGGAATAGAAATGTTTATGCTTATAAATAACTTATTTTGACAAAAAATATTTTTACGATTTTAATTTGTTTTAGTTACGTTATATATTTCCAATTTTAAGAACACTTATAGTGTTCGCGGTGCAACCTTAAAGCAGCTATTTTTGTGTAATTCAATCGACTTCGTATCTCATGAAATTCTCTAGGATCTAGATCCTATTGGTCACGTTATCCTACACACATGCACAGTCCAGTAACCAGAAATTTAATACGGTCCAGGTTTCGTCTCTCCAATATAAATGAAATCGTACAGATTTTTTATTACTTTTTTTCAATGATCATTGTCGACCTTTTGAGAACTGGTGTTGCATGACGTCACCACCTCGTCCTGTTCCTGTACGCGACGAAGTGTTCCTCAAAGCGTTTCCAAGGTTTTTAGCCCGTTCCCGCTTTGGTAAAATAGGCGCAGCGAACCGCACCTAACCTCAAACCTTCGCCCTGACTGCCTTGCCCCTGCTGCCACCTAGCTTCAGCGTCTCCGAATCGCGATTGAAATGAAAATATGCACGGTCGGGGTTTATGAGTGACGCACGACTAAGCCCGTTATTTCATCCACGCTGATCGGGTATTCATGCAACCGACGACGCCCGAGGTTTATGAGTTTGTATAATTTTGTTTCCGAAATGAATTTGGTAGGTTAACCGAAGGATAATGAAATTATTTTATGGGGAATTTTTACCGTTGCTGTGAACTGAGGTAATAGAATTTGTAATCAAACTTGTTTTTGTCCCGAAAATTTGTTATTTAAAATAATTAAAATAAAATGAATAAGAAATTTAGTAATAATAAATGTACAAAGTACAATTGTAATACTTGGTGAAATTGTTTTAATATAAAATTTTAAAAATCATACCTGACATGTTTCACAAGATTTCAGTCTCTGAATCAATTTCTCTGTCATTTATAAGACACTGATTCACTCAGCCAGAACCACAGACGCGTTTCGCTCTTATTGGAGCTCATCAGTGTGATGTACTAAGCCCTTAGGAGGCGTTGACTATCGCATGGAACAACTTCGTGCTTAGTAGACCATCCTCGCCCTATCACTTTACATTTACCTATTTTTCGTTGTCAAAAAATTAAATTCGTTGTCTTACCCCATTCGTCGTTTTGTCCCACTCTCTCCTACATAGTACACGTCGATCTACTACGTTGTTCTACTTATTAATTATATCGGTTATGAATACACATCTTAGCTCATCCAAATATTTTTATTTATAAAGTAATAATTATTGTTATATGGCTGTGTACAGTTTCCCGGCGCCGGTATCCGTATTAGTCCCTGTTTTATAACAGTATGTCGTAGCGAGATTTTTTGATAAACACTTCATCGATTTGCGAAAGTGAAACATTTATGAAATCTTTAAATTATCTACTACAATATTTGTCCCAAACATTTTTTTCAATCTATCCAAAAAAATTCTTTATTAATTTACTTGACTTAAGTGCAGTGTGTTCAGAAAAAAACCTAATTCGGAGCAGGCCATGTACACAGACATGTATGTCTGATCATTGTTTAATTAAAAAATCAAGTTGTCACAATTGATCATGAAATGTAATTTTAAAGAAAAAAGATAATAAAGAAGGATACAGATTATTGCCATTCAACCTTTTCTTTTTATTTCTATTTCTAAAAAGGATTCAAGAATATTTCTTTAGATAATATTTTTGACAATATCTCGTGTCAAATTGACATTTAATTAAATACTTTCAAACTGATATAGGTTTTTTTTTCATAGTCTACTCCGAGTTAGGATTTTTTGGACAACTGTACATCTGTCAAGTAAATGAATAAAAACATTTTTGGGATAGGTAGATTGAAAAAAATGTTTATGACAAATGTTGTAGTAGATAGTTTAAGGATTTTATAAATGTTTTACTTTCGAAAATCGATGGAGTGGTTTTCAAAAAATCAGGTATTGAAATTTTTGATCAATCACCATAGTGTCATTTGAAAAAAAAAAAAATAATTGTAAAGGTAAATTTGAAAGAAAAAAAATTTCAATAGTCTTTAGAATAAGGGAGTTATGACAATTTTTCGATATATATGGTAAGAAATTATAAAAAAAAAATCGTCGCTCCTGTAGTGGTAGCACGCACTTTAGAATTCTAAAAAAGGCATTTGTTTTCGCTTTTCGCCACGAAGCGAAAATTTGGTAGTATGCGTGTATCAAAATATTCGCCTGCAAGCGTACGACTCGAGGCGAAAGTGTCAAAGTAACGTCATTATTTTGCCACAGTTCTATTCAAAGCCAATTTATATAATATAATTTATACATTTATTATATACAACTGTCATGATATTTTTTTTAATAATATAAAATCCAATAATTTCCGAATCAAAAAACGAATATAGAATTCTAAAGTGCATGCTACCAAGATTCGTAAAAGTAAAATCGTATTCGCCTGCTTTCTATGTACACTATTGGTCGGAAACTAAGCAAATTGAAAAACTTCCCGATAACAGCGGGAGGTTTCTTTAAAAAAGTCGATTGTTATTGCTATAAAATCTAGACTATCCGTCAAAATTATTTAAAAAGGTCTATAGATGTAATAAAACACTTTTAATGAGGCACGAGAAGAAGAGTTTGCCAACGAAAGAATAGGTCGATTCAAATATGACGGTTGTGCATAGTTGCCATCTTGTTCCAATAGTCTAATTTAGTTCTTGTTTCAAAAATGTAATGTGTTTCTGTTTTACAAGAATTTTTCCTTAAGTTTGTCTTTTTGCACCACTCTCTTCTACATGTGTATATGTCGTAGCCAGTTTGTAAAATTCGCTTCTTTATTTTTTACAACCCGGTTAAGCAATAGTTTACGACCATATTTATTAATAGTATTTTATTCACTATCGGTTAGTAATATGACGATTTCCGACTTTTAAAAAATTGGGAAGGTAGTTATTGTTAACCTCATTTTCCAAGAGGTCGGAAAGGATAATATGAGTATATCTGAGGTTGGGAAGTGTCAACTTTCCAACCTCAGCTATACTCAAGCTAAACTTTCCAACCTGTCACATCCCAACTTCGGGGCTGTTTCCCATTCCCACCCTGAGAGATCAGTGACATGTAAACAAAACTTCTTTATATTTTATATTTAAAGAGATGAATGAAATTTTAAATAATATTAATAAGTGTAGATACATGAGAAATCAAAATTGAAGATATCATGTGACGAATGAACAAGCGCAGACCATGCGTTTATTTATGTTAAGTTATTATTGTTATTAAATAGCAATTACTCATTATGTCTCGGGCTATAACAAACCTCGGTGCTTCGCGCCTTGGTTAGCTATCTTCGCCCTCAACGGCAATGAAACACTTACCACCCGGATTAGTAATATACTATTACATTACAAGCCACGCAAAACGGTTTTTACTGCTGAAAGGAGGAAATGACTGGTGAGCAGAGTAGTATTGTTCAATATTTTATTTGTTATTCATTTGTAAATCAAATTTAAAATTATAACCAAAACTTATCAGTTGCAATTCACACTTATTTTTAATATGCTTGACAGTAACAAAACATAATTTTCATATGCCAACAAAGTTACTAATGTGGTTACTAATTTGTAAAAATTTTACAAGTTAGTAACTAGTAGAGATTAATTTTCAAAAGTAGTAGGCGGTATCAATAAATGAAGTTTACAAGTGAATAACGAATAAAATGAATAATTTAACTCTTTCCCTTGTAATTTTTCTGAACATAGACACCTTAACGTAACCTAACCTAATTTTTATTAAATTCGTTCAGCCTTACTGGACTTCGCCTGGTAAGCCTTGTGTCCAGACCGCCGTTGATTTCAGCCGTAAAGCAAAAGTATTATCTACAATTATTTGTCCTGTGTCATACACAACATAATACTGTGATAGCGTATTGAAATTTTTTGTACTTCATAATATTAAAATTGTAGGCAAGGAGAATCGGAAAAGATAATTTCACAAACGGTGTACGCATGGTAAATTTACTCTCGTCTTGAAATGGAAACCTTGAAACTTGCAAGCTTCAAGTGGAAGAGCGTTTATGAATTTACATTAGGCGATTTTTCACGACAAATACCCCAGATAACCACGTTTACTATGGTTTGGGTATATGACGTCATAGTTTGAATGTAGTTAATGGTACCACGAAAATTTGTTTGGTTAACTTGTGTGGTTAACTTTTACAAGGATGAAGCTTTCAAAGAAACAGTTGATGTAGGTATTATACATTATTGAACGAAATAGATAGTTTTATACATATATCAGTGTTCCGACTCTATATAAATTTTTAAATCGGTCTGATAGTATAAACCGAAACGTATTAATTATTATTTAATCGGTATAAACATGTAAGAATACCAGATTTCTACGAAACTTGGATTGGAAGATACTTTGTTTACAACAGTCACAACTGACAATGCTTCGTGCTTCTCTTCTGACACACACAATTTAAAATTATAATTGTAAGACAAGGATAGAAATAAAAACGCGTTCAAAACATCCTCTGGAGGATGGTAAGATGGTTTGGCTTACTACAGCTAACGACGTTAGCATATGGCGTCATCGTTTTCATCGCGAGAATATCAAACTACAGATAACCACACATAACCACAGTTAACTACTAGTCGCGAAAAATCGCCTATTGCAAACTGTTACAGCGAAATATATTTGCTTTATTTGTAATTTTAAGGAAGTGTGAAATTATTCTGGATTCTATTCAGTTATATGGATATCATTTGCTCCTATTGACGACACAAATTATCAACGATGTGCGCGGAATCATCCTACCAAACCTTATTAACTTATGTGTGATTATTATAAATTACGTATTTACAATTTCAACTTTTCCTAAAAAGGAATTAATAAATTTACAGCAAAATTTTACGAAAATATCAGTCTTTGCAGTTTCATTTAGTAGGACTATCAAAAAATTCCACAGAGCTTGATCTATATACCTACTCGTACATAAAATATATAAAAGTTTTCTATTTATTTTGAATATTTTAGAAGCCCTTCAACTTCTCGGTTATTTGGGCTACGGTAAAAGTTTGCATTTACAATTCGGCATTTTTTATATAAATGAATGTGTTTGAGGAAAATATGTTATTCAGGTGTATTGAAAAGGCTTCTTATAATGAATTTGATAATATATTGAGTACTTGACTATGAATATTAGCTTTATTCATAGAGCGGTTCGAAACCGTCAGTAACCGTCAGAGGCATGCGCAGTTACATGAAAGCGTTCACAGAGTAACTAATTTCAAACTATGCCTGCTAGTTGGCTGTGTTCACAGAAGTTTTTTGACTTGTTTGGGACTGATTGGCAAACGGTCAGAATAATTTCCAACTCGGCTGGAAATTTTTAGTTTGAGACATGCTCATTTGTATTTTTTTTAGAAGTTTTAACATTCCCACATGTTTGAGTTTGTTTCCGTTTGCAGCAAATTAGATTATCTGTGAAATTGTTGTTTGATACATTAAAAATTAAATTTATATTTATTATTTTAATAAATATTTTAGGGTGAATAAATTATTGCAAAATAATAAAATTTCATTAATAATAGATGACGGATTCGGATAGCAGCATGGCCACTAGAATATTTAATTTTTTAAATTATTCTTCAAATGAAAATGACGATTTTGAAATAATGGCTGTTAGAAAAACCCAAAAATGAGAATTATGTTAAAATGACAATATTCCATAATATTAATATTTTTTTAATACTTTCAAACAAATTGCAAATGATATTGCAGTAAGATTTGCAATTTCACAGTATTTCCATTTTCAAGCTGAAGAAAACGAACACTAGATGCTTATAAATGAGTTTTCATTATGTGTTCACAGAAACATTAAAACCGTTTGATTTGCAACTAGTTTGAAACCGGGTATGCGCATTCGATCTCAAACTCCAACCGTTTGCAAACCATTCTATGAACAAAGCTAATATACTTATTACAGTCTGTTTATGGTTTATTATTAATTGCGTGTTACATTGTACCTACGCCGAGTGGGCAGTTTGGGAGTTGCAGCTATCTTTCTCTAAAAGTGTGGTTATGTCTGCTTTAACCTCAAATATAAGAAAGTATCTACTGCACTGTCCAGGCAGAGCCGCAAAAAATTAGTGAACTATCGCACGTGCGCAAAAATGGGCAGTCGGAATCTAGCGGATAATTCTAGCGACCACTGCTCGAATCTACCTAGAATCCACTGTCCACAAATTAGGAATTGTCAGTTAGGTATTGTTATTGTTGTTTTGTTTTTTTTTAAAAAAAAGACAAACTATAACAATACTTAACTGACAATTCGTAATAGATCAACCCAGAACAAATAAATTTCGTGAGGGGCAACTGTCAGAAATAAATTTCATACATAATTTACTCAATGATGGAGCCATTTAAAAATTTATGGTTTAATTTTATGAATGAATTGTATCAAAATCAAAATTTCTCGATATTTAACATAAGATATATAATTAAATAATTTTTAAAAATATTCAAAAGTGAGGTTAAAATCACTCCTGTGAGGGGCAGGTGACGTCATTTTGGAATGGTCTATTGGTAGACAGTGGTTTTTAGGTTCTGTTCGAGATGTGGCCGCGCTGCGCATGTGCGACAATTCACTAATATTTTTTTGCAGGAGACACTCCCAAAAAATAAAGTAGTTTTCGACGGACGCTATTTCTGGACAAATAAGATTATACTAAATATACTTACTGTAGAAAATTGATGTACGCATGCAAATTGAAACCAAAATGAGTTTTAATTTTCAAGTAATTTATATTGAAGTTATGTGAAAACTCTCTATTATATTTTTGATGTTCTTGTGATTCTTTGAAATATTCCATCGCTTTCATTACACTAGACAGTTATTCCGCTATGTATGTATCAATGTTGTTAAATTGTGGAATATTTTCGAATGCCCCTGTAGTACCCACATTGATGTTTATTTTTGAAGCGTTTGTGTATAAAGAGGTCGTTCTCATATTTTTCATATTTTTGACGTAGAACATTGATTTTTTTAATAGATCTAAATATAAAGAGGATTAAATTATTTTTTCTGCTTCACTCGTTGCCTAAATACATACATATGTAAAACTCACGCAGTCAGGACAAAAATAGTGGACAGAATATTCCTAATGAAAGTAGTTTTACGTAATATTGATTAATTAGTAATTCATATTTCCAGATCGAAACTACAGAAAGACTTGGATAAGGAGGAGGTAATGAGCCCAAGCACCCAGTCCTCTTCAAAACATTTAAAGACGAAATAATGAAATAATTCAAAATAGAAATGAAAAGACTGACAGTGGTGCTTCTGATCATATTTCTAAAGGCAAAGAGAAACATTCTACCAACATAAAATGACATTCATTTATTCACTCATTCGGCCTATTTATTTTATTATTCAATGCGGCTGGATACCATTTCCTATTTTTCATGATTTTTAACCTACCTCCGATACGAACATATGTATGTATTTTATAACAAATACATGGAAATGAGTTAATTTTACTGCTGTTTGTTCTGTATATTTATTATACGCGTCATAAAACATATTTGCAATAAAATAAGAACAAACACGAGCAAATAACCCAATTTATTGTGTAGGTATTACCAAACTTATGCATGTTATGTCTAGAATAATAAAAGTTTTACAACTGCAAAACAGATGTACATATAATCCTAGAACAAAACAGTTCGCCTTTTTAGGCTGTTATTATTTTACGAGCGCCACTATACAAAACAAAAGTTGTTCATTCTGTCTGTCTGAAATGGGAGATATTTTATTTTCCATTTAGCGAAATTTACGTGAATAAAAACCCGTCTGTCGAAAAAGACGTACGCTTTCGGTCGCCGTATAAATAATGGGATGAAAACAGGAATTGTCGGAAATTGAAAAAGCGAAGTCTGATTTATTTTGGCTATTTCAGCCGACCATTCTGACTCGAGATATCATGCTTCCCATTCAATTTTCCACTTTTTATTTATTGCCGAAAATCTATAACTGCTCCTGCTATCACCCGCGATTGTTATTGCACTTTCACTCAAAAATAATTTGGACTTTTATTTATTTATTCGAAAAAATAAAATTCAGAACAATATAAGTACCTATTTTTTACCAATTTTTTATATAATATATTAGCACGTTTTTTTTTTTATATATTATTACGTAGTTGAGGTATTTCAAGAATATTCGATCCTGGAATTATGCCCAGAAACCGAACGGGCCCGAACGCAAACGAAGGGTGGCAAAGGTTGCCGAGCGAGAACAATAGAACAATAGAGAACTCTTCTAGATAGATAATTATGTAGGTACGTACATATGGGAAAAGTTAAGGTATTATAATTTAATTGACAATATAAGCGGTGAAGTGAGTACGACAGAAAATTATTCAGTTGGATTTTGTGACAGTTACAAGCAGTGGCGTATCCAGACATGACCCTTGGTGGGGGGGGGGGGGGGGGAAATGACATAACCCTTGGGGGAGGGGGGAGGGGTATAAAAATATTTTGTATAATAATAAAAAAGTTTATCGTAGATAAAAATATAACAACGCCTTAGTTTTTAGGCGACCATGATATTGCAAAAAAATAGTAAAACAATATTCAAACGTATTGATTTTTACTCTTTTCCGATGTCATGGGGGGGATATATCCCCCCATTGTGATACTGAGTGTTAGCTTAATTTCGAGAAATATTTGAACAGGTTACAAACTATAATCTACCGACCCTGGTCGTGTAGTAGGCAGCGTAGCCGACTCACAACCCAAGGGTTCTGGGTTCGAATCCCGGGTAAGGTATGGATGTTTGTGTATGTCCTTTCGTCATCTTATCTCCATCAACGCAACGTAAACAAGGAAAATGATATAAAATATAAGGTAAAAACTGATTCACCCCCATCAAATCAATTGTAATAACTTCTAATAAGTTGAATACAATAAAGAATTATTATTATTATTATTATTATTATTATTATTATTATTATTATTAATAATAGGTTACAAACTATAATCTTAAAAAGTGGTAACTATTATTCTTCAAGAACATTCATATATAGAGAAAAAAAAAATCTGTTGTGGCCAGCGCAATACCTCTCGCCAATTTCATCTTAGGTTATTGTATGTATTTAATATTTCTGGTACATACAAAATATTTTAATTACATCTATTCTTTATTTTTGAATTTATTCTATGAACAAGTTTCCTCCTACTCTTCTAAATGTTCGAGATTCTTCCAATTCATTGACGAGATTGGCGGGATTTCTGAAAGGTATATGATGAAATATATGCATAGCAAGCACGTGTTTAGTTGACCTGTTACTGTACATACTTTGGTTTACAAATGAATCCCGTTTCTGTTTATACCAACTTTAGATGTTGACGGAGTCTTTTCCTTGTTATAAAAGTAGCATATTACAATTACTATTACATCTCGTCTTGTCCAAGTGCGGCAGCTATATCTATAATTTTAAATATTTAATTAATGATAAAATAAGAAATATTAAATGTACTTCCCAGAAAAAGCCTTCAGTAAAGACTCTGGATTTTTGACACTGACATTTATGTCATTTACAAACATTTTAATTTATTTAACTGGTTTCCATGGGCTATTTGATGAATACAATTGATTATTACATATATTTATTACTCTCTATCTCTAAATCTATAGAAGATATTATAAAAATGTTCAATATACTAGATAGAGAATTTTATATTCTTTAATATTTGTAATAACTAATTTCCAAAAAATAACATTTAGAAGATTTTTTTAAGAAACTACTACTTCTGGTTGTCCAATTGTTACCGAAACCTTTTCAGCTCTTCCCATGAATGTCAGATTGACGAACTCATAGTTAAACTGGTCTTATGTCTTATAGTTTTTGAGTAATCGTCCCTCCAACATCCACACATACACACAAACATTTATACACACATCCACACACACACACACACACACTCTCTCTCTCTCTCTCTCACACACACACACACACATTAACACACACACACACATTGATTTTTAGCATGAATCCAATACCTCTCTTAGCGAGAGGTAATAAAAAATGAGTAAGTACAATGTATAGAATAGAGAAGAAGGTGAATACATATATACGAGTATCTAACTTATAAATAAATCCATTTACCTTACAACTCAATTAGTAAATAATAATGTCTACGTATTCGTGTTTTTAAAATTATTCTGAAAATGTTGAAATAATAACATATGTATGTACGTGGGTAAATGAAAAATTGTGTCATTTATACTGAGTTGACATAGTTTACAAATATGTACATAGTATTATATTTAATAATCCTAGCAAATATGCAAATATATAATTTTATTTCAATAAACATAATGAAATGTACAATATACGCAAATTAAATTTTTGTCAACGATTCTGTTTCCAAATTAAAATAAAATATTTATTTTACGAGTATCAAATTAAAACACGAATATTTGTTAAATTAAATTACATAACAAACATAAAATTTTATATTATGGTTTATGGCAAATATTAAATAAATTCTGTTAAATTTTGATATTTTAAACTGTCATTATTAACTGGCATAGTAACAACCCTAAGTAACTGTTTATTTTCTAGAGAATTAAATAATGTTTATATATGTAGGACAGTGCGTAAAATTAACGTTTGGTAGTTTTAAGTTTCTAAAACGGTAGGTTAATAACAACATTTCATTAGCCGCCGGTTGCCGACCAACGAGTGATTACAATTTTTAAACACGCTAAATTTACAAATCAGGGCGCATATTTTGTTAAGATGGCAAACTTGTCATTTAATATCGTGATCCTAATACATAAATAAAAGTATTTTTTATATTTATTGGGACGTTAGATTCTATCGAAGATAAAGTATTGTACGATACACATACGTAAAGCATCTTTAGTCTCCAGGGTTTTAAACCCTCGCTGTACTAGTGTTTTAATTGACCCATTCGTGACTAAAAACTAGCTTTACGTACTTGTATCGTAGATAACTATTAAATCACTCTCACTACATTTTAAGTCACTCTAACAGTTTAAAAAATAATAATAACGATGATCGTCATGCGCAGACTACTAATTGAATAAGAAGTTTTTATATTTTGTCAAAATTAAATTCATAATGGTTGTTATTACTATTTCGGCAAAAAGGGAATAAAATACTGTATGAACCAAGTGTGCTAAGAATGTTTATACATACGAAAAAATTAAACAACTCGCCCTTAGGGGCTCGTGGGTCAATAAACATTATTTTAGCTCACTTGGTGTTTAAATATCTATTATTACATAAATAACTATTATTTATTCCTATTGAATAATATATAAAGTAAATGATCAGTAGATCAGTAAATATGATTGTTTTGGTTAGTAAATTATTTAGTCTCAGTATCAAATTCCTTTTTGTCATTTCATTTTTATTTATTTTATTACTTTTGATTTATTTTATTAGAAATACTGACCATCTTTATATGACTGCCAAATTATTTTATTTAAAAATATTATAATCAAAATATATAAAATTTGGATGGTTCGGTGGTCTACGCCACCATAATCAGCTATAATTAAGTTACATATATGTATGTAAGACAGAATATTGAGAAGTACATATAGTGTGGTTCATGAAAGATGACTATTTAAGGTCATTTATAAGCCTCCTGATATAATATTACTTGCAGATATCTTCATACCCATAGGCGTACAAAAATGCAATATTCGTTGAAATATTTTAACTGAAAAAATAAATGTATTTTATTTGAAAATGTTTCTTTACAAATAATGCTTTTATCAAAGTTTTATCTATTTTACCTATGTTTTTGAATGAAACAAAAATTTAGACTTGATATAAAGCATGTAATTATAATAATTTGATTTAAACGTCAATGTCACTGGCTAAATATTAGCACGGGGGGTAGTAAAGTAGATAATTACATATTATTTGTAAACTACTACATATAACAGTATTACTTTTAGTGTTTTAGAAAGGAATGTCACCAATTACGTATATCTGTCACACAGCATTAATTAAATAGACATGTTTCTACGCTACTGGTATATAAGGTAAAATGGTGTGTATTTTTTCTTCGAACCGTAGAGGGCTTAGTTCCTATATCGGTGGGGTGCAGAATGCACCCATGAATGATGATGATGATGATGATGATCTTCGAACAAGTAACTTTGGATAGTCATCTTTCTTGAATCAGACTATACCAATAACAATGAACTGGATTACATTGTAAATAATGTAGAAAACTTTTGGTTATTATGTCGAAATATTATAACATATCAATGTCAAATGTTAGAACAAATCCAACGTAGATATCTGTTTTAAAATAGATAAGGTTTATCCTGATAGAGGTACTGACCAGGATTCACCGCTACAACGCCATTCAATGACATCCTTGGCTGAGAAGGAAAATATCCAGTGGAAGGAATCTTATCCACAATATTGATGCACCTGTCTCAGGTGCAATTGCATGTTCCTCGTCTGGAGTCCCGATACACAAAGCATTCCAGCTACTGAATTTTCGTACCAGCTTATTAAAGAATTCTCCCATTTTCGTTACTTGTAATGCAACTAATAATGTTTTTCATTATATTTTCATTTAACGTATGATATAATGGTCTTAAATTTATTTATCTTAATGTAAATTTGTCCTGTAATTGGTATTCTGTTGGGCAATAAATGTTTATATTATTTATGTCTTACTAGTATGTTATTGTTTTATAACAACCTCAACATTAGGTCCGTTATTGAGTAAATAATGCCCTAGAGCGTATTAAGTTGCTATTGTAATGTTGACAACAAACTGAGGTTAATAATACTGATACTTATCATAGGTTGTAACTTTTTCGGGTTTCTGGGCCATGGTCTTATAGGTATAACACCTAACGTTTCGCCCAACAAAGTGTTAGGCATCATCAGACTAAAAGAACATGAACGCTGTTGTCGACTTGGCAAGACTGATCGTTCAGCTGTCGCTGAACACGCCGTACAATCTGGCCATGATATTTTTCTAAAGGGCACAGAAGTTTTATCAACTACTGTTAATTTTCATGCACGCTTACAGCGAGAAGCAAAAGAAATTTATAAACACCCAAATAATTTTAATCGGAAGGAAGAAGGTAAAGAATTAACAGGGCTTGGATTCCTGCTTTAAAGAAAACAACAGCTAAAGAATCCAAAACTTTTGAAAAATAAAAATATCGATCATTAAAATTTCCAGTCAAAACAATCTATGATCAATTTGTCAAAAATATATCAAATATTGACATTAATATGTCATTTTCAAGAAAAAGATTATTTTTGAATGTAAAGACTCAGAAAACCTCTGATGATGCCTAACACACTGTTAGGCGAAACGTTAGGTGTTATACCTATAAGACCATGGCCCAGAAACCCGGAAAAGTTCCAACCTATGATAAATGCCGGCCATGAAAGCTTTAATAATACTTTATTACCCAACAGCAAGCCATTTACAGGGTAAAAACAATGTACATGTAAACAATAGATAAAAAAATGATAAACAACATAGTGTGTTAAACAAAAATATCTGTAAAAATTTTGCTGGCATTCCGACACATTATGTAGACTGGGGAGCGTTGCAGCATGGCAGTGCGAGAAGTAGGGAGGTAAAAAGAACTGGCATGTCTGGAGGCCATCCTTGGTACATGGAATGGAATCCTGGATAGTAGAAACGGCGCATCAACTTTGTTGTGGAGTAGCGACCAGAGGAATTTGGCGGTGATGTTTTCCCGTCTGGAGGTTAGAGATGGCATGGAATGACGTTCCAAGAGAGCCAAATGGTCAGTACCTCTATCTGGGTAACTATTATCTAATTTAAAAGATAAAAGTTTTAAAAATCGACGATAAATCCGCTCTAAAGCCATTGATTGGTTTATCTGTGTAGGATACCAAACCAAACATGCATATTCAAATTTACTAAGTACCAGCGATACAAAAAGTGATTTCAACACCGAGGTATCTTTGAACATTTTAGAAATTCTTATAATAAAATTTAATATCCTACTTGCAGAAATACACATATTAGTAATATGTTCAATAAAAATAAAATTAGAATTGAATGTGACACCCAAATCTATAATCGAGCTATGTTGAGCTATGCTTACTCCCTGCATATTATATATAAAGTTAATTTTATTTATTCGTCGCGAGTAAGTAACTGAGCAACATTTACTGAGGTTTAATTTTAATTTATTTTCATTAGACCACGCTACTAAACAATCAATATTTACTTGGAGTGAAGAGCAATCGTTCGCAGAAGTAATTTTACTGAATATTTTAATATCATCCGCATAAGCGAGTACTTTACAAGAAAATGATTGTACGACTTCATTAATATATAAAACAAATAGGAGGGGGCCCAAGTTGGACCCTTGTGGAACACCGGAGGTTACCTGAAAGTAGTTTGATGAAAAACCATTATAATGAACATAACATTGCCGATTATCAAGATATGAGTGAAGTAAATTGATCAGAGATGGAGCTGCACCTAAAGTACTAATTTTGTGTAACAGTAAACCGTGATCAATCGTATCAAATGCGCTGGAAAAATCGGTGTAAATTACATCCACCTGGTCACCCTGATCCAGAATTTCTGAAACAAATTGAGAAAATGACGCTAAATTCGTAACAGTGGAACGTCCACGCATGAAGCCATGTTGTTCCGGGGAAATCACAGACGATAAGTAGCGGTACATTGTCCGATAAATTATTATTTCAAATATTTTGCCAAAATTATTTAATATCGAAATTGGACGATAATTATTGATGTACGACTTGTCATTCTTTTTATGAACAGGTGTAATTCTAGTTTGTTTCCAGCGGTCCGGGAAAATGGAATTAGCAATGGCCATATTAATTATTACTGACAAAGGTTTAGCCAAAACAAACCTACTATCTCTAATTAAAAAACTAGGGATTTAGTAATTACTTACTTTGTAAGTTGTATTAAAATTTTGTGATTTATTATTTTTGTTTGATAAATTCTAGTCAGACAAAATGTTTATTAAGAATTTCTAGTAAGACATAAAACGTTGAAGGTACCACGGGTGTTAAACGACGATAATGCCTTCGGTCAACGTACTCGCCTCGGGCCAGAAGCCCTCGACAGTACACTGTTGACCTCAGGCATTATTGTCCTTATAACAAACCTTGGTACCTTAATATCTATATTATTATTATTATTATTATTATTATTATTTTCATTAATTATATTATATTTATATTTTCACAAGTTTTTGAAAGACGGTCACGTTGCAATAATAAATAAATATCATGTGATTAGGTTCGCCGGGCTTATATTATGTCATTCTTTTGAATAACATCCGTTATTACCTTCACGTTCATACAATAATATACGTTAATGATAATATGGTGTTAAAGAACATAATACAACACTATTTTCGTTATTCGTGAATTTATTTATAAGTTTTAATAAAATCGCTTGTTATCACAAATGCACGGAAATTTCTAGTTACTTGCCGTCAAATAAATATAGACTTTTTCCCTTCTCTCCACTCTGCTCCTTGCCATGCGGTGTTGCCACTTCTTCATAACTTAGCATTTTCAATATGACTAACGGAGTTTGCAACAGGGTAGAAATCTCCAGTCCATATTTATTTGACGGCAAGTATAGTATATTATTCCTGTGCAATTTGTTCAATGTTCAATAAAATTTCCAATTAAAAATTGTACTTTAGTAATAATACAATGATACAGAAAAAAGTCAATTACTGCTTTCTGCTTTACATTTTTTTATATACGTATGATTCTGCAGTCTGTTTTAGCTTTTTCGTTATTCACAATATTGCATCAATAATTTTTTTAATTGCATCTGATGATCTGATATTTTCATATGCACATCTGTCTGTGAAAAATAACTAATTAAAATGAGAATTGGGTAAACATATATTTCTCATATCAGGGCCGGATTGATATTTTGCAGAGCCATGTGTAAGACTTTGCAAAAAATCTGATGAGGCCAACACAAAACCTCCCGCTATTTAATATTTATTAATTTAAATACATACCTACATATTTAGCAATGCTGCAAACTATATTATGTTCCATTGCATATAACTATTGCATTATTTACGATTTTCTTTATTATTTAATATGTCACTATTATTAATTTGAAGTGATTAGTTGTTTGGCAACGACGTTTACCTGTCAGTTACATTCATTTGAAAAATGAATTGTGTAACAAAGGACTTGTGTTTATCTTAGGCTTCGGGATTAAAAAAAGATTTTTAAATTTATCTGTAAAATATATAGAAAATTCAATAATCTTTAATTTTCATAATGACGTAAAATGCGAAAAAATAACATTTAATGGTATTTTTTTGAAGAAAAACCATTATGAGCTTCAAGTGCCATTTCCGTTTATCCAATTTACACCAAAATCTATGGTTTCTTTTCATATTAGAATAGGGTAGAAATACAAGGTTTCAGAATTTTTTGAATGATGGTATTTGAGTTAGAGCGAAGACAAAATTCATACACATACACACAGACATACAGACATCATCGTGAAAATGTTAAATTGGATCCTAGGGACCTTAAAACGTGGTCATTTACTAAAATCTCGATATGTGATTTTCAGCACGATCCCTATACCTTCCTTACCAAGGGTAGCGGGAGGTAGTAGAAATCTTACTTGTAAAATGGTAAAAAGTAAATGAATTTTTTACACTAGTAAAACTATATTTGTCGCAAGAATTAATAAAATATTCTGTCTTATGTAAAATCGTTAATCTAGAAGAAACTATTGAATTAGCCATCTCTAAATAAGTACCTATATTATGATGCTATTCATATTACACTAGTGAAATATAAAATTTCATATTTCACGGTGAGTCTTCTTTTGAAGTATGATGCAAATTATATTATTGATACTTTTATAAACCTTCGTAGATTAGTATTGATTGATAAATTTGAAATATGTATACTAGTTAATTAAACTTATTAATAAAGAAATCAGTTGCTGATGTCAACACACATTAACATCTGATCTGACAAATCATTAGTTTCTGCTGTAATGTCATCGATCTTTAAAATAATAGATGCAGCGTACGAGCAAAACGCTTGCCCCGCCATAACGGTGCAGACACAGTAGCTCTGTTCGATGAGAAGTGCTTGAAGTGTAGAGCAGAATAGTGCAGTGCAGTGTAGTGTACACTAGTACAGTCTAATTCTTGTGGTTTCATAAAACACACTAGTGTATATTTGGGCAAGTTTGCTCAGCTGTGAGTAATCAAGCCAAGCATAGCCAAAGGTGTAAAAGGTTAGGTTGTTTATAAACACAGTCATATCATGAAGCTGCAAAAAAGTGACTGCAGAAATGTCTGTTTTAAAGAGCATAGTGAACTAATAAACGATTCTGACGAAGATCAATCATCACTTGATTCTTCATCAGATTCAGAGACAGATATATTAATTCATTCTTTATATAGCAAAACAAAATTTTAGGTTAAATAAACAGATGTGTAGATAGGATAGAATTAAAATGTCTACCGAACAACATTTAGCTACCCCCACTCCTAGTCTGCACTTTCTACACTACCTAGCGAGTCAGGTCAGAAAAGTGAGCACTAGTTCTTAAAATTTTTGTCATCGAACAGCCTGCCAGAAGCTGCCCGTTTCTCATAAAACATGTTAGTGCAAGAAAGTTAACACTAGGGCGGCCTATTACATGTCATCGAACAAAGCTATTATCTCTATCCTTCAAAAGTACGGAAGTTAAGAAAACGCGGCAAAATAAAAAAAATTGATTTGCCCGTAACTTGTTATACTTGGTGCATAATCGCTAAGAGTATAGATTTCATTTTTTTGTGCATAATCAGTTTTATTATATATTTTTAATACAATATATTATATACATATTATATTATAGGGGACAAGTAATAATTAATAAGAACTTACATATGAAATGACACAACTGAACCGCGTACGTACTGCTCACTGTACGAAATACACCGTTTCCCCATTATTTCGTCGCATACACACCTCTCAACACATATACGTATATATTGTCAGAAATAATTGTAAATGTTCTCCAAAAACGTAAATAATACACAAACAGTCACGAAACGTCAAATGTAGCTTTTGACAACTATTTAGTGATAGAGAGCGATGTATAGAGGTTTACATATGGCTGAGAAAGATGTACAATGAGTACGAAGGCACGCGCAGTATACTTAAACTGAAAACTTCCGTACTGTTGAAGGACAAAATATATATCTCTATCCTTTTATATTGGAGCAATATTCTAACAATAAATTAATAGGAGACACTTGGTCCATTAGTTTAAAGGTCGATGTGTAATGTTAACATTTGTCCCAAACAACCACATAAAATATCATATACCTACTAGTATTAACAATCTGTAAAATTGATTTGAAGTATAGTATTTGATACTTCTATAAACTGATCTAATGGCTTGTTAAATAATATATTATTTGACCTAAAATAATGTGCAAACTACTATTATGTACTCATAAGGATTTATTTTTACAGTATTCCTTCGCAAAATACCTGTTTTACTTTCTTTCTCTTCTAAATGCGAAGATTTGGAAAGTAACATTATTTACACATAACAGCAAATCAAAATTTCTTCCTATTTTTTTTTTTTTCACATTTTAAAGATTGTAAAATTATTGAATTACTGTGATTACTCTCTTGAGGGCTTTGGTGGTCGCCAGTATTTTTTCTGAAAGAAAGGTACCCGCTTAAAAGAAACTTGCCCAGAAGTACTATTTTCTTAGCGTCCGTTTTTAATATAATCTCAATACACAACTACAGAAAGTTCGCTTTTCTTTATCGTGTATTATAATGCCTATCTACCTTTTCCTTCATTGTTAACAATTTCTCTTTTTATTGTATTTACAGAACACAGAACTGAAAGAAATTTATACAATTTTTAGAGAAAAGGATTTATCGAATATTTGAAATCATATTTTCAGGTCGTGATATTTTAGCTATCTATGTCATTCAACATATCCATGCAAAGGCACATTGTTTCATAATTTTAAAGATGTGTTGTTTTATTCTCGCTATTTCGTTATTTTCTGCATTCATTAACTTGAAAAAGGCGGTAGAAGAAAGCATGAAAATAGTAAGAATTCGGAATACAGTAAATGTGTATGAGAAAGAGATGAAGAAAGATAGCAAAGCTGTGACGTAGATGTTGTGGGTATTAGTATCTCGAATACTTTAGAAACTAATAACTTTTTTAAATTTTGATAGTCTCTAACATAAGTCTAGTTTTATGTTATTAATGACCAATTCTCATTTTTCTTTTTTATTACGGTTAAGGACCGCATTGCGTTTTGAGTTCCGCCTAAGAGATGTCCGCTTATAAGAAATGAACGCTGACCGAGCTTTCAGTGTATACTAATTTTTTAGCTATAGAATTAATTTTTAAAATGTAAATACTTGCAATATAATAATTTAGAACGACAACTATAGTGTCTGTAAACTTTTGGCCTTCATACGGCATAGTCATGTTACTAGCCAAATCCGACATCAGGAACTAGTGTGGCCTTAGGTTTAGATTAAATCAGTCATAAGTTTTGTGAGTTAGGTTAGGTTTTGTTAAAGTATATTTGAAAATGTATAATATACTCATAATTGCTTTTATCCTAAAATGGGGTTTGGCCAATAATAGTCATAGATATGTGTTATGCATAATTAAACAATACACAAGTTTGTTAAGAACTATATCGAGATATAATTAATGCAATCTTGTGCCATATTTATTTTAAAAAAAAGTTTATTTAACAGACTACAGTTAATACCGCCACATTTTGCCTGCAAATATAAATGAATACTTGTATATTAAAACAAACAAAATATGAGAGGCAAACTATACTCGTATGAATGGAATAATGCAAATTATTTTTAAACGTAATAATCGGAAGATAAACGACGAAGTTGAAATGACACAGTGTTAACTGTTACAATGCAGCTGGTAATTCGATAACTGAATCCGAAAATCCGATGACACTAAACGTACTAAACAATTTGTCAAGAGCTCCACTCACAGGAAATTGACCGAAATTAGACTAACACCAGCGAAATTAAAATTGAAGAGTTTGACAAGCTGCCACCACTTGTCACGGAAAGTGGCACATACTTCTAAAAATGAAACGCTGGGTAATATCGTTATGAATTTAACAAAGATACACAAACGGAGTGATAGATTTTTTATCGTTAATTTCAAAATTGAATAAATAAAATAGCTTACAAGAGATTCTTATAGGCCAATTCCGAACAAATCTGTAAGGACTATGTTTTCACCAAAGTAAGGATAAGTGCTATGTTAGCTCACCAAGGATTAAATTTATACTTGGAAATAAATTAACTCCTTATTTCACTAACCAAATTTTGAATTAAATTGACTAAACGGAGTATGTTTGCGAGAAAAAATATTTTTACGTAGGTACTATAAAATTAGACACAAATTTTAATAGAAATGTATACACCTGTTTAAATTATAAGAAAATAAATTATATTATTTATAAATGAAATATACGAACTATCAATGTATTGTAACATGTCAAACGCACAATTAATCCATCGGTCAAATGTTATCCGCATCAAAATCGAGGAGATTAATTTAACCGTGTCATTTATATCGTTGTTAAAAAACTGAGATTGGTGAAATTAAAATCTGTAGTTGTATAGTATTTATTCTTTGGTTATTTTAATCTTAAGAATAAATTATTAAATGTATCTATTTTTGTTTATTAATATAAAATTATACATAGGAGTGGCAGCTTTCGTTGCGATTTTGTTCATTATTTACAGATATACAGGTCTGTAAGACTTACAGATTTGTTCAGAATAGTCCAATTTATTATAGACTAGTATACACTAGTATAAATATATATATGTATGTAGCTACTAAAGTTATGTTCAAATATTTTGCACATACTATAGTAAGCTTCGCATGCGATAACCCGACCAGTTGTCCATGTTAAATATAGGTGGTGTTAGCTGTAGAGGGAGTCTTTCCGCTGCCGCACTGGCTACATAGCAATCACTGGTCGTCGCACGGATTAAGTACACCAACTTTTCTAATACTATCGGTCACGAAACTAGTACCTACGGTACTTGAGGCCTTGGCCCTAGGAGGGCTGTTGTGCCATAGATGATGATAATGATAGTAAGCTTCCCAATCTTTATTTGTTATTGCAACGTTAATAATAAATAAATAAATGAATGAATGAATAAATAAATAAATAAATTATAAATAAACCGATATTTTACTTTAGGTAAAGGAAAATAACATAAATGTATAAATGAAAAAACTGAAAACTACAATGTGCAAATTAACAAGTGTGTTAAAAATACAAATAATTTATTGAAATAATACATTTCGAATAAAACTGTCTAGATATGTTAATTAAAAATTGTCGCGTTATCCTTCTAGTACTGCATATAGCTATTTGTTGCAGTATTAATTGTCAGTACGTTCTTGATATGCATAGTAAATGTTATAGTTAAACCAACTTGATAGTTGATATCTGCTTCTAAAATAGATGTTACAATATCTTCGTCTTATTGTGTCCTCTTGCTAATCCTAAACCATCAATCTAGTATGTTTACATTGCTATTACAGTGTGAAATTAGCTTCGGTAATACCACGCTGATTTCACATCAGATCCAATCAAATCCTCCTCAAGGTCAAATGAGAAATAATTAGCCTCATCAGCTAATTTCACTTGATGATATTGCAATTACCAATTAGTAAACAACCTACAAGACAAGGACCATCGATCTGAAATGATGCAGGGCGAAACTAGGACACGATATATAAGATAAGCAAATATTTGAAATAATACAAAAAGTTCGTTACAAAATCCATAAATCATAAATGCTTTAATTTTTATTCAATATTTATGTTTTTACCTTCCGTCACCTTTAGGTAAGGAAGGTATTGTCTTTGGTCAAAAAATTCGGTGGTGAGTTTTTAGTTTTAGGGTCCCTACAATACGAATTTACTATTTTTAAGATGATGTCTGTATGTATGTGTGTGTGTCAGTGTGTGTGTGTGTGTGTGTGTGTGTGTGTGTGTGTGTGTGTGTATGTGTGTCCGTGTGTGACAAATTTTTCTCCGATGATAACTCCAATACTACAATTCTAAAAATTATAATTCTTTCGTATTCCTCTTCTGTACAGCCATATGAAGAGTTGATTAGATTTTGGTTATAATTGATCCACCGGAAGTACCCTTATTTGAAGTTTTTAACAGTTTTTCTTAAAAAAATGCAGTTAAATATTATTTTTTGACATTTTGTTATTATATATATTAAAGAAAATACTCTTCTCTATACGGTTTGATTATATATTTTCTTTCATATTCAATAGATGTAGAGTTAAAGCATTATAAAGAAATTAATTTTCAAAAATTAGTCAGCTTTGCTATTTATCATGGAAACAGCTGATACATTCAAAAAATTCTAATTGACAGATGTCTGTTGCAAGTACAAAACCAAATATGGAAAGTATAGGATCAAACATTGGTATGTCATTGTGTTCTTCGCAAGTGACATGCAGTGAAAAGCCAAAGAGAAGATGGAAGGACTGTATCGCAGAAGACTTGAGAAAGGAAGGACTGTGTGAAGAAGATGCGTTGGACAGGAATGAGTGGAATAGAAAAGGAAACAGCGACCTCTAATAAAATAGGGGAAAGCTGAAGCAAAAAGAATGAAGTGTCAAGTGCATTTTACTTAGTGTATGTTTATGTGATAATTTTATTGGATTTATAGAACCTTTTCAAATGAACTTTTGGTGTGGAATTTGTAAAAAATAGTATGTGTTCGTTTTCGATTTTACATGATACTATATAGAAACTGTTCCAAAGTCTTTTTGGTATGAGATTTGTACAAAATACATCGAATTTACGGAAGGTCTTGTGCTGGCCACAACAGATTTTTTCAATATGCATTCGTGACTATAACTACAACAATAGTTATTTTTGAAAAAAAAAAAAATAATTGGCAATCTTTATATGGTATAAAATAAAATCCCTGGTAGGCGTATGTCTGTCTAGCTGTTTGTTTATTTGTTCTAAAAAAATATTTCGCGAGGAAGTTTTAGAAAATATTACCTTTCTATAATAAAAAGGAACTAAACAGCACGAGTGCTTCCTCTAGGCTTATGCTAAATAGTTATGTAGGTATATCTAAGTAATGTACAGAAAACATTATACTTTATGAGTTCTACAAAAAAAGTTTGTGACAGCATACTGGTATACTTATCAATAAAAGGGTGTCCACAGTAAGTGATTTTAAGTTACAATTTGCAATAAAAAAATTACGTTGAACTTACGAAGCATTTTTTAAAGATGTTCAAAGATGTCATTATGTTTTTGTAAACTATAATTATGGTCTCTATATTTGAGACGTATAATTTTTTCAATACATGGCGAGAGATAATGTGTTAACCAAATTAGATTTTTTACCTCCCACTACCCTTGGTAAGGGAGGTACAGAGATCGTGCTAGAAATCTCATATCGATATTTTGGTAAATGAACACATTGTAAGGTCCCTAGAGTCCAATTTTAACATTTTTACGATAATGTCGGTGTGTGTATGAATTTTGTTAACGCTTTAACTCCAATACTATAAGATATTTACAGTAACACTTGACATATTTCACAAGATTTCAGTCTCTGAATCAACCTCTCGGTCATTTATTAGAGACTGGCCCACTCAACCACAGACGTATTTCGCTCTTATTGGAGCTCTTCATCCGCCCGCTCAATATGCTCGTTGCCTCCTAAAGGCGTCAGTGTACCACACTGAAGAGCACCAATAAGAGTGAAACGTGTCTGTTGTAAAAACTAAATAGCAAATAGAACAATAGTTATATTATAGGCGAAAGAATTGAATATAATTTGCTTACTTACTTACTTAATCTCGAGCCCTTCTACCTTTGCAGGTGTAGGGCTGTTGGGTGGGGTGAAATTTAGTGTGTTGGATTCTTCTTCCAGCATTCCCTCCATGCTTTTCTGTTTTGGGCTAGGTTTCTGACTTGGTTCCATTGTATTCCTCTCTGTTCTGCCGCTTCTTTGACTTCTTCCTTCCAGGTTTTAATTGGGCGTCCTATTCTTCTCTTTCCTATAGGTTTCGCTTCAAAAACTCTCTTAGGTAATCTATTTTTTTCCATTCTTTGTATGTGTCCTAGCCATTTCAGTTGTCCTTCCTGAATTATTTGTTCCACGGGCTTTGTTTTAAGCTTTGTCCTGAATGTCTCATTTCTTATTAGGTCTTTCCTTGTCTTGCCCTCTATCTTTCTTAGGAATCTCATTTCTGAACTTACTATTTTGCTTCTTATTTTTCCAGATGTTGTCCAGGTTTCGCTTGCATATGTTAACACTGGTAGAGCTACTTTCTTAGTCACTTGTACTTTTAGTTCTTTTGGTATTTCTTTCTTTCCTAAGAACGTAGTCCTTATTGCATTAAATAGCCTTCCTGTTTTTCCTGTTCTTTCTAATATTTCATCTTCTAGTTTCCCTGTTTTGCTTATTATCACTCCTAAGTATTTGTATGTCTCCACTTGTACTAGCCTGGTACTGTTTAGTTTAATCTCGTGTTTTTCGTCTTTGCCGTGTAAAATCATCGTTTGTGTTTTTTCTCTGTTTATGATCAGGTTTTTATTTTTCATTTCTTCGTTATATATATTTAAATTATGTTGGAGATCCGCTTCGGTTTCAGCGGCTATGAACATATCGTCTGCGTAGCAGAGTTCGCTGACGTTTACTTTCTTCATCTTCCAGTATCCTACGCAGTATGGTTTCATTTTCTTTTTACAGCTCTTTATCGCATCGTCCATTACTAATGAGAAGAGCACTGGACTCAGTACGTATCCTTGTCTCAGTCCTTGTTTCACTTCAAACATTTCTGTTGCTTGGTTTTTTATCCTGACATAACGTTTTGTGTTCTTATATAAACTATTTATTTGTAGCACTGTTTCTTTATATACACCTCTTTTTTCTAGGCTACTCCAAGCGTCTTCCCTTTTTATTTTATCGAACGCCTTCTCTAAATCCACGAAGCAGGCATGTATTGTTCTTCCTAATGTTTTGCTTTTTCACATAATTGTCTTAACACGAATATGTGGTCTTGTACACCCCTGTTTGCTCGGAAACCGCATTGAGAGTCTTCAATTGTGTGCTCTACTATTTCTCGTATCCTTGTTTCAAGAATTCTTGCAAACAGTTTTCCTACCACGCTCAACAGCGTTATTCCCCGATAGTTTTTGCAATCCTTGCTGTCTCCCTTTTTAAATATCGATATTAGGATTCCAATTTGCCAGTCCTCTGGTGCTTCTTTTGTTTCCAGCACCTCTCCAATGATTTCTCTTAGTCTCTCGTGGCTTACGGCTCCTGAGTATTTTATCATTTCTGGTGTTATGTTGTCATGTCCTGCTGCTTTTCCGATCTTCATTTTTCTTACAGCTTGTTCTAGTTCCTTTTCCGTAACTATGTTGGTTTGATTATTTTCTTCATTATGTTGTGGTTACCTTATACTTTTTTTCTGCGCTTCGTCCATATCTTCATTTAGTAGTTCTTCAAAGTACTGCTTCCATCTGTGTAGGCTGTCTTTTTCATTATATATAACCTTGTTTTCTTTATTCTTAATATTTGGTAGAGTAGCTTGTTTTATTATTTCTCATTTGCTTCAAGGCCCCGTAAAAGAGTTTTTGATTTTCCGTGAACTTTTCTTTTAGTTTGTTTCCAAATTGCGTCCATGTTTCTTTTTTAGATTCACTTATCCTGTTTTTAGTGATTTTTCTTGCTTCTTTGTACTCCTCGTAGTCTTCGCTGTTTTTGGTGTTCAGGTATTTCCTCCATTTCTTTTTCTTATTCCTCACTTCTTTTTTTATCTCTTCTGTCCACCATGGTGTTTTCTTGATATTTGCATTCCCTTTTTTTACTACGCCGCATGCTTCTTTTGCAGCTTTGAGAACGGAGTTCTTGTAATGTTCCCATTTGTTGATGATGGTTTTCCAGGTATTTTCTTTTAAACTGCCTAGCAGTGTCTTCATTTTTTATTAGATGGCTTTTTATTTTTTCTTGTATCACCACTTTTCCTTATATTGTTTCTTCCCTGTCATTTTCATTTTTACAAGGTAGTGGTCGACCAGTACTGTATAGTGTTCTCCTGTGTTTCCTAGTTCTATATCCACTGTAAGTATTCTTTCATTGATTTGTTTTTGTTTAGTCACTCTTGCCATAATTTCTTTTGACATTATTAACCCTACTCCTGCTGCCGCTCTTTGCGCTGGTTCTACGTCCGACCAGAGTGCCCAATACTCTTGTGTCATCTGTTGCATACTTTTACCTTTCTTTTTTGTTTGTTGTTGTAATTCCAATGATATCTAGTTTTGCTTTCTTTATTTCTTCAATTAGTTCTTGTTCTTTTCCTGTAATCCCTCTTACATTCCAGGTTCCCCATGTTAGTTGCTGTAGCTGATTTTCATCTTTTTTTCTTCCTATTTTATTGTTGTCTTTATACCTTTTTCCGTTATCCTTTATCATTGCCGTGTTCGTCTTTTGAAGGTCTGTGTTCTTGCCTTTTATTAGTTTTTTGGGTTTTGGTCCTTTTCGACGACCCCCTTTTTATTTTCGTCCCATACGTAATCTATTCCATTTATCGATATTTTCTTGTATCCTATTTTTATCGTTTTTTCATTTCCTCTTTGATTTCTAGCTATCTTACTTAGTTCTGTCTGTATTCTTCTTTCGTCTAGTATGAGATCATTTTCAAGAAATATTTTTATCCCTTTCAGTGCGCTTTTATTTTTCATATGTTGCTTTGTTTCCCACGACTTCATTTCCACTTTTAATATTTTCTTTCCTTTGTCTCTGCTGATATCTGTAGCTTTTTGTTGCTTGATGTCAAGTTGTAGCTTTTCTCGTAGTGTTTCTTCTAGTGGTTTTTCATCTGTTTTTTTTTTTTATCTCGTATACCTTGTATTATTATATTGTTTTTCCTGTTGGTTTTATCTTGTTGCTCAGCCCGATGTTCTAATTTTTCAATTCGTTCTAACAGTTCCTTCTTCTCTTTTCCCCATTCTTCTTGTTTCTTTTTCAATTCCTTCTTTATCTGTAGGATTTCTTTATTAGTTTTTTTCACCTCTTTTAAAATATCTTTCATCATATCCCGCAATTCTTTTTGATCTTCCATTTCTATTTCTTCTACTCCTACTTCTTCTTTGTCTTCGTATTCTTGTATCATTAATTTATTATAAATCCTTTCTGTTTGCTCAGGACTCCTTGTAACTTTTTTGCTTTTCTTGAATGCGTTTTTGTCGTCTTCGAAACTACTGTCCGATTTTCTTTCTCTTCCTTTGTTGAAACTCATCTGTTTGTTGTTATATTACATGTACTCCGAAATGATTGTGAAAACAAAATTTATTCTGAATACCACTCTGCTCCGCACACTACGTTGGAACTTGCACTGTGCGATTCGCTCCGCGCTGCTTCTGCTCACTACTCTGCAGCACTGTATTCTTTTTGATTTTGCACTAAATTAACACACTCTCACTATGATTTTTATATCACTGTTTAGCAAATCAGATTCTTTACACTGTTCACTATATGTCCGTATAAACCACTACGTGACAAAGACCGTAAACAAATAAATTTGTCGCCGTTTGTGATATACGTATACGTCTATACTCTACGCGTGTCCGCACTCCACATAATTTGCAGCATTGGTAAATATATAAGTATGCATTTAAATTAATAAAAGTTAAATGGCAGGCGGAAGGTACTGCGTTGGCCTCATCAGATAATTTACTTTTAAATATATAGAAAATATAATGATGCATGTATCTAGAACAGGTATAGAACATTATTTTCTTTAATATTTATAATAAATTAAATTATTAAATAATAATAATATTTTCAAGAAAAACTGTTTACTGACTTCAAGTAAACTATTACATCCGGTAGTCAATTTGTTAATAAAAGCTAAACAGCTCTTGTCAATATTAAAATGAGGACAGATTTTAATATTGATGGCAACAGTAAAAATCATCTTTCATGTGGTTGTATTTAAATTAATAAAAATTAAATGACAGATCGGAAGTACTGTGTTGGCCTCATCAGATAATTTACTTATTAGAAGCATGTATCTGGAACTGGTAGAGAACATAATGTTCCTTAATAAATTGACAAATAATAATAATAATAATAATAATAATAATAATAATAATAATAATAATAATAATAATAATAATAATAATAATAATAATAATAATAATAATAATAATAATAATAATAATAATAATAATAATAATAACTGTTTACTGACTCCAATTAAACTATTACTTCCGGGAGTCCATTTGTTAATAAAAACTAATCAACTCTTGCCATAATATTAAAATGAGAATAGATTTTAATATTGATGACAACAGTGAAAATCACCTTTCATGTGGTTGTACTATAGTTGCTATTGCTGTATCTAATCGTTTTATCTATACAGCCCTTTTCAACTAATTTCAAATTTTATTTTAAATTTTAACAAGATTTAAAATTTTTAGTTCTTTACATGACATTGAATTTGATAAGTAGACTTTTTCCTTGTAAAATTATATTCTTTATTTGAAATCCTCACCACAGACAAACCCAAGGTTAGATCTGTCTGTGTCGTCACTAAAGTGTACAAAAATCGTCATTAAAAGTTTAGAAATTCACACTAAAGTAACCTACGATTTCATGCAAATGCAGTGTTTTCAAGTTTAAGATAATTTTTGAAATTAAATTAAATGACAAAAAATATGTGCGAAAAGAACGAACTAAATAATTCCCATGAACGAGTTTAGAAAAAACACATAATGTTGAGTGTTCTTCTATTCCTTTCATTTTCACAAGTTTTCGATTTAAAAAAAGCTCCTTTTATCACTCATATGGTTTATTTTCCTCGGCCTTGTGGCCTCTTCAAACAAATTCCACATGCATGATAAACAGTAACTTTAATTCCTTGATATATAAATAACTATTGTTTTGACACATAGATTCACTTTGAACTTAAATGCTTTAATTAGAATTAGAGCATATAATTCAAAAGAAATAAATCAAATCAGGTTCTTTCAAAAAGTTGTTCGAGTACTGTACTTGCTTGTACATTTTGTGAACCCGCCTGATTGAAGGCGTTGTTGTCTAACTTTATTAAAACATTTTTGACGTTTAATCTCTTGTAGTATCTCCGTATGATGGATTAAAGTTTGCATGAAAGTTTTAAATTTATGTCTTCCTGCTTCTTTGCTAATATGAAATGATCCAGTGGAAAACTATATTTAAAGTTGCGCCAACTATTATCAAGTAATGTAATAATTTGATAGACTTCCATTAGCATATTGGCGGATATTACAAATTATCTATAATGCACATTAGCATTACTTCTAAAATGTAAATGTTAAATCGCAAAAACTACAACAAGAAAATGTCAATATTCATAAAAAAATATTTTTGGATTACATGTTAATGATATTGATACCGTTCGGTTATTTATTCTAATGTATTAATGCTCATTATTTGAGGTTCTTAAATCTTTATACAGAACATGTAATAGAATTGTCGTACAGTTCGCTGTATTTTTTTATTTCTATCAAAAAAAAGTTTTGAAAACCTTAAATAAGTACATACATGAATTTTTTCTGAAGAAGTTAAAGTAAAAAATACCTATTCTGAATTAAAAAAATTCAGTGTGATGTACTAGCAAATTTTAAACTAAAATATAACTCAAATAAGGAAGATTCAAAATTGTTAAAATAACAAATAATCCAGTCAGTTTATTTATTTGTATAAATGGACACCTGTTATAGATATAGGAAATACAATGTTTTTTTTTTTAATTTGTTGTTAGTTTCCTGTTACCTGTTTTAACAAAATTAAACACCAATAGCTTTATGGCACTCTAAAATATGTCGTTAATTGTATAAATTAGTTTTTACCTTTCGCTAAGAGAGGTATTGCACTCATGTTAAAAATCGCATATCCAGATTGTAATGAATAAGCACGTTTCAAGGTACCTAGAATCCGATTTTAACATTTTTACAAGGATGTCCGTGTGTATGTGTGTATGTGTGTATGTGTGTGTGTGTGTGTGGATGTGTGTGTGTGGATGTGTGTGTGTGTGGATGTGTGTGTATGTATGTGTGGATGTTGGAGGGACGGTTTCTCAAATTCTATAAGATTAAAGACCAATTTAACTACGTATTCCTTAATCTGACATTAATGGGAAGAGCTGAAAAGGTTTTGGTGACAATTGAACAACCGGAAGTAGTAGTTTCTTAAAAAAATCTTCTAAATTTTAATTTTTTTGAAATTTGTGTAATTACAAATATTTATTAAAGATCATAGGATTCTTTATCCAATCATTGAACATTTTTATTACATCTTCTATAGATTTAGAGAGAAAGACTCATAAATATATAAAATAATCTGTTGTAATGTATCTAGTAGCCCACATAACTCCATGGAAACCAGTTCAAAAATTAAAGACTCCTAGAGTGATCACGGTTTTAACTAAAACACTGTTTTAAGAAATGTGAAATTTCATTATTTAATAATAATAAATAAAATCAAATTTATCAAAATATGATTTTAAGGCAGAACATAGTTTGTATTGAAACAAAATCGTTCGTTACAAATAAGGGTGAAATTAAATATTGAAATTTGAATTTGACATTTCTTAAAACAGCGTTTTAGTTAAAATCGTGATCATACTACGAGCCAAAATGTTTGTAATTGACAGAAAAATGTGAGTTGTCAGTGTCGAAAATCCATTTACATTACTGAAATCTTTTTCTGGGAAGTACATTTAATATTTCTTATTTTATTATTAATTAAATATTTAAAAGGTATATATATATATATACAAATAACGCCAATCTCGTCAATGAATTTGTTGAATCTCGAACATTTAGAACAATAGGAGGAAATTTATTTATAGAATGAAATAAAAAATATAAAAATATGTTAATAATAATTAGAATTTTTGTGTGTACCAAAAATGTTAAATACAATATGTACTTATATAGCCTAATATGGAAATGGCGAGAGGTCTTGGGCTAGCCACAACAGATTTTTTTTTATTGTATAATAAAAAAGTAGTTTTAATTGATTTTTTCTCATATTGTGTAGTCCGTGACAAAGACTGTTAACTTGGGTGTCAAATGTTTAATTATACGTTTTTGATCCCTAAGTTTAAATTTCAAGAAAAACTAAAAAACTAAATGTCGAGTAAACTGTCAAACCAAGTAATATGTTAATCAACGTTCATTTCATGAAATTCTTTCTCAATCTGTCACGGTAAATACTATAAGTGTGTCAATTTATCATATTTAACCCAAAAATATAACGATTACAATAAAAAATAAAAAAAAATAGAATTTTTTTTTTTTGTATAAAAGCTAGGGTGTTATTATTATTATTTTACATAGGTGATGTAATATATGACAAATGGAAAGCAATTAATAGACACTGATTGAGAATTAAACCTGTATTGTCTTACCTACAACAACCCTGCTTGAAACCACGCAATTCTATACCAACTAAGCAGTATATCTATCGTTCCATCTATATCCAATATTGACTTGTAGGTATAATAACCACAGCCCATAACGTACGCTTGAACAAGCCTTCCCTCATGCCTCATGGTCGGGTAAATTAAATCTCGGTCGATTAGGAGGCAGTGGGGTGTGATTTATCTAGCAGCCCCTCTAGCACCGCCACTGGTCGCATTAGCTCGAGCCAACGGGCAGGAAGATTGCAGATGCGAACCTGGGACAGGAGGACGCGAGGACGATTAAATCATTCCCAGATTGACAGGGGTGGCTGATATGCAGCTATAGATAGATTGGAAAAGGGGAAATTGTAATAGGTGAAATATGAAATTATATTATATCTACTCTACATACCAGTACATTAATAAAATTAAATTTGTCATGCTTGTATCTGTTAGCAGCAGAGTATAATTCGGTATACTACAGAACACAATAACAACCAAACCCATAAAACTCGACCCGAGTTTTGCGCTCGTGAAATTAGTACGAAAGATTAAGTTCGACTACTTTAAAAATTTCAAGTGAAAAATGTCTAAATATTAACAAGGTATAAGCATTTGTAGAATAGAGGGAAGTGAAAATATTGGAGAAAGCAATTTCAGTACCAAAGTTTTGTACAAAAAGTGTACTTGCTAAAAAGATTTTTTTAACCGTTGTTCATATTCTGTTTATATTAAATACTGTGTTTGAAATTTAAAAACATCAACATGACCCTGAAGATGGATTATCAGAATCAGATACGCGAGTATACTTGAAGATACTTCTCAATAAAAAAACTGAGTGCTTTCTCCAATATTTTCATTCCCTCCATTCAGAAAAACAGGCGATAAAAGTCCTTAATTATTTTGCAGAATACCGAAAAATATTCATAACGTACAAATTTTAAAACTATTTTAAATATCATATAATTAAGAATAAATTAATTTAAATATAACTCTTGACTTCTGTACGCCATATTTATTTAGTCCTACAAAATTTATTCATAATTTCCTTGGAAAATATATTTTTGAATAAATTGGCATGAATTGATGAATAGTAGAATTTGTAGACGATTTTGTATTTAAAATACATGCTCATATATACCAAACAGGACCTAAATAATGATAATAAAAAAAAATTGAAATCAAAATATTAGAAACATACTAGTAGCCATTATAAACTGTTACATTTAGGAAAAGAAAATTTAAGTTACTTCCTATCAAAAGAGTAGTATCTTTATTTTTATTTATAAAGTAAATTTTATTTGCTTACCTAATATGAATATTGTTTAATATTTTTTGCAGATTCTGTTTTTCGAACCAGTAAATAAATCAAAATGTTCCAAATATTGAGTTTAATATACATTTCTTTTCATATTTTTAAACATTACATATATACTAGCTGTACCCGTTGCAAATATTTGCAACAAACAATATGGGGTAACATTATTAAATTATAAATTTTCTGTACTGTATTTAATGTTTGGTACTTTTCTACACTTTTTTAACCACCGCTGCTTTGTTGAGCACATAGGAATAGGGAGATTATTTGACACAACACTGGTAATAATAAGTAAATTATTTAGGGTCGGTTTGTTAATGCAAAGTTAAAAGTGAAGTAATGGTAACTGTTAGTTAGGTAAATTAAATGTTTGATTGACTGTTTATAAATAAAAACTATAAATTGGGAAATGAAACTGTTTTGATACATAAACAATACAGGACAATGTTGTAATTATTCTTACTTCATTTAATTCCACTGAAGAATGTATAAAATTTATTGTCACCAACAAATATTGTTATTGTCGTAATCAATGTGTTTCATTTATGATTTCAAGTTCAATTATTGTAGTAATAATTTATTGTACATAAAAAAATTATGCATTATTGTAATCTATGAGGAATCAACGTATTTCTATTATTCAAATTATCATATTTATTCGGTTTAAAACAATATACATAATCAGTTCATACCTTGTACAGTATAATTTCACATTAACGAAACTTGATGTCACACAAAGGAAACCTGAATTCACAGTAACGAAAACTAATTTATCACTCCTGAATACCGATTTTGTAATAATGAAAACGGAATTCACAATTTTAAAAACCAGTTTCAATTAAATGAAAACAAATTTTACATAGGAATCTTAAATAGGCGCCGCCAAGGAAAGGCAAGAAGGGGCAATAGTCACCTTTGGAGAGGCAAAAAATAAGGCAAATGTGTTGTCCCTAAAATATATTAAAATATTTTTCTGAACTTATAAAATATTAAATAAATAGCGAATAGTATTTTTAAGAAACTTAACTAAAGATTAAATTTGATTACAACAATAAAAAAGCTTGATTAAAACAATGACGAAACTTGATTACAACAATGATAAAAGTTGATTACAACAATGTTGGCTACGCTAGAAGTGAGAATAAGTAACCCGAGGGTTTGCAATCTGTTTTCGTTTAGTTGAAATTAGTTTTCATTGGTGTGAATTCAGTTTTCTTTTACATGAAATCAGTTTTCGTTAATGTGAAATCGTATTTCGTTACTGAGAATTCACTTCTAATTTGTGTGAAATTAGTTTTCGTTAATGTGAATTCATATTTTGTTAATGTAAAATCATGTTTCAAAAGTTTGAAAACATGTTGCAAAAGGTAGCATTAAGGGGTACCGTTTAAGAACGGGAAAATAGGGGCATCCAAGTGGTTGATTATAATATACTCTTTTGTATTTAATGATTTCGTTATTTAAAAACCTGTCTCTTGTTCACCTGTCTCTTATTCATTTCTAAATAGGTTATAATGCTGTATTTTAGATACGGGATATATAATTCTATAAATTTTTAAACTTCAGGTTAAAAAAATTATTATATTATAATACAAAATATATATCTTTATTAATTTTACTCAATATGATTAAATTACTTACCATATTTGAATTAATGAATTAACTATTATATTTATTAATTTTTGAGGGCAAAAATTCCTTATTAGGGTTTCACTATAAGTTGACATGTTGACATATTTAACATTTAAGGTTAACTTTTGACTTTTGTATGATAAAAGCTTTGCACGTTATTTACCTATTACATTATTTAACCTTGCATTGATAAACCAGCCATAAATAACACAAAATATTATTCTTGTAGCAATTTTCACAAATTGTATGTATTTTTCATCTTTCTCATCTTTTTTGTTCAGTGCTGCCATCTATCGCTTGACAGCGGTACTTAATAAAAAATCTTTAAGGCCTTATAAAAATAGACGGAATCGAAAATCTTAACATTTTAGATTTTTGTGCACATCTGCATGCTAATAGCTTTCATTTAAAAAAAGAATCATCAAAATCGGTCGGGTAGAAGTCCATAACTAAGGCCCCAAAGAAAAACCTTATTTTTTATATATATAGATTGCATTTTAAGTTTACTGACACGCAAATATGCTGGGTTATTAAGTTTTTTGCTGTAAATTTGTGCATAAAATATAAACTGTAAAAAATAAATAACGTGGCTACATAAACAAATTTATCAAACAATTTGACAAAACGGTAAACAGAAATATAGTTGCGGGAAATTGATGCTTGTTTGCACATAAAAGCAATTGAAAAATAATTTATTTACATTACTCGAAAATTGCGATTTGCAGAATTATTCATGAAACACAGTAACCGAGTAACCTACTTATTCAAAATTATTAATTCCATTTATGTACATTTGAGAACGAAATTTTAATTTTAATGTACTCATATATATTTATAATAATGAACAAAATACGAAATATGTGTACAAAATAATAAATTGTACCATGATGAAAAGAAAATCTGTATCATAATAATAATCTCTATCATAATGAAAGTCATTCTAGTACAAATGACACATACTTAATAATTAGAACGTAAGATGATTTGAATAACAAAACATTGGGAATTGTGGATAGATTAGATGAAATAATTTTAAAACAAAATAAATACTTTAAGTTATATAGGTAAATCTGCTTAAAAATGTGTCCGTTACACACTTGTGGGCTATTGCGGGTTAAATTAATATGATATGTCAGTGAGTGCCACTGCAAAAAATTAATGAGGTCATGCAAAAAAAATAATTGCACCTTTTTTACCTCTCGCTAAGAGAGGTATTGGATTCATGCTAAAATTCGCATATCCAGATTTCATTGAATAAGCACGATTTAAGGTCCCTAGAATCCGATTATAATATTTTTAAAATGATGTCTGTGTGTGTGTGTGTGTGTGTGTGTGTGTGTGTGTGTGTGTGGATGTGTGTATGTGTGTGTCTGTGTGTGTCTGTGTGTGTGTGTATGTATGTATGTCTGGATGTTGTAGTCATGATTCCTCAAAAACTATAAGACTTAAAAAATATTTTACTGCAGTTTCCTCAATCTGATATTCCTAGGAACAGCTGAAACGGTTTTGGTAACAATTGAAGAACCAGAAGTAGTAGTTTCTTAGAAAAATTCTTCTAAATATAATTTTTTGGGAGGTATTTTTTATTAAATATTGAAGAACATACAATTCTCCACCTAATACACTTAAAATTTTTATTATATCTTGTATAGATTTAGAGATAAAGACACTATAATTTATAGAGTGAACTAATCGCAGAGGCTACGGCACTAAGGAAACCAGTTGACAAATTCCAATGTTTATAACATAATTTGTAAATGACACATGTCAGTGTCAAAAATCAACAGTTTTAGTGACATTTGGATAGCTTTTACTGGGAAGTATATTTAAATTTTCTTATTGTTTTATTGATTAAATATTTGAAATTATAGGTAAAATTGTGGTAAAATGCATATATCCATCAGAAATACCGCCAATCTGGTTAATGAATTGGAACAATCTCTAACATTTAGAAACTTCCTCATACAATGAAAAATAGATATAATTAGAATTATATGTGTGCAGAAGACATGTTAAATATAATAAAAAAACAATATTTGGGTAATGTTCTATAATATTTTGTTATAAAACGACGGTTCGAAAGCGAAGTGCAATACAATACTTATATAGCCTAATATGGAAATGGCGAGAGGTCTTGTGCTGGCCACAACAGATTTTTTCTGTTTAAATCGAAGAAGGATAGTCTAATTTATCGTTCAGAATGATTAAAATATTTTTTATTTACATTTTTTGTTGTATAAAATCGTTTTAAAGTATATTTTTAAAAAGTTGCAAAAACCAGCCATGTTGTGTAGTCACATAGTTCCGAACCAAGTTCAGACTCATTTCAAACAGACATTTTATATGCACATATAATTTCTAAAAGAAAAAAATATATGTAAACTATAAATGTGAGGATTACATATTTAAATATGCTATAATATATTAACATAACATCGTTCTATTAATTTTTATAAATACAATTTTCATTTGGCGTGAACTTCACTCGTTATATCAGCTATTTCATTTTTGATTTGAGATTAGACGCTAGAAAGTTTTAAACGCACGTGAGACATTGAGAATATTATTTCAATAAGTTAATAATTTCATCGACATGCTTATACTTTCATAAATTTCAGGTTATCTTTAAATGTCACTTTGACGTTTAAACATTGTGAAAATCAAAATGGTAGTTTCTCTCATTCTGTGACGTCATTTGACAAGGGACGAAGCGGGGGTTTTCAGCCGCATTTTAAAGAATGTCATTTTCAATTACAATTTTTTCATAATTAAAGATCGATTTGAGGAAAAATAAAAAATACGGGTCTATTATTTTTCACTACTTCATCGATTAAAGTTATAAAAAAGTCGTGCATGACCTCATTGCGTTATTGTGTATATAAAAAAAATTATGACAATTTTCACTTAGTTTTCATTTATTTGTATTCATAATTCATTTTCAGTATGTAATTTATGCCGTACGGGCCTATTCTACGTATATCCAAGATGCAATATTGCAAAAATTTCTTGAAATCCAAAACTTGCCTTAGTGCACTTTGCCAACTTAATTTGAATGGTAATATTTGATTAAATTTATTAACAGTAATTATTATTGAATGGATTTAGGAAATTCTCCGTTGTAGCAACAAATTTTAATCTGGTAACAATTTAATATAACTTCAAAGTCGGTTATTAACGCCTAAACATATTATACTGAACCCTACGCCACAAAATTAACCTATTATTGTGTATATTAATTACTGAACACAAAACAATATTAATTTATGACATCAAACATAACCTCAACCTCCGAAGGTAATTACACTTTGAAGCAGTGTTGCGATATAATGACCGAGTATTCACAAAATTTACTATACAATTAAATTTCTAATTGGATCATTTTACCATATGGAAGTAACATATGTATGTGAGATCTTATAATTCGTTTATGGAGAATATGGGCAGCAATTTCATCTATTTCAGTTTTAGTGGTAATTTTACATTTACGTATTTCATGTTGAAGACTACAAATACTAGTGCTTTTCGAATTAGAAGAGTATTTTTTAAGAGAGTAGATGATCATCGAAGGCAATGTAGTGATTTGTACTAGTCAAAAAATTGTGCCAGTAGGAAAAGTGATTTAACACCGAAGATCGAATGGCGCTGCGGTAGTTCTGTCTTTTGAAATATGACAACTGTGCACACCAATCGGCAAATTTGTTATTCAATCAGTTTTACAAGCGTGAATTGTTATCCATCAGCTGACATATCATTTTTGATTTTTGACTAACTTTAATTTCTTGATTACATAACATTTTGCAAATTATATATAAAATTATTAACTATAGCTATATATGTTTATAAAAATAGATGTTTTAACTTAACACAATTTATAAGCTTTGAAAAAAAAAAAAAAAACGTATGGCATATGTTAATAATCAGCATTCGATATTCAACATTTCTGATAATAATATTTTACCATGTATACAGTCAGGATTCAGACGCAGATATAGCACTCAGTCTAGCCTCATAAACATTGTAGATACTATTATATCTAATCTGTACAAATAAAATTTGTCTGCACTAATTCAGATTGATTTTACCAAAGCTTTCGACATGGTTGATCACAACATACTCATTGCCAAACTAAAATATTATAATATTTCCGAGAATGCTGTTCAGTGGTGTAGGAGTTATTTAACTGATAGATATTTTATGTCATTATGTCATCTGAAACAAAAACTTCTCAGTCATCTTTATTTCCCTTACAGTGTGGGGTACCGCAAGGATCTATTTTAGTCCCTTTATTTTTATTTTATTTATTTTTTAATCTATGTCACGGACACATATCTGTGTTGAATTATTGCTCGACACACTCTTACGCTGATGATACGCAAATTTTAGCATCTTTCAGTTTTACTGAAATTCTTGAGAAAACTGATCTAATTAATAATGATCTATATTTGCTTACAGAGTGGATAAAAAATAATGGCTTCAAAATAAACGCTGAAAAATCATCTTTTAATTATCTTTGGATATAATGACACAGTAGATATTGAGCTAGATAATGTTAAATTAAAACGTAGTCTCTCTATAAAAAGCTTAGGTCTGGAGATCGACGAAAATTTGAATTTTAGAGGTCACTTAACAAAAAAAATAAGAGGCTAAACTTAAACTACGCCATTTATATCAGTTCAGACACCTTTCATCCTTGCAAGTTAAATTACGGTTAATCAACGCATTAATTTTACCATTATTTCATTATTGTGCTTGTGTTTATATAGGTATGAAATTTAACTCAATCAGAAAAACATAGAATAACTTTGTTTCAGAATGCATGTCTTCATTATGTTTATGGTATTCGTAAATATGATCATATATCACACTATCGCTCATTATCTCACATGGACACGGTTGATGACCATTTAATAAAATCATTTAATTGTTTCACTCATAAAATAAGGCATACTGGTATTCTTCCTACTTGCATGAAAAACTCGTTGTCAAAGGTTACCATTATTCATTACGTGAAAAAGGTCAGTATGATGTATGATGTCCCAACCTTTAAAAAATCCAAATTTAAATGTTCCTTTTCATATTTAGCTCCAACCCTTTATAATAATATTACTTTACATTTGAAATCTCTGTCTGTTAACTCTTTTAAAAAATCATGTAAATCGTATTTAATAACTATTAGTCATATTATGTAAATGTACTCTATAGTTCTGTTACTGTATAAAATTAATATTTGTGTTCATGATATTTGTAATTGTTTATTATTATTAATTATGTTTCTTTTCAATGTGTTCATTGTTAGTTGACTTGGGTCAATAAAGAAAGATTATTATTATTATTATACTATTATTATTATTATTATTATTATTATTATTATTGTAAATAAAAGAATTTCTGGATATCAGCCACTAAAATTTATTCAATCTCGACCGTTTCAACCCCACATGGGTCTTCTTCAGGAGCTATACAGTAAAAATTATTTCTATGAGTACAGAATTAATGTTTATAACATAAATTATATGAATAGAGACTTACATGAACGTTGTAAACCAGTAGTATATATATATATATATATATATATATATATATATATATATATATATATATATATATATATATATATATATATAGTGTGTAATGTAGTTTATAAACTACTTAACTTTACCAATTATGAAATACTCAATCCATATGACATTTTCCATGTTTGGCCAACTGGACGCTACATACTGAATACAACTTGACATTGACATAATGTTGCACACACAGTGTTATGAGTAATATGAACAGATTTTCATGGACATATCCTGTTTTTACAAGCGGGGTAGATTTGAAAATAAGTCGAAGTTGCAATATTTATTTTAAAATATTGATTTTTATATTTACCTATTCTAAATTATTATTATTATTATTAATATTATTATTATTATTATTATTATTATTATTATTATTATAATATTTAAATAATTTTAGTTTTATTTTGGTTTTAAAGGTGTTAATTGTTCGAGTTTTTATATTTTTGTACCACTTATTTGTCATAAATGTTTGTTAATTGTATACCTATGGATCTTGCTGCGTATTTCTCACAAACAAAAACATAAATGTACGGATGTAGGGCTTTTAGCTATGTTGCGTGATATAGGTTTACTATATTTACATTTAAAAAGTAGCAAAAGAGAAGTAAAACCAGGATACTTATATTTTAATGCATATTTTAATTAACGATTAATAATTTAAATAACGTTTAATTTTAAACAAACAAAAACTAGATACACAAAACCGAAGGAAACTACTAATTTGAAGGTCTCTCTAGTTCAACCATATTGTTTATATTTTTATAACAAAATAAAAAATTATCCACTCTTAATTTTCGATTTGTTCTAGCTCCAGCAGTCACTGTTGAGTCATTCTGTATTATAGATCCCACGTTGTAAGAGATAAAAGTGACTATTAGAACAATAATATCTAATGGAAAAATTGGAATAATATCTAAAATGAAACTTGAATATATTAATGTGCATAGTTTATATTTTCGCAAAATTAAATAAAGAAATATTATGATTGAAAATTTTCTTGCACGTATTTATATTGCCTCCTCAACATTCGGCCTACTTTATAAAATGAATAAGCCTGAGATTGCTGCAGCTTATTTTTAAAGTAGAACACGTTCAATATTATTTTGAAAAAAGGGTTACGAATCATCTACAATTATACCAATTTCAGGTATAAGTACTATATATCCCAGTGCTCGAACGAGCTCGGCTATAAATCCGCGTAAACCACAAATTTTACATATAAAGCGAGGATAAAATTGTTAAGCCCACACTGTCCGCCTAGCAGGTTCGCTAATAAATTCCATTACAGCCCTGCTCCCTACTGGGAGAATTTTTCTTTTTATGGTGATTTTTTTTTATATATACGTTTCCTTTTTGTTTTATTGAAGGTAATTTTGTTATGTTTCAATTATAAAAAAACGCACTTATAATATTGTTTTAGGAATTTTGTGCTAAAAGGTTTTTGTGTAATTTAATTAAAACGAATTTAATTTATATATGTTTTTATAAAAACAGCCTGTTTTGATAGAGTTAAAAATAATTTATTTTTAATTACATTTACGTTAATTAAAAGTAATACCAGATGAAATTTATTATGGAAATTCTGAGCTTTGTAGATAAAATTTATTAACCCCTAAAAACAATTTTATTAAAAATTTCAAAAATAATGATATGTGGACATTTTGGTTTATAATTATGTCATATATAAATAGGGTGTTCCAAGCATAAGCAAGCAAACTCAAATTTATCTAAAAGACCTAAAAATAAATAAAAAGTAATGAAAAAATGTCGCAAATATTTCCTAACAAAGAGAGTAACTGGCGCATTGCAAATAACAATGAACTCTATATCAATTTTAAAATTTCATTGTTCAAAATTATTTTTTTACGATAGGTATTCACTGAAAATTATATTTTTAACCCTCAGAGTTAATCGTTCGCAAAGTATAAAATGTTTTGTTTGTGTATGTGAAGGTACTTACTTAAACAAATAGTTTGCGTAGAACGCAGAACTGTATTAAATGGGAAGAAAAAGAATACAGGACTGCGAAGTAATAACACCGGACAAGTGTTTTGCTGCAACATCTGTGATAGAGAGGTGCCATGCATATCTACAAGGTCAAGGACATAATTTTGAGCAAATTTTGTAAGATAATATTATGATATTAATTTTTTTACAATAAAATTATGAAATTGATTCATAGTTTATTGTTATAATTAAAACTATCTGTACTGCGTCGATTATACCGTCTTGCAAATATCTTTGAAACGAAGAATTTGTGAAATTGCCCACTTGTTTTTAGGTTCTTTATTTCAAATTTTAGTTTCCATGTTTTATCTTGGAACATAAAAAGGAAATATTAAATATTTCATTATTGTCATTTTTGCCTTAATTTTTATTAAGATTTATTATTATTATGGCATTTACGGTACATCGACAACTGGGTCATTAGTACCCAGTACAGTAGGTACCTACAATATTGTATTTATGTTTTACATCTTTACAATAGTTTAGATATGTTCGTAATATTTTATTTCATGTGGGAACTGTAGTACATGTTGAAGGTTTGTTTCGTTGTTTTCTAAAGTGTCTTGGAGTGTGCCTGTGATTTTGTTTCTTGTTCGATGTTGGGTGTGGAGCGGGCAGTTGATTAGAAAATGTTCTACTGTCATCCGTGTTTGGCATATTGCTCATAAGGGTGGGTCTGTTTTTTTGGAATAGACATGGGTGTGTTATCTTTGTGTGGGTTATTAAGTTGACATTCAATACAAATTCTTATAAAATTATTGTCGACATGCCTATATAGGTATGGGCTATCCAGCGAATCAAGCGGTTTACGTCATCGTTTAGGGATTTTTGAAATTTTCTTTATTTTTTAAAATATATTTTATTAACGGTATTTTATTGTTTTTTTATTATTATTATGTATTTGACACCTTTAATAGAAATAATTATATTTGGATATATTATTATTAAGTAAAATTTTGTAAATTTTTGCAAAATGACGTTTGATTATATTTTTTTAATATTGGTAACTCTGAACATGTATATTACTAAATATTATATGTCTATATTATACTTTTCAACCTGTATTGTGATTTCATTTTGTTTTTGGTTTCGTTGTTCATTGACAAAATGTCAAATGCTCTGTCATGTCAAATTCAAGAGCTTGTAGTTAATTTATTGACTTATTTTGAAAATGAAAAATAGATTGGTGGGCTCTTACGTTCACTGAATTGTAATATTGAGGTAATATTTCGTTCTATTTGTCAGTAATAATTTGAAAATTAAATCTATATGTACAGCGTGTGGCAAATGCTATACGCAATGTACAGAAACAGTGAGAAATTGTATGGTATGTAGTATTATGTATTTTTTTAAGGATCTCACATAATACTAGATAGTTTGTTGCATGTTCTACAAGAATGAAGTATTTATAACGGCGGAAGTAGTATCGTTCAGAATTTTTTTAAATAAAATTGGATTTCGCTGGAAAATAATTATACCAGACGTGTTACCTTTTTAAGATTTGGATTTATGAAGACAACCCACAGATCATATTTTAATCCGTTTTACATGCTAATGTAAACATATGACGTCATTGTTTCTAGTGATATTGTATATTTATGACGTAAACCGCTTGATTCGCTGGATGGCCCATACTGTTTGTTTATGGTTTTAATTTCAGTTTTTATGTGAATTTATGATGACTAAACAAACTTGTCTATAGGTAGATATCTTGATACTCGAGCTCGATTGTCATTAACGCTGGTGTGCAGCAGCTAGTTTTTAATAATATATAACACGAATGAGTTACATTTTTTGTTATAAAAAAAATATATATTAGGAAAAAGCAAACTTCACTGACCTCTAATCTCCTGGGTGGTTTCTACAAGTTGTTGGTTGAGTTCTTCAGCACCGTCGCCCAACAAACGTAGGGTAACGTTGACCGGATGTGCACTGGTGGGTCCGTGCAGTGTTACCAACACTGCTGTTGTTTTACCGGGTACCGCGAGTTCCGGGGCCACTACCGAGAAACCACTGCAACAAAAGAAACAAAATTTAGAATCATTTGCATAAAATGTTGTTACTCATATAATTGCTGATCATTTGTCTGCAAAATGTTCATTTAAGTAATATTATTATTAATCACCATACTTTATGCAACTCGGCCAATATTTAAAAATCTTGAAACATAATATATGTAGGTACGTATCTACTCCAATTCAATTATTATTTCATGAACGTATTCAGTTACTCAGTTAAATATACAGTAGGGGGGTAATAATTTTTAAGTACTCTTGTCCGATTATACAAACATTATATTTTTTATATGTTATTAATTTTTGTGATTTGTTTGATGTTAAGTCCATTTAATACGATCAGTTATATTTTTATTTACGGTTTAATATCATTTTTTTTTTTTTTAGTTTTAAATGACAACGAATATTTTACTTTATTCTATTCCCCGTAAGAATGGACTTGGTGGCGCTGCAGAGCCAGCCTGTTTTACTTTTTACCTCCCGCTGCCCTTGGCAAGGGAGGTATAGGGATCGTGCTAAAAATCACATATCGAGATTTTAGTAAATGACTACGTTTTAATGTCCCTAGAATCCAATTTTAACATTTTCACGATGATGTCTGTATGTGTGTATGTGTGTATGTATGTATGTGTGTATGTATGTGTGTATGTGTACGAATTTTGTTTGCACTCTAACTCAAATACCATCATTCAGAAAATTCTGAAACCTTGTATTTCTACCCTAATCTAATAGGAATAGAAGCCATTAGATTTTGGTGTAAATCAGATAAACAGAAATGGTACTTTACTTGAAGCTCATAATGGTTTTTCTTCAAAAAATACCATTAAATGCCATTTTTTCGCATTTAATGTCATTGGAAAATTATAGATTATTGAATTTTGTACAGGTATACATTAATACTTTTTCTATATTTTACAGATAAATTTAAAAATCATTTTTCTTTTTTTAATCCCGAAGCCTAAGATAAACACAATTCCTTTGTTACACAGTTTATTTTTCAAATGAATGTAACTGACAGGTAAACGTCATTGTCAAAAAACTAATCACTTCAAATTAATAATAGTGACATATTAAATAATAAAGAAAATCGTAAATAAAGCAATAGTTATATGCAATGGAACATAATATAGTTTGAGGCATTACTAAATACGTAGGTATGTATTTAAATAAATAAAAATTAAATAGCGGGAGGTTTTGTATTGGCCACATCAGATTTTTTTTAAGTTATGAATTTGTTTTGTGTCGGGTAAGGTGTAATTGATAACTCCAAACAATATACTTTTTTTGATATTGTGTGATCCTTTAGAACACTTTTTAACAACGATAACTGCCCTTGCATATTTCTATCTTTAATTACTGCAACGACGTTCGCACTGACTAGTTGAGCTAACAGCTGACAACTGACTGGAACATTTAATTACACATTTTTCGCTATTTTAAATTTGGTTTGCGTTTAGAACAATCACAAAGCTGAAATCGTCATCCTTATCTTACTCCGAATTCATGAATGATCAACATTTCCTGTTTCTAAAGGCAGTAACTCTGATTGTTATTATAAATATAGGTATAGATTCATATTAGCTTTATGTTTTTATTGTTTAATATATTCTCTTTGCCAAGCATGTTTATTTACATACAAAGATGTTTTGACGACGTATAAATATGAATAATTATTCCGATGATGGTTTTACTTGTCATCCTTCTCTTATTTGCCGTTGCACCTGTTTCAAAGACCAATACCTTTTAATTAAAATTTAACAATATGTAATAGTAATATTCTTGGTTGTCAGTCTAAATGCAATTTTTTTTTGACAATATCTATGATATTTATAAACTCAGAGTTGTAAAAAATTGAAAATAGAACAAGTTCAATGTGGTAAGAATATAAAGCACTTGGTTTTGTTTTACAAATTTAATAATTTCGGCAGTTATGCCATCGTCAGAAGGTAGAAATAGAATTTTATTTTTATAATCATATTTCACAAAATGCCAACAGCTTCATCAATCAATTTTTTCAATTCAAGTAAAATTGAAGACAAAAAATTGACAAAATGTTTACAAAAATTGACCGTACTTACGGGAATTACGATGATATATCTGTCATGTCAAATTTATTTTTAAATACATATCAAAATTCGTAAATTTCTTCTTCCTATTGAAAAATAATTCTACTCCCTTGTACTACATATAGTTACAGTCATCATTGCATCCTTATTAATTATTGCACTTTAATATAACTACTTAACATTTAGTTCTAAGAAACATATTTTGGTGATAAGAATAATTGTTCGGGACACACCGACGACACGGAGAACTAGCTAGCAACATTGTATTATGTTAGAATATGACATATTTTTTTTAAATTATTTGTTTCAAATTAAAGAATTTCTTCGTTGATACAAAAGTAGAAACTGGCAGAGAGACAAAAATTCATTGTCACCCTCAGTATTGCATTTCATGTGGTACATATAAAGTGTGAACATTGAAAACCGTGATATATTAGAAAAAAAAAAAAATGTTTTCCCATGTTAAACGCCTATGTCGCTATTTTCATTGTTTAGTCTGTATGTATACATTGTACATATATTATGTTTATAGTTAGCACATTTATTTACAAATTTTTACATCATCTGCAACAACATAATATAACTCATATACATAAGTATTCGAAAAATAAGAGACCATATTTGGGGAATGTATCGGTCAAACTAATATCTTTGAAAGGGTACCTCATCAGACACATTTTTATGATTAACTCTGGTACTAGACAAGATTACAATTGGCACAAGGCGCGCCCCTGCTTAAAGAGAAGAACAGTACCACCAACACAAATTTAAAAATCTGTTGTGGCCATCACAAGACCTCTCGCCGTTTCCATATTAGGCTATATAATACTGTATTTAATATTTCTGGTCCACACGAAAATTCTAATTATAATTAATATATTTTTTTATATATTTTAATTCATTCTATAAATAAGTTTCCTCCTACTCCTCTATATGTTCGAGATTTTTCAAATTCATTGACGAGAATGGCGTTATGTCTCATGCATATACATAATAATACGAATAAAGCGTCCGGTTATTATAAGCAAAATTAATTTTTTTTTTGAAGAACTTTGAAGCAAAATACTGGCTAAATGATACACTTTCCGGTAGAAGCAAGTTTAGTTAAATCGTCTTATTTTAGCCTCAGGAATCTGTGGCTAAGCCATGTCCCCCTATTTAAGAGACAACCTGTATGTAATATATGTATCTATAATTTTAAATATTTAATTAATAATAAAATAAGAAATATTAAATCTACTTCCTAGAAAAAGCCTTGTAATGTAAATGGATTTTTGACACTGAGAACTCGAATTTTTGTCAATTACAAACAATTTAACTTTTCAACTGGTTTCTATGGAGTTATTTGGGTTGCTAAGTATATTACAACGGATTATTTTATAAATTTATGATTCTCTATTTCTAAATCTATAGAAGATATAATAAAAATGTTCAATGTATGGATAGAGAATTTTATATTCTTTAATATTTGTAATAACATAAATTTCCAAAAAATAATATATAGAAGATGTTTTTTAAGAAACTACTACTTCCGGTTGTCCAGTTGTTACCAAAATCTTTTCAGCTCTTCCCATTAATAGCAGATTAAGGAATATGCAGTTAAATTGGACTTGAGTCTTACAATGTTCAAATCGGATTCTACTGCCCTTAAATGGTGCTTATTCAGTAAAATCGGGATACGCGATTTTTAGCATAAATCCAATACCACTCTTAGCGAGAGGTAAAAAATTGAGATCCTAACACAGGAAGTCCGCAGAACCAAGTCTCCTGTAGTTCCGTTTGTTGCGGAAACAGTCCCTCAATTTCAGCCCTTCATCTTTTCATCTCAAACATGTTCTTGAATAAGAAGAAACTGTATTTAGTTTTTTATTTCATATTTTCTATTTCATTAACCATTATCCGAATAATATTTGTATTCTTGAAAGTTTTAGAAAGTATAATTATGTTAAAATTAAGAGAAACAATATACAAAACTACATAATTTTACTTTCTATTTTTCAGAAGTACCTAATGGGATATATGAGGATTTCTTAATTTTTTATAAGTGATGCATAAATCACTCATATAAAGATTATCCTTAAACAATAGTCAAATTTTTAATTATTGACAGAGGGGGATTAACCACATTTCAGAACTCAAGCAAATTCACTATACATACATTGAGAAAGGCTAAACTAACTAAAAAATTAATTTACCTCCCTCAGGGCCAATCTCATCTTTGGTTAAAAATTTAACTATCAGTTAAATAAAAAATACTGAAACGAAATGAATTATCAAATTTTTCATTCCTCTCAATAATTTGATGTAATATTGTTTATTTATCTGGAAGTTATGATTTTAACTGGGGATTATAAAATTGGCACTTAGTTTAAAAATGGGTATTAAGATAATAATGAAATTTATCCATTTCATAATTTAAGTAACAAAATTTTAATAGATAAAGTGCCACTTTTCAATCGTGTGAAGGAACCGGGTTCGATCCCGACGGACGCCAAATATTTCGAATTTTAAATGGCACAAAAGTGACCCCCGTGGTTTACTCTCCACGCCAGCAATGAATGCCCGTGAGGTGACGCCTCGTAAACGCCCGCACAGTAAAATATATCGTCATCATTACCGATGTCTACATGTGTTGTAGATACTGGCACACCCAGTAATGGGTAATATGCCGTGATGATATATTTATATTTATTTATTTAAAATATGAATAGAAGACAAAGTAATGTTCTTAATAAATTTCACACTTGATTGTTGGTAATTGTACGGTGTAGACATAAAATAAGTATCTCATATTATCATATTTTTCCTAAAAATGAAATCTTCATAGATCACTCGCTTACCATCCCTTCTCACGTAAACTACCCTTCACGGAACCTTATGCTTTCACTTTCGCAAATGACCCCTAACCCAGGGTAAATGTGTCTCAGCACGCCATTGAAATCAGTGCACGCACGCTGTGATAATGACGACGTAAAAGATGGGGCATTTTTTGCCCATAATGTAAGGGTAGTTCGCACGAGTAGTATTTAACGATCGGCCATATTTCAATGGTTATTTAGTTGTCAAACTCATGTGTTGTAATAAACCTCTGCACACTGCTGATTTGTGGGGGAGTTATTGTTTATATCAAGCTTAGGGGAGATCAAGGGTGTGGTTGGTAATCCAGTACAAAGAGGGACAATTGGCGAAGTGTCGTTGCCAATCAAAAATAAATCAACCAAATAAAAAATTATCACCCAATTAAAATTTTTAAATCAAATTTTAAACAATGCATACATGAACGTATTTTTATTTCATTATTTTCTGATTTGAATAAGTAATTTTGGCAGGGGCGTGCGGTAGTATTTTGGCGCCTGGAGCTAATATTATTTATTTTGATGCCCTAAGAGAAATATTTATACGAGAGAAGAGAACAAAAACTAAAAATGTTGTATTATTCCTAATTTATTATGTGTTCTGAAAGATTTTTTAATAATGCAGAGAATTTTCCATTTCCATTTATTTTTATTAATACAAAAGAATTATGACATAACTGCCTCTACCTGCTTAACTGGGTAATTAACAGCAGCATTTCAATCAGAATATATCTAGCACTCCAATATACCTACAGTTCGTGAAAAAGTTTTGAGCCACACATATTTTATTTCTTTTAAAAGAATATTTGTTTTTGTAATACATTTATATAGAACACAACGGTTAGGAATGTTAATGCCTAATAATTTGTATAGTAAACATATTTAAAAATTTATGTTCATTGCATTTTATACGCTCAAACGAAATTGATCGTGTTCATAAATATTGCGCCACGTTGTAGCTGACAGTTTATATACGTTATTTTATTGAATTTTTTCATCAGATTCCGAAATTAAATTAAATTTAGACTATTGTCTATAAAAATGGTAAAACACACTCACCTTTACTTACGAAAATAAATAAATAAATAAACCTTTTTCGATAAGGCGATACGAGATAGCTGGTTTGCTAAAGAGTGATAAGTGCGCAGTAAATAGAATTATTACCAAATATAAATAGCCAAAATCATCAGCAGAAAAGCAGAGATGCTACAAAGCGAACAGATAAAATAATTAAACAAAAATCTGTAGCAGATCCAAGAAAACTGCTGTGGATATTTTAAAAGAAATTCGAACAGGAAACCTTGTCAATGTCAGCCGAAGTACTGTGTCTCGAAGTCCTTAAGATGAAGATCGTATTGGACATGTTATTTTTTAAAGAACTTCAGTTATTAGAAGAAATAAAAAGGCGAGACTAAATGTTGCAAAACATATCAACATTGGAATGAAGTCGACTAATGAAAAGTTTTATTTTCGAATTAATCAAAACTACATTTTTTCGAAATGATGTTACGAAGTATTTTCGGTGGCAAATAATTGCAAGATACAATTCTAGATACCAAATCCCTACAGTTAAGCATGGCGGGTGATTTGTGATTTTATGTTAAGCATGTTCCATGTTCTCATGACGGTGTACGTTCATTAGTCTAGATTAAAGTACCATGGATGCTCTAATGTATAGGTATATATTAACAAAGCATATGCTACCTTATGCAAGAATAAATATGCCACGGGAATGGGTTTTGCAACAGGACAACTATCCTAAACATACTTCAAAACAAATAAAGGAGTTTTTAAGTCAAAAAAGTCCGAATACTTGACTGGCCATGCCAATCGAGAAGAATGTTGACGAAGTATTTAATATAGGATACAAAATCGCAAGTCCAAAAAAGATTGTAACATTTTTACCTCCCGCTACCCTAGGTAAGGGAGGTATAGGGATCGTGCTAAAAATCGGATATAGAGATTTTAGTGAATAAGCACGTTTTGATGTCCCCAGAATCCGATTTTAACATTTTTATAATGATGTCTGTAGGTATGTATGTGTGTGTGTATGTGTGTGTGTATGTGTGTGTGTATGTGTGTGTGTATCTGTGTGTGTGTGGATCATGTGGACACGATTACTCAAATACTATCAATCAGAAAAATTTGAAATTTTGTATATCCATTCTATGCTAATGTGGGAAGAGCTCATTAGTTTTGAGTGTATATCGGATAACCGGAAGTATCATTTATACAAGCTTTTAACAGTTTTTCTTGTAAAAAATTCATTGAATATAATTTTTTAGCAAGTTTTACCAATACAAATTGAATATAATGGCACAATCTTCAATTCTACGATAATAGCATTTAGAAAATAACTTGAAATAACTTTATATTATATTATAAAATAAATTATTTTTGTACATCACTTTGCCTCTGCGTCAAACAAAAACAATACTTTAATAACAAATTTGACATATTTAAGCAAATGTCACTGTCACTGAAGCAGTTTTCATTAAAATTAAAAATGAAACCATATTAAGAAGAATTTAGTAGTTTAATTATGATTCTAATGATATTAAGGTTTGTAAAAATTATATATTTTCCATTATACATAAATATTAGATATACAGGATAATTCGATTTAAGTTTGATGTTTGCAGGATTATATATCAAACAGCTCTCAATAAGAACGTGATTTCAAAGTGTCAAATAATAGTTTGCAACTACACATTTACGAAATGAATAATGTACGGCGAAGAATTTACATATATTGCCTTTTAGAGCATAAGGAAGTTGGTGATGATCTTGACAATAATGTGTGTGTGACGATTTTTCCCTTAAAATGTATTAATGATCCAAAACTTCGCAACGTTGGTATTTAATAATTATTAAATATATATAATATGTGTATATATGTATATATATACACATATATTATATATATATGTATATATATATATATATATATATATATATATATATATATATATAATATATATATATATATATATATATATATATATATATTTATTAGATTTTGACTATATATGATAAACCGGATGTAGTACTTAATTTGAAGCTCTAACAGATTTTTCAAGAAAAACAAAATATAATTCAAATTTCGTATTACAAACTTTTCTATATATCGGAACAACAAAGTAGATTTTGTTTACAAAAGATCAATCGGAAGTTAAACTTTACTTAAAGCTCATTGCTATTTTAAACATGGAATTGGAGGGAGGTCATGTGTTGGCCACATCAGATTTTTTTTTTATTACTTTACTACTGGCGTAATACTTTTGAACAACATCATAAATTATTTTGTTATCACATAAGTTTATTTAAGTAGATTCTCGTTTATAATTTGAAACTATTGTATGCACAAATACATAATAAAAATAACTTTCATTTCTTTATCGCTTTTACAATATATGATATAGTGTAAAAATGTGTGTGGCTCAAAACTTTTGCATGCAACTGTATAGCTTACACATCTTAATTTTGGTCCATAAAAGAAACACTATTAAGCCTTATGGCATGGTCAATCTGCCCTTCCTTTTCACCGAGTATCGCGACAGTGAAATACGTACAGCTCTAAATTTAATTATTGGTTTACAAATATGTATGTAAATCTAAAGTAAATAGTACGGCAAAATAATTAAAATATGTACTTGTACATAATACGAGTATTGCCGATAAACATTGTAAAATACAATTACCAACTATTCACTCTATCTTCATGTTCTATACACCTTTCTGTCTAATCGGGACAAATCATTATTATAACAAAATTGATCACTCACATATGTCAAACACCACGGCAAAATATAACGTAACAAATATGAAATCGGATTAGGACAATACGTTGAGAAGAGAGGCAATGATAATACGAAACTTTCTCTCCCTTCGAGTCTGCCATTGGCTGCTATTCACAGCTCTGTACTAGGCTATACTAAGACCTTTGTATTAGGAGTTTAATATTTAGGCTATTCACAGCTCTATACTAGCCGTTACTAAGCAATACTAAGTTTCTTTTTTAGTATGAAACCTTAAAACAAGGTAGTACCGTGTTTAACTTGTTTGACATTTGTCTAAAATGGCTGAAAGAGCGATTAGGGCTGCTGTTCGCGCGCGCAATGTACGAAATTTAATAAATAGAAGAATAAAAAGATACAGAATACATACAGACCCATTCAATAATTACACGGAGATGGAATTTAAATGCAGGTACCGATTATCTAAGGACGCCGCTCGTTTTGTTGTTCAACTTGTACGGAACGACATAATGGGGAATCAAAATCGTCGTGATTGCGTGTCACCAGAATTGCAAGTGTTGATAGCGCTGAGATTTTTTGCAAAATGTTTGTATCAAACTGATAATGGTAAGTTTCACATCTTTAGTCTTTTCTAAACAAAAACCATGTACAGTAATATCAAATAATATCACATAAAATACTTACCTACCAAACTACATAACTATTTATTGTGTTCATAAATTAATAGAATATTATTTTACTACATTCAAATAAACATTTTACTCCCATTTTTATCTATCCTAATAAACTCATCGCCATTTTCACTTCTCATCCATATCAGATCGATATTATGCCATACGTTTGCTTATGCTTTATGGCGCATGTGTATTTCTTACGGCGGTAAAATTAAATTATAATTTCTACCAATTTTGTGATGTTCTACATATCTTACAGGAGATTTGCATGGTATTAGCCAGCCGACTGTTAGTCGAATAATTCGTCGGGTTTCCCTTGCACTGGCACAAAAACTTCCCCAATTTGTGAAGTTTGGAGAAAATTTGGACGTGGATAAAAGAAAATTTTACCAACTAGCTAGATTTCCGGGAGTAATTGGGTGCATTGATTGCACCCATATAAAAATAAAAAATCCCGATAAAGAGAGGCCACTCCTTTATTGCAACAGAAAAGGATGGCACTCTCTTAACGTCCAAGTTGTCTGCGATGCAAATTGTAGGATCCTCGATATCAACGCTAGATGGCGTGGAAGTGCACATGATGCGCAAATATGGGCTATGGGCTGATAGTAGTCTAGCGCGGAGATTTGAAGTAAACTATTTAAAATCATATATTAAATAGTATTTTTAAGTGTGTATTTTTGCAGCAAGGAGACTTAAATGGAATTTTATTGGGAGATAGTGGCTACCCATGTCGCCATTTTCTGTTAACTCCCATTTTAAATCCCCAGACACGTCGCAGCGTAGATATAATTCAGCCCATATAGCAACTCGATGCTCCATCGAAAGGTGCTTCGGGCAGTGGAAGTCCATGTTTAGAGCTCTCCGACATGGCTTAATCATATCCTTAGATACTGCTAAGGCTGCTATAGCAGCAATGGCAGTATTGTATAATATTCGAAAGGATATGGATAATGGTAAGGAAGAACGATTATATAAATCCTACATACTTACGTAATATCACAAAATAAACGTTCCACAAACTGTTTCCAAATTCAACAAATTTTTTAATATATTTAGAAATATCTACATCTGTAAATGATTTAACTCTTTAGAACCATATGAGAGCTCTGATGAAGAATCACTGTCCGATGAAAATGATATCGAGGATCGCGCAGCGGTGCCAGTGTAAGAGGAACATAACAATATTCGAGGAACTGCGTTTAGATCGGCATTCATTGAACGTCATTTCCAGTAGTTAGATACCTATAACACCTGCAATTCTGCTGAAACACAAAGACGGCGATTTTGATTTCCCATCAAGTTGCTTCACAAGTTGAACAAGAAATTGCACAGTGTCCTTTGATAAGCAGTATCGTCATTTAGATCCCAACTCCGTGTAATCATAGAAATGATTTTGCAGATTTCATTTTTTTTTTTTTCTATTTCTCAAAATTGATTTTTGCATAACATGCTATAGTGCAAAAAAAATAACTTGTAAATTTAAAATAAAAATAATATTTATTTATTTAATAATTAATTTTTATATTCTTAACATTGATTTATTTTATTTTTTAATAATTTTATTTCTAATAACTCTTTCTCCTTCTTTAAAACTAAAATTTCTTCCTCCAACGCAGTTCGCTTTCTCATGTTTTTTACTTTCATATTCATAATATTTTCTTCTCTTTCTTCTCTGCGTAGAAAAGATTCTTTTTCTATTTTCAATAATTCCTGCTCATATTCCGACATGGGTAATACTTTTGCTTTTTTACTTTTAGTTTTATTTTCCTTCTGTAGATCATATTGGGTTTGGGAGGTTTCAGGAACGGTTTTTCGGCCTGGGTATCATGGTGACGAATATATTCAGGTTCAAATATACTACAATAAAACGATAAATATCATTAACATATTTATTTTTAAAAAAGTAAAATAAACCTATAAAAAGAAAAACTGGACAAAATCATGAACAAAAGGAATTATTGTAAACAACAACTTACAAGTTAATGAAAATTTGTTGTCTGACAAAATAATAATTTCAATTTATTTTTAAAGTTAATTAACTCTCAATTCAAATAAATTTGTGAACTGTATTGTCTAATGACGCTCATCAAAATTATTTAAGACCACAGATTTTGATTTAAGCCCATTAAATTGAATTAAAACTATTTTTTTTTTAATATTTACCAGCCCGATTCACAAAAAGTTTAAGCTAATCCTCATTTTTGGATTAGTGAATTCTATTCTATTCCGGTATTTAAAATTTAATTTTCATGATATCAATAAAGGTAGATAATAGAAATAGATTAGACTATATTTTAAGTTATAAACTATCAAAATTAGTATAGAATTCGCTAAACCAAAAATGAGGATTAGCTTAAATCTTTTTGTGAATCGGGCTGTACGAGTTTACTTACAACCCAAATCAGTTTGATTTAAAGAATCTAAATCATAAGCCTGATGTGCGACTTTTTGGAAAAGACAATTCATTTGATTTAAATTAATGTACAATTCCTTTTGATTACGCAAACAAATATAATTTCTTACCCCTTATTCTATTTATTTTGGGCTTTTACGATATGCCTGTTGCTCTAGAACCAAATGTGCATAAAATTTTAAAATGAGAATAAATACATACCCAGTGACTGGATTTAAGATTTGCACCAGTCCCTGTTCCCACACGGTTCTTGTTTCTTCTACTTCAAATATTTGTTCAGACTGAAATAATAATTTGGCTAATTAAAGAAGTAATATTATTAAACAGGTCTTACCGATTTTGTTACTGCAGCATCTGAATCGTACTTGCTGCTGTCTACTACAAAATCGTCTGGACAAATCTCTTTAATTTTCCAATCTTGGGCAGTTAGGGTTTCTGGAGGAGATCCTCCACCGGTAGCCTTTCTTTTCCTTTCGAAACTACCAACGTTTTTCTTTGATTGGCACTGCATTCTTCGCCATTGTTCTTTAATCCTGTTCATTTCTCTTTCAAACCCATTTGCGCGAAACACGCACTCAATGTCCTTCCACGCGTTTCTTTTCTGCTGCATACTTCTGGGGTCATTCGTTTTACACACTATCACATTCTTCCTTTCACTCACACACTCTATTAATAAATTCTTTTCGTCCAGTCCCCAATTTTCTGTTCTTTCTCTCTTTTGCTTCACTTGCAGAGAACTCATCTTCAGTTTTAACTTGCGACTCCTAAAATTTTAAATATTTGTATTTTCATTTCATCGAAATGTAGGTTAGATATGTGATTAAATGATTAATTTCATTAATTATTAAGTAATGAAATAAAAACTTATAATTTATACACACTTTTCGTTAGAAAAATATTCTTATTGATTTTTTCAGAGAATTTGACAGCTCTGACAGAATAATAAGAACAAAAACTATTCCCGCCAATTTACTAGAATTTGCGTATTTGCGATGTTGCCAAGTGCATTTTTCACTAATCACTTGTATTAGTTAGAACACCCTAGTATAGAGCTCTGAATAGCCTATATTTTAAATTTCGTTTTTTATGCTAATACATGTTTTAACTAATACAGCCTAGTATAGAACTTTAGTATAGAGCTGTGAATAGCAGCCATTCTTTTGTTACACAGTTCATATTTCAAATGAATGTAACTGACAGTAAATGTCACTGTCAAAAAACTAATCACTTCAAATTAATAATAGTGACATTTTAAAAAGAAAATAGTAAATAAAGCAATAGTTTTCTGCAATGGAACAGTTTGCAGCGTTAGTAAATGCGTAAGTATGTATTTAAATTAATAAAAATTCAAAAGCGGGAGGTTTTGTGTTGGCCACATCAGATTTTTTTTTACTACTTTACTACTGGTGTAATACAACATCATAAATTATTTTATCACATAAGTTTATTTAAGTAGATTCTGGTTTATAATTTAAAACTATTGTATGCACAAATACAGGGTGGTTGATTTTCCATTGTCCAGCCTATATTATCTTCTGAAATATTAAAGATACAAAAAAAAGTTAAACAAAAAAGTTGTTTAATACAACCTGATCTATAATTTAGCATAAACAATTTTTTTCCAAGGCCTACCAATTTTTTGGAAAAATGTTTAACTTTAATTTTTTTTAAAATAAATTTCTCTTTACAATGATGTGTAACAAGTAAGAATTTACCTTTAAAATGTGTCCTATAAAGCAAATAGAAATATGATAAAAGTAGGCTATGATATTCTATTGTTTATACCTGTAACTTCTGTCACACATGAACATTGGCTACGTAGGGATTTTCCTTTGAATAAAATTATGTCTAATAAAACAAATAATAGAATTACTAGCATTGATGATTTACAAAAAATATTAATACTTTTATTTATGACAGATGTTACTGGTATAAACAATAGAATATCACAGCCTACTTTTATCGTATTTCTATTTGCTTTATTAGATATAATTTAAAGGTAAACCCGTACTTGTTATACATCATTGTAAAGAGAAATTTATTTAGAATTTTATTTCGTAAAAATACACAGAGTGTTCCATTTAAAAAATCAAAGTTAAATATTTTTCTGGAAAATTGGTAGGCCTTGGAAAAAAATTGTTTATTCTAAATTATAAACCAGGTTGTAACAAATAACTTTTCTATATAACTTTTTCTTATATCTTTAATATTTCAGAAGATATAAGCTGGACAATGAAAAATCAACCACCCTGTATATAATAAAAATAACTTTCATTTCTTTATCACTTTTACAATATATGATATAGTGTAAAAATGTGTGTGGCTCAAAACTTTTGCATGCAACTGTATAGCTTACACATCTTAATTTTGGTCCATAAAAGAAACACTATTAAGCCTTATGGCATGGTCAATCTGCCCTTCCTTTTCACCGAGTATCGCGACAGTGAAATACGTACAGCTCTAAATTTAATTATTGGTTTACAAATATGTATGTAAATCTAAAGTAAATAGTACGGCAAAATAATTAAAATATGTACTTGTACATAGTACGAGTGTTGCCGATAAACATTGTAAAATACAATTACCAACTATTCACTCTATCTTCATGTTCTACACACCTTCCTGTCTAATCGGGACAAATCATTATTATAACAAAACTGATCACTCACATATGTCAAACACCACGGCAAAATATAACGTAACAAATATGAAATCGGATTAGGACAATACGTTGAGAAGAGAGGCAATGATAATACGAAACTTTCTCTCCCTTCGAGTCTGCGGTCTTCTTCTAAAGACATGTAGTGCTGGAGGCGAGGATATATGTTGTATGACGTCAATCATGAATTTCATAAGTTCCCATTCACAACTGATTGAATCGTACAAGTTGTTAATCTACTAATATGAACCTTATACTCGTAGCACCGTTAAATCATGTCCCAAGTCATAGTAATTAATAAAATAAAATATTTAAAAAAAAAACGCCCCGGTAAAATATATGGATTTTATTCATACTTATATATGTGTATATTCACCATAATGAATAAATATCAAAAATGTAAATAGTACTGAATTTATTCAATGTAATTTTACTTTGTTTAGCAATAAAAACAGGAAATTATAATCCCGTTTAAAAACTTTCAAATTAAAATAAAAATTCCTCTTGCAGTTAGTTCGGGAGAAACAAAAGCATTAAGTTCTTAAGTCTGTATAAAAGTTCGTATCTTTAATCCTGGATCTCGTAGTTGGAAGGAAATTACTTTAAACAAATTCAATTTCATTAGAAACTTACGCGATTTATATTTAACGAAATCCAATTGATTTTAATCACAAAGTTACTTGTGACTTTATTTCAATTTCCAATCAACGTAACCCAGTTCGACAGGTGCGGGGAATTATCAGCTATTTGCACAACTATCTCATTCACTCCAACATTTACATTCTATTTCTTTCCTTCTCCATCCAACGCTAAAGATAGAGAAGAATTTCCGCTAATTGTAGAATCTAGAATGCACAGACGGTGGAGATCATTTCTTTTGTTTTTCAGACCTTAGCGAGTTTCTTATCTAATCAAGGACATCATTTTTTAACAAAAAAAACTCAGTTTTCTTTTTTTCTCGAAGAGATAATTGCAAAATGTTTTAAGACCATTGGTCGGAAGGAGATTTTACATTTTTATGGTTTTATTTTCATTGATATGAAGCCAGAATCGCGAGGTATCTAATTTGCTTCTTTATGAATTATTTTTTGTATTGTTTTTATCTTTCCGACAGAATGGTTTTCTTGTTTGCTTTATTTGAAGGGATCGTTATTCCTGTCCTTTAATATCCAAACAAAAATTTAAGCTTTTCTCCGTATTTTATTTTATATCTGAGATAATCATAATAAAATCTTTTTTTTCAGTTTCAAGTACCTTCCGTTACACTCGTTTCACGACGAGTAATGTCGTCCTCATTCAATATGTAGGGTATGATATTGTTTGATTTTCCAACATAGCAGATGTTTCATTTGTTTTATAAATCATTAATGCCCAGTTGCGCCTGTACTTAAATTTGAAATATTATAATATTGTATCGAAATGAAATATCAAATAGATTTTTATATATTCCTGTTGAAAATCCGATATACACTTTTTTGTTAACCTGTAGGTATAGTTAAAGATTTATGTATTTTTATTTATAGAAAACGAATGAGCTTTAAGTAATATAATATCTTGCGTAATGTACGGTTAATTTCTTCTGTTTAGTTTCATAAAAAAATTTACCGAAACATTTGTCCATTGAGATTATTTTCAACAACACTGAAGAACCTACAACAAAAATCTGATGTGGCCAACACAAAACCTCCCGCTATTTAATTTTTATTAATTTAAATACATACTTACGTATTTAGTAATGCTTCAAACTATATTATGTTCTAATGCATATAACTATTGCTTTATTTACGATTTTCTTTATTATTTAATATGTCACTATTATTAATTTGAAGTGATTAGTTTTTTTACAATGACGTTTACCTGTCAGTTACATTCTTTTGAGAAATAAACTGTGTAACAAAGGAATTGTGTTTATCTTAGGCTTCGGGATTAAAAAAAGAAAAATGATTTTTAAATTAATCTGTAAAATATATAGAAAATGTATTAATGTATACCTGTACAAAATTCAATAATATAATAATATAATTTTTCAATGACGTTAAATGCGAAAAAATGGCATTTAATGGTATTTTTTGAAGAAAAACCATTATGAGCTTCAAGTAAAGTACCATTTTCGTTAATCCGATTTACACCAAAATCTAATGGCTTCTATTCCTATTAGAATAGGGTAGAAATACAAGGTTTCAGAATTTTCTGAATTATAGTATTTGAGTTAGAGTGCAAGCAAAATGTGTACACATACACACATACATACACACACACACACACACACACATACACACATACAGACATCATCGTGAAAATGTTAAAATTGGATTCTAGGGACCTTAAAACGTGGTCATTTACTAAAATCTCGATATGTGATTTTTAGCACGATCCCTATACCTCCCTTACCAAGGGTAGCGGGAGGTAAAAAATGATTACTATCGATTTCCCATTAAGTCTAATTAGAAAACAGTGTAAAGTCATCGTTATTATATTTTGCCGGAGCGAAGTAACATTAAAATTTTAAAAGAATTGAGGTCATAGATTATTGCGTATGATTTTAATGCTTCTGTTGGTTTTTAAAAGATTCATATCATTAATACTACAAAATAAAGTTATTCTATAAACTTTCAATACCTATAAACACAAATTCTTGAAATATTCCAAAAATATACATATATACTGTATATAATCTTACTTTATACTGTCTAATCTCTTCTAAATTATATCCCTCATTAATTGGCGTAACTGACAAGTCACAGAAGCGGGGGCGTATACGAGACAGCGAATAACCCGATCATGTACACTTAAAACTTGATAGCTCCCCGACTTGCTACAACAAAACAACTCTATCAAATATTACAAACTTGACAAAACAGATAATCAGTGACGTGAAACTTTAGGCAGAATCCTGCCAAACTTATACCGAAGAGGAGGCAGAGAAAATAACATGAGTTTAGGAGGACATTTGTTATAGATGATACAAAAAAGGGGAACATGTTTATATAACAAGGTTCATAAATAAGCAATTGGTGTGGCAATTACCTATTTTTTTTTTTTTTTTCATGAAATATGCAAGTAAATTAATATTAAAGAAAATAGCTATTTCTTCAATCGCCTTATATACACACTACTCAATCATTATAAACATTAAACATAAATTCTATAACGTTGTAATTACTTTTCCTGAATTATTCCAATTGTTATTTAATGTGGAAGCAGGAAGAATTTGAAAAGAAATGCAAGTACTTGAATTTCATAATCCAAATGCGGAAGACTTAATTCTGAAGTTTTCCTTTGTGAGATTATACGTGTACATACATGATTATACGATCTTCTCTCTTCAAAGTTTTATTTCAGAATAGTTATTGTTCCTCTTCTTCCTTACATTTTTGGGGAGGTATTCCCGCTGAGAAATATTACTGATTCTTTTTCAAATTTTTAATGTTGTGGCAATTTGAATTTTTATATTATATTACTTCAGTTTAAAAATTCAAGAAAAGTTAACAAGTTTTATAAATCTGTTTAATTAAATAAATTTTATAATATAGAAATGAAACAAATAATTTAAACTGGTCAAAGATATCTGTCGAATTTAAAAAGAAATTGATATAAGGGCCACTTTCATAATAAACTTTATTTGCATTTTAACACTTTAAATTAAAATTAAAGTTGTGTTCGTTTTCAGAAAACAACTTTAGCACTTTAGCGAGCATTCCAGCATTACTTTAAATTAAAAATAAATTCTTAAAGGAATTTTAATTTAAAGTCTTAAAGTGAGCTTGCTTATGAAAACAGCTTTAAAGTACCTATAGAAATATGAAATATTAAAAATAACAATTCAACAAATGAACCTGAAAAGGAAAATTAACTTTTTATATTTTTCATTATTGCATTTTATTCATAATATAAATTATTGTTACACATATAAAGTTCTAATGTGAGTAGTAAAATTAATTGTGTTTATGGTTGTAAAATTCAGTCCACCTATATGATAGTTATATTGTTTTTCATAAAAATATTGAAATTTTGAAAACATTTTGTTCCTCTTTTTCATTTTTACAGATACCTACATTAATTCCTTTGAAAAATCATAAACAAATCGAAGAATTACAAAATATAATTCGAATTAATCCAGCACTGTTGTTGTAATGAAAAAGCGTACTAGATTATATTCATTGAATCAAAAATTTTGTGTTTTTATTATTACGCTAGGTTCTCTTTTATATTATTTTTATAAAAGCTGAAGTAGTAGCTCCAGTTCTCTATTTATACAATTGTACTACTACAGAATTATTGAAAAGTAGTAAATGCAACATCAAAACAAATAAAATTTAAGTATAAAGTAAATCTTTAATCAATTTTTACTGGAAACTTTAAAACTAATATCGTTTAGCTTTCGAAAACAATCCACTACAAAATCTTTTATGTCTGTTACTACCCAAGCTCTGTTGTCAGCAGGAACGAATTTCACAAAGCCCATTACTCCTACAAACTCCTGCTTTGAGAGCAGCCGAACTTGTGCGCAGCAGGAGACAATCACAAAGATATCGGTTATCTTTCGTGATGTCTAGTCAACTCACTAAGGTGAAAGTTAAACTGAAGCAAGATACAATGTACCCTGAAAAGCATGTGAGCGTGGATGAGTTTGTTAAAGTGATGAATTTTGTATAAAGACGAAGAAGGTAAAAGGAAATCAAAGTAATTTACTGTAATTTGTTTCGCTTTGAGGGGGAATTTGAAAGAAACTACGAGGAAAGTGTATGTAGTTTATTAAACCTTCTACTAGTGTTAATGAATGTTTTAGATTTCTTTATTTATAAACGATTTTAGTATAAGTAAACATAGTACCATAGATACCACTGCCAAACAATTAATGTCAAAACTTTAAGTGTAAATCTTTACTAACCGAAAATATCTTCTCCAATTTCATAAGATACAAACAACGGAAAGATTTTATCCTACGTGAGTTAATCAGCAATTAATAATAGAAACATTTTAATGTGTGAACGCATCGAAAGAGGAAGTGTGTTCTCGTTGGGTACCAAGAAGTCAAAAGAGGATGCACACAAACAAAATCCATTGGAAATTTTGTTTCAGCATTAAGTTTTTTCAACATCGTAACATTTTTGATAAAACGTGGGTCCATCACTTCAAATTTTTTTAAGAGATGAAGTAGGTGTATAGAATTATGAGGCCTTTGCAAATTTGAAGTCTCCATAAATTAGGAGCTTCCACTACAATAAATCATAAATCCGTCCTGAACGGAAATTGTACTGTCATTTGAAACTTTTAAAAACTTTCCTTGAAAAAAGGCTGTTTAATACGGATTTTTGATAATGTATGTTTTAATAAAAAATGTTTCATTTTCTATATATCTTGTTGGTAATTTTTCCCACTTTTTAAACGATGTAAAGAAAAACGGTTTGAATCTTCTAAACCTAACCTAACATATACAGTTTTATTCGTTACAAGTTTACCTTTTTGCAAAAAAATAAAAACAAATTAGTACTGTGCTGACCATGTATGCAGAAATAATAATTTTAAACATCAGAAAATTTATATCCAACATAATAAAAGTAATCTACATATTCATGTAGAAAGCAAATGCGATAATCAATAATATCGTATTTACTTATCTATTATATAACGAGAAACGTCGGTAAAGTATTTTATAATATTTTAAAATCAAATGTTAGTCCCAGACAGAGCGAATTATTTCGATTGCATTAGGATATTAGCTCTATCTCTGTTTAAGAACCTCTCGATCTAGTTTCATTTTATTAAGTTAGCTTCGTTAAAGAAATTCCCTTTATACGAGTACTATCTTCTAGAGCTGAAGAATTATCTGTAGCCAACTAAAGTAGAGGTCGTTATTTTTATGTTTTGTATATGAATCGGTTCATCAGACAGTGCCCTTTCTTCTGTAAACTTTCTACTTTGATCAGCTATTTCTCGTTTCTTTCGTCCCGGTCCGCAATCCACTTTTATTGTTTTATAAATAAAGTTTATTCCGAACGACTCGAAGACGCGAACCGATCTGAGATGTTGATTGCGAGACACAAAAAGATATTTCGTTCTGTCGCTGGTCGTTTTCCTTTTGGCAAATACAATTTTTAAAGGTTCTCTCTTAACCTTCATTCTTTTGTTTGAATTTTAGATCAGCAAACTGAAGGATTCCTCTGTGAAATTTATATCAATATTTGCAGTTTACTTCTCTTTTACAATGTAGATAGACACGCTATGTTTATAAAGACAAATACATATATGTATCGCAAGTAGGTACTACTTATTTGTAATTTTATTACATCACATTTTCAAGAAATTTCTTTATTTTATTTACAGTCAATAATCTTGTATTTTCTACAATAAGTTGATATGCACATATTTCTTTAATTTCTATGGCAGGCATGAGGATTGAGTATAATTTTATAACTATTTTAACGATTGAGTTATCAAATGATAATTTTGAAGACTCTGGATTATGAAAACTTTTGATTTTGTATCAAGTTCTTGCCAAATTTAATTACTATAACAATACGGCGTAATGCCGGGTAGTACAAATACGAACTCAGTTTTAAACCTTGGCTTAATTTTTAGTTCTAAATTTGTAGTAAAAACGTACGGCATAAAACATCGATAAATTCGCGCTCGTACTACGTGTACGTGGTACCAACCGTATACCAGTTTAGCAATGCGGCCGATAGGTACATCTTCACGATCTAGGCGATAGTAGTTAACAACGTTTAACTGAGGATAGAATTTGGATTTTAATTATTGTTTAAATATTAGAAAACTATCTATAAAATGTACATTTTATCATCCAAAACGCTTCATTTAAAAATGTTAAACCCTTTAACAGCTTGTCAATTACTACGTTGACATGAAGTTTACAAAACAATTTTAGTTTTCCGTAAAAATTGTGCGATACTGTTTACATGCAAGTTTTTTAAAAAATCTAAATTTATTTAAAACCAGTTTCGGTGCACGAGCGTTTGGCTTTGGCTGATGTAAGTAATAGATTCTCTTCACATAAAAATCTTTGTTTTTCCATTATTCCAATTTAGTTTTACTTCGTACCACTACACACTAAAACTACACAACTGTCAGTTTATTTGTAGGTTAGTAACACAAAACGGCAGAAACGTTATGCAATGTACGCATGTGCAATATCGAAATTGATTTTTAAGTGTTTATAAGAATAGTTTTGAAACTAATTTTCAAGCCAAACCAATGAATTTTAGTTTTGGTTTGACATAATTCAAATCGTTTTGACACTGTTAGGTGTTTTCAAAACTAAAAAGGTTTTGAAAACGGTTTTAAATACTGTATGTAGACTCAGTGTATGTGACAAATATCAGAATTATCCCAAATTATTTGCTTTTAAAATAGTTTTTGTTCAGTTTACAAAAAAAAAAAATCATTACGATACGAAATACGAGAGTAACACTAGAATTCCGCGATTAACAAAATTAGGTAGACCGTAGCTGTGGAAAACTATCATTTTAAACATACTGAACATTGGATCCCTAATTATGTTAATGAAAATATACACGAAACTCTTATCACATGCGTTTAAAAAAGTTGTCAGTCATTTTGTGCTGCATCAGCTTCTTGATGTCGAAAAATCGAAACGTGTCGAGAAACTTTAACACTATTCTATAATGATAGACTCCCTTTTCAAAAAATCGAGATAATTGGTTGAACGTATATTTCTTTTTCCGATGACACTCCGAGACAATTGTGTATGGATTCGTAAAGATGGGACAACACCAACAGTAACCAAGAAACAGCGAGCATTTAAAAGTTAATGTATTCAGTATTCTTTAAAAGTACGAAACTTGTTAAATGCAATTAAGTTAGATAAACAGAAGATAGTTACACATGATGACAGATAAATGGTACACTGAAAAATATTTCTCTGAAGTGCTCAGTAGAGTTCCAGATACAGGAATCATGATAATGTGTCTTCCCAATATAAGAGCAGGTTCGAAAATATATAAAAATAATAGAACAATTGTCCCATTTGATTTGGCAATGTGTGACTTATAGCTATTTTTTGACTAAATTTATTTATTTTGTATGGTAAATAAAGAATACAAAATCTATGATGATAGATAAATGGTACATTAAAAATTTTTTTCTGAAGTGTTCAGTAGAGTTCCACATACAGGATGATATAAAAGTATTTCGTGAAATTAATTCTTTACAAGACTGCATTCAGTGGTATACCCAGAGGGGGGGGGGGGGGGCGATGGGGGCGATCGCCCCCCCTAGACTTTTTTTATGTACACACACACAATAGGGTCCTATACCATAGTCATATTTTAACTATCTTAAATAAGAAGACGAAAATATACATAAATTAATGAGTATTAGTGAAAAAATTTTCTTTAAATATTAACTAGGTCAGAAACTACAAGCGATTGAAGTTGATTACTAATTGGGTATGACGCGTTAGGTACTAAGAATTTGATTGGTCGCCTGATTTTAAAAAGGAGAATCGCGCACCTGTAGCGGTCACCTTTGAAAGAATATGAAATGTCATGTTGTTCCATAACCTAACAAAACATTTAACAAGTTTGTGTTTGATGCATTTGTTTAATTATAACATCTAGTAATATTAACAATAATCATGTATTTATAATTAAATCAATTTGTAATATGAATTAAATTAATAATAATATTAATTAAATTAATATTGAAACTGCAAAACAGGCAAACATTAGCGCCATCTGTCGTCATACTTTGTGTAATAATATTGTCAAACTGTTTCAAGGTTCTGTAATTTATTAGGAAGAAAGAAGAAACCCTTGTTAAATGCTTATTATTTATGTTATTTATACTTAATAATAATTTCTTCGTGAATATAACGTATAACTTTTTATATAAAAACATTTCAGCTATGCAAACATGAAAAATTGTTTCCAGTATAACTAACAGTTTGTCCCATTGTTTGTCGATCACTTGTTAGTACCCGCTACGTCACGCACAAATTCTTAAACTTAAAAAATTCATATCTCGCTTATTACGTAAAATTTTTAAGTCGCGTTTGCACTGAAGTTCTTATTTTATCCTGTTCTTACAGGAAAAAAAAAAGAAAAATGGTATAGGACCCCATTAGGGGAATTCCAAAGTAGTATGTACTCTCTGTTTTTCATATTTGTGTAGAAAATTCTTGTTCCACAAGAAATAAAAAATGACAATATGACACGCAAATATAGCCACCTAATATAGATTGATTATCATTTGTGGAGGCCTTAAATATTGTTCGGTCTTTAGTTTTATTAAATATGGGTGTTGTCGTCGTTTCAATTTTAAGTAATTAAAGTAAAAAAAATTAACATTGCCTGTTAGTACAGCCACAGCGTCACCAGAGAGGAGTTTTTCAATACTTCGTCTATTAAAGACGTATTTACGAAATATTAATATAATTGTTGGAAAAGTAATAAAACGTTTCGCAAAAAGATCCAACCGTAAATTAGATTTAGTAATATATTCTCTTGTCATCTCTATGTGATATAATAAATAATATTTTTTTTGTTCATGTTCTTATTTAAAATATATCTTATTTTCTTGTTTAACGTTTCTTATATTTTTAATGTTAACCTTCCTACCTAATATTTTAAAATATCTTTGTATTATAAAATATAAATATGAGAAAATAAGTAGGTAGGTACATGAAATTATTTAGTCGTCCCCCTAGACCAAAATCCTGGGAACGCCACTGACTGCATTGACTTACAGAATAATATTAATACCTTTCACGAGTGGTGCAAAATTAACAATTTACCTTTAAATGTAAGTAAATGCAAAATTATGTCTTATACACGTAGAAGGAATCCATTGCATTTTACGTACTTTATTGAAAATGTACCCTTATCCCGTACTTTTTCCATGGAAGATTTAGGCATCGTATTTGATCCTGAATTAAAATTTCTTGATCATATTTTTGAATTAGTTTGTTCACTTAACAGATTACTTGCTTTTATTGTCAGATATAGCAGACAATTTAAAATATTATTCTTCACTTACATTCACTCTAAACTTGAATATGGATGTTTAATCTCATACCCTCTTCAAATCATTTATAAATATTTACTTGAAAGTGTTCAATGTAAATTTCTTAAGTTCATGTGGTATACAACAATATTCTTTTACAAGAATTTAACTTTGAATCTGTTGAAGATCGTCATAAGCTTACAGCACTCAATACCATTTCTAGCATTTTAAATAATAATATTGACGTTTCAAACTGCCATTTCATGTATCATCAACATCATCGCGAAATTACCGTTTATTTTATATACCAACTTGCAAGATAAATACCTTGCTTAAATCTCCGATCGTTGTTATGTGCAATGCATTTAATGAATATAATTAAATTGTGGATTCTGTATAGTTTGTATTTTTTGTAATACTTTTTGTACATTTTCTTGTTTTGGGTTCGCCTGTTAAGAAATAATAATAATAATAATAATAATAATAATAATAATAATAATAATAATAATAATAATAATAGTAATAATAATAATAATAATAATAATTGTTATTATTATTGTTGTTATTATTATTATTATTATTATTATTATTATTATTATTATTATTATTATTATTATTATTATTATTATTATTATTATTATTATTCCACATATTACAAAGTTAGATATGAAAGTCAGAGTTTATGGTCTTGCTAAATCTGTCAGCTAGGTAATCCATATAACGTCCAGCAGCCGAAATATGTAGACTAATTAGCCGTGACAAATCATGTTGCCCAGGATACACTACTAGGAGGCTAGTTTCATTACATTTAGAGTAAAAAAATATATAGTAGAACGTTTTCGTCTGAAAAAGAGATTGATACTGCAATTTTTTATCGTTTTGAAGGAATTTTAAAAGAAGATTGGTGGAGAATATTTAGGAAGTGTAAGGAAAGAATGTAGAAGTATATTATTATTTTAAGGATCTTTATATAATAAAATCCTAAGAAATGTGAACTTTGTGAAACAGTATTAATAGCTATTGTATTAGGTGTGACTTAATTTTACTTCTACTTTCCCTCATCAACAAGCTGCTACTCTTGTCAATTAATGTTCTTTCTGAGCACCATCTGGTTCGAGTGTCCTATTGCAGGAAGTGCAGATCAAGTTGGCTTGCGGTTGGCGACTGTCGTTTGTCACTGTTGTGGGGGTGTGAGACTGCACTGGGTAATGTATGGGTAATTATAAGACCTGCATGGTGATTTATAGTGAGGCAACGAGCTAGAGATGCGAGCAAGGGCGAGCTTTCTTACACCAAGTGATGTATAGGGTGAAGGGGTAATTAACCCGGAACTAGTGTTGTTTTGAAAGAGGTTAGACAACTTTTTTTTTCCTGTCGCAATCTAGTTGGATTCATTAAACAATGGCTATTAATCTTTTTAATAGACATATACTCGATTGTCCTTGTATAAATAATTGTATATTCTTATTTAATTATTATAATGTTAACTTGCTTCGTCTATTACTATAGCTTGTTTCAGGAGATTTACTTATGTGCTATTTACAAATTAGAAAGCTTCAGTTGAATAGAATGAAACCCGGACCGCTAGAGTCTCAACCGATCAACTAGCATATCCACACATTATCCTATGATACAATATAAATAAATAACAATCGTGAAATTTACTAAAACACTTTAGATTAACATCGTCTAGATGCATAAATCTGACTTTACTTCTCAGTTTAACATCCGGCAACAGGGTATAGGTGCGCTATTTTACTTTTATCACATATTACAAACTACACCAGAGAGATTCGGACATACAGCGGTAAGAACAACAAAATTGGATGAAAAGAAAAACATCAAGATGATTGCCAGGTTTAGATGTGGTAATGAAGAGAGAAACAATAAATACTGGCTATCAAGTGATGTGAGGAGTTGTAGACTATGCGGGAGAGAAGAGAAAACTATCAGGCATTTATGAATTTCGTGCAGGGAAGTTACGAGAGATGGAAGAAAAGAAACGGTTCTGTTAGACGATATAGGGTCGGTACAGGATTGGATGAAGGAAGTCTTCAAGAAACAGGGAATTAATTTATGATGTAGTACCACAATTTATTAGAAGATATATATATAATATGTAGATTCTAAGCCGGTTAGGCAAGAATAAATATAATAATAATAATATTTTACTTTTATCTTAATTCAGAGGTTCGTTAGAAACTATATACATACATATTTGTACTGAGGCTTAACCAGTTGACAGTTGTAGAAAAAGGTAAATATTGGTGGGTTTCTAGGCCAATAGTGAAAAAGTCTGGTTGCTCTATGTATCATTCATTTGTATTTAGTGGCGATTAAAAGTTTCACAATATGCGGTTTTCATCAATAAACCAATTTTAATACATTTCAAAGCATCATGATTTGAAAATTCATATTGAACTAAATAGCGTACAACTATGTCCGAATAAACAAATTACGGAATTTAAACTGCATTTAATTTATTTATAACAATTCTAATTAAACAGAGGATAAAATTTATAAATTTATATAAAATAGTCGTAGACCTTCTTTAGGTTGAAAATGCATTTCGAAGATTGCCTTGCAATTTTTTAAAATCTAAATAAAGTGTAATTTCATGAATAAACGCAAACGCACACGTACATTCACATGCACGCATACACAAACACAACACACATACACACAATGTTACGAACTGTAAAACGTTCTTATTTATTAAGATCTCGACATGTGAGGTAAAACTTATTAGCTAAGGTCCATTTAAATTTATCAAAAAATACAATAGTTGAATTAGAAAAAAAATCAATTTGAAACTATTAGAGAGTCATAATAGATAACATACAAGTATGACTTTGAAATTATATTAAATTAATTGAACTTTGTAGTCGTAATATTAAAAGCATTACCAAAATATTTATTAGCTCATGTCAATTTAAATTTATCAAATAATACAATAATTGAATTAGACCAAAAAAAATCAATTTGAAACTATTCGAGAGTCTTAATAGATAACATACAAGTATGACTTTGAAATTACATTCAATTAATTGAACTTTGAAGTCGTAATATTAAAAGCATTACCAAAATATTTATTACCGGAAAATTATATTTTTCATAGTTACCTAATAATTTAATAATTGAAGATAACAATTCGAAATCATTTAAAGTATATAACATAAATAAATTTGAAAAATTAAATTGACTTTGTCCACACTCAAAGTCAAAACCTTCCAAGTAGAAGGTCTTAGGTTCAAATCCCGACGAGGTCAGTTGATTTTGCAATTTGTATTTCTTTTTATTATATTGCTTATCCCGTCTGCCTTTTTCTTAATTAAACACCCTTCATACTACTGCGAAATAAATAATGGGCAAGTTCATAGAAGTGTCAGCGTCGCTTGAAGATTAATATTTGGAATTTAAAGGTTTGAAAGCTTGGAATTATAAACGAAATTGGAAAGTGTCATTTGCATGCAACTCGATCTTTGAAGTAATGAAGTGACAGCTTGATGCTTGAACAACTCTTCCTAATTTCGAAGTAAATGACATTCATTTCACGGACCTGAAAAGAAAATGTCAACGACTCTCTTGATTTAGACACAACACGAGATACATTCTACAACAACGGCTATCTTGTCTGACATTGTAAGATATTTTAATACAATTAAACAAGAGAATATAATGAAATTCTTGATAGTACTTTGCACATTATTAGGTAAACTTAATTTTAAGATGTCCCAAATTATATAGTTGAGGACTAAAGAAGAGGTCGCTAGATAAGTTATTTTTTTGCAAATAACTTGTAAGTATAAAATAATATTGAATGTTAAATTACAGATTTTTAGGGCATTGTGTGCAATAGGCATATCCTTTCATTTATTTTTATTAAAACTTCTTTCCCTTATCAAATTAATTAGCAATGAATAAAGAAATAAAGAAAAAAATTATTAAAATAAATATAATATTTAAGCATTTTTATTGTAACAATGTAAAATTTCATAATTTTCTTTTTAAAACTCTTACTTTAAAGTTATGCTACCTTATTATTAATATCGAAGTTTACTATTTCTCTGTAATGATAGAGTACCACATTTATTTTCCAACATACACAAAATAATTTAAATGTCAAATTTTATTCTTTATAAAGGCTTGGTTTTTCAACAGATAAATTTACTTCCACAGTAAATAAAATTATTATGAATTTGCTAATTTAAATAAATTTATTGTAGAAGTAAATTTATTCTGTCGTTTATAAATCCGGGGATAATCCGACTGCAAATCTGCTTCAATAGATGTCGGTAATTAAAATATAATAACAGCATAGGGGTTTACTACTTCTCATCAATAAATGATTAATTTCGGTGAGTTTGAAACTCGTATTATCAGAACCACAGCAGGTTACTTAATGCATTTAGTTTCGCAATCAAATATCGCACATCAAATTCACCTAGAAGTTTACGAGCTATAGACGAAGAATGTTTCACAATTTCTATGTATTATGGCTATAATTGTTGATTATAATAATGACATGGTTCAAATATACCGTGAAAATTCAGAACTCGAAATTTGTTTGTGTCATTATTTGGAAGTAATGTGGGTAGGTAAGAGATTAATACAAGATTAAACCTGAGGTCGCCAAATATTACAGCATCTTTTATTTAATGTTAACTTCTTTAATCACAGTTAAATACTCATCTATATAATTATACTTACGCCTGGATGAAGCGATCAATAGATCGCTGTAGTACTTGTGAATATCTTTACAGTCTTTAAATCTTTAATAATACTTCTTTCGCACCCTTCAAGAACGCAGCAAAATATTGCTTTCTCGGTACATGTACCCTTACAATAGCTTTTTATGCATAAGTTGCGAAATGATAATTTTTTAGCACGCGATGTGAAATTTGTACGCACAAGGGTAAGCGAGTGATACAACAAGTCAAGTGCATGAAACACTCATTACGCATTGTATTACATACAAGACTTTTTATAATAGCGTTTTAAAACAGATCATTTATTCTCAAGTAACGATCAAATTTTTCAGAATTATTAAAAAGTAGGCAAACGTCAGGTTCATATATTTGTTGCTAAATGAAATACTTTTAAGCACTAGTGCTTAAAAGTAACATTTTACGCATTAAACTGTCACTTTTACGCATTAAACTGTAATTTTTAAGCACTAGTGAATGAATTTTTCAAAATTTAAAAGTAGGCAGACGTCAGGTTCAGCTATTTCATTTAACAACGAAAATGACAATCAAAAAGTTGTTATAACAAGCTAGTATAAAATGAGTTTTTGATTGTACTACATGTAATTACAAAATAATTTATTACAATTTAAGATATTATTTATTGGTGCCCAAATATATTTTATAGTAAAGTGATACTAAATTATGTGGTCCCAAACTTGGGAAACAGCCCTTATGGTTATTTAATAAAGGGAACTACATTTGGTTTTCTCAATAGGATTAGAGATTGCATTTCTGGAAATACATTTATCAGATGCTCGCCAAGGAGAAATATAATTCCTACTTTCTTTTTAAAATTGTATGAAGTAATAAATTGTTATTTGCACAATTTATATTTAGATATAAAAATTAATCGATAAATTAAGTTGTTTATGTACTAAATTGTCTTCTTTTATTTAGTTAAAAGCTGGAGATCTATTTGTTTATCTCTACTTACTTTAATAATCTGTAAATACTCCAAGTAATAAATTCTTGTAACAAACTACTGGCAATGGTACCCAACTACATTTAAAAAGTGCGTTATTCAAGTTGGCTGGTGTTTGGCTGCGCGCCAAAGTTGACATGCATAGAGTGGAGTTGTTGTGCTCTTCTCCACGCTGGATTCACAATCCACCTCATTACGGCTGCAGTCGACTCGAAGCCAGCAAAGACAACCCGTACAAAACAAAATCCTGCTTTTCTTATCACTCTGCTTTAGGACCATGACAGCCAAGAGTGGAAGTGCACCCTCGTAAAATCTTTATTGTTTCCTTACAGAATTAATGTTACTTATATTGTGTTTTTACGGCGACGATAGTTGAGCAGTTAAGAAGAGGTAGTAAAATTTGAAGGTAGTTCAAGGTGGATTCAGTTCCTTCGTTTTTTATTATTTCTTATATACTTCTTTATACAAATAAACATATACACTTTACAAACCTATTAGTCAACTAATAATAAACTTTTATCTTATCCGAATTCCGAACGAATGAAATGAATACCAAAAAAAAAATCTGATGTGGTCAACACAAAACCTCCCGCAATTTAATTTTTATTAATTAAAATACATATCTACGGTAAAATTTTTGAACGAAGTCCGATCAAGGCCATCTACGAATTGTATATATGAATTAAGATTTTGTGCTGTCAAATTTAGTAGTGTCTTTACTTAGTTTTTATGAGGGTACATAATATTTTGTGTACCTCATAAAAACTAAGTAAACGACACTACTAAATTTGACAGCATAAAATCTTAATTCATAGGTGCAATTCGTAGATGGCCTTGATCGGACTTCTTTCAAAAATTTTACTGTGCGTATTTATTAATGCTGCAGACTGTTCCATTGCATATAACTATTGCTTTATTTACTATTTTGTTTTTAAAAAGTCACTATTATTAATTTGAAGTAATTAGATTTTTGACAGTTAATTAATTTTTATTAATTTAAATACGTACCTACATATTTACTAATGCTGCAAACTATATAAGTTCCTTTTGCATATAACATATAACTATTGCTTTTTTCTTTATTATTTAATGTCACTATTATTAATTTGAAGTGATTCGTTTTTTGACAATGACGTTTACCTGTCATTCATTTGAAAAATGAACTGTTTAACAAAGGAATTGTGTTTATCTTAAGCTTCAGGATTAAAAGAAAAAAATGATTTTTAAATTTATCTGTAAAATATATAGAAAAAGTATTAATGTATACCTGTATAAAATTCAATATTCTTTAATTTTCATAATGACAAAATGCGAAAAAATGGCATTTAATGTTATTTTTTTGAAGAAAAACCATTATGAGCTTCAAGTAAAGTGCCATATCCGTTTGACCAATTTACACCAAAATCTAATGGCTTCTTTTTTTATTAGAATAGGGTAGAAATACAGAATTTTCTGAATGATAGTATTTGAGTTAGAGCGAAGATAAAATTCATACACATACACACATACATACACACATACAGACATCATTGTGAAAATGTTAAAATTGGATTCTAGGGACCTTAAATCGTGGTCATTTACTAAAATCTCGATACGTGATTTTTAGCACGATCCCTATACCTCCCTTACCAAGGGTAGCGAGAGGTAAAAAGATTTTGTGAAAAAATCATGGACTCTAAAGAGATTTAAACATAGGACCTTCCTATTCCTAGAACCTACAATGGCTATACTAACTGAGCTAAGAAATCCCTCTCAAGCCAATGAATTTTTCACCTGCCTTAGAAAATTCTAAACTCTACATTCTTGTGTGTAAGAAATCCATATATTAAAGGAAAGACATGGAGTAATAAGAAAAAGAAAATCTTTACAAAAAAGTACAAAAAGGCATGATGCGTAAACTGCATTTCAAGCTTTGGAATAAGAGTTTTTCATAATGGATATCGAAGTAGAATCATATTTTACATTAGAGAGTAGTGATTGAACAGAAAATAAAACTTATGTTTAAGGTATTTAAGTTCCGAAGGAGATTAAATTCAATCGAACATTTCAAACGCAGAATTAAAAATAAACTTCACCAATTGAGAATATTACAATTATTTGTTGTTACGCGTTTTGTAAAATATCGTATATAAACGGTAATATATACTCATACATCCATTATCGGATATAAATTGAGCGACTCTGTAGGAACCAATAAAAAATACAACCCCATATTTTAAGAACTAAATATACACTGCTGGACAAAAAAAAAATCGGACACTTGGTTTCTTAAATGTGTATTTTTGTTATTATCTCGAGAACTATAAGAGGTATGAAGTGGGTTAATTAAACGAAAGTTATTCTATATTAGGATGCCATTTTAGCAATATATTGTTTATTCAGAAGACATGCATGGTTCACTAGATACAGACATTTAAATGTAAATTTTGTAATTTTTGTTGTTTTTAAAAAATTTCCAAGTAGGAATTGTTTCCAGATTTTGATTTGCACTTCTTTAGGACACGTTTTTAAGCTCTTTCGAATAGCGATTTTCATTTTTTTTGTCACTACTGTATTTCACTGTACACTACCAAATAAAGCGGCATGGAAAAAACCGTTTACAGTTGGCAGTTGATAGTTAACCGTTTACTGTTTGAACTTTACCGTTAACCCTTGGAATACGTTTACCGTTGGCAGTTGGTAGCTGACATTTGACAGTTAACCGTTCAGTTTTACCTTAACCTTTGGAATGCATCCATGCCTCTTTGTTTGTTAGTGTAGAGTGAAATACACTAGTGACAAAAAAATGAGAATCGCCATTCGAAAGAGCTTAAAAACGTGTCCTAAAGAAGTGCAAATCAAAATCTGGAAACATTTCCTACTTGGAAATTTTTCAAAAACAACAAAAACTACAAAATTTACATATATGTCTGTATCTAGTGAACCATGCATTTCTTCTGAATAAACAATACATTGCTAAAATGGCATCCTAATATAGACTAACTTTTGTCTAATTAACCCACTTCATACCTCTTATAGTTCTCGAGATAATAAGAAAAATACACATTTAAGAAACCAAGTGTCCGATTTTTTTGTCCAGCAGTGTATATTTAGTTCTTAAAATACGGGGTTGTATTTTTTATTGGTTCCTACAGAGTCGCTCTATTTATATCCGATAATGTATGTACGAGTATATATCACCGTTTATATACGATATTTCACAAGTACTTATGTGTTTGAATACGGATGTGAGACGCGACAAAAATATAGCTACTGTGTAAAAGTCTTATATGTACTTTAAAAGAAATTAACCAGAATAACAAACTATGAATATCTATTATATATAATCATATATATAATCAAAACCTTTCTACCCGAAGGTGTAAGGTCAAACGAGTATTTACAAACTTTACATTTACAATATATAACAATATCAATAAATATAATATTAATTGCATATAACATTAATGAAATTATTCTAGTACAACATTATGTTACGTTATGTGAAAAATTTCTCCATTCCGTTTTGTTCTTCGCTAATTTCTTCGCTTCGTTCCAGGTGCTTCCTCTTTTCTTTAGTATTTTTCCTATTTCTTCGTTCCAAGTCTTCCTAGGTCTTCCTCTTACTTTGGCTCTTTGTACTTTTGTTTCCCATATTGTTCTTACTGGTCTGTCCTCTTCCATGAGTGTTAGGTGGCCGAACCATTTTAGTTGTTGGGTTTCTATTCTTTCGGCTATGGATTCTATTTCTAATTCTTCTCTAATTTTTTCGTTTCTTATTTGATCTTTGCGCGTTATACCTTTTACTTTTCTTAAGTACTTCATCTCCATTGCCTGCAGTTTGCTTTTTTGACTTTCTGATAGTACCTAGCTCTCGCTGCCATATATTAGAGTTGGTCTGTACACTGTTTTGTAAATTGTCATTTTTGTTTTATGTGATATTTCTTTTTTTCCAATAAATGTATTCGCTAGCGCGTAATATAGTTTGGATATATTGGTTATTCTGTCGTTTATTTCATCTTCCATATATCCTTCCTTGTTTATTAACACGCCCAAGTACTTGACAGCATTAACTTGCTCTATTTTTTCGTCATTTATTGTAATGTTAACTTCTTCGCTGTTTTTGCCTATTACCATTATCTTTGTCTTCGAGATATTTAACTTCATCTGTCGCGCTCTTAATTCTTCCATCCATATTTTTAAGTTTCTTTCGAGATCTTTTGACGTTGCTTATAATTCCTGTCTTTAATTTGCCTGTAACTCCCCTTTTTTCTAAGCTTTTCCATACTAATTTTTGTGGGACCCTGTCAAAAGCCTTTTCCAGGTCTAAGAATGCCAGGTATATTGTGGATTTCTTTATATTTGTCTTTTCTAGTATTTGTTTTATGGTGAATATATGGTCTTGGGTGCTTCTTCCCTTTCTAAATCCACTTTGTGCTTCTTCGAGTTGACCTTCTACAATTGTTCTTAGTCGTTTTTCTATTATACGTTCATAAATTTTTCCTAAAATTTTGCTATGAACTAAGAAAGAAACTTAAATTACACAAAAAAATAACGAATTTACATATGTAATACTTTAATAATTATTTACAAAAGTTTGCATTGCTCGTAGCATCAAATTAAGTAAATTATCGATGATTTTGAGACATATTTATTTCCATACAGCCGTTATAATTTTAAATAATTGCTCGGAATTATTAATATTAGTCCTTAAAATATTTTTGCAAATCGTTTCCAACAGATATTCAGTTGCATTAAAGATCCGATAACTATATATTTGCGAGTCATAGACACATTTTCAAATCGGCTCATTACTCTTTTTTCATACACCGGTTAAAAATCGGATAACGGGGCTTCGAAATATGAATTCGGCATGAAATTGTTTTTCATATTTATGTACTGCACAATTTTAAGCGATGAGTAGTTCAAGAATAAAACACACTGCAATTCCAAAGAATTTTCTTTAGTGTTTCGAACATTGGACCGTGAAGTGATAGCGCTACCTGGTTTGGTCGCTTCTGGCATTATTAAATATAATAACTATCACACTTGTCTTCACTGCAGTCTACTCGGATATGAGGGTAAAGTTATTATAATTTATTGATTTTTGTAAGTTAAAAATATTTATATCTTATAAATTTAAAATTTATTATTTACATTTTGCTAAAATTTTAGTTTTTCGTACAACTAATTAAACACGTGCGATCAAAGCGCCTCCAATGGATTCTGAGGATCCCAATATCAAATGTCATCTAAAAACATAATTTTTAATTTATATTAAAAAATATGTATTCCTTTTTCTGCAATAAGCTGAAGCTTCGGAGTAGACTGTCAATTTTATAGTAGGAATACAGCAAATGTGCTTTGTCACACGATTGTTGCATTGGTATTAATGCAAATGTCTTATTAGCTCAGTACGTCAAGCAATTCATATCATAGCATAATTCTGTTACACTAACAAGTCCTAGATAGCTATCGAAGCATTTCCAATGAAGTAATTATTGGTCTACACTGGGTGAATGCGAGATGAGCGATGCATCTGACGTCTTGTTGCCGGCCAGACAATCAATTGCAGTCGGGAGTTGGTGGACAACAGTTATCGGACGCAACCTGTGCCCCCAACAACGGGCATCAAACCCATTCCCTAGTAATGTGTAGCGGTTATTCATGCTATGCAATAGCTTTCGGCGGTGTAATAGTGCAGATATCGTGCAATAATGATAGCGTTTTTTAATGCAGGAATAGTAGTTTCATGTTTATGGGCATATTACATTCTGGTTAAAATGTAATATTCCTACTCGTATAGTACTACATAACATACATGTATAGTTCATCATACGAATTAGTGATAATAATTGTTACAGTTACGGAGTACGATACACAAAAACTACAAGTTACTGTACATTGCCAGGAATTTTGGTTGAACAACTAGTATGTAAGGTATTTTAATATGATGCAAATATTTTGAACATATAAAATATTTGTAACATTGAACCTGTTTTTTATTATTACATCACAATATAAAAATGAGAATATAATTCAATAGTCACGTGACATGTTTTCCTCCAATTAACATTCAGATTCTCCCTTGTTACATGTCTATCAGAGCGATGTTAAAAAAAACAAACAAATTATCACCTTATTTATATTCGTTACAAAGGGATTTTTACGACATTGACAGTTGATTTTAACAAAAATTCTCTCATTAAATATAAGTTCGTGATATGATTAATAATCGAAGATATTGCTTGTGAAACCGAAGCAGCATATTTCACTCGTCCTTGGAACACTGGGCACTGGAAAACGGGCCACCCAAAATAACTTTTTTTTTTAAATTGTTTTTCAATTTTCTTGATATATTTGTAAACTAGGCTTAGGGGCTTACAATTTGTAGTATTTGACATGATAGTAGCGCTCCCAGTGTAACCGGAAGTGACATTAACTTTCATATTTCAATTAGGACATCCTTTATATTTTTATGTATTTGGAATCTACGTAAAATTATAAATTTAACCACTGGGTTGAAGTGAATTTTTTTTGAAGAAATAAATTTAAAAATCAGGTAGGATGGTAGGGTATGTTATCAAATTAGTCATATTTTGTAACAAAACATAGAATCTTGCAAAAATAACTTTGTACTATTTAAACCAGGGATTTGTTAACTACTGAATGGAGCGAGTGAATCTTTACCATGTACCCGGCCAGATCGACAGAGATAGTCATACATAATTCCGATTTGTTGTCTTTGTTTCCGTTACTTGTCAAATCTTTTGTTTGACAGGTTTGACAGATTTTAGGTTATTCTTGACATCATCATTGAAATATAATTATTTTCATATATGACAATGGTTCGAAGGTGTTGTGTTGAAAATTGTGTATCAAAATATGTGACGAACGGTGCTGTATCGTTTCATTAGTAAGTTATTATTAAAATTATTTCTTCTAAGAAATAATTTGATAAATAAACATTACATATTCTTATATGTGTTCTAATTTAGCGTTGCATTGGTTGTATTCGTACTTATTTCACGTTTCATGATCAAATATACTTAAACACAATTAATTTTTGACATGAATTTGACAGATGTTAATATGACATATGAATTTCAAATTCACTTATCTAAAGTGGAATTATCTCTATCTTTCTCACTCACACTTCCTGTGTTCTCTCTTAATCTAGCCGTGTACACAAGAAATACATATATCGATATACACTTGCTCCATCCAGTAGCTAACAAATCCCTGATTTAAACAATTAACTTAAACATTACTCAATATTTTCTCGACTGTTTTCACAGCCTGCTTGATATCATGGCTTAGCAGCTTAATTATTCATAATTTTCTCTTAGGTTGTTGTAATTTAATTCTTTAATAAAATGTACTTCAAACATATCGCTAAATTCGTGATTTTGCTTAGATTTCAAATATATAAAAATGTATAGGATGTCCCATTTATGAAAGTTAATGTCACTTTCGGTTAAATCGGAAGCGCTAGCGTCATTGCAAATACCATGATTTGTGATCCCCATGTCCTAGTTTGCAAATATAAGAAGAAAATTAAAAAATAATTATAAATAAAAAGTTATTTTGTTGGCTCGCTTTTCAGTGTCACCCGGTACATGAAAATAAAAATTTCTTATGACAGGTATAACTATTCCAGTTATTTCGACACCGAAACGTCTATAATAAACGTTTCGTAACAAAAGCATAGCTTTCTGTGATCGTATGGCCATGGCCACTAGTACACAGCGAATTACAACAAAATGTATTACTAATTTATTCAATACTCAAGTTATAATAACGATTTAAGAAGTTCATAAATTATCAAGAGTTGTAAGATTTAAAAATTCTAAGTAGTATAATGTTCTTTTCTAAAGAGTGCTTCATTAATGTTCAAAAATAAATCACGTAAGAAATTCTGTACATAATTTCTCGAAAAAATCCAGTCTAATCTTTATTTGAAAAGTTTAATCTTCTCCAGGAGAATTTCTTTGAAGCTTGGTTAAGTAGTCCCAAATCCTATTTAATTCGTCCGTTATTTTCCATTAAATATCCTAATATTGCAAAATTTATCACATCAATTTAAACGACGAATTATTTCATAAATACTTTATAACCACTTTGCTAACGCGTAAATTAATTTCCAGGTGCTCATCTAATTCATCTTGAGGAGAGAAAAGTCTGGCACAAGAGAGTGGTACCTGGAACAGCAAGAGTTTGGGAGAGTATCTTCCGAGCGAACAATTAAAACATCCGTAATATCCTAACCAGTCATTTCCGCTACACGGAAACTGTTTCCGGTGGATCAATAGGAAAGAGGAGGGGAGTGAAACTGGCACTCTAGAATGAGAAGAGTTGATAATAATGATATAAAATAGATATACATAATGTTTACCCTCTCCAGCCTATAAAATTATTATTAACACGGTGCATAATAATAACGTTCCTTAGTTAATCAGGCAGTGGCCAATACAAGTAAATTCAGAAAGTATACACATTAAAATTTATAACAAAAATAAATAATATACTCGTAAGTCTGACAACTTAATATATTTTTTAACATGTTAATGTTGTCTAGGCAATGATTCTCACCTTATATGCAACGCCGTTATAATGTGTAAGTTAAATACCATAGTTTAATCCGGGCCTATGTGCATCATAAGCTTCGAGTCTACAATTAATCTAGTGAATATATCTTTCTCTGATTATCTGATTATATCCTTTTAGTTTATTTGTAAAAAAGATTTTGGTTTAAAAAAAAAACAATGTTCAATTACAATAAATAGTATATTGTAATACAAGTGACGAAAGGGCATTATTGTAAAATGAGTACGAAATTTGGAACACAAACGATAGCGAGTGTAGAACGGTATTTTAAAAAATCATACAAATTTAATTTTAATGAAAAATATATAAAATAAACAGCATGATTTAATCGTGTCTAATTAAAACGCAACTTAAAGTACATGACATTATTTTATAAGAATGCCAGCACAAGACCTCTCGCCATTTCCGTATTAGGCTATATAAGTATTGTATTGCATTTCACTATCAAACCATCGTTTTATAACAAAAAATTACGGAAGTTTACACAAATATTATTTTTTTTTATTGTATTTAACATGTCTGTTGCACACGTATAATTCTAATTATATCTATTTTTCATTGTATGAGGCATTTCCTAAATGTCAGAGATTCTTCCAATTCATTAACCAGATTACATACAATTTTAAATATTTCATTAATAAAACGATAAAAAAGATGAAATGTACTTCCCAGGAAAAGCTATCAGAATGTCACTAAAACTGTTAATTTTTGACACTGACATCTGTACATTTACAAACTATGTTATAAACATTTGAATTTGTCAAGTGGTTTCCTTAGTGCCTTAGCCTCTGTGATTAGATTATTCTATATATTATAATGTCTTTATCTCTAAATCTGTACAAGATATAATAAAAATTTTAAGTGTATTAGGTGGAGAATTTTATTCTTCAATATAATAACAAAAATTTCAAAAAAAAATATATTTAGAAGAACTTTTCTAAGAAACTACTACTTCCGGTTGTCCAATTGTTACCAAAGCCTTTTCAGCTCTTCCCAGGAATGTCAGATTGAGGAAACTGCAGTTAAATATTTTTTAAGTCTTATAGTTTTTGAGGAATCGTCCCTCCAACATCCATACATACACACACACACACACACACACACACACACACACACATACACACATCCATACACACACAGAGAGACATCATTTTAAAAATGTTATAATCGGATTGTAGGGACCTTAAAACGTGCTTATCCACTAAAATCTGGATATGCGAATTTTAGCATGATTCCAATACCTCTTTTAGTAGCAAGAGGTAATAAAATGTCACTTTCATGTTCAAACACATTTAAGACTTTTTGACATCGTGCAAAAATTTACTTACTTTATACACCTAAATAAGTGGTTTTATTTGTAAAGTGATAGCTCACTTTTTTGTGCTCACTCCCAAGTTGCTCAGTAAATTCACAAGTGACCGCTTAGAAAATATGAAAACAACAAATAAAAGTTGTTACTGAGTTACTGCATGATTTTACTATAATTCGGACATATATCGGATAAGGCGGATTTATGTTGCTGCTGCTGCCTCTCCTTTTTACCTCTAGCTAAGAGAGGTATTGGATTCATGCTAAAATTCGCATATCCAGATTTTACTGAATAAGCACAATTTAAGGTCCCTAGAATCCGATTGCATTTTTAAAATGTTGTGTGTGTGTGGGGATGTGTGTATGTGTGTATGTATGTCTGGATGTTGCATATATCCATCAGAAATATCGCCAATCTAGTTAATGAATTGGAAGAATCTCTGACATTTAGGAACTTCCTCATACAATAAAAAAATAGATATAATTACAATTATATGCGTGCAGAAGACATGTTAAATACAATAAAAAACAATATTTGGGTATAGTTCTCTAATTTTTTGTTATAAAACGACGGTTCGATAGCGAAGTGCAATACAATACTTATGTAGCCTAATATGGAAATGGCGAGAGGTCTTGTGCTGGCCACAACAGATTTTTTGGATCTGTTTCCCAAGCGTCATCCACGGGGATACATTTGAGCGCCTAACGTAATTTTTTTCGTAAGCGCTGTTTGACACATTCGGCGATTTTGAAATGGCGGGCATTAAATAGCAATGTGTTATCATCAAATTCTGTTTCTTGTTAGGATATCAGCAGTAATGCAGAAAAGAGCTTACACAAAATCCGGAGCGATTTCTCCATAACAGGAAACAAATATTTAAGGTCTGCCATTGCAAAAATAGCCGAATATGTCAAACAGCGCTTACAAAAAAAAAAAAATCACACTGACCACTCAGATGTTTCCCCAAGGATGACGGCTTGGGCAACAGATCCAGAAGGGTGTCTAGTGGAGGCATCTAGAGGGAGAAGTTGGAACTAGTCTCCTGCCACCCGCCAGAAATTTTTTGGGTAGGTACTTACCTTTAGATTACTGGTCGGAGGTACCTACCCCCCTCATATATTACATTTAGGCAGGTCCGGTATTTTCATCTCCGGTTAAACAACCTGTTAATTTAACTGTCAATTAAAGGAAAAACACAACATTGTTCTTGTAACCGACAATTAGCTCAACCGGCAGTTTAACCAGAAATGAAAATATCGGGCTGTAATCAGAATGTAAAAAGTTGGTATATTATATTCCTTTTTTTGCATTCGAACGATATAATTTATCTATGTTCTTTTATTTCAAACAGAAAAATGCAACATTTATTAAATATTTATTTATTTATTTATTTATTTATTGTAATTATTCAACAGGAACTGGTTCCCAATTACAGAATAATATAAACACGTAATAATATACAGAGAGTAAATGTAACAAATTTTCCCAAAGTTTTAATCAAACCATTAAACAATAATAAATAAGAATAATATATACTAGAAAAATACAAATATGAATATAAATTTTAAATATGATATAGAATTATTCAAATGCAAAGGTAAAAGTAAGAAAAATGAATAAAGCAAACGTAAATTACAAATTGCTAGGCAATAATTCAGCGAGTTTTCTTTTAAACATTGAAAAACTGTCTGAAAAATCTAAACTATCACCATAAGTATTAAAACTGTTGCAAATACTGTGTATTGGCGAATTGAAGTGATAATTTGTTCGTGAAAAGTTTAAAAGAAAGGTAGCTGAAGTTCTAGTATTACAAGGTCGCACAAAGAAATTTATTTGAGACAACAAATTCGGATCATTGATGTTATTGTTGATTAATTTGTATAAAAAATATAATTGCTGTTTGAAGCGACGTGTCTCAAGCGATTCCAAGCTGAACAGAGACAACAAACATTTATATTCGAGGTCGGGCCAGGCACGGAATAAACGATGATACCAGTGCTTGCAAAACTTTTTTTGTACGTTTTCTAAATTGAAAATGATATACTTAAGAAATGGATTCCAGACAACACAACAATACTCAAGTTTGCTTCGAACCAATGAGATATATAAGTTATATAAGCATTGCTTGTTATTGAAATCATAAGTTGTGCGCAAAATGAAGCCAATGACTTTATATGCAGAAGATACAATTTGAGTAGCATGTGGAGAAAAAGTCATTTTCATATCAAATGTTACACCTAGGTCTTTTTTAGTTTTTACCCTTGACAGAGAAATGCCCCCAAGAGAATAGTTAAAATCAATTGAACATAACTTTCTGGAGAACGTCATTGTTTCACACTTATTTAAATTGAAATATAATTTGTTAACTAAACTCCATTCAAAAATTTTATCAAGATCATTTTGTAATTTATGACAATCATTGATACTGCAAACTTGATGAAACAATTTGAAATCATCAGCAAACAGTAAACATTTGGAGTATCTAATAACATCAACAATGTCATTGACAAATAATAAGAAAAGCATGGGTCCTAGGATTGAGCCCTGGGGTACTCCTGAGGGAGCATAGTAAAAATCAGAAGTGAAACCATCTACAAAAACATATTGCTTTCTAAGATGTAAATAAGACGCAATTAAATTTAGAAAATTTGTACTAAAACCAAGACGAAACAGTTTTAAAATAAGTATATTATGTGAAACAGTATCAAACGCTTTAGCGAAGTCAGTGAATATACAATCTACTTGATTCTTAGTTGCAAAAGCGTTTGATACGTATTGCGTAAACGTTGTTAAATTGGAAACTGTTGACCGCCCAGGAACAAATCCATGTTGATAAATACTAATAAGATGTGTTGTTTGATATTGAATGTTTTTAAATAATATGTGCTCAAAAATTTTTGCAAAAATACTTAAACATGAGATAGGTCTATAATTACAGAATTGAGTTTTGTCACCTGATTTAAAAATAGGGCATATTTTAGCAATTTTCCATTGATCAGGAAATGATTGAAACTTGATACATAAATTGAAAAGATCGCAAAGTACTTGTGAAAATAATTCAGCACAACCCTTAACTATAAATATTGGTACGTTGTCTGGCCCAACTGACCTTGAATTACTTTGTGCTTTTATAGCATCAATCACATCAGTAGGAGTAATGATATTTAAAGAAATAAAAGTATTATTAAAAGAAGTGAAATCATAACAAACACTAGTATCATCATCAGAAGTAAATACACTTTTGAAAAAAGTAGCAAAGCCTTCCGAAATTTCAGAGCCGCCAGTACAAGTTACATCATTACAAAACATGGTTGTGGGTATACCGTTATTACATTTTTTACTATTCACAAAGTTCCAAAAATTAGAGGGATTGTTATTAGACAGAATATTATTTTCCATTTCGTTAATATAGTTCTTGTATAGTGTATGAGAGAGTGCTTTACACTTACTGCGGGTAGATTTAAAATTTTCGAAGTGAATTGACAGATTTGTTCTGTTATAGAGTTTTCTATAAGAATCTTTAGTTTTAATCAATGATATAAGTTCACCATTAAACCATGTTGGATATTTACTCTTACGCCTTTTAATTTTTGGAACAGTGGAATCAAACACATTAAAAAGTACATTATAAAAAGAATTCACAGCAGAATCAACATCTGTACACTCAAGTAAACAATTCCAATCTGTGTGACTCAACATGTCATACAAAAGTTCATAATTACCATTTTTAAATTGATAATAAGTATCTGATTTGAAACAAGATTTTGATTTAGTATTAAGCATAACAGACAAATCAAAAATTATTGCTGGGTGATGAAGATCTTCAGGTAAAACTGGTTCAATACAACGTATAATATTACAAACAAAGTTCGATACTACAACATCGAGTAAACGCCCATAATTATTATGTATGTGATTATATTGTTTCATATTTAATAATTTTAAAGTATTAATAAAATTAAATACATTAATATCAAAAATTGTATTGTCATTGTAAACATCGCTTAATTTAGTTAGGTTGAAATCACCAACAATTACTGCTTTACATTTATGAATAAATGGAAGAGCAACAAGAGTATCAAACAAACATTCATAAGTTTCAGAATTGGCATCGGGAGGAATATAAATACAAATTAAATACACAGGTGAACTAAGAATATGAGAGGACAGTTTGACACCTAACAATTCTATATTTGGCAAAATACATGGAACGAAAAAACTTGTTGGAGTCAGTGTGGATTTAGCTGCAATGAGTACTCCTCCCCCTCTCTTCTTCATCGTTCTCACCTGGTCTCTGTCGGTGCGGAATATCAGGTAGCGCCGATCAATTAATTCAGCATCAAAAACATTGTCCTTGAGCCAAGTTTCAGTAAATATTAACACGTCATAATTCATAGTCAACACATTTCGATAAAGTTGAGATAGCTTTGTGTTTAAGCCACGCACATTTTGGTAGTATACACTTATCGGATTGGCTAATACACTGTTACTATTTAGTTTTTTGCTTTTAATATGGTAGGAATACCCTTCACATATTTTATAATATAATTTTTATTGCCGTCACTATTTAATTTATTAAGCTCTTCTTTAAGTAGGGCAAAATGCTCACGTTGACGGACAGTTTTATCGTTGGTGATGGATACTTTGGAGAATTTTGTACAGTTTTTTAGACTTTTAATATTTTTAAAAATTTGAATTACGAAGTTAGAACTTTTAAAGCATACCTTCACTAACCTTGGTTTAGAATTATTATTATTAGTTTTTCCCAAACGTTTAAAGGAAAAGTCAGTAGCACTTATGTTGGGGGAAATTGTTGACAGGACTTCCGTAACTACTTGAATATCCTGTTGGGAGTTTTCAGGGAGACCATGAATAAGAATATTATTCTCCCGATATTTTCTGTCATTGATTTCGGCGATAATTTCTTCAAACGCAATACATTGTTCGAGCTTAGTTTTATTCTTTATTTCCAAATTAGTTTTCAACTCATTAATATCGGCCTGTAGAGTTAAAATAAGTTTCTTCAATTCCAAAAATTCAGTTGATGATTTGCTATCAGGCGTAGGTTGAGTAGAATTACATTCATTACAAAAACATCTCTCATTTTTTTTCGAACGTAAAATGCGAGAATCAGTTTGGGTCACATCAGCGCAATCGGAGTGAAAATATTGACTGCATCCAGCACATTTCAACGCTGAATTTGAATCGTATGTAGTGTTACAGGATTTACAATCAAGAGGCATTTTAAGCACCGCTAAAGTGAAACGGTAGGAATAAAGATTCAGCTGTAATGCTTGCTGGAACTTGCCAAACTGGCAAAAGTTACTTTTTAAACACGAGATAGGAAAAAAAATCACAAAACTGGAGCATCTAGCTGATTAACGGAAATCCATATAGCTCACTATATTAAACGCACTTTTGCACACAGTTCAACACAATTCTTAACAATTAAATTGAAGAATATACCATGAAATAAAGAAAATAACACGGAGTAAACGAAACTCACAACTCACTGTATGAAATAAAAATATATAGAATAATAACAATAGTTACCTATGTTGTGAGATCTATTTTATAATAAAAGTATCTTTATAGTTATTAACGTCATTTGGCTGATATGAGGCAATTAACGGACGCGGCTGAGGTTTATAATCACCCGACTTCGTTATTTGCATATCGTCCGTCTGGCGTTAAAGATTTTTCGTAATAACATTTAGGAATAATAAAAAAATAATGAAATACTTCTCTTTTGGCATACTGAACAACTATTTTGTTGATTTATAAATTCTCCTTGACAACGGTCCATCAGGATGTTGTGATGTTTGTAGGAACACTTGATCCTTAATTGTAGTAGACTGTTATAAAAAATAACCGCCGGAGGCCGTTATTTTTATCTTTTCACTTTTGTTTTTAGTCCTGTTATATCACAGTAAGAGTATGTTATTACGAAAAAGAAATAAAGTTACCTGATATGAGAAATAGAAACCTTTGTATGTATGAATTCCAGGAATGTCTGGACTCTGAACGTAAATATAAATTTTAGCACGTGAATGGTTTATCGGATTCATGGCAATACAAATTATGGAAAATAGTTTCACTTTATGTTTCCAATAAGCATTCATCCACAGAAATTTGAACATGGAGAACTTTGCTGCTAAATCCAACTTTATGATTTAATTTTCGTTTAAAAGTTCAGCACCAGGTGGTATTTTACGTCGGTACTAAAGCATCTCCCGTGATGAGGCTGATTATTACGAGACTGATCAAAGAGATACGATACATCCGGCAACCCTGTGACAGCTGCATGGCAACATCGCCTCCCCGTGTTAGCTAATCTGGACATTTCGCGTTATTAAACGCAGCCATGTTGCCATGCATGCGATACTATGTTGCTTGTCTACCAGACACTGTAGTAAAGGTATTTTATTGCAACTGTGCAGAGATATTGAGTTATATCTATGTTTTATGAAACGTAAAGAGGAGTAGGAAATTAAGGATGAGATTAATTTTAGTTTAGGTTGTTTTTTACTGTAAGCTAAATTGGAAATGTTTATTTCCTAACGTAGGTAATGAGTTTCCTAGAAAGATGTTGAATGTTGCCAACTATTCTGTACATTGAAATAAAACATTCCATTCGTGAACAAATTAGAAGCATTAAAGCTGTTAAAATGTCTATACCGGGTTAATTAAAAATATGGAGACGGCGATTTATTGTCGTTATTATTCATTTTAGGATATTATGTTCAATACAAAAGTTTTTTAAGAAATTTTGATCTACATTTGAGAATACTTGAATTTTGTTTTTCTTCAATTGTTTTTGAGTTACGCTTCTCCGTGTAATTTTTTAAATGTGAACCCGTTAATTTTACTCTACCATTCGATAGAGCGTTTTTACCTTCCGTCACCTTTAGGTAAGGAAGGTATTGTCTTTGGTCAAAAAATTCGGTGGTGAGTTTTTAATGAATAAGCACGTTTTAGGGTCCGTATAATACGAATTTACTATTTTTAAGATGATGTCTGTATGTATGTGTGTGTGTGTGTGTGTGTGTGTGTGTGTGTGTGTGTGTGTGTGTGTGTCCGTATGTGTGTGTGTCCGTGTGTGACAAATTTTTCTCCGACGATAACTCCAATACTACAATTCCAAAAATTATAATTCTTTCGTATTCCTCATCTGTACAACCATATGAAGAGTTGATTAGATTTTGGTTATAATTGATCCACCGGAAGTACCCTTATTTGAAGTTTTTAACAGTTTTTCTTAAAAAAACGCAGTTAAATATTGTTTTTTGACATTTTGTTATTATACATATTAAAGAAAATATTCTTCTCTATACAGTTTGATCATACATTTTCCTTCATATTCAATATATGTGGATTTAAAGCATTATAAAGAAATTAATTTTCAAAAATTAGTCAGCTTTGCTGCATGGAAACAGCTGATGTTGATATATTAAAAAAATTCTAATTGACAGATGTCAGTTGCAAGTGCAAAACCAAATATGGAAAGTGTAGAATCACAAAATTGGTATGTCATAGTGCTCCTCGCAAGTGACACGCAGAGAAAGGCCAAAGAGAAGATGGAAGGACTGTATGGCAGAAGACTGAAAGGAATGCCTGTGTCAAGGAAGGTTTTGTGCTGGCCACAACAGATTTTTTCTCTTTACAACAGTATTTTTGTTTTTTTTTTTCAGTATTTTCAGTATTTTAATAACATTTTTACAAGGAAAAACATCGGTTTAAGTATTTACGAATAGTAGGTACATCTAAGATAGACAAAAGCGAAGCGATAAACAAACTCGAGCGATGTAACATTATCAGTGGTTTTTGTGTACGTCAAACACATTTGTGACCGACAACTTTATTGGAAATAATTTTGTCTATCTTAGATGTATTTACTATTCGTAAATACTTGAACCGGTGTTTTTCCCTGTAAAAATGCTATTAAAATAAATTGAAAAGAAAAGAAAAACAAAAATACTGTTGTAAAGACAAAAAAAAAACGCTCTATCGAATGGTAGAGTAAAATTAACAGGTTCCCATTTTAAAAAAATCACGCGGACAAGCGTAACTCAAAAACAATTGAAGAAAAAAACAATTCAAGTATTCTCAAATGTAGATCAAAATTTCTTAAAAAACTTTTGTATTGAACATAATTTCCTAAAATGAATATTAACGACAATAAATCACCGTCTCCACACTTTTAACTAACCTTGTATGTATAACTAATATATTACTCAAATATTATTTAAAATTTAAACGTACTTATATTAGGTATTGAATTGAGAGTAATGCACTGTACTCTGAATATACGAGTAGTAAAATTATATCTATTAATCTTGGGTACTGGTTTTAGTTTAAATATAATTTTACTCTATTTAGAGTGCAATACTCTCATTTCAATACCTATCAACTACAAAAACACGAACTCCTTCAACAAACAGTACTTATATTACTTTATCTGCAGGTATTTTACTGACCCTTCGTAGGTATACACAATATTTAATAACAGCTAAATTGTCACTTTAGTTTATTCTAAAATTTTTAAGAACGTTTTGGTGTTACATGGGTGTGATAAGAGTTGCCTGTTTGTAAGCGTAGCCGTTAAAGTATGCACACTTGCTTGCTTGGCCACACGACCTTACAATGGGTTACTTGCGTGTATTTTTTTATTTAATATTTTTGAAGAAAATATAAAAGCTTGCTACCCACATCCTTTCTTTTGACAAAATTTTTGTTAATTGGCCAGAAAAAATGAATGAAATTTAAATAATTAAATAACCGCCATGAATAACTTAGAATTACGCCGCACCAATGAATGCCATAGCAACAGCATGTGGGGATAATATAAACATGACAGATCACCTGTTTGACGATTAAAAAGTTTGGTGGTTTTTAAATTTTACTAGACGCACTGGATTTTTAAGAAGTTGCCTTTCAATGTTCCAAAAGTAAAGGGTCTCGGTAGAAGCTACATCTGGACTAGAAAATGACCCTTGAAATACCGGTCAAACTATTAATCACTTGTCATTTGACCAACAGTATTCCACAGTTTTAAGTTTATATTTAAAATAGCCGAAGCATTTTGTAGAAAGTTCTAACCGTTTGTGTATATTTTATAATTTGTTGAAAATGTAAACCGGCCGAATTATTATGAGTTTACTTTTCTTAAAACTTTTTAACTTGCATTATACCTTTTATACAACTATAATTTACTGACGTTTATGCAACGTTAGTATCAGGCAGGTGGGGAATCTATTCAGCTAATTTACAACGTTTTTTTAAATACCAAAAAACTTTCTATTATCACTTAAGTATCACTTACATGCAATATATATATTTTGCATGGACTATAATATGTTGGTTTCATTAAAGCTAATTGTTAAAGAGATATATTTACTAATAAAACTATAATGTGGGTTACTATTAAAACTATAATACAGATTTCTCAGCAAACTATTTTTTCTACCGTAAAATTATATTTTATCATATCACGAGTCGTATAAGTAATCTAAGCATGACTATGTTGTATAGTTATATGTACCAAGACTTGTAATGTCTTCTGCAACTTTTTGGATTTAAGATCATCTTTATAAAGATAATATATAAAAATTCAGTTTTTACATATCTTTTGAACTCATTTTATAAACAAACTTATTTTTACTCTGAAATATTATATTGTACTTCGAAAAAAATCAAGGGACATTATAATATCCTAAAATAAATAAAAGAAAATTTATTATATTTATGACAAATTGATTTTTGTAATTTTTTTTTTTTTTTAATCATTTGATATAATGAATAGAGTATATTATAATAAACCATGTGGAAGAATGATTACTTGCGAATCTTAATTTAAAAACAATAAAAAATTAATTTATACAAAATTTTCCAAAATGGCTTCTAAACTAGTTTCTGTTGAAATGAATAAATATGGCGGTACATGTTATATTTCGTTATTTCAGTTATAATAACTTCCTAAGAACTATTTTAAATCCAGTTTTTTAGTTGATGCATTAAGTTACTAAGAAACTATATTCCCATTGTTTACCGTTGAAAATAAAACTGTTATTTTTGCAGTTATTTAAAATTATTGCAATAAATTTTTAAAACTTTTATAAAACAGTAAACTAACTAATATATGTAATATATGTAAACTTTAATGCATCTACATATACTAAATAATTATTTTTAAACTGTTTTATAAAACTTTAATAAACCTATTTATAAATAACTGTCAATTACGTTTCTAACACTTCCTTTAATTTAGTGCGAAAGACGTTAATAAAACTGAAAATATAGACGCCAATGAAACTTAAATATAAAAAGTTTTAATAACTATTATGTGACCAAATAATAAGTACCATACATCATATCTTCGTATTGTGGTTTAAAAGACTAGAAAAAAGTTGTACAAGACAAAATAACTTAAAAGTGTTATAATTGTAAGTTGCAGTAACAACATTATTAGTTATAATGTCTTAATAAAAACTCTGTGTTCCTTGGGGTAGATATACACTAAGTGTATGTTAACATTAATTTAAAGCTAGGAATTTGGGCCCAATTCATCATCATAATCATCATTTGTGGATTTTGTCTTCGCACAAGTCTCAGCGGAAATGCTGCCTCCATACCAGTCTGTCTTGCCGTCGTGTGCCTCTCCAGCCCCTCCGTCCTTAATATCTATTAACTTCTTAATTGAAGCTAGTCGTCGAAAAGCATATGAATTTGGATCTTCATCTTGATGATCAAAGAAAAACTATATCTGTAAAGAATTTGAGATGTCGATTTGAATTGCATGGCCTTTGAACTCAAGCAGGTTCAGAACATGAGATGGTTAGTAAAGTTAAGAGATTGTTTAAACTTTTAATCATGTTGAAAGTAGAAGAAATAAAAATGCGACAAATTTAGATTCAATTTCAGTGCATGCATAACTACATGAGGAGCTCTAAGGCGTAAGGCGATACGCCTCTATGCATGTTGTATCTTATGACCATATTTCTGTAAATAGCAAAAATTACGCTCTTTGTTCATAATGTATAAATTTCAAAATTAAGTATATAGGTACAGATCATACCACAAACGGTATAAAGTATTTTTATGCTGACTTTTCTTTATAAGAAGGAAAATTTTTATGTAATCTACTTATCTAATAAAGGAAAACAATAGGGGATTCCAGCTCAATCGAATTAAAGGAAAGTAGTAGAAAAATACGAATGTATATGCTGAATAACGAATATTAATAAAAAAAATTAAATAGTATAATTAAAATATTTCGGAAATATCGAGTTTTTGGGGCTAACATTCCTGTACTGCAGTTTTCAAATAGTTTTTATTTTAATATAAATTTCTTGCATCTTGCATTAAACTTAATAATTTAAATACACTTGTAATTATAAAGTATGTAGACATATACAGCATTATAATATTCATTTACTTTATGTAAATATAACTTAAAATAGCATATATTTCAAGAATATTTAGGTCCATGATGCATACAAACACATGTGCGTGACGTCACGTCAATCTTTTCAAAATTCGAGAGACCATAACTCGCTTATTAATTGGAATTTTTTCACCGGATTTTCATCAATAGTCTTAGTTTTCCTTATACTTTCAGATGAAATTATAAAAAAGGTCGAATCCCCCATTGAATAAAATAATATTTTATTTAGTTATTTCAAAAGTCCTTACCCACTTTTTATAGCCAATCAAAGATATTTTCATTCTTGTTCTGTCAAAAGCAAATTTTTAACATTTTTCATGTATCATCCATATTGCTTTAGTCTGATTTATAGTTTGCACAGAAAAGAATGGAGAACAGGAATAGATTTTTTTAAGATCATTTATAGATTGCATAGAATAGAAGACTTTGGAATAGAATGACGTCACTTTTGTGTAACTTTTACACTAAATTAACTATATTTATTGGTGATTTGAATAATGTCATTGTTTGTTTTTTAGTGTTGCCACAAGACCAAGACCGGTCTTGGTCTTGGTCTCGTCTCGTCTTGGTCTTGTCGAGACGAGACCATCATTTGGTCTCGACTAGAAAAGTCGAGACGAGACGAGACCAGTATCAAGTCTTGTCGAGAAAGTCTTGAGTCTCGACAAGACTCTCGACTTCAGTTCAAAGGTATTTTTTTAAAACATATATTCTAAAAGTGCTTCAAAAATTGAGAATATTGCTGTAAATACTGTTCGAAATTTCATATAAATAAGAGAGATATTAATTTTTCAAATTTTGTAATTTTCTACTTTCATAGTTGTGTTCCAAAAACATTAATTTATGTAAATATGATGTATTCCTTATTCATCTAAATAATTCAAATGTAACTTTTAAATGAATTTACAATGCAGGTGGGATGAAATGAAAGAAATATAAATTTAGAATTCTTATGTTATTTTAATGCACCAATATTTTAATTAAATTAAAATCAACCTTTATTTTATAATATACATGTTTTATATGTATAAATATGTTGATTTTAATTTATTTTTTGATTAATTCTCAATTAAAATATTGGTACAACTGACTATAACTTGGAAACTATTTCCAATTTTCAAATAGCACAAAAATTACATTTGTGGTGCATTCTCCACGTTAGCAATGTACTTCAGTTTTATTTATTAAATTAATTTATTATAACAAAGTAACGTTCCCTTCAAATATACAGTATTTCTCATTTCTAAAGAATCTAATGTGATTCTTAGAATTTTACGGAAATGCAGACAAAGATTTTACGATCCTAGGGTAATTCCCGGTTTAAAACAACCATATTGTACTTGTTCAACGGACGTACTTCTTATTCGCCTAAATATTTCACTTCATTCAAACTTATGAATACATATTGCGAATTAAAATAAAACATTTTCTAGTGTTCTCATTAAATGCCAATAAAAAAATTATGGTATCGTATATAAATAAAAATTTGGAAAATATGTACTTCAAAAGATAAAAGTTTATGTATCTATTATGTGATGTATAATGAAAGTAAAACTTTATCTCAATAAAGTGAAATGTAAGGGACATTGTTAAAATATGTAGTTACAGGTATAACAATTTGGGAAATTTGGTATCTGACATTCTAAGAAATAGGTATTAAACATTTCTCGTAAAAACACGTGCAAAATACAAGTACACTTTCCTCGCCCGGTGTCATTGGTCATAAAGGCCTTTGTTTTCTTTTCGGCGTATTTTAATCTAAGGTTCAGTTCAACTGGGTATTATAAAACACAGGAATTAGGGATATCCTTGTCCTGAGATTGTAATTCATAATTTTTTGTTCATTCATATTTTCTTATTTTCAGCTTCGTTGATAAAATTGTTGCCAGAATATAATTAATAAAAATAAGCATAATGTAAAGATTAGAAAAGTTTGTAAGGAAGTGATATTTTTGGAAAAACCATTGCTTTGTCCCCCATCCCTTAAGTTTTATAGTCAGTATGATCATCATATAACGTTACCTCAAAACATAACTCAAGGTCAAACTTTTGAAATAAAACAGCGGTTCTCAACCTGTAGTACACGTACCAGGAGATACGCGAAAGTCTAAGTTTTAGTTATCTACTTATTTAACATTATTTAAAAAAAAAAAAAAAGCGAAAGAAGTTACTTTTTGGGGATTTTTATCCATTTACTTACTGCTCCATTTAAACATATACATATCTATTTAACTATTGCTAACAATAGAAATGCATTCTGTAGTTAAGGAATTGAAATTATATATTTTATGTTTAGTAATGATAAACAACAGTCGATATATACGTATATTTTCATATTAATTGTTTGAAGAGCTGAAGTATCAAGTTGATGATATTCATGGAAAACTTAATAATAAATATCTCAAATATTATTTGGAATTTTTTAATCGCGATTGTACTGCTTTTCTTAGAATTTTATGTACTATTAGACACGATTATTAAAAAAATTATTAATGGGGGCAAAGTCGAGAGTCTTGTCGAGACTCGAGACGAGACGAGACTGACATCAAGTCTCGTCTCGACAAGACCAAGACGAGACCACTCTAGTCGAGACCAAGTCAAGACCAAGACGAGACCGACCCCAAGTCTCGTCTCGTCTCGACTTCTGGCAACACTATTGTTTTTGATATAAAATATGGTATTTCTGCAAAAGAACTGTTTTCTACATAAAGTTTTTACGTTAGGGGATGGGCCAAAAGTACTGATCTTTATATATATCTGGATAGCGGACGCAATGTTATACCTTTGTGACTATTTGAACGCCGCCATTTTGGAGGATTTCAGCTCAATTTTAGTTGGAGATAGAAATCTTTGTAGCTACATTAAAGTAGTGTTGGCAAAATGTAAATTTTCCAAAATGAAATATTTCGAACAATGGAAATTTACCGGAAATATTTCCTTAATGCTAATGAAAGTTTCCAAAATAAATTCCTGGGAATATTACCAGAAAGTTTCTGCGGGAATTTTTCTTTCTAACATAACCTATTTCAAGTACTTTGACAACGTCTTTGTTGACAAACAAGTGTGCACGTGTGTTTGTTATTTGCAAAATGGGAAAAAAATATCGTTGGCTTGGAATTATTTTATAAAATCATGTGTTGGCAAGAAGACCCAGGAAACACACACTTATATGATACATAACAATCAAGGATAAATCACATTACAATTCTTTCGTTCTTTGATTTATCCTTGATAGTTATATATCATATATGTGTGTGTTTCCTGGGGAGATACGCAGAATTTAAATTTTGTCATGCAAAATATTTAGCAAACGCTACAATAATGACAAAACATATTTTTAAATGCAGATCTTGCCCGAAGTCAGAAAAAAATAAACTAAAATCAGATAAAAGTACTATATTTCCTAGAAAATTATAGTTTAAACAATATAATCATTTAAAATATATCGTGTTCTGAACTACGTTTGGGGGTTACATTATTTGTTAAATTTCTTTTCTATCCTGAACTAATTTAACTGTGTAGGTAATATGTACTGTGTATTTAATGAAATTATAACGCTTTTTAATATATTCTAATAATATATCAATGTAATATATAAGTATTTGTTCGTAATGAGTACAATAATATTTTATCAGTTTTGAAAACCTAAAGGAAACTCTCTGGAAAGTTTCAGCTGAATTTACTGGGAATATTTACCAAAAGACCGGTGAAGATTTTGGGAAAAAAAATATAAAACTTTTTTAATTAATTTACTACAACTTTGTCACTGTATATTAGGGTCTATCTTGTAAGGAAGAAAAGTTTCTTGTGCTGCAAAATCCAAAATAAACGTGTTCGAAAGCTAGTTTTTATTATTTTTCTTATCATTTTAGAAACAAATATGAAGTTTTTCTTACATAAGCACATTCCCAAAACATAAATAAATAATAATCTGAAAAAATCCGTACGATATCTCCAATAGCTACAAATATATGAGAAGTTTAAGTTAAAAATTATGAAGACCTTTAATTGAGATGATTTTTTCAAGAAATATGAATTTTCAAATGTTCGCAATGAGAGAACATTGTGACTAACACCATTAAATTTGTTGGAATATTTCCTATAAGATCACGTAACTTTTAACTTTAAAGTAGCTACAAAGGTCTTTCTACCTCCAACTAAAATTGAGCTGAAATCCTCCAACATGGCGGCATTCAAATAGTCACAAAACGCTGTATTTAACCTGGCCTCTGCACGCTATCCAGATATGAATAGAGATCAGTGGCCAAAAGCAACGAAATCACAAGTCTCACGAATATTATCGGAGCAAGCCGAATGGAATGGAATAGAATAAGAAACTAGCGTAAACTCGGCTACGCCGAGTATACCCTAGGACTCCGCCGATAGTGTTTTTTTAATAGTTTTACGTACATCCAATCCGTTTAGGAACAATTTAAATGCAAAGTGCTAACGCTAAGGGTCTTTCAAAATATTTTTTTCCCGCCCACCCAAACAACCCACGCCACCTGCCCACCCAAACTGCTCACGCAACCTGCACACCCAAAATGCCCACTCAAACAGCCCACGACGACATGGTTCTGACAACTTTAAACAAAGAACAAAAGCCGATAGAGCTGTCAAATTTTTGACACTTCTGCATGACAGCCCTTGACGAACCCTCTCATTAGATACCAAACACGACATGGTTCTGACAACTTTAAGCAAAAAACAAAAGCCGATCGAGCTGTCAATTTTTTGACATTTCTGCATGACAGCCCTTGACGTTACCTTTCATTTGATACCAAACACGACATTGTTCTGACAACTTTAATCAAAAAACAAAAGCCGTTCCAGCTGTCAAATTTTTGACATTTCTGCATGACAGCCCTGGACGTTACCTTTCGTTTGATACCAAACACGACATGATTCTGACAACTTTATGCAAAAAACAAAAGCCGATCGAGCTGTCAAAATTTTGACATTTCTGCATGGCAGCCCTCGACGATACCTCTCATTTGATACCAAACACGACATGGTTCTGACAACTTTAAGCAAAAAACTAAAGCCGATCGAGCTGTCAAATTTTTGACATTTCTGCATGACAGCCCTTGACGTTACCTTTCATTTGATACCAAACACGACATGGTTCTGACAACTTTAAACAAAAAACTAAAGCCGATCGAGCTGTCAAATTTTTGACATTTCTGCATGGTAGCCCTTATCGATACCTCTCATTTGATACCAAACACGACATGTTTCTGACAACTTTATGCAAAAAACAAAAGCCGATCGAGTTGTTAAATTTTTGACATTTTCGCATGACAGCCCTTGACGATACCTCTCATTTGATACCAAACACGACATGTTTCTGACAACTTTATGCAAAAAACAAAAGCCGATCGAGTTGTTAAATTTTTGACATTTTCGCATGACAGCCCTTGACGATACCTCTCATTTGATACCAAACACGACATGTTTCTGACAACTTTATGTCATAAAAAAACAAAAACCGATCGAGCTGTCAAAATCTTGATATTGCAGTATTTGTGTTTTACTTAGTTACTTATGGCAACACTTTCTCGTATATTTATGATTAAAATTTATTATGTTTTTTTATTAGTAGCTTGGAAATTAATTGACTAACTTCACAGTAATGCAGTTAGGAATATTTGTTTTTCACTTATGGTATATTTCGTAACACTTGTGTACCGACTTCACATTGATCTAGTTAGGAATATTTGTTTTATACGTACTTACCTAGTTACTTATGGAATGTTTGGCAACACTTTCGAAGTGGACATGAACCACGGACATGAACCATCAATAATTATAAATTTTAAATATGTTTTAGGCCATTTTTACTATTGTGAAATAATTGCCCATTCTCATCATTCATGTTTATGAATTTAACTTCTTTCAAATTGTCCTCATTTCAAAAATATTTTCATTTAAAGGTTCTGATTGACATGTCAAACAATCTTTCTCCTAGGGCTCCGCCGATAGTGTATTATAATAGTTTTACGTACGTCCATTCCGTCTAGGCACCATTTTTATCAATTTCATATCCAAATTAGTTTCCATTTAAATACATGCCTTTTTCGTCGGTCAGCAACTATTTTGTCAATGGAAACAGTGAGTACATGTGTTACTGTACGGTCATATTCACTGAATTATAACCTTTTCTACTTCTCTGTCATAAAAAGCAAACCGTATTACCTGTAGATGAATATGTTTTCAAATTTAACGTCAAGGATATACAGTGTGTCCCATTTAGAGGTGCCACCATTGGGATCTCGAGAACTATAAGAGATACGATGTCGGTTAAATGGAACTTTTTATGCGCCTTTGGGAGGCCATCTCAGATGTGCTTTTATTTTTCCAAAAATTCTCATAGGGCACTAGATAATGACGGAAAACTGAATATTGTTAATTTTTTCTTTTTCAAATAACTTCTAAACTATTAATAATTGAGAAAAAAGTTTCAAATACAAAAGATAGATATTTTTATTAACTAACCAGTGGCGTACGGAATAAATTTTTATATCCGTAAATTTTTGAGATATAACACAAACTTATATTTTTTTAAATGGAACCCATATCTGATTTTAGTCTCAAAAAAATAAATATTTTTTTCTCTTTTCAACGATGTAAGGGTTATTATGTTTTATATTTGTTTTGCCTTCAAAATTATTATTTTTTCCTTACAATTATTTTGAAAATATTGGTAGATTTCTATTTGGAAATACTCCTTGTATTTAAATAATTTATTTCGTTAGAAAATTTTGGTCAAAATTCGTATCAAATTAATTTTTATAATATTTTGTATCTGGTCGCCCTTGGCTCATCATAGTGTAATTTGTAATTAAGAGTCTAGAATAAAAATGTTAAATAATAAAGGCATAAAACAAATTATTTTGATCAAATACAATATAATTAATAAAAATAATAATGTTTTTTTGGGAAATAATAATAAAATTCAGGAAAATAAAGAGAAAAATTAAATTTTAGGAGCAAAGCAAATATAAAACATAATAACCCTTACATCATTGAAAAGAGAAAAAAATATTGATTTTTTTGAGATCAAAATTAGATATGGGTTCCATTTAAAAAAATATAAGTTTGTGTTATATCTCGAAAATTTACGGATATAAAAATTTATTTTGTACGCCACTGGTTAGTTAATAAAAATATCTATCTTTTATATTTGAAACGTTTTTCTCAATTACTAATAGTTTAGAAGTTATTTGAGAAATAAAAAATCAACAATATTCAGTTTTTCGTCATTATCTAGTGCCCTATGAGAATTTTTGGAAAAACAAAAGCACATCTGAGATGGTCTTCCAAAGGCGCACAAAAAGTTCCATTTAACCGACATTGTATCTCTTATAGTTCTCGAGATCCCAATGGTGGCACTTCTAAATGGGACATACTGTATATGAATTATTAATTACCATTTAAATAGAGAAAATAATTATAAAATACCTTTCATTATACTATTATATGCGTAATAATCGTTCCATAAAAAATATGTATCCACTTTTAACTGATATTTACACATTTCTTATAATGGTTTGTCACCAACATTGACATGTCAAATGTGATAGATGACATCGTTTTTCTTAATTTTGTACATGTAGACTTCGATCGATTGTTTCAAAAAGCCAAAATCGCACCTTTAAAAATATTTTACACAAAAACTGTGCACCGTACAGAAAAATGACCTATTACCAGGAAATCAAGTTGAGTTATTCTCTACATCCTAAAATTTTTTTCATTAAAATCGCTCTTACCGTTTAGTCTGTACAGGCGAACAAAATTTTCGCGATCGTCTTGATGAATTCAAATATATATAGAAATATATATAGATAGTGAATTAAATTATTTAGTATAAAAGATAAAATTTGGTTACCTATATCCTATTCTATTCCATTCTGTGCAAGTATAAATAGTTCCATGCATTTACATAGTTTTATATTTCTGTTCTCTGTGCTGTTTTGTTATATTCTATTCCATTCTATTCTATGCAATCTATAAATCAGGCTTTACTCCAAAATTTTAAATATCACAATCATCTTTTCAAAGGTAATTTATTTCACTGTCCTCTTATGTCACGAAATTTACGAATATTTACATGTGCTTTATTTAATTCATTTTCTTGTACACAAACTCAAAACTGTTTTAAATATAATCAAACATTGTAACTATGCAGACAAATATCACATTAACTTGACATCCAGCAAAAAATACTTTTGTCAGTTATTTCCGTTTTAAGGTAGGTTATGCAAAAGGGGCTGTCCTTAAATTAAGTAACGCTTCAAGGGGGGTGGGGGAGTCCACAGTAGCGTTACGCAGCGTTACGAGGGGGTGGGGGAGGGTTAATGTGTGCGTTACGTAACGATAAAATATAATTAGAAAAATATTGTTAAACTTGCTTTAATAGTTTTCAAACATTCAAATTTCGGGCTGCTAATTCGTATATGCAAGCAGTAGTTTGTTTTCAATAACAGTCATCAGATGCCGGGCACAGTTCAAGTTTGTACCAGTATCAACAATTGCTTAATTTTGCGTTACGTAATTTAAGGGCGGCTTTGATGCTACTACACACTATTACATTTGCATACCAGCACAAGAGATTATTTTTTGATAGATCATAATGATGTAACAAAATTAATTATGGAGATATTGTGGGATAGTGAGACCTCGATAATTTTCGACTAGACATTGAATAAAATTGAAAAACTTTGTGAAAACATGTATTTTACAGCGATTTGATTTGAAATACCTTTAAATAAATCTGTACAACATGCTGGGCACAAATAATCTTTGTAAAAAACCTGACACAATTAATACCGCACCCTTCATCTCAAATTAATTAAATCTTCATTCCCTCAAACAATAGCCTGTAATTTATTTCTTTCACAATTCCCTTCTTTGTTTATCCATCATGAAGAAACTCAAAATCAAAACAAAAGACAAAACATCTCTTCGTTGATTTAAATTTGGCGCTGCGTCAGATTTCCATAAATCAAGCAGGCGTTGTTCGTAATCTTATTACCGTTTGACAGATGGAGGCAACACCGCAATCCTGGCCTAGTTAATTGCGCTTGGCCGCAAACACCCGTGCGCTGTTGCCACATTGGGCACTTGACAGCTGCGAGACTTCAACTGTTTACCGAATAGGGGTGGGAGTAACATAACATAAGCGTATGAGCGTGTGTTGTTGGTTGTGTGGGTTTATGTGATGTAATTTACTAAATGGGAGATTGGCCGATGCAATTATGACGACATCGTTTTCTGATGGTATTTAATGTATCAGATTTTATGGAACACGTAATACGAAAGGAAGAAATATAATTATTTTTGATTGAAGCAGGACTATTTTTAAAAAGTAGGTATGTAATTTTCGGCGCTAGTAAAAACAAAATATTTATCTAACAATACAGATTTATCACTTTTTAACAATTTCAGTTTTTACGAAGTCTCAAAATTTGCTTCTATATATTTAACACTTTTATTTTGTATGCTGATGAATTTTTAAATTTCATTTATATATTAAAAACGTGGCATATTTACTTTTGTCACAAGAACGAGGTAACTAAATTTTGATTCTTACGTACTAGTATATGATCACTAGACAAAAAATAAGATGGGTAAAGCAAACTATTAACTAATTTCCAGTAGTTTTCCTTTACCTATCAAATTTCTAGTCAAGAAGTCTATGACTAAAAATAAGATACTCGAATTTTTAAATCTAATAATTATAGATACTTAGTTTACGAGAAAATTTTACTATAAATTTGGAGCGGGGGTATAGAGGTGTCACCATATGCCTTCTCCAAAATATTCATTTGTAAATAACTGCATTATTACGAAACAATATTTAATTTTTATTAGGTATTGTAATAAATGATTATTTTTTGATAATTTGTGACTCATATCATCTATACTGCTAGTGTTGCCAGAAGTCGAGACGAGACGAGACTTGGGGTCGGTCTTGTCTTGGTCTTGACTTGGTCTCGACTAGAGTGGTCTCGTCTTGGTCTTGTCGAGACGAGACTTGATGTCAGTCTCGTCTCGTCTCGAGTCTCGACAAGACTCTCGACTTTGCTTCCATTAACATTTTTTTTATAATCGTATCTAATAGTACATAAAATTCTAAGAACAGCAGTACAATCGCGATTCAAAAATTCCAAATAATATTTGAGATATTTATTATTTTTTCTGTAAATATCATCAACTTGATACTTGAGCTCTTGAAATAATTAATATGAAAATATACATACATACCGAGTGTTGTTTCTTATTAATAAACATAAAATATATAATTTCAATTCATTAGCTACAGAATAAATCACAGCAATGCATTTCTATTATTAGCAATAGTTAAATAGATATTTATATGTTTAAATGAAGCAGTAAGTAAATGGACAAAAATCCCCAATAAACTAACTTCTTTCGCTATTTTTTTTTTTATATTTTTCTAAATAAATGTTAAATAAGTAGATAACTAAAACCTATCCTTTCGCGTATCCCCTAGTACGCGTACCACAGGCTGAGAACTTATGCTTTATATCAAAATTTTGACGAATAAAAATATAGTTAGTCATATATTTATATGTTATTTATTTGCCAAAAAAATACACTTATTCCAAAAACGTATTTAGAATAATAATAGTATAGTCAATAAAAACTGTAGGTAGTTACATAAACACAATTCTCTAACAAAAAAAAAAAAAAACACTTATTTAAAAAACAAATAAATTATAATAAACGTGCTTAAATTTATAAAATTAGTAAAAAAATTAGTAACTAAGAAACTTTAATAATAACTGTTGTACGGTTTAACGAATTATAAATAGATTAACTTTCCAAAATCAGTTAGCTTTATTTTAATCATAGAAACAGCTGATATATTCAAAAAAATTGTAATTGACAGATGTCAGTGTCAAGTACAATATACATAAGGATTGTTCGTGTTATAATTGTATTGGATTTATAGATTTTTTTCCAAAGAACGTTCGGTATGGAATTTGTAAAAAATAGTATATGTTCGTGTTATAATTTTATTGAATATATAGAATCTTTTCTAGGGAACTTTTGATGTGGGATTGGTACAAAATACATCAAATTGACGGAAGGTCTTGTGCTAGCCACAACAGATTTTTTATGTATCTACTAAAACTTCTTTTACATGTTGTAGAAGGTAGAGTTAAAAATAAAATCAAGCCATGGAGTAAAAATGGATAGAATTTTTTGGAGATATCTAATAATTCTTCATATGGTATTTCTTTCTCAAGAGGTTCCTCTTTCCACTTATGAAACCATAATAATGATTCCTCATAAAAATTGTCTATGTTATGTTTCATTTAATTCTTTATCATACGTTTATACTTTTCTTTATTACATGGTTTTATATTTTTAGGATGCAAAATTGTTAGATTGACTAAAGTATTGTATTCGGAAATATTTGGATTTGGGTTGGGCAAACCTACCTACTTTTATTACTAGCAGATGTCTAAAAGTGGTTGTTATTGTCTGGTAATATGCAGCATTTATATCACAGGCCGTTGTAAAATTTATTGTTCCTTTATTGGATTTTTACAAGAAAAGAAATGTTGTGTTATTTTTTTACCCATTTTTTAAAAATTATATTATATTAGGGAATTGGAAAAACAGTTTGTTTTACACATTTGTGCATACAAAGTTTTAAGAAAATTGTTAAAGAAGGGCTTGTACATTACGACTTTTATATTTCTATTTTCTTTAAGGCTTTAAGTAAACGTTGATTATTGTTTTCAACTTTTTCATATGAATGAATTTATACAATGTATTTTAATTTTCTCATGGGGCGCGAGCGCCCCCCCCCCCCCCTGGCCCCCCTGTATACGCCCATGGGCACCGGACGAGTGTACTTACATATTGCATGTGTTCTTACGAGAAATGCTTAATACCAGTTTCTTAGAATATCTGAAACCAATTTTCCCAAATTTTCATACCTGTAAATACATATTTTAACAATGTCCCTTACATTTCACTTTGTTGAGATAAAGTTTTACTTTCATTATACATCACATAAAAGATACATAAACTTTTATCTTTTGAAGCACATATTATCCAATTTTTTTTTTACTACATACATTATGATTTTTTTGTTAGTTTTTAATGATAACACTAGAAAATGTTTTATTTTCATTGGTTGGAAAAGTATTTTTACATAAATTATGGATACAAAGTTTGAGAAGAATTAAATCTTCGTTTTTTTTATATTTTTACTGTTTCTTTACAAAATAATTATGTAACTGATTTGTTAGTATTTATAGTTTACATTATTTGCAATTAATATATTCCTAATTCTACATGCGATATTATTCATATGTTTCAATGGAAGAATTATTTAGGTGAATAAGAAGTACATCCGTTGAAAATGTATTTTTTATATTTTTACTGTTTCTTTACAAAATAATTATGTAACTGATTTGTTAGTGTTAATAGTTTACATTATTTGCAATTAATATATTCTTATTTCTACATGCGATATGTATTCATATGTTTCAATGGAAGAATTATTTAGGTGAATAAGAAGTACATCCGTTGAAAATGTAGAATATGGTTATTTTAAAACTGGAATTTCCCTAAGATCGTAAAATCTTTGTGTGCATTTTCGTAAAATTCTAAGAATCACAATAGATTCTTTAAAAATAAAAGAAAAATAATGTATATTTGAAGGGAAACGTTACTTTTGTTATAATATATTAATTTAATAAATAAAACTGAAGTACATTGCTAACTTGCAGAATGCACCACAGATGTAACTTTTGTGTGCTATTTGAAAATTGGAAATATTTTTGAAGATGTAGTCAGTATTTCATATACCCAGTTGTATCAATATATTAATTGAGAATTAAACAAAAATTAAATTAAAATCAACATGTGTAGTATAAAATAAAGGTTGATCTTAATTTAATAAAAAATATTGGTGTATTAAAATAACATAAGAATTATAAATTGATACTTCTTTCATTTCATCCCACTTACATTGTAATTTAAATTAATTTAAAACTTATATTTGGATTATTTAGATGAATAAGGAATACATCATATTTACATAAATTAATGTTTCTGAGACACAATTATGAAAGTAGAAAATTACAAAATTTGAAAAATTAATATCTCTCTTATTTATTCGAATTTTCAATCAGTATTCATAGCAATACTCTCAGTTTTTGAAGCACTTTTAGAATAGGTATATGTTTAAAAAAATACCTTTGATCTGAAATCGAGAGTCTTGTCGAGACTCAAGACTTTCTCGACAAGACTTGATGCTAGTCTCGTCTCGTCTCGACTTTTTTAGTCGAGACCAAATGATGGTCTCGTCTCGACAAGACCAAGACGAGACGAGACCAAGACCAAGACTGGTCTTGGTCTTGTGGCAACACTATATACTGCAACTTCATTACGGTCACATATCTCATTGCATCTATTCTTATCTACCAGTAATTTACTTGTACGGCGTTTCAAATTTTGTGGATTTGTTTCTTCAGGGAAAAAATTGTTTCAACAATAATTTTCAAATTTGAAACTATTACAAAAGAGTAGAATGTGCTTACGATACAAGGCTCCAGATAAATGAATGATACATGAAACAATATTATGTAAACCATTTATAAAAAGTGTTTATTATAAATCCAAGAGCCATTTTGTTTATTTTGGCAACGAAATTTTAATTAAAGATATGTTTATGTATTATTTTGTAATTAAAATAACTTTTAATCTGAAGAAGCATCTAAATATAGGCGAAAGATTAATATTATAATTACTTAAATTAAAATCTAAAGTTATAAATGAAGCATTATTTTATTTTCAACTAATCAGATATCAAGAAATTTTCTCACATAATTCGCGAGATACCTACATATATAATTTGGTTAAAAAATAAACAACCAAATTATCCGACGTTTTTTACTTCCTTGTACGAAGTAAAGGAAGTATTGTAATCGCGAAAAATTTCGGTTTTCAGATTTCAAATTTGATATATAAGACTTTTATATTAATGGGAATAACATACTAGATTTTGGTTAGAATAGTCTAACCGGAAGTGATACTTTACTTGAAGCTGTTATCAGTTTTTCAAAATGGTGTTATTTTGATTTTAATAATAAATACTCCAAATAAAAGTTTTAGAGAATTGAATTCTACGTCCAAAACATCAAGTATGATTAAATTAGCTCTTTGTATAAGTGAGATATGTAAATTTAAAAATTATGTACTTTTCGGTTTCGGTAAATAAGTTTGCTAAGAATTAGGACAAAAATAACAAAAAATAAAGATTTTAATGTCAATGACAAAGTAACAGGCGTACAAGGAAGTCATGTGGTGTCCACATCAGATATTCATATTGCTGGATGTTTCAGTCAGCTATTTTCGTATGTTTAGTAGAAATGGCAAAGATGCTGCGCGGCTCATTTTAAGACTTCAGTTAAAATTAATTTAAGACTTTATTTTTAAAGCATTGCTACAGTGCTCGCTAAAATGTGTAACGCGGCAGTGTTTTACCACCCCCTCGTACATATAGATCGTGATCGTTAATTACCCTACGTTGTGTTATGTAAATAAATAAACAAATAGTGCCCAGAATTCTTTGATTTGAAGTCGTGGTAGTGCAAGGAATAAAACAAGTAAAAAAACACAGATTCAACAATAAACAACGTTTATTCATCAAGTGACATGAAAAGCTCAAATATTTATACACATGTATAATGCCTGTTACTGAGGGCCTGGGATGCCGGGAGTGTGCCCTGGGCAGGGCCGTGGCTGGCAGCGAGCTCGAACGCGTGGCGGCACCGGGCGCAGCACAGGCAACGTCTCGCAACCGCCGCGCGTACGGCGGCAGGCCGGGGTCGGTCACTGGTGCAGCGGTGCCTTGGTCGCATACCTCGGTCAGCCGTGGTTACGGCCGTGGACGGATCACCCAAGTGGATGATGGGTCGAACGTATGGCTAAACGCAGACATACAAGATGTCCGAATATCCCTTTATTAGCCGTTTGACCAGTGTGCATATAAGTTCTTAGACATATAGACTGTCTGCTATTAAGTTTTGCTCATTTATGGCCTGGTGGTATGTATATAATAATGATTTGCTGTATGTATATGTGTTACGGGGAGTAAGCAACGTTGTTGACATTGCAGCTGAACCCAATAAAGGGACGTGCACGCCTGTTATCTCGTTACCACTGACCGTTTATTGTTATTACGGGGAGCAATGAGCGTTGTTGGAAATTGCAGCTGAACCCAATAAAGGGACGTGCACACCTGTTATCTCGCCCTTACTGACCGTTTATTGATATTACGGGGAGCAATGAGCGTTGTTGGAAATTGCAGCTGAACCCAATAAAGGGACGTGCACACCTGTTATCTCGCCCTTACTGACCGTTTATTGATAGTACGGGGAGTAAGTAACGTTGTTGACATTGCAGCTGAACCACTGTGTGGACGTGCACGCCTGTTATCTCGCTACTCACTGACCGTAATAATGTGTAATTGATATAGGTGACAGCAATAGTAATGTATACCACCAATGCCAAAGCCTCCAGGTATTAATTAATATCAGTATATGGACCATAGAGGCTGAGCAACTCTCTGATAATATATTTATATTATACACTAGTATTACTACCAGAGAGTGATCTTGGTCGAAACCAAGATGCCTTTCCGAGTGCTGGGCACCCAGTTTTAAACATACAAGCGCCACCCCTAGAAATGGGTGGTGGAAATGATAGGAGATTAGGTGTCCATAGGTGAAACTGCGACAGAACTTTCTAAGAAAACATCTTAATACTTCGCATCTCATTTGCTGATGTCCTGACGTAGTCGGGTAGAGTCTGCATATGAAGTTTATATGTTGGACGGAGACAGCTTATAATTGTTGACTCCGATTCGTCCGTATTCATCCCACCTAGCCACCTTGGATCTCCGGTGCAGGGTTGTAGAAGGATTTCTCGCCTGTTGATTTGCTAATTAGATGCATTCAAAAAGTCACATATGCCCTATATATTAGACAAAGACATCAACATCTGTACTCTGCGTAAAAGACAAGGATGCCACGAGGTAGTGGTGAATTTTACCCCTACTTAGACAGAGATGACTTTAAACCTCGGCCTGATGCGTGGGATAGAGATGGCCTGCTGTAGCACTGGTTTTAACTCCCACTTCTTTTAATATTCATCTAACTCTCGGTTTACCTAAATTGTTGATATTCATACAATATAACAATGTTTAAACAAATACAAAATGTTTACCTACATCAGTAATGAACCTGTAAACCATTTATTTAATTATTTTGTTCATCGTTGAGATTTTTACCTACTTTTTTATATTTCAATTTCCTATACCAGGGCCGTATTCTAAGAAAACTTATGCTGTTTAGTTACTAATATACTTTTACATTCTTTTTCGTGCTGTTACTATTATAATTAAATTAGTTAATGTTAGTCAGTCATGTTAGTTGTTTATTAATTGTCAAACATGCTAAACATTACTGTAAATTCTTATATTCCTTCGAGCTGTAAACGTTCCCACGCTAACCTCATGCCTACCCTGGCGATACCCTTACGTTGGGATTGTCCCAGACATTGTATTGCCACGAGACGCCTGTAGTAATTTATGACACCCTTGAAAAGGCCTGCAAAATATCATCGACACTATTCTAATCGCTTCATAGGAGGTCTGCCTATGCGTTTTGTTTTTGTATACGTGAGAAAACAAACAATATTAAAGATTATTAAAAATAATAATAATAATAATAATAATAATAATAATAATAACACTCCATATTCCGTCGCGTTTCAAATGGTAAAGTTATATGATGAAAACGAATACAATTTTAATATAAATTTAAAGTGTTAATGAATATGGATAATGACTTGTAACTGGAAATAATTTCGTGTAGTCAAATTTATAAGACAAACAATGGCTTAAGTGGAGGGTTTCTCCATTTTCCTTTCTTAGGCAACAAATTCGTGGATATATTCCCTTGTCGGAAGTAGTGATCAGGGCTTAGCGGACATGATGTGTATCCGCGAGCATTATGGCGCCCGGGAGATTTAAATTTTAATGTGGGGTTGGGTCGAAAGCTCTACGGACTACAACATGCATTCTTCATGGATGCGAGCAAATTTACTGACTTATGTGTACCTCACGATTACTGCAACAGGGATATTTATTATTTACAAACAATTAGCGGATCAAATGAAGATGTCGAGTCAGAACCTTTTTATCAAAATAATTAAAGCAATGACAATTTAAAAAAAAAATGTCGAACAGTTTCCCTGAAATGGTCTTAAAAATAGTGATAGATATATACAATAACTTCGGGAATAAAATGTTAAACAAAAATTATGTCAATGTAATGGCGAAGTTATAAGCTTTTTACCTCTCGCAGGATTCATGCTAAAATTCGCATATCCAGATTTTATTGAATAAGCACGATTTAAGGTCCCTAGAATCCAATTATAACATTTTTAAAATGATGTCTGTGTGTGTGTGTGTGTGTGTGTGTGTGTGTGGATGTGTGTATGTGTGTGTGTATGTATGTATGTTTGGATGTTGTAGTCACGATTCCTCAAAAACTATAAGACTTAAAAAATATTTAACTGCAGTTTCCTCAATCTGACATTCCTGGGAAGAGCTGAAAAGGTTTTGGTAACAATTGAACAACCGGAAGTAGTAGTTTCTTAGAAAAATTCTTCTAAATATAATTTTTTGGAAGATTTTTTTATTAAATATTGAAGAACATAAAATTCTCCATCTAATACACTTAAAATTTTTATTATATCTTGTATAGATTTAGAGATAAAGACACTATAATTTATAGAGTAAACTAATCGCAAAGGCCAAGGCACTAAGGAAACCAGTTGACAAATTCCAATGTTTATAACATGACACATGTCATTGTCAAATATCAACATTTTTAGTGACATTCTGATAGCTTTTTCTGGAAAGTATATTTAATTTTTCTTATTGTTTTATTAATTAAATATTTGAAATTATAGGTAAAATTGTGGTAAAATGCATATATCCATCAGAAATACCGCCAATCTGGTTAATGAATTGGAACAATCCCTGACATGAAAATGATATAAAATAGATATAATTAGAATTATATGTGCAGAAGACATATTAAATACAATAAAAAACAATATTTGGGTAAAGTTCTGTAATATTTTGTTATAAAACGACGGTTCGGAAGCGAAGTGTAATACAATACATATATAGCCTAATATGGAAATGGCGAGAGGTTTTGTGCTGGCCACAACAGATGTTTTACTATAAATATATTGCATTGTGTAATGTAATGAACTATTAATCGGTTTCTCATTGAATATAAACAAATAATAAACATAAATTGCACGCTTTAATCATTCAAGATCGTAGCCATCTTGTCTACATGTTCATATCAACAGTGTTGCCAAGAAATTTAGATAGTCTGTACGTTGGAGAATTTATTCCGGCTATTATTGGTCTTAATAGAAGAACATTTTTATGGTCTTTAATTAATCCATATAATTTGGAAGGTACAGCATTTTAAGCTATTAAATGTTTTTTGTTATAAAATTGGTCGAATATAGTTTTGTACTGTTTAAATTATTTTTATTTTGTAGTTTCTTAGTAATGTCCTCTTGTAAAGGTTGATCGTTTAATAAATTTGACATTTTTTGTTCATAATCTTGTTTTTTAATGGTTACTGTTTTCTTTGTTTCATCTGATTTTATTATTATTGTTTATTGTTTTTTTAAAAAGTTTTAGTTATATTATATGTACATTTCTTTGGTTATCTGGTAATGTCCTGGTAAATTGTTTTGTTTATTAATAATTAGTCATTATGTTAGTGAAACCTGCACTACAATTATTTTTCAAATCTTTGTCACGTGTAGCATAAAGTGCATATTCTACATCAGCAATGATATTGTAGACTGGAATATCTATCGAAGTGCTATGTTTTGGTACGAATGATAGTAAATGTTGCACGTCAGTTGGAAATTCAATGTCAGGAGCTAGAGCATCATAATGATTCAGGCATAAGAAATAGTACAGCTGATTTCTTTTTTTTAATTAAACAGACCCAGCTACCAGTACCAGGACCAAATACCGCTTTGAATCACTCGTTTTGAGGTTAAGGGTTGGGTGTCAGATCTACAAAACTAAATTTTGTCTAGTGGTCAACCGTAGAAGAAGTACTGGTGTGGTGATGCCACTAGATAACAACAGAGTAGTAGTAAATGAAGAAACATTTAAGCATTTCTAGCTTTTATTGTTTGGAGGTTGTACTAGAATACCATTGTAATTGTAAAGTTTTATAATGAGCAATGCTTATGCAAAATATTCTTTTGTACCAATTCACGTTCAGAGTAGTACACTATGCGGCGTTTCACCATAGAAATGTCAAATGATGACGTTATTCTGAAAAGCCATTTTGCACACACAGTTTCAAAAGATGTAAACTTTAATTGTTGCACTAGAATATCAATGTAATTGTAAAGTTTTAAAATGAGCAATTCTTGTGCAAAATATTCTTTTGCAGCAATTCAAGTTCACAGTAGTACACTTAGCGGCGTTTCACCATAGAAATGTCAAATGATGACGCTATTCTGAAAAGCCATTTTGCATACACAGTTTCAAAAGATGTAAACTTTAATTGTAAATTAGTCATGAATGTAATTTTCATTACAGAATTCATTTTTATTACTGGTAAATTTAAGTTAATTAATATAATCTATATGGAAAAATTTGATTTATCTAAAATACCCTATAGTATAAATCTGACTAACCTAACTCGGAGTAGGATATGAACAGATAAATATACGTTTGAATTTGAAAGTATTTAATTAAATGTAACAAATCAAAGCTTCTCTTCTTGAATCTTATTTAAAAAATGGAAATAAATTAAAAAGCATCGAATGACAATATTCTTTTACTGCTTGTTACTATGAATTTTAGAAAAATTACATTTCAAGATCAATGTTGAAAACTTGACTTTTGAATTGAATAAAGATTAGACGTATACCTCGTCCAGATTTCATTTGAACAAATGACTTTTAAATCCTCTGTGTTAATCCTAATCTTTGATACTATGAATATTTTTACGTTTCACGCAAATATAGTTTCTTCTCAAAGTACATTATATGTCTATGAAAGTTGAATATTGCTTGTAACTATTTAAAAGGGGAAAAGTTTTATTGGGGTTCCAGTTGACCTGTAAAATTATTATCCAAGATGTTATGCGTGCTTTAACAATGAACGCTTATTACTGAATTGAGCAACTGATAGTGCCAAAATGTAAATATGAACGAGGTACAGGATTGTATTGAGTTATACCCCAATACCCCAATAAAACTTTTCCCCTTTTAAATAGTTACAAGCAATTTTCAACTTTCATAGACATATAATGTACTTTGAGAAGAAACTATATTTGCGTGAAACGTAAAAATATTCACAGTAGCAAAGATTAGGATTAACACAGAGGATTTAAAAGTCATTTGTTCAAATGAAATCTGGACGAGGTATACGTTTTTTTGTTCATATCTTACTCCGAGTTAGGATTTTATTTGAACCGCTGTAAGTTTCTTTAACTGTTTGCAGGTTGGTGACCATTTAATCCCCAAAAAGAAACATTTTCGTTATGAAAGCTGGTAGTCTTGCTTCGTAAGCAAGTAAAAATTACTCTCTTCTTGAACTCATTCCAGTGTGTCAGTTCTGGTCGTGCAGCTGTCTGCTGCCAGCGTCAATCGAAACATTCCGTGTAAGACTGCTACTCTTGCACTCCGTCTCTCGTTTCGTACAGCAGTGAATTTATTTCTTTTCCTTTCGTTGGATCCGTTGCTGTTGGCTGACTGCTTCTACTGTCGCCGTCTCGTTCCAGACTTCGAAACGCAGACAGCCGCAACCGACATAGATGGAGATTTAATCGATGAATAAATACACTATTGATTGGGTATGAATAGTGAATATTCATATAGGATTATGTATTGTAACATTACGGGATTAGAGGTATTCAATAGATAGAGCAATTCATGAAATTGTTTACAAATATAAAGTAGTGGTTTGCAAATACAAAGTAGTGAAATAGGTAAACTGGAAGGGAACTATTTTGAAGACTACTACTCGGGCCGGCCCGGAAAATCTTATAGTTCAATCAAATGCACAGTTTCCTTAATATTTTAATGAAAATGGATGAAGTTGAAGAGGGTCAAAATGATTTAATAAGAACATACTTCACATCTTAATAATAAACATGTTATTTTATTTCAAAAATTCAAGGTTATTCATTAAAGCATAATAATGCTATTGTCATGTTGTTATTATTACTATTGTTACTATTCGTATACTTAAATAAAAGTGATTTTTATTTCTACTATAATGATTTCTTGTCTTATTTTTGAGTAGAAACAAAGTTAGGTAAAAAAAAATCCTTATGTAAATGATATCTTTTTGTATAAGATTTAAGTATCTCTCTTTTTTTAACAACTTATGTTAACTAATGTCGAAAGTTATAAGGATGTAGAGGTTTTTTTTTATAAATTTGGCACGAAAAAAGTGAAACATTTCGCCTCACATAAAAAATCAAAATTAGGAATGTCGGATGCACCCAACTTCGAGCTTTAGCCCGGCCCGGCCCGATTTCGAGTCAAAGACCGGTCCGGCCCGGCCCGAATGCATCTCTAGACGTCGGTTAGAAAGTGAGTTCACGTGCAGTTTTGTAACTGTTTTCAAAATGTTTTTACTTTTGAAAACTCCATGTAAACACTATAAGAAACGGTTTTGATTTATCTCAAACCAAAACTAAAATTCATGGGTTAGACTTAAAAACTAGTTTCAAAACTACTCATGTAAATGTTTAAAATTCAATCCATATTACGCATGCCTACATAATATAACGTTACTGTCGCTTTGTGTTACTAGGAACCTAGAAATAAACAGACAGTTGTGTAGTTTTAGTGCGCAGTGGAACGAAATAATAATAATAATAAAAAATGGAATAATGACAAAACGAAATACTTGGTGTAAAGTGAAGGGGATCTGTCACTTACATCAGCCAAGTGCGCATGCGCCGATATTGCTGTAGACTTGTTTTGAAAATTGCATGTAAACACTCTCACGTAATTTCGTACTTAATATTATATTAAACAGGGTACTGTTTCTACAATTAACTAAAAATAATATAATTAGTAAAAATTGTCAGTGAAATAATTTAATTATTTCTTACTCGACACGTGACACAGAAGTAAATAGAATTAAAATAATATTAGCTTAAGTAGTATGAAATTACTACATAAAATTATTTATTTAATTATTAAACATACACTACATTGTTAATTCTGTGTTAAACGATGTACTTGAAAAAAAATGTGGATAAATAAATTTCCATCCCCGTGGAATTCCCATTAGCAGTACGCTAGAGTATTTTTTGTACAAGACGTTGGAAACAAAAAGAAGCATGTTGGTTCCGGAATTGGCCACATTTGAGTCTGAGGCGGACTATAAATCTCATTCGGACCACGTTCGTTCCTAATTGCTCCGGTTGTCGGCTCTCTGGACAGACGGAAAGAGAAAAGTGACAACTGCATGGTTATTGGATGTCCGGACTTCGAGAGGACTTACGTTGAGGAGGATCAGACGCTAGAGATTGTTTTATGCCCTCGGATCTCAAGAAAGAACGAACGTTTTAAATGCCCACGCTTTTCCAGTGTAAATTGAAATGTATGTTTAAACTAACTTGATTTGCTCCTCGTTATATAAGTAATATAAACATGTTATTCTAATATATCATCTCATCATAGTTTTTACGAGTACACTAGTTCACTAGTACATACTATCACGGAGAAAAATAACCTATTAATAGTAAATAAATAAATTATTTCCGATTTATTAAGGTGAAATCAAGTATTTGCAAATTAAATAAATTTTTACTTTTTATTAAGAAGCACGTAATTATCATGTATTTCCTTGAAACAAATAATTTATTAACGTTGGTTTTATTAACATTAATTATAAAATTTCAAGCCGCCTCGGTGGCCCAGCGCGTTAAGGTAGCGTTTAATTCACCGCTCGGCTCTGGTTAGTGGGTTTGATTCCTACCAGAAAGCTTGAATGTTGTGTGTGTCCCAAAAATATTCCATTAAATAGCTCCGGGCCAATATACGAAAGTACGAGGCCGAATCCAATTACAAAAAAAATAAAATATAAAATTTAGAAGTGAATAAGTATTGCGTAATTTATTGTTTGCTGTTCATTCTTGGTGATAGCATTCTACAAGTAGAAGCAAAAAGGAACCGACGAGTAAATTTTTCAGATTTAAAATTTGTTAAATGATTGGGTTATTACCTATTACCTGTATTTGAAGGTAAGTTTTCAAATTTATGCATTTGTCGAGATAAGTAGTTGTCGATGTTGCCACTGTTTTGCAACTAAAGGTTTGGTTATAAATTGCAGTTACAGAAAATTAAAATAAGAGAATCTAAATTCAGGTTTTTAATTCTACATTCTAGTAAAACATGTAATATGGACATTTAAACAACTTTTAGATCACATGTGTAAATATGAAAATATGTACCTATGTGTGTGGGTGACTATAAAATAAGTTTAACAATTGTTTCAGAACTTTATTAAGTTATTTGTAGAATTTGTAGGAAATAGTACATGTTCGTGTTACAATTTTACTGGATATATAGAAACTTTTCCAAGGAACTTTTGATATGGGGTTTGTACAAAATACGTAGTATTGACGGAACGTAATGTGCTGGCCACATCAGTTTTTTTAATTATTAAAATATGAACATTTTAAAGAAAATATTACTTCTTCACCATTAATAAATATAGATTAAGTATCAAGTAACATTTTATTTACAAGTGGATTAATTTTTTTTAAATCAGTCACAAAATTTTAACTCAACTCTGCAACAAATAATGCATTTAAAATAACATCAAGTAAAAAAATAACACTCACCACAGTATTTATCTGTCATTATCAGCCATTTTTATTGTGTTTCACGACACAAATGACAGACAACAAAGCTAGATGACTTGACGTCTATCATCGACTATTGTCATGCACAGCTTGCTAACTGGCTAGTTTTTTATTTTGTTAAAATTAAATAATATATTGGTTTTTATTATTTCGTCAAAATAGAATAAAATATTGTACAAACCACGTGACCTAAGAATGTTTATTAAATTATCTTAACTCACTTTGTATATAAATATCTATTATCCACAACTGTCAAATAATATACCCATAATTCAATTGCTTTTTATCAATTAATGACTTTCGTTACTATTGCTCATTGAATAATATGCACTATTCAATGGAATAATATTTCACAATCGTTATGTCAAATTCAAATCTTACTTATGAACGAGTACGATCAAAATTACATTAATAAGTATTTTTTCCACACAAGAAACCAAAGTTCCATTAGTTTCGTCATTTATCATATTCTTATTTTCTTCTTAAACTTAAACTGTAGCTGAATAACCGGTTTTAAAATTTTTTGGTAAATGTCAAATCACTTCATAATTTTGTTACAACGATAACTAGATTTGTCTATATTTGTAAAAATTTTTTTTTTGTTTTTTTCAGTTGTCAATGAAAATATTCTAATTATTTTCAATACAAATATGTCACTAATTATTATTATTTGGCAGTTCTGGATAAAGTATTGTATTCTATTCGCATGTAATGGCTAGTAATCATTCGAATGATTTACATCACTTGTCTTTCGGCTCGTGATGCAAACTTCATTCTCATGATTAATAACATATACATTACATGCTCATTGAATAATATACTATTATTAATAGTTAACAAATCTTATTTACTTAATTGGAGGCAATTATTCATTACTGGGAAACATGTATGTATGTATTTGTTACGCCATATTTTATTTATTATTTAACCAACCTGCTTAACGTCAACTAAATCTTTTTATCAGTGCATAATGTATGTTTTACCCAACGTTATTTCACAAACACTCAAAGCTGTTATTTAAAGAAGAGTATAATAAGCCTTAATTCTATGTGATACTGTTTCATGATATTTCTATCTGTAAATGCAATAATTTTCAGTTACCTGTAGCTGTAGATAAAAAAGTTCTTGGAGTTTTTAATCAATAAATACGTTTTAGGATCCCATATAATATGAATTTTTAACGATGACGACGATAAATAGCTGAACTAATTTTTGGTTATAAATAACAAAATAAATGTCGATTAACAATTTATATTCATATTCATTGCAATTTTTTGTATCTTCAATGGATGTAGAATTAAATTTGTCATGGCGACCACATTTTTAAATTTTTATTCATATAATAACTACATATTAACCAATACAGGCAAATGTATTAAGTTTCTTTGCATGAAACTATTACCCAATTTTCAATTCATAAAATTGTAATGCATATTTTAATCATTGTGTTGTTATTGAGTAGTAAATTTTATGTAGTTTTTAAATATTAACAAGTATATTGTAAGTATACCATTTGAACATTAAAAGTTTCCACGATTCCACTCGAAAGCAAAGTGTAATTGTATTGAGTTACTTCCAAAATGAAGAAGAGGGGCTAATTTAGTATAATATACCTATAGTGGAATTAGATAAATTTAATAATAAGTATGCACTGACAAAAATAACCGATTAATAATAAACAAATACTTTATTAACGTCCGATTTATTACGGTGAAATCAAGTATTGTTAAATTACCTAAATGAAAATTTATTTTTAGAAGCATGTATTTATAATTTATTTCGCTGACACAAATAATTTATTGACGTTGGATTTATTAACATTAATTAATTCTAGTTTTAAGTTAAAGAATATGTTTAAACAAATAAACAGAAATATCTACTTTAACTGTTAAAAAAATCATATTCAAATTTATTATAAAATAATAAACTATACTTATGGCTACCAGTATTTGTTTGACGGTAATATTATATTTATTAAAAGTTATTTTCTGTATATTTATTAACTACACTCAATATTTTCAATAAATACGTATTTATTAAATGTTAATGAAACTCGTTATTTATTATTTAGTTTTTTGATCCTAATAAATCAGGTACTCGTGTATTACGTAATTATAAAAATCAGTTGTGGCCAACACTATACCTCCCGCCAGTACTTCTGATGATGCCGCGAAATTGTACAATAAAATAAAAATATATTTCTCTCGTGAAACTAAATCGAGTGTTATTTTTCTTAACTTTTATTAATTTAAATATATACCTACATATTTATTGATGCTGGAAACTATATTATGTTCCTTTGCATTCGTATAACTATTGTTTTATTTAGCATTACATTTTTTAAAAAAAACACGTTACCATTAATAATTTGAAATGATAGGTTCTTTGACAGTGACATTTATCTGTGAGTTACACACATTTGAAATCTGAAGTGTATAACTAAGAAATTGTTTTTATCTTTAAAACATAAAATATATAGAAAAATCTGTTGTGGCCAGCATAAGACCTCTCGCCATTTCCATATTAGGCTGTAAGTATTGTATTGCACTTCGCTTTCGAACCATCGGTTTATAACAAAATATTACAGAACTTTACCCAAATATTGTTTTTTATTGTATTTAACATGTCTTCTGCACACATATAATTCTAATTATATCTATTTTTCATTGTATGAGAAACTTTCTAAATGTCAGAGATTCTTCCAATTTATTAACCAGATTGGCGGTTTTTCTGATGGATATATGCATTTTACCACAATTTTACCTATAATTTCAAATATTTAATTAATAAAACAATAAGAAAGATTAAATATACTTCCCAGAAAAAGCTATCAGAATGTCACTAAAACTGTAATTTTTGACACTGGCATGTGTCATTTACAAACTATGTTATAAACATTAGAACTTGTCAACTGGTTTCCTTAGTACCTTAGCCTCTGCGATTAGATTACTCTATAAATTATAGTGTCTTTATCTCTAAATCTATACAAGATATAATAAAAATTTTAAGTGTATTAGATGGAGAATTTTATGTTCTTCAATATTTAATTAAAAAAACTCCCAAAAAATATATTTAGAAGATTTTTTTTCAGAAACTACTACTTCCGGTTGTTCAATTGTTACCAAAACCTTTTCAGCTCTTCCCAGGAATGTCAGATTGGGGAAACTGCAGTTAAATATTTTTTTTATAGTTTTTGAGGAATCGTGTCAACAACATCCAGACATACACACACATACACACATCCACACACACACACGCAGACATAATTTTAAAAGTGTTATAATCGGATTCTAGGGACCTTAAATAGTGCTTATTCAATAAAATCTGGATATGCGAATTTTAGCATGAATCCAATACCTCTCTTAGCGAGAGGTAAAAAGTATGAATGCAAACTTGTAGAAAATTTAATAATCTTAAATTCTTATAATAGTTATTTTATCCATATTTTTAATATTCTCTTTTTAAAATTCTAACATTATTAATTGAAAATTGTTAGTTGTTTAATGACATTTATCTGTCAACTGAATTCCTAAACTCTGTAACCAAGAAGTAATGTTTATATTTTAAATGAATTATTTTATAAATTGATATATAAAATATATGTATAGAAAGAGTATCAATGTAGATCTATACAAAATGTTTCAAATAAAATAACATATCCGGTTTTTATACGGACTTGAAAATCTGTTCGACTTTTTCTATTCTTGTACAGAGTGGGAATACCAATTTTCAAAATTTTCTGATTGGTAGAATTGAGTTGCGCAAACAAGATACATACAAGACCTTGATAGATATGCAATTTCTACATTACTCCCTGTGCTAATAATAATAATAACCTAAAAAATTTTTTGTACATGTGCAAATTACATACGCTAGAGTTTAGAAAAATATTCAAATGCTCTTATGAATCGGCTACCTTATGACTAGAATATACGCTGTTGTAATAGTTACAAAATAATACTATTGGAATTCTTCGAATTGGAAACAAAATAAAATAACACGAACTTTTGTAAAAAGTAAGTGTAAATGAATAACATATACAGTGAAAGATAAAAAAATTAAAATCGTTCACAGTAAATAATTTGTACCTTCGTGAAGTTTAATCAAACGTGAATACAAACTGAAAAACCTTTCACATCTACTTTTACAAACAATTCATATTTACAAACTTCGTTCACTGTTCAGTGAATTCAGTTTCCCGCACAAAAACAAAATCTCCATTACACATTAATCCTGAAAAACAGAATCATCTTTCACTTTATCCAAAGCACACTTGACCGACTGGGTGAGCCGAACATCTATCCATCAGATTAAGCCCCGGTAACGATGAAAGGCGGATTTGTTGGGCCCCTGAATGACGCACGCCGCTGCATTCACACAAGTAAGTATCAAAGTGTGTTGTGGACGGTACCATTAAGATGAGTATCTTGGCGGAAAGAGGGTAAATAATTTGTAGCAGTGCCACTGCTCTAAGCTCTCCTAATCTGTCTTCCGACTGACAAAATGCGGATAAGTGAGAGGTGATTGTGCCATGTGACTGACTAGAATGAAGATCATCTTAGCAGAAAGATTAAGGATACAACTGATTCTAATGAAGTATAAAGTATAAACTTTTTTTGGTATACTTTTACCTCTCGCTAAGAGAGGTATTGGAATCACGCTAAAAATCGCATATCCAGATTTTAGTGGATTAGCACGTTTTAAGGTCCCTAGAATACGATTATAACATTTTTACGATGGTGTGTGTGTATGTATGCATGTGTGTGTGTGTGTATGTGTGTGTGTGTAGAGATAATGGAACCACAGTTTCTCAAATACTAAGACTTAAGACATGTTTAACTGCGGTTTCATCAATCTGATATTATTGGGACGGGCTGATTAGATTTTGGTAACAATTGGACAACCGAAAGTATTACTTACTTAAAAAAAATTAAATATTATTTCTTAAAAATTTAAGTTATTATAAATATTAAAGAATATAAAAATCTCTAAGCTATACATTTAAAAATTTTATTATATCTTCTGTAGAGTTAGAGAAATATAAATATGTAAAATAATATGTTGTAATGAATCTCGCACCCCATATGGAATCAAGTGGAAAAATTAAAATGTTTGTAATTGAGAGATGTCAGTGTCAAAACACCAGAGACAATACTGAAGACTTTTTCTGGGAAGTACATTTAATTTATTTTATTTTATTATTAATTAAATATTTATAATTATAGATGCATATATTACATATGTATATACCCTTCAGAAATGCCGCCAATCTCATCAATGAATTGGAAGAATTTCGAACATTAGAAGAATAAGAGGAAACTTGTTCATAGAATGAATTAAAAAATAAAAAAAATATGTAAATATATGTATATGTTTTTGTGTGTACCAAAATAATAAATTATTATTTGCTGATGATCTTAAAATATTTTGCTCAATAAATAGTATATCTGATTGTAATTTACTCCAATGTGATCTAAACAACTTATCCAAATGGTGTACTAATAACAAATTAGATCTTAATATAAGTAAATGTTCTACAGTACCCTACACTAGGGTATTAAAGCCAATTAAATATGATTATTATATAAATGATATCTTGATATCACGCAAAAACGTTATAAAAGATCTAGGAGTTGTATTTGACAGCAAATTAACATTTGTAGATCACTTTAATTTTATTTACAGTGCAGCAAATAAAATGTTGGGTTTCGTTATTAGAAGTACAAGATCATTTTCAGATATTTTCGCAATTTTTGCCTTATATTTTGCCTTTGTTCGCGCCAAATTAGAATATTGCTCGATAATATGGAGCCCACTATATGAAACGCATCACAATCACCTAGAATCAATACAAAAAAAGTTTTTAAGGTATATTTATTATAAATTAAATAAAGTTTACCCAGGCACCACTGTATCATATACTTCTCTCCTACACTTATTCAATTTTCAAAGTCTTCAAACACGTCGAGAAACAATTTCTGTGCATCATTTATCCAAAATTATACATGGCACAATTAATGACTCTTTTTCCTTGAGTCTACTACAATTTCATATACCCTCGATCATCACTCGTTCCTCACGTACTTTTTATCTCCCTACAGCACGAACTAATATATCTTTAACTTCCCCCGTTAATAAAATGTGTTTACTTTATGATAATAAATACTCAGGAATTGATATCTTCCGTCATGCACCTAAACATTTTCACAAGTTGATTGTAAGCTCTTGAAATCCATTATTAGTATTCTCTATAATTTTGTAACATGCTACATTTACTGTACTATTTTTCCTATTTATATAAATTGTAATTACATTTTGTTTTTCTATATCCTGTAATTAGGCAATTGTGCCTGTTGGATATGTACTTCTTAAATAAATAAATAAATAAAAATGTTAAATATGTACTATACTTATATAGCCTAATACGGAACTGGTGAGAAGTCTTGTGCTGTCCACAACAGATTTTTCTCTTTAGGTATACCTACGGAAATAAGGGCTCGGTGATTAGTAATTTGATATTTTGAAATTAGAGATATAATCAAACAATAGTTAATTTATAATGTTCCAAATACGTTATAAATTATAACATTTTGTTATAGAAGTTGCTATTTTGTAGTTATATGTTTTATCTTAAATATATAGAATAAATTTCCCTGCTTGACGATGATAATGATTTAGATGACCTACTAATGCGGAAACTTTTGTCTAAGTGAACTGACTTGGCATCTCGTACATTTCTTGAGATGCTCTTTCGGTACCTACGGTAAATCTTATTTAGAAGACTAAGGTACGTGATTTCCATCTCCTAATATAATAGTATTATTTGACAAATAATCTATTATTTATCTGAATAAATTTTATTATCAACTTGAACTACCTTAGATAACAGTTAATTTGTCATATAAATTTATTTTTAAACTATCTCATAAAAATTCAGAGGTGAAACTGAAAATATATTATTTTATATAAATATAATAGTTATTTACATAAGAGTCAGGGCAATGGTACATTACAGTCGAGGATCCATATCGAAATACGAGGCACTTTGTGCCGAGTATTTTACGGCTCCAAGTCAAGTACAGACATTTTACTGACGAGTTATGTATTAATTTTTTTCTGAAACCTTTAATTATAATAAAAATTTATTTATATCTGATTTTTTATAAATATCTATATACTTGCCGTCAAATAAATATGGACTGGAGATTTCTACACTGTTGACGATTCCATTAGTCATGTTGAAAATGTTAAGGCAAGGGACAGGGTGGTGCGAAGAGAAAAAATTGAGCAACAGTCCATATTAATTGGACGGCGAGTAGTTCTTCTCTCGTTACTAGGCATTCCGCATTTAAGACGCGAAAATAATACTTTCACTCAGGTTTCAGAATTATAAATTTATTATAAATTTTATTGGTAGGTGAAAACCATAGGCCTGATGTATAATAGCATATGAATTGGTAAAATTTTAAATAGTTAAAAAGGATGGTATATTTTTCAATAAAATTTGTGAAATAACTAATAAGCATGTGTATTATATATCATCATCATTACCGATATCTGCGACAAACCAGGTAGTGGCACACTCAGAAATGGATAATATGCCGTGATGATATATTTATTTATATATTATAATAATTGCTGTTGTTTTATACTTATCACGGTTTTTAAAAAGCTCGGAATCAGATTGGCCGACAATTTTAAATACTGCAGTTTCTTGATATTTCATGCCAATTAATAAAAAATATCTGATCTGGCTAGCAGCTTACCTTCCGTCAATTCCATGTATTTTGTACAAATTCCATTCCGAAAGTTCCTAGGAAAAAACCTATAAATCCAATAAAACTATAACACGAACATACACTATGTAAATTGAACTTGACACTGACATCTGTCATTTAGAAATTATTTGAATATATCAGCTGTTTCCATGTTTATAGCAAATCTGACTGAATTATGAAAGTTAATCTTTTTAATTCTTTATTAGAGTTCGCTATTATACTTTTGTTTAATCTCTTTATAATTCTTTAACTCTATCTATTTCTATTGAATATGAGTGAAAATGTATAATGAAACCGCAGACAATAAGATATTCTTTCATATTGATAATCACATAAAATGTCCAAAAAAAATATCTAACCGTGAGTTTGTAAAGAAAAACTGTTAATAAGATCAAATAAGAGAACTTCCGGTTGACCAGTTACAACCAAAATCTAATCAACTTTTCATATGGATGTAAAGAAGGAGAATACGAAAGAAGTTTTAGACACACACACATACACACACATACATACACATACATACATCATCGTAAACCTAGTAAAATCGAATTCTAGGGACCCTAAAACCTATTTATTTATAAAAACTCACTATCGAATTTTTTTAACAAAGACAAAACCTTCCGTACAGAGATGTGACGGAAGGTAAAACAGGTGAATATTTTTCTCCTTTCAAAGAAAAATAATTAGTACAGACAGGACTTATACAAGTAACTGCTTTAATAGTAAGTTATCTCTAAATCCATAAAATTTGTACAAAAAGTATGAAAAGAGCTGTATAATAATATAAGATATTGGTAGATTATAAATGAGAGAACTGATCCAGTTGTAAAAATGAACTCGCAGTCTATCGAATTATATACATACCAAATTTATTTTTTCTTTGAGACTGCATATGGGCTTTTCATAAATATAGCGTCTTAGTATTATATTGATAATTTAGTTACAAAAATTCTGGTAAAAATGATATTATAAATTACGCTTTTTCCCAAATACATACCTTCATTGACAATTAATATTTAATTTAGTATATATAGTTTATAACGTGGCTGGAAATGTCGACGAAGTTAAAAAAACGTTCGATTCACATCTTACAAAATTGAAATCAGATAATTAGAATTATTTTATATATTTCAAATAGATGCGTCCAGAAATAATATAAAAGAAGTATTAAATACTCCTATATCTTACTGCATTTAAAAGGAAACTAATAAGCAGAACTATTTGTACTAATTCAATGTAAACTTATTTGTATACAGGCTGCCACAGAAATAAGCACATTAAATATTGTCGAAATCGACAATATTTTTTAGTATGTTCGTTATAAAATGTAATTTTTTCTTAAGTATGTTCTAGTGATTCTTATTCTTAGTAATAATTTAAAAACGTAGTCATTCTGAGAGCAATAAAATATGTTTTCCGCGGATATTTCTAAATTACATTATGTAATGCCTTTTTAACCCCTTACTGAGCCACAACAATCTTGGTGGTACGTGCAAATACCTTTTCCGATTTAGCTTGATACCGTGCGAGAAACGGGAGAGTTGGTCGCGCATTTATTTCCATGTTATGTATTGTACAAAGTATAATTTATTAATATTATTATATGCATATGAAAGCGTACCCAATTTATTTACTTCTTAAAATTCATCCATGATAGCCCTTTTCCATTTAAAACTGAATGCAGTGGAATTCTAAAGTTACCGCTCTTATTTGTTCGCTTTACATCAACTGGCGTAAATATATGTAAATGTACAACATATATACATATTTATCACATTGACAAGTACGAGTATATAACTAACAAAGATAAAATAACCTAAAATAAAAATAAACCCCATAACCATTCGTTTATAAATCAATCGCTCTTTAAACACAAACTATCCTATCCTACTGACTGCGCCAATCAAATTAAGATAGACCGAGGGTAAATATCATTTGATTTACATATAGCAGCTAGGCTGTCCAGTGTGTACATATAACCCGTGATTGCCGGGAATAGCGCTCTACAAACAGTTTACGTTCCTCGTTCAGAATCCATTTATCCCGCCCCGTCCGCACGCCCCTGAATGAAATGAGCTAGAGTTCTTTGTAAAGACAAAAAACGAATACTTGTTGTTTGAATGATAAAGTATGTAAATGAATATTAAATATCTAGATAGAGTAATATTACTGACAGATTTAGTATAGTTGACGAAGGTCTCGGGATTGAATCACGCCAGGGCATGCATGTAGGTGCGCGTTTTTATCAACTCATTTGCATCATCATATATCTTGAAACATATTAAGAACAGCATTGGTTATAGGAATAACTGTCATATCATCTTCTTCAAACCGAATAGTAACCTTAAATGTATACAAGTGAATCTGCGTAGAGTACCAACAAGTAATAATAAGCTGGAGCTTATACTGTGAATGGTTATTGTTGTTTAGCATTGAGATCTGAATTCTGCAGGCAGACGTAATGGCAAACGTTGTGAAGATAATGAAACTTTGTAATTATTTATGGGCGATAGCCAATTAGGTGCCTGGTATCTGAGCTACAACGTAATACATATTTAAAATTTATTACAAAATTGGGATGTTTACAAAAATCAGAGCGCCACTTTTAACTATTTTGTCCAGGGCAACGAACCTGCCAAAAACTGGGTTCGGTTCAGGTTAATTTGTTTTTTGAGAGATGGGTTCGTGTGCAGTTCTGGTTCAAGCACTAATAAAATTTGCGGTTTCATTCCGGGTTCGATTCAACTTAATGAAAATTGAGTTAATGTTTTTTGAATATCAATCTTTATAAAGAAATAATTTAAAATGCAACCTGGAATTCATAATGCAACGCAATTTCACGAACAGTCAGTCTACACTGGTAGCAAAACAGATTGGCTGTATTACGCTTAAGCTTGCGTTTTGAACTAAAAATGAACCTAAACCGGAGCTGAACATTGAACCTGAATTTTAATTCCAGGTTTGGTTTCGACTCGGGTTCTATCGAAAATACAGGGTGTCTCTTAAATAGGGGGACATGGCTTAACCACAGATTCCTGAGGCTAAATTAAGACGATTTAATCAAACTTGCTTCTACCGGAAAGTGTACCGTTTAGCCAGAAATCTGCTTCAAAGTTCTTCGAAAAAAAAATTATTTTGCTTATAATAATCGGCCGCTTTATTCGATTTGGATGAAATTTGGTATGACAGTTTATATGGTTATAGGTCATCTTTCAAGGTGATACTTGTTATTATTAGTGAACCACTAGTGTATGAAACTTAGGACTCTCAACATTAATTAGACCGTAACTTTTTAATGGCAATGCCGAAAACGTGAAATTATTTTTGTTCAAAAAGATACATTCAATAGTAAACTTTTGTCTCTCTGTGCAATTTGTGATATCTGTTACGGTTCACACAGAAAAAAATAAAATCTTATTGTCTGCACTGCTAAATTTTTAAAATAAATTTAATCTAGCAGTCTATCGAAATGTCACACAAGTAATTTTTAATGACAGTAACAATTGATTTACGGGTTGTCAAAAATTTTCTTCGCAATATTCTAAAATTAGTAACATCCGTGTGTTCGGTCTAATAGTATTATACTACCATTATTATAAATAAGACGATTACATCTCTTAGCTTACTCCTAAACAAGTTGTAAAGATTGACAACTCGTTACTGTCATTAAAAATTACTTGTTTGACATTTGGATAGACTGCTAGATTAAATTTATTTTAAAAATTTAGCAGTGCAGACACTAAGATTTTATTTTTTTTTGTGTGAACCGAAACAGATATCACAAATTACACAGAGAGACAAAAGTTTACTATTGAATGTATCTTTCTGAAGAAAAATAATTTCACGTTTTCGGCATTGCCATTAAAAAGTTACGGTCTAATTAATGTTGGGAGATCTAAGTTTCATACACTAGTGGTTCACTAATAATAACAAGTATCACCTTATAAGATGACCTATAACCATATAAACTGTCATACCAAATTTCATCCAAATCGAATAAAGCGTCCGATTATTATAAGCAAAATAATTTTTTTTTCGAAGAACTTTGAAGCAGATTTCTGGCTAAACGGTACACTTTCCGGTAGAAGCAAGTTTGGTTAAATCGTCTTATTTTAGCCTCAGGAATCTGTGGTTAAGCCATGTCCCCCTTTTTAAGAGACACCCTGTATATATCTGAGAGTCGGTTCTGGGTTTGGGTTCCCTAAAATGTTACGGTTTGGTTCTGGTTTTAGTTCGGTTAGGATTCGGGTTCGTTGCTCTAATTTTGTCTGTTGCAAAAATTTCGGCATTTTTTTTAACAGTGACATTTATCTGTCAACTACATATATTTGAGATCTGAACTGTATAACCAAGGAGTTGTATTCAAAGCATAGGCTTCGGGATTTAAATTATAGATTATTGTATAAATTTATCCATAATACATAAAAATTAATAATCTTTAATTATTATAATATCATAAATTGCGAAAAAATAACATTTAAAAGTAAAATAAATCGAAGAAACACTATTTTGAGCTTCAAGTAAAGTACCATTTCCTGTTATCTGATTTACATCAAAATCTAATGACTTCTTTTCATATTAGAATAAGGTAGAAATATATGGTTTCAAAATTTTCTTAATAGTGGTATTTGAGTTAGAGCGTCCAGAGAATCCATACACACACACACACACACACACGCACGCACACGTACACACAGAGAGATATCGTAGTGAAAATTTTAAAATCGGGTTCTAGGAACCTTAAAAAGTGATCATTTGCAAAAATCTCGATATGCTATTTTTATCACGATCCCTATACCTCTCTTACCAAGGGTAGCGAGAGGTAAAAATGTTATTTATTACATTGTGGATTATGCTAAATAATAACCGAAAGAAATCAAAATATATTTTTTTAACGTGAGTATTCTTGTAATTTATCACGTGGTTTGTGACTTACGAATGATTAATGGCATTTCAAACAAATTTCGTACATACGTACATAATATATAACTCTCCTGTCAACAGGAAACATTTTTTCTGCCATTGACGCGATGTCAAATGTCTTGTTTGTTTTAGTTTCATTATTTCTTGTGTGGTGTTCACAAGTTTTCTTTTACTATACGTCATTATTTCCTCCTTCATATTTAGTAAAATCCAAATTTTCAGTTAATACTTGTAGTTAAAAGAATATATCTCGCACAAATTAAATACAAAAAAATTAAAATTTATTGATTTATAATACAAATAAGTGAAAGTTTCGGAAAAAAAAATATTTGCATACTACATTACAAATGCGACTTCGGCCAATAAGATATTTATTTTATCTGTTTTATGTATTGCTATAAGTTAAATAAACGAATTATTCTACAAAAATATTATTATTCATTTCTATTTATTTATAAAAAAATTATATAATAGAACAAATCAGTTAATGTAATTGAATAATATAAAGAAATTGTAATTCTCTAGATATTAGATATAGTAATAATAATAATAATAATAATAATAATAATAATAATGATAATAATAATAATAATAATAATAATAATATATCATCACGGCATATTATCCATTTCTGGGTGTGCCAGTATCTACAACACATGTAGACATCGGTAATGATGACGATATATTTTACCGTGTGGGCGCTTACCAGGCGTCACCTCTCGGGCACTCATAGCTGGTGTGGAGAGTGCACTACAGGGGTCACTTTTGTGCCATTTAAAATTGGAAATATTTGGCATCTGTCGGGATCGAACCCGGTTCCCCCAGGTTCGCTACCAGATACTCAGACACGCGGCCACGGGACCCCATATTAGATATAGATAAATTGTGTTAACAAAGCTGTATCTATATAGAATTAAATATGTATCGAACAGTTCTATATATCTCATATGAAATTTATTCACTCGAAAAATCATGAATAGCAAGCAAATGCTATATTGTAAAATATGCATATTGAATTCAGTAGATTGAATTTCGTATGAATTTAAAGTAAGATTTTATACAGTGTCGCAATGAAAGTTCAATCAAATGAAACGTTTCTTATCCTTATTCATATTCATGAACGTAGTAACTGCATCCATGCAGAACTATTCAATAGTGGAAGACCCGAAGACTTCATAAGAATTACAAAACTTATAAAGAATATATTGAAGGGAATTCATTAAATATATTATCATTTTACATATTTTTATATTTTTTTAACAAATTGATGAAATCTAGTCTTGTGACTAGGATATGGAATTTTTCAAAATAACAAATTTTATTTCTTAAAATGCTTTAATAAGGTATAGCTGGATATCCGATACGCATTGAATATTTATTGTAGAACAATATGTTAAGAATGTATTTTAGAATGTAATTGAATATGTGATGTGTTATAATAATTAAAAATATAGTATTTTAAGAGATGGAAGGCTTCAAATCTTAATATATCAATATATGTATTGTAATCAACTGAAAAGAAAAATATGTAAGGATACACACAGCTACTTATTAAGTAAGTCCAAAGCCTAACATTTTGCTATTAATTGTATAGAGCTTATTCATTGAAAAACAGTCAAAATGGGACTCAATATGACTGCCGTTTAAATAAATATAATACTTTTCTCTTTTGGCTAAATATTTATTAATTTTTGCAATGTGATATAAATATAATTTGGGACTTTAATTTTGCTGTGTAATTTCGATATTTATTCAGGTATGTGTTTAATGACAATATTTTAAACTGTATGCAATATTTGTAAACATTAATAACTGATGATGGCAGCGTTCTGGGCTGAAACTTCCTGAGACAAAATTTATATCATTTCCCAATGATCCTCCAATAACGACCACCACCATTAAGGTATCTAATCATAAACTTATTAAAAATCTACAAAAAAAAATCCTCCACTATTTTTTAATTTAATTTACTTTTAAACTTCATTTAATTTGAAACCGATCTGTAGTTATAGGAAGTCTTAATAAGTATAATTCATAAATTTAAATTTCTTTTAAAAACCACATAAAGTTGTTCTTCAAACAAAATATAAACATTAGACTCTATGTTATTTTTGTAAAAATGAGTAAATAAAATCAACTAAAATATTCAAATTTCAGAACGCGCTGTGATTGGCTTGACGTTATAGGACTGAGTATTAGATTTCTTCCCGTTTAATTTACATTGTTAGTCACAGTCATAGATGTGACTGGCTACTTTTGAGTTTGTAATGAAAATTGAAATAATTGAATTAAAAATGAGAAGTAATTATTGCAGTATTATAATAAGAACAAATACAAGTAACAGCTCAAATAAATTTAATATTTTGACTTTATGATATGATAAGTAATATTAATCAACTTTGAATGTGGAAATTAACCGAAGAAAAGATGAAATATTTGACAAAACTTTTTTAAATGCCCGCCCCGGGCCCTACCAGACAGAGGGGCCCCTCATTTCCAGATTAAACAAATTTTAATTGAATAAAAATGCTCAAATAAACAGAAAGGTTCAGTCCTACGATTTTGCACTAAATAACCATCACCTTCATAAATAATCGAGTCGGCCGTCTTAATTTGTAGACGTATTTAAGCCGAAATTATTTCTATTGACCAACTGATTGGTGTAAATATAATTAATTTATCTTTTCTCTCAAAAACTTTCAGGTCCTTTGTGGGAAATTAAAACTACAACTACAGTAACACTGTGGCTATGGCGCGAGAATCCCCAAATCGTATGAGTGATGTGAGTGGTAACAGGGCCAATTTAGTGATTTTATCACTAAATATAGTGAAGTTAATTGATTCAAATACGATTTGTTTTATAAATTTGCGACTTATCTGAGTTCTAGTGATTTTAATGTATATCTAATGGAATTTCTAGTGATTTTACTAAAATTTTAGTAATTCGTATTTTGCAACAGAAACACTTGTTTCTTACTTCACTCTCTCCATAAAACATTGCGCACCAACTTTGCGTTTTGCAAGCGCATACACAAAAATACAAAAAAAAAAAATTGGCCTGAGGTTTTTGAATATATAGATGCTTCGGAAAATAACCAATTTCAACACCTATTTAATTTAATGTTTACTTAGAAATCAGTTAACAGTTTTTTATTATTGTAAATGTTTTTCTTTTTTAATATACAAGTAGTAGTTTTATTAATATGCTATATTGAAACAAGTGAAACCAAAATTTATACTTCATGTAAAGTGCAATACATTTTGTCAATTTTAAAAATAAAAATTGATTCGTGATCTGTATATCATGTGGGTAGTAACTAGCATTTATTTTTATCATGAAGTACTGAAACGCTGTAGTTTCCAATATAAGGGACCCGGCATTAGAGGCCGCCCCGGGCCTCCGAAAGAGTTAGTCCGGCACTGTTCATATAATGGTAATGAATAAAAATTATACATCACTCATGAACTTGAAATACTAGAAATATTAGTTATACAACTACAAATGTTGATTACATATTATTAATTTTCTATTATTCCGTAAAAATTCTATATTTATTAGCTTGTCACTTGGTTGATTAGTTAGTTTTTGTACTGAAAATAATATATCGTTTGATTTTGTTATGATGTTTAAAAGTAGCTGTAATGGGGATAAAATTACCCGAGAAACCCAGATTTTTTCGTGGTTTCCGTTTCCGAATTTTTACCAATCTTTTTCAGGAACCGCGTTCCGAATATATATATATATAGCAATACATTTTTTACATTTACATATGTTCTTTTATATATGATTTATATATATAAAATGCACACTGTTTTTTAAAGTCCTACAAATGAAGCCTTTGACGCCACGAAGTGGTTGGAGGTGTTTTCAAGGACGGGAAACTTATGTAGCTTATAACTTGAGTATTAGTAAAAAAATCTGTTGTGGCCAGCACAAGCCTCTCGCCATTGCCATATTAGGCTATATAAGTCATATACCTATTAACTAATATATTGCTAATGCTCGTATCTTTCCCATAAGAGTAGCTGAAGGAAACACTGTGAAATGGAAATATCATTTCTGCATAAGTCTATCTCACACAAACGCCCAACTTCGAATTATGTGCAAGCTTGGAAACCTTGACTATTATTGGCCACCGCTGACAGCGTCGCTGGCTGGGCTGCGTTCCAAAATCCTACTCTTAAGAGTACGAAATTATCCAAAGTCGTTTCAAAACTAATAACCTTACTCTCAGAGTTTACTCAACCTGTTCCAAAACAGCCAGAATTTACTCCAAAGTGATGTTCTATTTACTCTACTACCGAGGAGGGTATAGAAATTACTCCACAATATTTTCAAACGTAGATGCTCACGATTCTCTACATAGAAGTAATTTGCCTTCTTGAGGAAGAAAACATGCTTTTGGTTGTAAATAAACATAAGTAAATACGTTGGCGTGTATTACGAGAATACTTTTATAATGAAAGCGATTTTATGGAGCGTATTTTCACATTATATTGAGGAGAGTGCTCCATAAAAGCGCTTTTATTACGGGCTTGACATTAATGTTGTAATTATAAGTAGTTTTGTTAGTTTTATGAAATTATTTTTAATTTAGCTCCAATTTTTTACTTCAACAAAACTCTCATTCGTTCCAAAACACAACACATCATACTCTACGCCAAAACTCGGTATTTTTGGTTTTGGAACGCAGCCCTGGTGATGCAGCGAGCACATGGTTTCATTTTGACGTTTGATTTCATTTCTGTTTGTAGTTGCATTTCGAAAGCATTTGCTTTGTGTTTCATACAGTAATTTATTGTCACCTAAATAAATTAATCCTGACCAGATTGTATTCCTATTATTTTTACAGTACAACAAAGTAAATTATTTAATTCAAATTTAGCACTAGAATATGACAATGTTTTTTATTATTACTAATATTTATATTCAAGAATTTACATACAAAATAAATAGTAGGTACACTGTTTAATTTCTCAAATTTAAATTTAAAATTTCTCGCGCTAGCCGTTAATAAACAGAACTCTGTGATTCGCAAAAAGTGATCATGATTTTCTCGTTAGCCAATAGTAGTCAAGTTTACAAGCTTGCGCATAATTCGCGGTTGGGCGTTTGTGTGAGATAGACTTATGCAGAAATGATATTTCCATTTCACAGTGTTTCCTTCAAGAAAAGCAAAGGATCCGCAATATATTAGTTAATAGGTATATGATATAAGTATTGTATTGCACTTTGTTATCGAACCGTCGTTTTATAACAAAAAATTACAGAACTTTACCCAAATATTGTTTTTTTTTTTATTATTATATTTAACATGTCTTCAGCACACATATAATTCTAATTATATCTATTTTTCATTGTATGAGGAAGTTTCTAAATGTCAGAGATTCTATCCTATTCATTAACCAGATTGGCGGTATTTCTGATGGATATATGCATTTTACCTGTAATTTCAAATATTTAATTAATAAAACAATAAGAAAGATTAAATATACTTCCCAGAAAAAACTATCAGAATGTCACCAAAACTGTTCGTTTTTGACACTGACATATGTCATTTACGAACTATGTTATAAACATTTGAATTTATCAAGTGGTTTCCTTAGTGCCTTAGCCTTTGCGATTAAAATATTCTATATATTATAGTGTCTTTATCTCTAAACCTATACAAAATATAATAAAAAAATTTAAGTGTATTAGATGGAGAATTTGGTTATTCAATATTAGTAATAACAAAAATTTCCAAAAAATTATATTTAGAAGAATTTTTCTAAGAAACAACTGCTCTCGGTTGACCAATTGTTGTGGGCATTCATAGTTAAACAGGTCTTAAGTCTTATAGTTTTTGAGGAATCGTCCTTCCAATATCCAGACATACATACACATATACACACATCCACACACACACACACCCACACACACACACACACACACACACACACACACACACACACACACACACACAGACATCATTTTAAAAATGTTATAATCGGATTATAGGAACCTTAAATCGTGCTTATTCAATAAAATCTGGATATGCGAATTTTAGCAAGAATCCAATACCTCTCCTAGCGAAAGGTAAAAATTAAAAAGAAAAAATTGGGGGTATTTTTTACATATTCTTTTAATTAAGCAATAATTAAAAATTTGTGAAATGACCCTATTGTTATTTACTAAATCATAATATTTCTTTTAAATATGCTCTATGTTGTTAAATCTCATTTGGTGGAGTTCAGTAATAATTAGAGCCAAATTAATCTATTTTAACATTTCTTACTGAGCTGTAACATAAATATTAAGAGATGTTAAAAACATTAAAAATATGCATATTTTAAAAACTAATAACTTTTTTAAACCTTGATGTAACCTATTATACATTTTTAACGTCTAGTTTTAAAACAAATGATCAATTTTCTTATTTATTATGTTGGAGGACCCTATTAGGAATAGCTAAATAAGACATTAGAAGATTATGAACCATTTTCCGTGATGTGTACATTTGTAAAGAAAAATTATTCATTTCATTTTAAATCAACTAAAATTGGAAGAATTCTGTCGCACACTTTATCATGAATTCTTACGAAATATCTGCTGGAAATTGTTCCAGAATAAAATATATCATCTGTGGAACTTGTTTTTGAACAAGCTGTCATACCCACAATTTAATTTTAAATAAAACTTTGAATTATTACCTCCTCTCCAAATTTGTTGATTTCTTCCAATCACGCTCTCAATATTTCCCCTACTTCGTATAATCCAATTCCTCCCTATTTACTGATTCATTCTTGTGTAATATTTGGGGTGTGAAAAATTCCACGCGCGTCTGGAAAAACAAGCATACAAATTTGTGCGTAACACACAAAAATTAGATATTCATATCAGCCGCCAGGGCTGTGCTCGCATCTTGTAGGAAGGTGTTTGTGCGTAGAAACAAACGCCAAACGCGAACAAGAGAAGAAATCAATTTGTATGTGGTTGACGTGCAAAGGAAATAAGGGAATGATGTATGACCGGAAAAGAGGGAATGGAATTTTTAATTTCATCTACAGAAAAAAAATTGTACAGTTGGTTATTTCAGAAAGAATTTACTGGGTTTGAAAGACTGGTATGCAAAAGTAGATTAAAAACTATTTTAGCTTGTTGATTGCTTTCAAAAAATTTATGATAAAACTTTTTATTAAAATAAAATGAATACTATAGCTGATATAGGTTCGATTAATTACATTATATTGCGTCCCGATTTGTGGTCCATTTTCAATGAAAATATAATTTTATTTAATTTATTCGTAGGGATTATTTTTTTAACTTTTTTACCTCTCGCTAAAAAGGTGGATTTATGCAGCTTATTTTCTATTTTACTTTTTCTTTTCTTTTTCGCTTTTACTTTTACTTTAAGTTTGGTACTTTATGCAGCTACTTTAAAGCCTTCTGTACACATGCGCGATGTGAATTTTCTGGAATATCAGTTGACATAAATGTTGTTATAACCTATAAAAATGGACACAAATGTAATAATTTGTGCATCTGCTATATTACTTGTAACTTTACCCATTTTCTAATTTTTGCAATTTTACTTACAAAAAAACTAATAAATACAGGCTAAGCTGACGTTTGTCACGTGAAGTGGTACACATGCGCAGTTGTGAAATTCTTTTACTTTAACAGTCTTAAGTTGAAAGTTGGCCAACTTTAGTTCTTAAAGTAAAATTAAAAGTGTGCACATAATGTAGTACATTTATTAACACACCTTTAACTTTTCTTTTTCTTTTACTTTACAAAAGTTAAAGATGTGTTAATAAATGTACTACTTTATGTGCTCATTTTAATTTTACTTTAAAAACTAAAGTCGACCAACTTAAGACCTTTAAAGTAAAAGAATTTCACAACTGCGCATGTGCACCACTTCGCGTGACAAACGTCAGCATTGCTGTATTTATTTGTTCTTGTGTAAGTAAGATTGCAAAAATTAGAAAATGCGTAAAGCCACAAGTAATATAGCAGATGCACAAATTATTACATTTCTGTCCATTTTTACAGGTTATAATTATCTCTTTACATTTATGACAACTGATATGCCAGAAAAATCACATCTGCGCATGTGTACCGAAGGCTTTAAAGTAGCTGCATAAAGTATCAAACTTAAAGTAAAAGTAAAAGCAAAAAATCTGTTGTGGCCAGCACAAGACCTTCCGTCAATTCCATGTATTTTGTACAAATCCCATACCAAAAGGTCCTTGGAACAGATTCTATATAATATCATGTAAAATCGAACACGAACACATACTATTTTTTACAAATTCCATACCATAGTTCATTTAAAAAGGTTCTATAAATCCAATAAAAATTATAACATAAACTACACTAAGTAATGTCCTTCCATCTTCTCTTTGGCCTTTCTCTGCGTGTCACTTGTGAGCAACACTATGACATACCAATTTTAGATCCTATATACTTGCACTTGCAACTGACATCTGTCAATTAAATTTTTTTGAATAATTATGTCAGCTGTTTCCATGATAAATAACAAAGCTGACTAATTTTTGAAAATTAATTTCTTTATAATGCTTTAACTCTACATCTATTAAATATGAAGGAAAATGAATAATCAAACCATATAGAGAAGAGTATTTTCTTTAATAAATATAATAACAAAATGTCAATAAATAATATTTAACTGCGTTTTTTTAAGAAAAACTGTTAAAAACTTCAAATAAGGGTACTTCCGGTGGATCAATTATAACCAAAATCTAATCAACTCTTCATATGGATGTACAGAAGAGGAATCCGAAAGAATTATAATTTTTAGAATTGTAGTATTGGAGTTATCGTCGGAGAAAAAATTGTCACACACGGACACACATACACACAAACGCACACACACACACACGGACACACACACACATACATACAGACATCATCTTAAAAATAGTAAATTCGTATTGTAGGGACCCTAAAACGTGCTTATTCATGAAAAACTCACTACCGAATTTTTTGACCAAAGACAATACCTTCCTTACCTAAAGGTGACGGAAGGTAAAAAGAAAAGAAAAAGTAAAATAAAATGTAAGCTGCATAAATCCACCTTAAGAGAGGTATTGAATTCATGCTAAAGTTCGCATATCCAGATTTTAGTGAATAAGCACGATTTAAGGTCCCAAGAATCCGCTTATAACATTTTTAAAATCATGTCTCTCTCTCTCTCTCTCTCTCTCTCTCTGTGTGTGTGTGTGTGTGTGTGTGTGTATGTGTGTGTGAATGTGTGTGTGTATGGATGTGTGTATGTGTGTGTATGTCTGGATGTTGGAGGGACGATTCCTCAAAAACTATAAGACTAAGACCTGTTTAGCCATGAATTCTTCTATCTGACATTCCTGGGAAGAGCTGAAAAGGTTTTGGTAACAATTGAACAACTGGAAGTAGTAGTTTCTTAGAAAATTCTTCTAAATATAATTTTTTGAAAATTTTTGTAATTACAAATATTAAAGAATATAAAATTATTCATCTAATACACTTAAATTTTTTATTATATCTTGTATAGATTTAGATATAAAAACACTATAATAAATAGGATAATCTAAAAGGCTAAGGCACTAAGGAAACCACTTGACAAATTCAAATGTTTATAACATAGTTTGTAAATGACAGATGTCAGTGCCAAAAATCAACAGTTTTTATGACATTCTGATAGCTTTTTCTGGGAAGTACATTTAATCTTTCTTATTCTTTTATTAATTTAATATTTGAAATTATAGGCAAAATGCATATATCCATCAGAAATACCACCAATCTTGTTAATGAATTGGAAGAATCTGTGACATTTAGGAACTTCCTCATACAATGAAAAATAGATATAATTAGAATTATATGTGTGCAGAAGACATGTTAAATACAATAAAAAACAATATTTGGGCAAAGTTCTGTAATTTTTTGTTATAAAACGACGGTTCGATAGTGAAGTGCAATACAATACTTATATGGCCTAATATGGCAATGGCGAGAGGTCTTGTGCTGGCCACAACAGATTTTTTTTCAAAGTTTTTAGACATCTAAACCACGAAACAAAAATGTAAACTTACGTAAACAACAAAATTCTATTTTAATGTAGAACGTGAACATCACTGGATAAAAATTAATGTAACTGTCGATGTACTACCTCGCCTGGAAAATGAAGTTAGTTTTTGTTCACAAAGAAAGGAAAATATCCATTGTAATTACTAGCGCTTTAATATCTTTGTTCGAATTTTCGAAGTATGGCTCTCGTGTGTTAGGTTATTTTTATTATATAGCTATCTAAATAATATAACAACAATAATCTAACCTAACCTAACGCACAAAAGCCATGTTTGGAAAAGTCGGGAGAAGGGGTTAGACAGCAGTTGTTACTATATTCCAAAACAAAGTCTTTTGCACGAACAAACTTCATTTTTCAGGTTTAACAGGGAACAGTATACTACTCTTTGTGTGTTTTGCAATAGATACTTTTTGTATATTAGACATCAGTTTATATCTGTATCGCAATGTAAATCCAATAGATACGTCAAATAACTCATAGTTTGGATCTTGCAAATATTTAGACCCACTTAAGTAATTAGTACTTGCCTAATTATTTGCCTTAAATATACATCAAGACTCATATGCCTACCTTCACTTTTATGCGAATATCAACAGCCGAATTTACCGTTGGAGGTTGGACCGTCGAATAATGTCCAACAAATTAAGGAATCAAGTTGATCCGTTATTTAAAACTTCTAATTTATAATTGATTTTTGAATAAAGTACATAATTATGATCAACAGATTCATATTCAGAGTTCTTAATAGCTAAAGTAATTTTAGTCGTGTGAATTATACTTTCCTTAAAATAATTATTTATGTAACAAGTGTGTAAAGTAGTAATTTTTTGGTCGAGTGCGATGTTTGCGGAAATTAGCACAAGATAAAAAATTCTATTTACACACAAGTTTCATACAATATTTTTCGTACAAGCAAAATGTTAGTGCTATTTCTAATAATACTAAGTGAGTACACAGACATCTTTAACTATTGTTAATGTTTTTCTCAAGTATATCGTGTGTTTCATTCCATATTTCTCATTTCCTATCCATATTTAAAAATAATTCTGGTAAATTTTTTGTACAACTATATTCTTCCTGTCGGTGTTGCGTGTTGATTTGCAATGCAAATGTTGTCAGCGACGTTCGTAATTCAGTCCGAGGAGTCCATTGGGATTTGGGCCGGTATGTGACGTCACCGTCATATCCCTGCATCAACGTAACAAAAGACGATCGAGGACTGAGGAGAGCCCTTAAAGTCCTTAATGGTGCCGTTGCCGCGATACAGCTCACGGCCTCCGAATTTCGATTGCTTTACATAAAAACATCGTTGTCACCAATCCCATGACTATAGTTTGGGTTGCTCTCGTTTCGTATTCGGTCGGCAAGTGTCGGCAAACATCGGAATGAATTTATCAAATTGTTTGGTTAGGATTTTGTTGATGTTTTCTGTTATTCTGTTGTTGAATGTAAACAGAAAAGGGAGATCGATAAAGTTTAAATGAAATTAAATGTAGATGAGGGTTAACCTTTTGATAGGTAATTAATCTGGCGGCTGATTCATTTCAACAGGTTCAAATAATAATTTCATATACATAATTGAAAATGGACAAAGGCCGCTCAATGGTTAACATTATGTATTTAGTAAAACACCTTTAGTTTTTGCATCAAACTATCAACAGGTATTAGCGACAGACGTCATTTGCACATGCACTTGACAAGTACCTATTAATAAATTATGCAACAAGAATTTATTTATTATAAAGTGCCCGGTTATAAGTATAACGACCCGGGTTCGTCCGACCGGTCAAAACGGAAATAAGTTTAGATTTTCAAATAACACTACAATATGTCGAATATGTAAATAAAAATCAGATTGGCATAGTCATCAATGGATAATAAACCGGGATGATGTACATATTATTTTTATTATTACTTTTCAAAAATAATAATTACCCTGTTCGATACAAATTAACTTAATTATCACTTTAATTTTAGCAAAAAGAGAATATTCAAATTTCCTAAACTCCAAATTATTTTAAATTAATTAAAGCAGTTTAGGAGAACTAATTTTAATTTTATAAAAAAATCCAAACCATTAAGGTACTGTAGAATATTATATTAGTAGATTTTTGATATAAATTCTTTTAAACAATAGTTATACAGGGTTTATTTTCTGAAAAAAGAAAATAAAATACTTTATTAAAATATATCCAAAATTCAACTTCCTGGATTAGTATTGTAAAAACCTCCGACAAGCGAACAAATTTTTAAATGGGAATAAGTAATGTCACGATAAAAATGAGAAAGTCCAGGACCAAATTACTATTGAATAACAAATATTGGGATAATATGCATTACTCGTACAAATAAGAATGCGAACCTGGTTGCGAAATTTGGAACTAAAACAAGAGGGCAATTTTATTTTATTCGAATGCTATTACATAGGCGCGCAGTTTATATATTGGAAAATAGGAAATAGAAATAATATTTACAATTAATGAAACTACTGTTATTTAATGTTTATTGTAAAACTGGCCCTACGAAAAAACTAAACTGTTAAGATAACCTAAAAATTACTAACTAAAGTATTTAAAATAAAAAATAATAATTTATCAACTGCTATAACAAATAAAACAGGAAACAAGGAAATATGCTCTAACTGAAATAATAATTAACACTGAAAGAAAAATAAAATACAAGAAGAATGAAAGAAAAACTATTTACAGCAATGATACGCTTATGGAAGTTACACAAAAGTGCTCCCTTGTCGCAGGTTTGACGTTGGTGCACAATGCCATCTCTACGTAGTGAAATATCTCAATAGCACGACAAAATAGTTAGGTTAGTGTTGAAAATAAGTAACAAATATCATTACCTTGAAGAAGGCAGATTGCCTGCCGAAACGTTATTGTCATAATTAAAATGAATTCTTCTGATACTTATTATTCCATTGAATAGCGTTTAATATTATTAAAACTGATATAATTTACAATTTTATTTATTTTACAAATTTAGTCTATTATTTTGTATAAGGATATTTTATTGTAATTATTATTTGCTATTAAAAAAATTTAAAACAAAATTTATCTTAAACATTTTATAAATCATATTTGCAAATGGATTTAAATATTTCAATTTCCTATGATTATTTCCTACGATTCCGTTGTTTTACTGCCTAAATATACTGAATGAAAAAAAAACACATTACATTGTTAGGTACAGCGCTAAGACTTAAAGTAACATTTGCTATACAAAACGCTCAACTGAATTTTTTATAATATCCGGATTTAGACGTGACAATTGAAAATAGAACTATCCGGTTCTCAGATACAAATTACAGTATCGGATCTCAGACCCAGATTTAACTATCGGATCTTGGATTTGCATCTGAATATCGATCGCAGACCTTTCAGTCGGATCTCATCGAATTTTAGATTCGTGCATCAAATCTTAGAACTGAATAAATCTGCTTATGATAATCAGGCCTATTTTGTAACAAAGTAGTTAATTTTTAACAACTGGTTAAAATTATTATCCAATAGATTTTAATTTGACAACTAAAAATCCATTTTTTTTTTGTTATATATCAACCTACTTGATTGGTTAAATTTTTTAACCAGTTGTTAAAAATTAGCCACTAATGGCTAGTTTTACAATCTCTGGTCAGAATTTTAACTGTAAGTTAAATAAAATACTGAATCGTATTATTGACAGCAATAATCAATTTGTCATTTGACAGTTCATTTCGCTTCAATTTTGTTTATTTAACTAGCAGTTAAAATTTTAACATGAGATTGTAAAACTGGCCCTAAGTTACAGAATAGGTTCGATTCGAATTTGGCTTCAGATTTGACACTTAAATTAACGAATTTCCGCTTTGATATTTTGAGATCCGGGTATTCGGATCTAATTTTTTCCGAGTCCTCACAGCACTAAATATAAAGCAAATCGGCATATGCAGTAACGCAGCCAGAGACAGACTGAAGACGTTAGGACTTATCCCTGTAGGCCAGGCTGGTAGTAATGCAGCTCAAGATATTACTTCTAGGAGAATATGTATAGCTATCTCTGCTCTCGCATGTACAATATCCCCGACCGTTTTGAATACCCAGTCCATGCCTGTATGCAGGAATAATTAATATTGCATTATGTGACCTTCTAATAGGTTTCTTAGGACAGAAAAGTAATAATAAAAACGCCTGTCACTAAAGAGTACACTCAAACTTGCTTTTTTTGATAAGAATCCGTGCAAATAGTGTAAAAATATACATAGTCATAAATTATTAAAAAATTATAAATACGAAAATTTCATAATATATGGTAAAAAAAATTGGCGTTTTTCTAAACCGCGTTATTTCTAGATAATAATCCGTGTAAAAACCGGTTTGAGTGTAATTCAAAATTATCCCGGTTAAGCGATTCCAATAAAAGACTATAATACCCCCATCTACCTTGCCGCCTGGTCCCATTATAATATACGTCAGAAAAGTTTTTTGGAGAAAAATTGAATGGACGAAACTATGGTTTAAGCAAGGAATATTGAACTTGCTTATTACTGCAATAATTGACATCTTAAGCTTTAACATTCATATTTTATATAGAGCTTAGTGGCTCGTTTTTTGACTTGTCTCAAAAGTCTTTGACCAGTTTCAAAGTTTACCTCGCGTACCTTTTTAGAAAATCCTTCGCCTTAATTGTTGTTCTTCATTTGGAACTTGTACTCATTGTCGTACACTTTTCTTATATGTAACTTCCGAAAAGTTGCAATATAAAATTGAAAGTGAAAGCAAAGTTTTTAGATAAAAAAGGTGTGGTCTGTAATTTCGGGAGCAGGCGTCTCCAGCCAGTACGTTGGACTTAGTTAGTTAGTTAGGCAGTTTGATGCTAATGTTTGTAGACAAAATTGACTAATTAACTTACTAGATTTTATCATTTCATAACATTTAGACAAGAGTAAGATTCGGTCTGACCTACCTTCATGCCACTATGCGGCATACCATTTGTACTACGAGAAAATAATTCTTCTATAGTACTCCAGGCGAGACCTATTTACTTTTTTTCGGGCAAATTAAAGTACGAGGTTCCACTTTACCCAGCAAGTAAAGAAACGATGAAAAGAGTGGTATTTCACCGTCGTTATGCCGAAACATATCTACCACTTATGCTATACCTCTCATCTCCTTACAGTGCCAGACTAGAGTCAAGTTCAACATGGCCTTCTTTCCTCGCTAATTTTTCCCAGCCCGTTCCCTTGGTAGTGGTTTCGCTAAATAGTAGACAGGAACAGAGGAATAAAAAAAGGAGCACGACATTGGGTGCAACATAAAGAATAATAATTAAAGCGATTTTTTTTCCAAAAGAAAACGGGCAAATAACTTTATATAAATATTAATATTAAAGTTTAAGCTATATTAATTATTGTAGTTTAATAAACAAATTCATTATACTTCCCTTAAATCACAGTATTCAATTCTTTTTACGAAAACATTTGAGACACATGTTAGTATACATATTAACATATTTGTGTAAATTGTTTTAATCTATAAAATTTAAAATAAAGTAATATGCACGTATTGGTAGAAACATCCCAAAAATTTATTTGCCTCATAGCTTCCATACTCCCTAACACTTTATGTTCTGGTAATTACCCTCTTTATAACAAATCATCAAATAACCCCAGCATTCCAGAGATTTGAGAGAGAACACAGGAATTCCGACATATTTCTCCCTTTGCAGCACCTATCGCAAACTCATCAACGCTTCATTCAATTAGCGTCCCGTATAAATACCTGAAGTCCTGAAGAACCTGCTCTACTCTCATACTTCAAACGACAACTTCAGAGACAGATCAAGACTGCAAAATGTTTCACTTCAAGATGAGTTGGAGAATTTATGAGGAAAATTTGAGGTGATAGATGATTTTGAGGTTAGAAAAGTAATGGAAGTAATTTAGAAAATATTTCACAAATTTGTTTTGTGGAAAAATATTTATATTTTCAATCCTAAACAGTAAATATTGAATTTGAAACAATATGTAACTTACTTTTTTAATGATGCAGTAAATATTTCACAATTTTAAGTAAAGTTTTTTCAGTAATAAATAATAAGAAAAGTACTATATAACTGCGACTCAGTTAAACTGTTCTAATATAATATTTAAAAAATAACACTACATGTTTCACGAGATTAAAGTCTTTGAATTTACCTCTCGGTTATTTATCAGAAACTGGCTTACTCAATAAGAAACATCGACGCGTTTCGCTCCTATTAGAGTTCTTTAGTGTGATGTACTGACAACTCTAGAAGTAAAAAGTTTATTATTTAAATATTTAAAAGTAAATGAATGTCCAATATAATTAATAAATTAACACGTTATAAACCCATTTTATTTTCTATGCACGAAGTATAACAGAAATTACTTAATTTTCCTGGTTAATAAAATAAATTTTATCAGCACTCTATAAAGATCTAGTGTCTCGAAGAAAAGCAACTGTAATTATCTTCAAAAAAGAAACAATTTCCTCCAAAACAAATCAAAACAATTAAGAATTTGAGTTTCGTCTGGATTCGTAGAATCATTTGTGATGTGTCGTTAATGAAATGAAGTGGAACGTACAAGGAGCTTGTGCAGAGCTCATGTTGTACAAAAGAACACGACTCATCTGTCTCCCTTGCTCTTGTTTGTCCTGTAATGAAACCTGGAAAGCCTCACTTGGCAAGATTCCATCCTGGAACGGGCAAGACGCGATCTGGAGAAAGAAAACGGAGATTTATACACTCCTAGATGATTAAAATCCTGGTAAACAACTCTAGAGCTATTTTTACTTATTTAACAAAGATATTACTCAAGGAGAAGTGTCTTATTTTATTTGTTTTTTTTTTTGCACAGTAAACTCAAATCGTAAGTTTACAATAAAATTCATGAGTAATAAATTGAGGTATGTAACCGTTGTTGTACTAAGTGATCTGTTGTTCTGACAGCTGAAGTTCGAATCTGATATAAGTAATAAAAGTATTACTCTAGGATAGAAAATATCACCATTAATAATACATAAATAAAGCATGCTAGTACAACAGCACAAGTCTCACAACGAGCTGACGCTTTTCGTTTAACCGAAAGTTGTTATCCCCTTAACTTTCATATTTTATATTAAATGCTATATATTTTATTTGATCATTGAATTCAGCAGAAAGTTTTACATATGAAATAATAAAAAAACATTTTACTCAAGACATCACCAAACCCGGTTATGTAGTGGGCAACGTAGCCGACTCACGACCCATGGGTTCTGGGTTCGAATCCCGGGTAAGTTATGATTGTGAGTTTGATATAATTTTTGTAAATTTTCAATGACTTTAAACTACTCTGATGAAGTGTAAAACCACATACACGAAAGCTTGACAAATTTTAATAGAATCAACTTTAAATAAAGCCCAGAAACCACAGATATATCCACAAAAATTTCCTCCTTAATTATATATACAGTATGTTCGCGGATTGAGTTTACGAAAGGAGAAAAATCTTATTTTTGATTTTACGAAAAAATGCCAAATTTTTGCATGAATTAAAACGTATGTTTTAGTTATTAAAATTTTTAATTAATGCAAGGTTTTTTTATTATAACGTTTTTTCGTATTTTATCTCCTAGTAATACAGTTATTACATTGAATTTAACATTATTTTAGTTAGCTTCGAAATATTGAAAAATGATTAAATGTGAAAAGTAGTTCTTATTATCATAAAGTAAGAAGGTAGGTATTGTTTAAAATAGAGAGCATTTGTTAAAGAAATATTAATGTTAGAACAAGTAAAAAAAGTTAATTGAATAAAATAAAAAAGTATTTTGATTTTCGTTGTTTCTGTTTATTTGTAATTAGAATTAATAATCATTTGTCAATATTTCAAAGTTAACTAAAATATCATTAGATTCAATGCAATAACCGTTATAATAAAAGAACATTGCATTAATTAAAAGTTTTAATAACTGAAACATGCGTTTTAATTCAAGCAAAAAAAAAATTCTTCCCTTGGCATTTTTCCGTAAAATCAAATATAAGAATTTTTTTCCTTTTGTAAACTCAATCCGGGGACATATTGTATACATTTTACTCAAGATTATTCATATCCAACGAAATTATTTAATTTTTTTTGTCTAAAAACGGACACCTCTTTATTCTTCTACCCATATATCTCGGGAATGGAATCGAAATTCTGTAATTTGTAAAAACAGTCGTAGTTTAATATACTAATATTAATACATGCACTTTACTTATATGTTTCTTATTTTTGTTAAAAACCTATCAACTTTCAACATACGCATAACAAAATTTAAACCATAAGAGTTTTTCGATATTTTTCAAATTAACAAACTTTTGTTGTAGAAATTACATTTATCAAAAATTTATAGTAGTGTACACAAAAACTTTCCTTATAGAACTGTTTTTACAGATTATAGTAATTCACGAAGTATGGAGCAATAAATATGTGGCCGTTTTGAAACAAAATATGAAAAAAGTTCAATTACGCCGGGTACATGGTTGGTTACTTGAATAATAGTTGTTTATGTGTCAAGTAACTGAAGTTCTACTTTTTATTATGAATGTGGAATTTATCTGCGGTGGCCAGAAGAGCCAGAAAAAATAACCATTTGAGTGATAAAAACGAACTAGAGTGCCGAGGTTCATATTTGTTTTCAAAATACAAGCAATTGAAGTCGATTAATAATTACGAGTAGTGTGACGTATCATATCCTAAGCAATTTGATTGGATGCTTAATTTTAAAATCGAGACAAACGCGACTTGTGTCTCAGCCCACCGTGAAAATATCAATATACAAACATTAGCGTTACCCGCTGTTATGTTTACTGCCAATAAACATTTAAATATAATATTTTAGTATTATTAATATTTAGACCTTGCACATACTTCTTGCAGTAGTATTCAATAACAGAATCAACAACATTCAGAGCCTACATCTCGCTTTAACAGTTACCTAACTCGATATGTTATCTGTGCTAAATTAGGTGTAAATAATCTAACATAATTTACTAATCCTAATAGTCTTTCCAACTGCTCTTTGTTAGTAGGATTTTCTAAATTTCGTATCATTTTGATGCTATCCTCATCTATTTTCATATCTTCCTTACTAAATTTAATCCCTAAATATTTAACTTCTTGTCTAAATTGCACTTTATTCATGTGAAATTTCACATTATTTTCTTTAGCTACTCTAATTACTTCGCTTAAAATCTTATCATGTTCTTCTATCAAGAAAACTGCTAAAATTGCACAGGTTAGATGATTCATCATCTAGCTCAAGATGGTAGAGAAAACCTTTACATCAAGTACAGTGTAATATTATTTATTGCATATTTAGCTGTTATTTCAGCTACAGTGGGAATTAGAAAATGATGCCTACTAATTACTTTATTTAAATTTATAATAGAGCCATTTGGTTTTTCAACTGTAACTAAATTATTCACCCAACCCGACGGATCAGTATTTTTAATTATACCTAGCTTTTCCAAGTTTTCTAGTTAAGCCTTTAGTCTGTCTTGAATAGCAATTGGAACTATTCACGACTATCTAACAACTGAACAAGTTCCTGTCTCAATTTTTATTTCACATTTTTCCTTACATTTACCTAACCCTGTAAATATCTCCTTATGCTTCCTAATCAAGTCCTCAGCATCCACAATGTTAGAAACATTAGTTTCATGAACTCTTTTAATTAGACCTAATTTTATGCAGAACAAATGTGCACTTTTTACATCAGCTACTAAGAATTCCTCTGATTCACATTTATCTTTGTATTCACACTTTAAACAAACTTTACCTAAGGTCTCTACAAAATGACCACCATATATTTCTAAAACTACATTACATTTACATATATTACCATTTACATTAAGTTTTTCATAAATAAATCTAGGCAGTACATTAGTTTCAGTACCTGTATCAAATTTAAAATTTATTTTAGATCCATCAACAATAATAATTTGTCGCCACTCTTTAACTTTTTTACAATCTTGACCAACTGCAGTGACCTCACTACACACTTGTACCTTCTCTTGATACTTCACCTGTGGTTTCAACTCAAGGCTTCCCAAAAATAGACTCTGTATGTTAGTTTCATCTAGTGTCTGGGCCTGATGAATTCTTTTTGCTTCCTTGACTTCTAATGTCTTCCTCTTGGTCGTCCTATATGAACATCCCACTGCAAAATGGTTGAACTTACCGCACTGGTGACAAGTTTGTTTGTGTGCTATATGCCTATGGTGTAGTCGGTCATCTACGTTGTGCTTTGCCCGCTTCGTTCCATGAAAAAGTCAATACATCAATAGTTCTTTCACGATATTACGTCATACGTGTTAGAGCTCAACAAAAATTTTAGCATTGGATTATTTTTGTAATCTATATCTCTAAATTCGTTAATGATATAAGGGTATAATATAGACAAAAATCTATATTTAAACAAATATTTTCTCGAGAAAAGTTTTATTTCCGGTGATCCAATTATAACTAAAAATTTAATCAGATTACAACATGGTTTTTAATAAATATCTCATTGAAAAACTTTTAACAAGCTCTTCATATTATCTTTACCTTGGATAAGTGGAAAAATATAAATAAAACTATGTTCGAAAAGTTAACACTTACTTAAACTTTGTTTTATTAAAATTGTAAATTAAAAATTCCATTACTAAATTATATGCAAGTAAAAGACAAAGAATGAATTCTGCTAATATTTTACGAGAGATAAAATTACTGAAAAATGAAATAAAAATTGATATTCAAATTATTAAGGCCATTTTCATATTTTTGGAAGTAATGTTAAAATTTTCATATTCTTTCTCCATTTAGCCATATTCTAAATTTATGTATATCAATTCAAAGACAAAGAATTGTAAGAATGAATTTCACAGATACGAAATTCTATTTCAAGCTCAGGAAATAAAATTTCTTTCTGTATAATTGATAAAAGAAAAAAGAATTCTGTACAGCAAAAACTAATTTTGGAATGTAACGTCTTTTTGTATGAAGCAATATCATTATCTAGAATTTTTACGCTTGCACAAAGAGATGAAAAAAATCCACGTGGAAATTGGAAGAATACGTGCTCAGCAAATTCAGTCCCATACAGGGTTGGACTTAGGGTAATTATAATTATAACGCGGGTGGAATATTAACACAACAAGATGCAATTATTATTGTTCTTTTTATCTTTGTAAAATAAAAGTTGAAAAGAAAACTTTATTTTTCTTTGGTTAACTAACATCAAAGAAATCTTAACAAGTTTTAAATACAAAGTACATGTGAACTTGTAAATGACTTTTATACTATACGAGTACATATTACTCCACGTAGGTATTCAAAGAAATAATTAAATTACTTATTTATAATATACAAGGGAGATATTGGCTTTGGTTAAAAAAATCGAAAATGAATTTTTAATGAAAAGCACGTTTTAGGTTCATTGGAATAAGATTTTACCATATTTACAATGATGTCTGTATGTATGTGACGTTTTTGTTTCAGATAACTTCAATACTACAATTGCAAAAATTACAAATTAATCGTATAAATTTCTCGTTTTTAAATCCATGTATGTAGACTTGATTGGATTTAGTTGTAAATGGTCAACCGGGAGTACCTCTTCACTTGAAGCTCTTAATAGTTTTTCTTTTCTTATTTTTCGACATTTTATTTCAATATAAATATTAAAAACTATATTACTCACTAAGTTAAACCAATAAGAATGCGTGATTTTCTTTAGTTACCATACATTACAACGGTTATTATTAAGTAACCATGGAGAACAAATTCACGAAGCCTTGTATATTTCGAATATATTTCAATCCTCTTACATTTGATTAGGGGTGCTTCGGTTCTTTTGTTTTTGTGTTCTATGTACTATCAATCTCATTTTTAATTTTAATATTTCTAATTTAGCCCAATCAGTTTGAGTGAGTTGTCATAAGCACACTATTTTTCATCGCCACACTCATTTTTAATAGAATTACATTGTTTACTATAAATGTTTTTCAACTGCGAAAATATTTTTGATATTGTGTATAAAATATGTTAATAATGCTTTTATTTTACTACTTACATAAAAAAAATATGAATTATGTACAGATTTTTAAACCATATCGTACATTGTAAAGGTGATACAAAAATGAAACATTTATATTAATAAACGTATGCATTTGTGGATAAAATGTTTCAAAGATATACTTACGTATTTCAAAACTACTAAGAACAAACAGTTGAATCTTTTTTATTTGATATTTTCGTACAATCAGTGCAATACACACAATCAATGCGTTTTAATTAAATTTGTAATATTGTTTTGTGGTGTATTTTGCCATTATTCTAAACAAGAATTCGGACTTTTGTTAATCTACTACTTGCAAAGTATGTATCATTGTCCTGTTAAAAACCTATTCCCACGGCATATTTTTGCTAACATAAGGAAATATATGCTTTGCTAAAATATCTCTATATTAGTACTCTTTATTTCTACTAATAGACATACACCGTCATAATAACATGCACCACATAAAATCAAATTTCCTCTACCATGATGTAGAGAATTGGTAGAATTGAATCTTACACCTGTCGGTTGCCGAAAATACTTAGTATCTACCATCATTTCCAAAAAAAATCAAATTTTGATTTCACTAGTACGCTTCATTCCAATGTTGATTTGTTTTGCAAAATTTAATCTCGTCTTCTTTTTAATCCTGACACGTCTAATACGTACTACTTCTATAAGACATCAAGATAGTATGTACTTCGGCTGACACTGGCAAAATTTTCTGCACGAATTTCTTTAGAAATATCCTCAGCAATTTTCCTGTATCTGGTACAGATTTTAGTTTAATTAATTTTTTGTTCGCTTTGATGGTTTACCGGGTCTATCGCAACTTGACTTGTCAGTTAATAAATTTGTCGACTTACAAATGATAATAATTCCATTTGCTGTGCTTTTATTGATCATTATCAAGCCAAATATCTCACGAGAAAGGGTTATTACGGATTCTCGTAACCGAAAGTGCTTGTATTTCACCAGTACGTAAGACAATAATTAATATTAAACTGGGAATTTTTTGAAAAATATAAATAAAAAAGTATATAAATTTATATCTGAACAACAACTTGGCTCGATATTTTTGAACACGGCCAATTTAATTTGTGCTATAAAATACGATAATAACAATAAATTTTAAAACATGTCCACAGTACTACATATAATATAATTAACAATCCTAACAGTGGTGTAATATGAAAATGTATTAAAAAAAATATTTTATCTAATTCCGTTCTAAATAGTTGAATTTTTCCTAACCTTATGACGTTTTGAAATGTCACGTTTTACGTAATTGATACAAAATGAGTTTTGTAAAAATCTTTATTACGTAATGAATATTACACAACTGACAATAATTGATACAAATAGATATTTACACACCAAGTGAGCTAAGGTAATGTTTATCCATGAGAAAAAAGTTTAGTTAAATTCTTCGAGTGAATAAACATTCTTAGCTCTAGTGGTTTGTATAATATTTTATTCAATTTTGACGAAATAATAATAAAAACCATTATAATATTTAATTTTGACAAAATAAAAAATTGATTAGTTAGTAGGCTAAGCATGACAATCGTCGCTGATAGACGTCAAGTCACATATTTAAAAAGCTTCGTTGTCTGTCATTTATGTCGTAAAAATAATGAAAAGGGCTGATAATGTCTGATAAATTATGTGGTAAGTGTTATTTTCGTTCTTGATGTTATTTTTAAATGCATTTTTTGTTGCAGAATGCCAGAGTGAGTTAAAATTTTGTGAGAGTGATTTAAAAAAAAATTTAATTCACTTGTGAAAAAAGTGTTGCTTATAGTTGTTGCTATGGAGTTAATAATGACAGTTTAAAACGTGAAAATTGAATAAAAGAACATATCAATAATGATTTCTTTAATTTAAATTTATGAATTATTGACTCACATCCTCACACCCAATTCCTCTACATCAGAAGGAAGTTCTACAGTGGTTTTAGAACACGTTCAGAACTCATTTTCAACGATAATATGGTGATGACATAAGCAATAAATTAAAAAATGAAATTCATTTATTTTCATGGTAACGTTTTGGTAAATTGATTTTGAAATATGTATATTGAGTTGTCATAGGAAAACCTAGAATTTTGTGTACGTTTATATTATTTTAGCGAAATTAGATAAAATTTTGTATATAATACGTTATGAAAAAAGGTGATATTGTTTTGAATCACATAATTTGCGAAAGTTGCTTCGGTCGTTTCGGCAAATATTATGTTCATCAAACAATATCACTCTTTTCATAACTGATTATGTATATTACTATTACGTAATTCAATTACGTAAGGAGTATTACACAAATAACAATATATTAATAATTATTTCTTCAATATCAATTTATGTATTATTGACTTGCACCCAATTCCTCTACAACAGAAGGAATATCTATATCAGTTTAAGAACACATTCAGAACTCATTTTCAATTATGATACGCATGCACTGACATGAGCATTATTTGATTCACATAGTGTGCAAAACTCGTTTCGCTCCTTTTGGCAAGTATTATGTTCATCAAATAATATCACTCTTTTCATAACTGATTATGTTATAGTTATTTACACAATCAATTATGAAAAGAGTGATATTGTTTGATGAATACAATATTTGTCAAAACGAGTGAAGCGAGTTTTTCAAATTATGTGTGTCAAACAATATCACTCTTTTCATACATAACGTATTATATACAAAATTTTATCTAATTCTGGTAAAATAATTTAAAAATACACAAAATTCTAGGCTTTTTTATTTTTTATATTTACCAAAGCGCTGTCGTGAAAATAAATGAATTAAATTTTTTAATTTAATGCTTATGTCAGTGTATGAGTATCATCATAGAAAATGAGTTCTGAATGTCTTCTGAAACCAATATAGATCTGCCTTTTGGTATAAAGGAATTGAGTGTGTCAATAATTCATAAATTGATATTAAAGGAATCATTATCCTTGTTTCTTTATCAGTTGTCAGTTGTGTAATATTGTTTACATAACTGAATTACATAAAGATTTTTACAAAACTCATTTCTTATCAATTATGTAAAAAGTGACATTTCATAACGTCAATAGGTTAAATAAATTTCAACTTTTTAAAACGGAATTAGATAAATAACTATTACAAAAAAAATAAGTTGTCTGCAGCCGAATAAATTGTCTTCGTTCGGCATCATGAAGAAGAAGAAAATCACATGGAATTTATTTTATACTGAGTCCATGTCAGTAGTCACTAGCAGCCGTATTCATAGTGCTTCTGTTCGAGTCTAAACCTAGTCTATCTCTAGTCTAACTTAGACCGGCGAAAAAAGCTATTCATAGAGGCAGTTTAGGGCTAGTACAGGTCTAACTCTAGACTAAAATTTAGACCTGGGCGTACCCTAGTTTAATGCGGTATTAAGTCAGTTGACAGAACTATGAAAATATAATTTTGTGTGTTTAATGCAAATTAAATACATTATTACTTAATATAATATTTTTGGTAAGTAGTATGTTATAAATATTGTCATATTAATGTTTATAATATTATTTTGTTATGTATTCGTAACTTGCATTATTTCATTTTTAGGAAGTTCATGATGGATAATGATCTTCAAGAAATTTTTAAGTATATTAACTATGTGGAAGATATTAAAACAAAACATAGTTGAATATATGAGGAGGAATCAAAAGGTTTATTTTACATGATATGAATCTAAGAAATTTATTATAGGTTAAGTAGTATTTCAGGAAATGTTAAGTTGTTTAAGTTGTTGGTTTTTTAAAGTGTTTTAAATTTGCAGATCTAAGAAAGAAAACTACAGAATTATACCAATATTAGAAAATGCAAACAGCAATAAAAAGCGACCAGTTTCAGTTGATATACAAGTTTTGATCATTATATTTTTGAATAGAGAGTTATTAAAGTGAATCTGGTAATAATTTATTACATAAAATGTTAAATTGTAACAACTTATTTAAGTTAAACAATCTGTTTCAGCAAACTTACACAGTTTTCCCAAAGTACAATGATTTGCATTGAATTTGGAGTTGTCAAGAGCTATCGCTTCTCTTTTTAAAACAATTATGATCACACCATAATTTATATTGATTTTTGTGCTTCATCCAGCTAAAGCTACTACATCAAAGCTCATATTTGGACAATAATAATACTACATAATATACCAATGGACGAAAGAATGAACTATATTGAAGGAATTTAAATATATAAAATATTGTAACATTATGTATTATATTATGTAAGCGACAGTATTATTGTTATGTATTACTATTAAATGTATTCAATTTTTGAACAATTTTGCATGTGTTGTACGAAATCATTCGATTAAAATAAATTAATAACATTTGACTGCAATCCAGTAATATTTTATCATAAAAAGTTCATATTCTTCATTTAATGTAATTTAGTTTTCATCATTTCATATTCCATGTTAAATATTAAATTGGATCTCTTAGTTCTAAAACTAATATTTTATTTATGGACGTAGTTTGAGCGTTATTTTTGGGGAACTGCAAATTATATTCGTCCAAATACATCATATCCAGAAGCATTTCATTTTTATTTCCATCTTCCCTTGCAAATCCTGATGTACTAAAACCATTAATGTGTGTTACCGCAATCAAGGTAAAAATTAATTGTATTAATGTCGTTGTTAACAGTAAATAAAAAGTTTTAGTTGTAAGAAATCAGCCCAGTCAACAACAGCTGTCATCACAAATGTCAAAATTGTATTCACTACGCATGAGCAGTGTAATGTATGGGCATAGCCGACAAGATAGAATGGTTTAACTGCGATTTACTTAGACCAGGTTTAAATCAGGTCTAAGTTTGACTATGAATAACCATATTTAGATCTGGTTTAAACCTAGTCTAAGTAAATCGAAGTTAAACCAGGTCTATCTCAGTTACTATGAATACGGCTGTAGGTGTGCAGATCACAAGAGTTAATAAATTATGGCAACAAGTTTTAGGGCTAATCAACAAAAACACCTTTATATGTACCTACACATGTATACCTTACAGAAAAATATAAAATAGTTATTGAAGCTTTTTTAAAATCAAGCAACCAATGGAATTTCTCCTATGTGTATATATTACACGTACTTATATAAATATAAAAAATAAATCATTATTTTAATCTTTAGGTACAACCTTTATTTCTCACTTTATGAATAAAATTAACTAAATTGTGAAAATATACCTATTTTTACTTCTCTGGGTTTTTCTGAATACCATAATCTGTAGGCACTTATTTTTTACCGTCTCTGCAATTTCTTTGTCACCCTCCTTGTTCCAACTCTGCATGCTCACATCACAATCAGCATAGCCATGTTTGAGATCGGTACTAAGTAAATTATGACGTACCGTCGGCTCGACGTTGCAGTCTGCGAGCAGAAGCACTGTGGGTTCTCCCTCCACCTTAACGACGTGTTCATGTTTTATGTATCAGCCGCCTGGTGGCAGCATTGAGGCACAGACACCCAGCAGGAATAGAAATGAGAGCTAGGATACGAAATAGATAAGTAGAAATTAGTGACAGATGGAGGGGAATTTAATTTCGCGATTAAGAGTGAGATAAGGATGTCACATAAATGGAGCTTTATCAGATTAAAGGGCGTTGTCTAGAGTGCGTGCCTCTAAAAATTTAACAACTTTCAACGTACATATTCCCATATAAAGTACTTTTAGTTGAAATTTAAAACTTAATTAAATTGAAGAATAGTACAACGAATTAGTTAAGTAATATACATTGTACAAATATTCATAAAATCACGATTTCTGTACATGGTGGGTTAGCACACTTCTTCGCCTTGTTCACATTCATTATCATAATAATATAAATACTTTTTAATTTTTTATTCGGAAAGCTATTAACCGTTCGCGGGAGCGTGCACCCTCAACTTCACCAACATGTACATATACTACAAGCTTTCACTTCATGCTCCCCACATGTCCAAACCATCTCAACTGACCCACTCCCACTGTCTCAGTGTTGCCACGTTCGGATGTAACGAATTCGGGAGATTGTTCGTAGAATTTCGGTAGATTTCGATAATTTTCGGTAGATTATTTATTTTTGTATTATTTTATATATAATTTATTTGTTGTGTTTGTTTTATGGATTTTTTTTAATATAAAACACTAACGTAAATGAATAATTTTATTTATCAAAAAATATAAATTTATATAAAAACAAGAAAAAGTTCTTATGACGATTGATGGATGTACGAGTATCTTCATAAGAATTTTTTCTTTTTAAATTAGAATCATCATTTTGATTAAGATTAAGAAATCGGGAATTCCCCTAGTAATGTTTGTACAATTTGTCAATAGAGGGAAGAGCGGTAAGGAAGCGTACGTTGAGTATTTTACTAAATAATAAATATTTGAAATAATATAATCAGAATTATTGACAATCAGCAAATTCGGTAGAAATCAATGTGTTTCGGTAGATCGGTAAATTGAAGAGGAAATCGGTAGATCTACCGAAAATTCGGTAGAGGAGGCAACACTGCACTGTCTTAATAACATTCTTCCTAACAAAAACTAGTTGTTTTCCGAATTGCTGGGTGTTGGTCGCGAAATACAACTTGTTTCTAATCATGCATCCCGCTTTACACCATGGAAATATCTCACTTTTACGGCAGTTATTCTCCTTTTATGTTTTCTTATCTAATGACGACCATTTACCTCGATACATCATGTATCTTTGGATACGTTTCTAAATGTACCCAGAGCACTCAGTTACCCAGTATCATTCTAATATGTTATATTAAAGGGATTGTTACGATTGAAGTGGTAGGGAAAGAAAATCAAAAAAGAATGAGCTAGTATTTCGTGTACACTGCAGACGACATAATCTCTTTAGTTATCACGGTTTGTTTGCAAAACTGATTATAAATGTATAGTATTATTAAGAGTAACAAATTAAAAATCAGGGCAAGCAACCGAAAAAAAAAATAACGGTTAATGGTTAAGGTTAACGGAAAATGAGAACGTAATTTTCTACATTTTATATAATTATTCAGGAAATATATATATATATATATATATATATATATATATATATATATATATATATATATATATTAATTCATAGAAATATGTAGTATTGGTCACAAATAATTATTTTTTTCTACACTCGTTATTACAGTTGCAAAAAATGAAAGTACATATTCCGTTTCTTTCTAGAACTGGTTAAAAAAAACCGGTTTCAATTTATTTCGGTTAATGGTTACCAGTTTTTTTTTTTAATAATTGTAAATATTGGTTTCGATTAAAAATTATAGTTTAGAACTTAAAATACTGGTTAATCGGTTTTTTAAATCGGTTGCTTGCCCTGTTTAAAACGCAGGTCTTAATTATTATAAACTTATTTTCTACTCTTGGTTTCTATAGTCAATAACTTACTTCTATGTAATTAATGTTGGAGATATGTATGTATTAAAATAGCTCTTACACTCACGAAAAAAAAATACAAACTTACTGTATAATATTTTATATCTAAATCATTTTAACTGAGGATACCTTTAGTGAACAACTTTAACTGTTTCTAAAATTTTATATTTTAAAAATTATTGTGTCAACAAAGAAGATAACGTGGATTAGAGCTGATAAAAAATTGATAGATCGATATTATTCGATTTTTTCTTAAAAGTCCATGAACTTTTTAAAAACAGTTCCAAGGTTCTTTATTTTATTATTCCATTAATCTTCACAACCTGCATGATGGGGTATCAGCTGCAAATAAGCAAGATAATTGCGCAGCTCTTCATAAATTAATAATATATTAAAAACGACAGTCATAATTGACATTTTATTTTGTAAGAAGAAAGTTGGGTTTACGACGCGCAGCGTTTTTTTTCGAGATTTGACATTTGATATTTTGACATTCATAGTCACCAACCTTAATAAAATAAATTGTACCATAGTTTATTTCACGTAAGAAAATAGCATTGGTTTACATAGGGATATAAAGTGTGCCATCTGATTGGTAAAAATACACATCTAATTCACAAAAGCGAAAAAAAATTACGGTATTGTACATTTCTATAGATAAACATATTTAGTATCGACAAAGTTTGGTTTCATGTATTTAAATTATTTATCTGATGCATATAAAAACGAACGGCTCGCAAGCGCCATCTGCTATTTTCTTACGTGAAATGAAGTATAGTCACAACTCGAATGAGTGAATAACGAACTCTTTTGGGTACTGAAATAGTTTTGTTATAGTGTTGTAGTCGCAAAATAGAAAAAAAAAAAATATTATTACATTAATTTTATAAGAATATTTTCTGTTTTCCGCATATAAAATATGATCGAATAAATAAATTCTTCTTGTAATTTTCCTTACGAAGTGAGCAAATATACACGAATTATTTGAAAGAGAATTAAATTGATATCTCAACTTCAAAATACATGTAACGGCCATATTTTTGAAAATATGCTTTTGCTTTACGGTAAAAGATGAAAAGCTTTTTCACATTTTTTGACACTTGGTTAATATCTTGCACGCCTACTTTTTCCTTTGGGAGTTATATTTTTGTTGAAGTAAGCCTTCTACAGAAGTTTTATTTTCATTTTATTCGACATGGCGCTTGCTACAGATTAAAAATTCAATTCTGTTCACAAAATATATTGTGATAGAAATGTACACAATTTCAAACAGAAACAAAAAATTGAATTACGACGATTACTTCTGCCGAGAAATAAAATATATTTGTAACACACAGAAGTCATCATTAAAATAAAAACTATGGTGTTTCAGGTAAAGTAAAATCAGATATGTATTGCTATAGGAAAATATTTTATTTCGAATCATAGAGAACTATGGGAAACAAATTTTAGCTTAATTGTTACTCGTAAATATAATTTTTACTTCTCGCTAAGAGAGGTATTGTATTTATGCTCAAACTCACATATCCAGATTTAAGTGAATAAGCACGATTTAAGGTCCATATAAACCGATTTTAACATTTTTATGATGATGTCTGTGTGTCTGTGTGTGTGTGTGTGTGTGTGTGTGTGTGTGTGTGTGTGTGTGTGTGTGTGTGTGTGTGTGTGTGTATGTATGTGTGTGTGTGTGTCTGTGTGTGTGTCTGTGTGTGTGTGTGTCTGTGTGTGTGTTTGTGTATGTGTATGTATGTGTGTGTATGTGTGTATGTATGTGTGGATGTTGGAGGGACGATTACTCAAAAACTATAAGACATAAGACCAGTTTAACTATGAATTCCTCAATCTGACATTCATGGGACGAGCTGAAAAGGTTTTGGTAATAATTGTACAACCGGAAGTAGTACTTTTTTTGACAATTTTTGATATTACTAATATTAAAGACCATAAAATTCTACATCTGATACATATAAAATTTTTATTATATGTTCTATAAATTTAGAGATAAAGACGCTATAATATATAGAACTTTGAGCATATACTGACTAGAGGCCGCCTTACGGTGTTTGTTGTGATCGGAACACATGGTGTATTGCGGGCTGCGTATTGAAGCCGTGGTGTATTGCGGACTGCGTATTATCTTAATAATTCTACTACCTTTTCTACAAAGTAATGCCTAATTGCTGCTTTTGAAATATGTAAATCACCTTTGTTTCCAATAAATTTCAGTCTCGTTACTCTTACGTCATTATTAGTAGGAAACCTAAAAGTTACACTTTGTTTAATATATTATTTGTAAAAAAAATCCATGTTACTTACACATAAAACGAAATATCCTTACTTTCTTTGTATTTTTCATTACAATTTGATATACTCACAAACTACACTCAAAAATAAGGTTTGGTTACAGTAAAATGACAAGCAGTGACAAATAACACAACAAAACACTGCCCGCAATTCACCATGACTTCCGCCCCCCCGCCTACATGTCTTCCGATCACTTCATCCTATGCACTGGTACAGGGAATTACTTCTCTAGTCAGTATATGCTCGAAGATATAGAATATCGGGATAGTAGATTGCGTATATGCATATATCATTCGAAATACTGCCAATCTTGTTAATGAATTGGACATTTAGGAACTTCCTCATACAATGAAAAATAGATATAATTAGAAACTTATGTGTGCAGAAGACATGTTAAATACAAAATAAAATAATTTTTTTGTTATAAAACGACGGTTCGAAAGCGAAGTGCAATACAATACTTTTATAACATGAAATGGAAATGGCGAGAGGTTTTGTGCTAGCCCCAACAGATTTTTAAAATAATACAGTGTTGGGGGTATTCAAAAGTGAATGAAATTTGAATATTTATGTAAAAAGATGATCCACTGAATGCAATGAAAATAAATTTAAAAAATCTGTTGTGGCCAGCACAAAACCTTCCGTCAATTCGACGTATTTTGTAAATATCCCATACCAAAAATTCCTTGAAAAAGATTCTATATATCCTGTGAAATTGTAACAAGAACACACTATTTTTTACAAATCCATACTGAAAGTTCCTTTGAAAAGATTCTAAAATCCAATACAATTATAATACGAATACGAACGTATGTACATTATATATTGCACTTAATACATCCTCCTTCTTCAACTTTTCCCTATTTTATTAGAAGTCGCTGTTTCTTACTCTTCTCTTCTACTCATTCCTGTCCAACGCATCTTCATGACACAGTTCTTCCTCCCTCAAATCTTCTGTTATACAGTCCTGCCATCTTCTCTTTTGCCTTTCTCGTACTCCTGGCATTATAAGTTCCTATCTTGAGGCTAGGCCGCAAATGCAAGTCACTGGCGAGGGACACTGTCACTTATATCACTTTCATATCATATACTTTCCACCTTGGTTTTGCACTTGACACTGACATATGTCAATTAGAATTTTTTAATATATCTGATGTTTTCATAATTTTTGCAAAGCTGACTGATTTTTGAAAGTTAATCTCTCTATAACTCTATATCTATTGAATATGAAGGAAAATGTATAATCGAACCATATAGAGAATAAGATAATATTTCTATTGATAATCACATAAAATATCGAAAATGATATTTAACTGCGTTTTTTCAAGAAAAACTGTTAAGAATTTCAAATAAGGGTACTTCCGGTTGATCAATTATAACCAAAATCTAATCAGCTCTTCATTGGGTTGTAAGGAAGAATAATACGAAAGAATCATACTTTTTAGAATTGTAGTTTTGGAGTTATCGTCGGAGAAAAATTTGTCACATACACACGGACACACACACGGACACACATACACACACACACATACACACATACACACATACAGACATCATCGTAAAACCAGTAAAATCGTATTGTAGGGACATTAAAACGTGCTTATTCATTTAAAAATCCCCATCGAATTTTTTGACCAAAGACAATACCTTCCTTACCTAAAGGTGACGGAAGGTAAAAATATAACAAAACTCTAACGTGATAAATATGTCTGCTCTTTGAGTTTCACAAATATTAATATAATTTAATTTTTTAGCTATATACTATTAATGCAATTATTGACTACTGACAGGAAAATCAAATATATATTTTCACTGATTTGTCCCTTTAAATATTGTGCAGACTGCAAAGTGAACTAGTTATTATGGTGAAAGAGATATTACTTAATTAAAACTAACTAAAATCCCGAATTTATTATTTGTTGCTTGTCAACTACCTATGTATATCTTAAAGGATTTCACTGTGCAAACTTAATAATTATGTTGCGCTTTTCATATCAAAAAGCACTGACTGAAAATGTAAACAAATCCTGTTAGGCACCGTGACAGGTAAGCTTACAGCGCTGCCAACAAATTGTGCGGGTCTCGATAATTGAATTTCAACATTAAATTTAATATACCTGCATATAAAATTTATATTTTTTGCATATTATGTTTTCATTATTATTTTATTACATTCGACAACAAAAGGCTCACTTTAAGACTTTATTTTGAAGTCATGCCACAGTGCTCGCTAAAGTTTTAACGTTATATCATGAAAACGAAAGCAACTTTAATTTAAAGAGTTAAAGTGAAGATAAAGTTTAAGTATTATGAAATGGCCCTATAGGTATTTTACCACAGAAGTTCATCTGTGGTTCAAGGTTTATATACGCAGAGGTTTTTTTTATTTACGAAAAATAAGATTTATTCAATAATCTTTTGATCACCACATGTGAAAATTATTAGAGTACAGAGATCTTTGTTTTCAATTATCTATCTTTCCAATCAGTAAAACTTTAAATATGGCAGGTTGAGATTATTGCAGACCTGAAATTCAAGAGAAATAATTGTTGCTATATTAAATAATATTTTCGTATTTTGTATAGTAATGTATTATTATAATATACTCAAAATCGTACAGTAATGGGTTACTTTACAACATACCAACCGTTACTGCATAGCAACGGTTTCGTCATTAAGATACATTTTGACATAAGGAATTTATTTTTATTTTTTAATGTTTATCTTCTAAATTGTTGTCCATGTTCTTTTCTTCATCCATCGTTTTGCAAATCGATCTTCAAAAAATAATTTTTTGGAGGTTGTAAGGTACAAAAAACAATAACTGTTAAGTTACTTTGTTACTGAAATGTAATGTTATTAATTCAGAATATTATGCCGCAAAAAATATAAATTTTAATACTATTATAAAATACGAAAAAATAGTATACGCACCGCGCCAGAAAAGTGATTTTACTGTACTCGTACGGCATTTATGTACTCGCTATTGCTTGTATTTAAACTTTCCATGCTCGTCTGGTAAACTTTCACTTGTCTTAACTTGGAACGTAATATACTAATTTATTGAGCAATACAAATAAAAATATTTTTTATACTAATTCAAAACATACCTATTTCTCTTGCGACATTTGACTTCATATGATAGTTCTGGTTACGTCGTTTTTAATTGAAAATATGGCAAGGGAATTAAGTCGTTCTTGTACATTCGTAAAATGAAGTTCTAAAAATATAAAAGAAATTAAAAGGGGAACTAAAACCAAATAATTTCAAAAGTATCATGTAGATTAGTCGCTAGTGTAGCTTGTAATTGTATACTAAACCACTCAGCATTTTAAAGCTTTATTTTTATTGAATATTACTGACAAACCACAACGTCTTGAATTTGATTTAATTATTCATTAACACTTGCCAAAAATCTTTGAAAAACCGACTAACCGTGTTTGAAACAGCAATCAAATCAAACCTTGATCACTTTCCAACTTTGCCTTATTCTTTACAAAACTAACACTCTGGAGAAGTTGGCTGTGCTCTGCTCGTGCTGAATGAATGCCGCAATTCGTCACGAGATCTCGAGAAGTAACTACCGGGTCTTTCTTGGCTTTCGTCAAGTATACGACGGGATCGGAAGTGAGAAACTTTGTCATTTTACCATTTGCTTTGTTCGCAAGCACGTGACGCCGTCATACAGTGGATATACAACTTTTCCCAGAAAGGACGTAGACGTAGAGAAGTTTTGTTGTGAGGTTTGTTTTTATTAATTTTGAACAAAGGCGTAATTGTTGCTTAAAGGCAGTCTTGTTATATTAAGAAAGTTTTCAAGTTAAATATTTTGGAATAAAAGTATCAAGTTGGTTTATAATGGAATGTCGTATTGTTCTGAAAGGAACTGTATATAAAAAAATGTTTGGCTTACAGCAATTGCTAAAATTACTTTATAGCCCTATTCCCATTATCATAAAGTTGTAACATGGAAATACAAGATTGAAAAGTTACAATTTACGCAGTAGATGCAGAAACTGAGTGGTTTGTTGCAGCATGAGCGATAAACAAAATTCAACGAGTTGTGTACACTACTACTTTTGTTATATGTATCTTTTAATTTTAGACTCAACAATAATAGTATTTTTTATACGAGCGAAAAGTAATAATTACATTTTATCGTAAAATCAAGTGGGGAGTAGCAAGTCAAATTTATATGAACGTGAAATTAAAGGTAACTTGAAAATGGTAACCATGTAAAAATCCGGTTATGAAGTATCCGGCCCTGGTTATTTCACAAGTTGGATGGTAGATGATTATACTTAATATAAGCTTTTTAGAAGTGAAAATGACAGGTATATCAAATTAAAGAATTGTGGAATACATGATTAATGATACACAGTAAAATAAAATGTTGAATACAATAAGTAACACAAGTCGAACTCTCAATATGAATGAACACATGCACCAAATTCGTATTTTCTTGTTATGCGCAACCAATATTGTAAACCTACGGTAAATATATACATTATTACTCGTTCTCACTCTTTTATAACAATCACTCTGCAACTGAGTATAGCTCTAAGTGATAAAGTTTTTCACTGCGTATCACTTCAGTGAAAATAGTGAATTGGACCCCATACCTGTTTAATCGCTAAGGCTTATCATACTACACTCACACGCATATTCTAGTGCCGCATACCTACTTCCTGTTGCCCATTAATTTCTTAATTATTTTTCCCAGTAAATGATATTTTATATATAAAAAAAATACGTGTCCCTTGTTATCTCTTTTTCTCATTATTTCATGTAGATTAATATATAAAATTTTTAAAAAATGTGATACCCCCAATTATAAATCAAACTATTGTTTAAGCACAATTTTAAAATTTATTATAAGTTGGGGTTTTACCCAAGAATCTTTATTTGCACAAGTTGTTATTAAAACAAATCTTCAAAATATATACTGTACCTATGTAATTTTATTTAAATAAAAATTAAAGTTCTTTACCAACCGTTGCTAATATTTTACATACACTTACGGACAAAGTGCTACTTGATACACTATGAGTAGACGAAAACATTCTTTAAAACTATACTGCTATAGAAAAAAATAAATTACCTACTCCCTCACTGGCTTCAGATTACAGTATCAATATATTTAGATGTAAAACAAAGCTTACAAAAGATATCTGAAAAAGTTTCAAGTTCAAGAGTTATAAATAACTGTTAAAATTAACTTTTAATCTCTTGAAATCCATTAGAATTTGCTTGCCTTCGAGATTTGAAGTACGGTAGCTGTATCACTAGCTCTTTCGCTAAAGCGCAGACGTATATGTGTCACAGACAGTTTCGTTATTATATTGTTATCCTAAACTTGTAGGCAAATTGTACATTGTCGTAGTTTATACTTATATTAAATCAACCAAGCTCAAACGCAATTTGCAGCCATGCAGTTATAGAGGTTGATATAGTATATAAAAAATGAAAATATATGTTGCAAAAGGTAACCTATTCCTATTTTGGCACGAGCGACTATTGTCATCTTGTTCGGCTAACGTTTCAAGACCGTTCTCAAAGTGCACCAACTGTAGTAGAGCAGTGATGGATAGTGGCAAGATACTCACTATCTGTACGACGAATTCATTATCTTTTGGCAAAATTTGGGCTGCACGCGCGCTTTGCATTATCGCGGCTTGAGCTGACCGCGCGGCATAGTACATTGCGACTGGATTGGTACAGAGAATTATGGTGTGAGGAGTAATTTATTTCAACTGAAAATCTTGCCTAATTCGTATTTCCGGCACTTTAAACAGCCAGCGATACATTAACGAGATTCTAATACTGGAAATTATTCCACATATTCAACTCCATCCAGCAACCGTATTTCAGCAGGATTACGCAACACCTCATGTCTTTAATCAGCACAGAACACCAGTGCTGGCCCTTTCTCCAGATTTGTGGGCTATTGAAAATCTGTGGGATGTCTCAAGAAGGGCATTGCGACATACAAAATGTAGAAGAACTATGGACTGTAGTTAAAAGGGCATGGAACAATATACCGCAAAATATTATTTACAACCTTATTCAATCCATGCCTCAATGAGTAGAAGCGGCGACAAGACCGCGTTGAAGACACAAGTCTTAGCGAAATTTTCATTTCCTGTGTTTTTGATTTATGTGAAATTTTAATCATTTATTCGTCTAATAATAAATAACCTTTGTGCTAAATTTCGGCAATTCATTACTATTATTTCTTTATTGTTCCGATTTCAATGACCGCTAGTGTATTCAAGAATCCATTATTATTAGTACTTAAGTAAAGTATTTACTAAACTAAATATTTTCCCCCCACAAGTGTTACGCCTTGTCGTGGTTGGGGGGCTTGCGTGGCTCAATGATCCGAGCTCGTGGACTGTCAGGTATGAACACCAGTGGGGCCAACGGGAGGTAAGAGCTCCCTTGCTCTGGCCCCTGACAGATGGCGGCGAGGTGAGAGTCCAGACTAAAGGTAACACACCCCTTAATCCCAGCTGTAGTGTCGTGGCTTAGGGACTGCACCGGGGTAAACGATGCCGGAGGGCCTCCGGGTTCGAACCTGGGACCCCTGATAAACCAGGCATTACTCTCGGTAGTAATGCGGGGGGGCCGGGGCCGCAAGGCTATGAATCGGTCCAAGAGAAGTAAATCTCAATAAAAATCCTAAATCCCAAAGTGGGGTGACCCGGCTGAAGGGACGCGTGGTCGGATAGAAGACCGACTAAAACGAGGTCAACCTCCGGGACTGGCAAAACCGGTTGTAATTAGCCCGGGTAGACTGGACTCGAGAGTCTTGGGAGACAACCGGTCTAGGAGAAGGACACTCCGAAATCAAACCACGGGTAGACAAGGGCTCGGTAGTCTTGGGAGACAGCCTGTCTAGGAGAAGGACACTCCGAAATAAAACCAACGGATAGGGAGGATCCGAGAGCCAGTGGAGGCAACCCCCCTAGGAGAAGGAAAACTCCGAAAAACAAAACACGCGGAAGCTGCAGAAATATACTTTCTCTTTCTGTTGCAGGAGCAGAGAAATGCAGGAATCGTAGGCTCCTCGAGGAAAACCCAGGAACCCTAGCGCCCCTCTACGAACAGCATATGATACGGATTACCCAGCTAGGCGAAAGCCTGGGCTGCGTCGATATGGGCTTGGAGGAAGGTCGTGGGCCGGGGGTAGTTTCCCCCGAGGTTCTACTTCGTAGCCTTACCGGAGATTGGGAAGAGTCTCCACGGGAGCTGGAATCTGTAAATGATTATGCTGGGGCTATGGTAACGCGAAGTGCACTGGGACGAGTATCCGGGGAGTTAGTGCGTGACTCAGCCTCAAGAGGAGGTTACCATGGGAGGCCCAGCCATGGCGACCACGGTGAGCTTGGAGGGGGACTTCGCTAAGGTGGGACCGCCTAGGAGCACGGCAGTATCCGCGACCAGTCCAAAGGCATGTATTTTGCTGGCCGAGGGATGACTGCAACTACGCGCGCCCACGGGTGGGGTCTGGCCCTAAGCATGCATCGGAGCATTCCGTGGTAAGAGGTCTTTTTCTGTAATCATGTCTTCTTCCATTATTAATTTAGATAGTAGCGATGCGAAACAAGAAGAAAAGGAGGAAACGTCACCCACTAGTGTGGGAAAGAACGATACCGGCGATTGGGAGACATCGGGGGAGTTTGATGCTCTAAACACGGCCATACACTGCGAGGCTCAGAATCCACGAAGAGATAGCCTCTTCGACGAGCTGCAAATGGCCGCCCTAAATAAGTCGCTTAAAGACCTGGAGGAGTTAGGGGACATGAGCTTTGCGGGGGCAAGGAACAGCACAATCGGTAGTGCAGACTCGGGCGACAGTGTACTAGAGTCTATACTTAACCGACTGTTCACCCCAAAGAGCCAAAAAAAAAGCGTAACCTACCTTCAAAAGAAGCTACTGGCGAGTGCGAGGGTAAGAGAGCCAGAGAGAGCCTGGGCAGCAACGCTAGCTCAGTAAGGCAGGAGCCGAAGAGGGTGAGGAGCGACGAGCTCAAAGAGATGGCTGATAGGATCAGAATCTTGGAGAGCTTGATCCCTCTAAATATTCAGCTCCAGGAAGTTATTGAGCGGCAAACGGCGGAGATGTACGGGCTAAAGGCCAAACTACAAAAGATAGAAGGAGTTGGGGAAAGTAGTCAGATTAACGATCTAGTTGAAGAGCTGGAGGTGCTGGTAACTCTGCACCCGAACACCAAGACCGAGATCAAGGATATTGCCCAAAAGCTTTCCCGACAGATCCGAATGTCAGGGAAAACTAAAATCGAACTGCCAATGAAGAACGCGACCACTGATATGGGAACCCAAACTGAAACTCAGAAAACGGGGGAGGTCGAAAGGGATAAAGATGCGCTAACGGTAGAGGAACTTAAAGGCAAATGCAAGCCAGAAGGAACCTATGATGAGTTCTGCGAACTAGCAGGATACTTCTGGCCAAAAGAGGCCTTTGAGAGAATTCAAGAAGCCGAAGGAGACATTGCTGTGGATTGCAAAAACACAGCAATATCCTTCGGATTGAAAGACAAGATAGCGCTACAAAACAGCGCTATCTTTAAAGGAGCTGATATCAAGGCCGGGGAGGTCATACACTGCCGAAGTGAGGTTACCTCTTCCACGAAGGAGAACCAGGACAGTAAGGTTATAAATACCTTCTGCCTGTGTACGATGGACGAAGAAGGGAAACCCTCCGAGGCAGTGTTATACAACTGTCTGCAGAGGCTAAAGGAAAAATTGCTGCAGTGCAAGATAGAGAAGGTCTCCACCCCACGCATTGAATGCGGAAAGAAGAAGTTTCGGTGGCAAGTGGTCAAGAAGATGATGCAAAGCATCTTCTCCGATACGACCATTGCCATCGAGGTATGGGCGGAAGGCAGGAGAAAGAAAAATAATGAGAAAGAACAACCTGTAATGCAAGAAGACCAAAATGAAAAGGAACCGGACAATGAAACAGAAACATGGGCAAAGGTTGTATCCCGGAAAACGAAACCCCGGAATCAAACCCAGAAAGTGCCAAAACCGAGCAAGGCAAAGGTAGCTTCTAAGGAGGAAAAAACAGAGGAGAGAAAGGACCCCAAGACAAAACGCCCAAACAAGGAAGCGGTGATTGTCAAGAGGGACAAAGCCGCTGAGTCCTTCCCTGAACTTGTCAAAAAGATCAGGGAAGTGATCACCTTGGCGGACGATTTTCCTGTGGAGGCGGTCATACAATCGAAACAAGGAGACTTAGTTCTACGTGTGCCAAACGGAAAGGCGGGGCTATTAAAGAGCAGGCTCGCGGACAAGCTCAAGGACAGGACCATTAAGGCCCTGGATAATGTCAAGAGCCTGCAAATACGGGACCTCGATGCTGCGACCACAAAAGAGGAGATTGTGGCCGCCATCACAAGAACTGTGAAATGGGAAAATATGGGGGTTGAGGATGTTGGAACCCTTAGAAGCTCCTACGGAGGGACGCAGACGACGACGTTCAAGGTTCCGAATGAAGTCGCTGCCAATCTGCTCGAAATTGGCAGAGTTAAAGTTGGGTTGGTTCGGTGCAGGGTGCGCGAGGTAGAGGAGCTACAAAGATGCTACCGCTGCCTGGGATACAACCATGTTGCAGCCCAATGCACGGGAGAGGATAAAAGCACGCACTGCTTGGGATGTGGATTAAGCGGACACCGCATTAAGGAGTGCCCTAGATGCAGGAATTGCAACGGGGAAGGCCACCAGGCAGCTGCGTGCAAGGAAGAGGCTTTCTGCAGAACCTGTAACGTGCGAGGCCACAGATACGCCTCAAACAGGTGCCCGCACATGAAGACTGCATGGGAGGAAATGCGGAAGAAGCAATCCTCTTCATAGTCCTGCAGTTAAATGTGGACAGGTGCAGGGCCTCGCACGACCTGCTTTTTGAGCTCGCCCAACGGAAAAAAGCTGATATCATTCTGGTCAACGAACCCAATGAAGCTATCAGCAGAGGGTGGCTTAGAGACCAACGGGGGGACGCAGCAATTAAGCAGGTGGGCAGGAAAATACACATCACGGCAGAAGGAAAGGGAAATGGCTTCGTCTGGGCGAAGGTAGCAGATATAAGGATTTATAGTTGTTACTTTTCGCCCAACCCGACAGACGGGGAATTCGAAGATTACCTCCAGGAGCTTGAGAATTCCATCAAAGCCTGTAAGGGGGAAAAGATACTGGTAGCTGGGGACTTTAATGCCAAGTCCTATGAGTGGAACTCTTTGAGAGAGGACCACAGGGGCGAGGTATTAAACAGGTGGGCGGCAAGCTTACAGTTGGAAGTCGTCAACCAGGGTGACACCCCTACCTTCCAGAGGAACGACTCCAGCTCCATTATAGACATTACCTTAGCGGATACCAACCTCGTGCCGCAGATTGTGCAGTGGGAAGTCCTGAAGGACGAAGAACTCCTAACGCTGCACAACTGCATAATATATGAGATTAGCCAAAAAAAGGCTATTAAACAAGCGAGTAGTAGGGGCTGGAGAACTTCACAAGTAGACCCACGGATTCTGGAAGAATGCCTTCAACGCCGACTAGCGGCAAAACCGAAGACTTCCACAGAGTTAACCCATTACGGGGTATGCCAATCTGTTTTGTACACAGATATCAGAAATATATCTACCGTGCGGGCGCTTACCAGGCGTCACTTCGCAGGCACTTATTACTGGCGTGGAAAGTGCACCATACTCCTAATTCTATTACTTAAGAACAAAAAATTAACCATAGCAAATATGTATTTCATTCTTCATATCGTAAATTAATTTACGACAGAATTGGTTACATCTGGGTACATCACAAATTAAAACATTTCATCATAGTAATTTGAGAAATATTTAGGTTTCCCTTATATTTCCAAGATATTTGTACTTGAATATCATTGGTGCTAGTGTTCAGACAGACCACAGACTATATTTATACAAAAGACTCTCAAATTACTGAAATACTTGTATATAGCGGCAAATTTTTGTCAAATGTTCTAGGGTACTCCATTTTGAAACCATTCAACCATTACATGTAATGTACTTTGAAATATTTTTAATATATATTTTATCAATAATATGCTCGATTTATATTACTTCAAGCGTTAGTAATTTAATTTTTATACTTTTCGCAAATGAATGTGTTTACATCAATAATTTATTTTCCATTTGAAATTCTTGTACTGGAAAAATAAAAATTAGAGAAGTTCTAATGAAACTCCAGTCTTCATTATGGGCAAATTAAAGAGTTAATACAATTTACAAATTTAATTTAAAAGAGGAAGAAGAGACAAGAGTAAAATAAAGTTAAAAGGAAAGCGGAACCAGTGAAAAAAGCTCCGTTTTTCTAAATCACCGTTGAAAAAAACGAGGTCTCTTATACATAATTAGCATTGCTACGTGCGCGCAATATTTTCACTACGCAAGAAGCGTACCAATCATGCAGCGAAAGCAGTAACGTTTCTGTTTCAGGTGCTACAGGTACCGGCGGTTTCAAAATAGCTACATATTCAGAGAGTCTGTTTCAAATATGTTACAAACCATACTCGTAGAATGTTATTTTTTTTAGTTTACAGTATTTATCTACCTATCAATTTTAGAGAAAAGTTTTAATCATAAAACTTGTTCAGAAATTAGACCCAATTTTTATTTATGTACGAAACTACGCTAAATAAAATACGCAATATACAGAATATTTCAAAGCGGCAAACTGTCTCATATCATCAATCATCGCATTTAAAGTTGACTGGATCGTTAAACAGATGTTGGCTGGTAAATCTGACTACGCCATGAAGCAAAAAGACAAGAAATTTATAGTGCACTTTTTAGTGTTAAATTTTCAAACGTTGGGTATTAGTATTTTGTTTTTGTCAATGTTAATTTGAAAATTATGAATTTCTCTATTCTTTTCGTGTGTAGCAGTAATATTATTGATTTATGTTAATTTTTTTAGAACCAAAAGATTTAAACAATTAAAACAGTCATTACAAAAATTAATATCTAACTAAAGTAACATTGTCATTGTTGTGTAATAGTGGCTAGGGATGTAAGCAAAGCAATCTTGTAAAATATACTAAACCTCAAAAAGCCTACAAATATGCTATATTCATTATTTGTAATTACAAACATTTAATTTTAATAGAAAGAATTGATAGTCGGAGTTTGGTCAGGGAATTTGAATTAAACCATAAGTTTTCAATTCCTCAATGTTTTGCTCTAATTCAGAGCATTTTCAAGGGCTATATCTTAAAATTTTCAAAATATAATTAATATTTTAAGTTACAATAAACAAATAAACATTTTGTTTTTATATACCGTTGGGTTGCAATTAAGTTATATTCAGATAACCTTGTTAAAGTACATTGTTGCAAAAAACTTTTCCATAATTTGAACGAAACTTTCAAATTAATAGAATGCAGAGCCACAAGAATTCGCCGTTCATAGTTCAAGGACCAAAACATGACTAGCAAAAATAATGTTTGTATAACTGGTTACTACTAAATTTTTTTAAAGAAACACTGTAAAAAGAAAAAACCCTATACCCAAAAGCGGTAATGCAAAGTAATATGAAGTAAAATTGTATTTTACTGTTGGAAATTACGTCAAAATGATAAAAAAATGGTCATAAACTGTTTCTAAAACTATCAACAATGAAGCAAAACTGCATGATACATATTCCAATATTTGATTCTAATATATGAAAATAACTAATTATAATTAATATAATTTTTTTTAAAACAAAAACTAAGAAAATTTACATTAAGAAAATTACTAATTATATTATTATATATAAATAATAATTACTATGAAAATTATTAATCTTTCAGAAAGGATTTATGAAGAACTACCCTAGTACGTTGTAATGTCTTCATAAAACAAATGATGTTGGTAGATGTCCGAAAAGCAATGATGAGTTGAGTGTAGCGCCATTAGTTGATATTAATTTTAATAGCTTAAGTTACATTAGTGATAGAAAGACGATATTCACATTAGAATTTGTGTACTGTGACAGTCTACGGTGTTTATTATACAATTTTGTCAAAAACGGAAAACCACGATTTTTAAATGTAAAAGCATTGGAAGAGTGCAGTGATAAAAACAGGCATATCACTTTATTTTCAAAATTTAGTTCATCATTCAATGGTATATGTGACTAAATTTTTATCTTTACATTATATGAGACTACACAAAAAAGTAAAATACTGGACTAATTATTTGTAATTTTTGGGGAAAAAAATATTTAAAATTTGGAGAAGGGGTATGGTGACGGCGCCATCTATCAATATACCGTAACGGTTGATAGCTAAAGGAATATAAACTTAGATCATACTAGTGTTATTTTATCCATCTTTAAAATATTCAGTTGCATATAAATACATTATTAAGAAATGGTAGGTATTTAATTTTTAGTGGTTAATTTTCATATTTTATGTCTCACATAATAAAATTTTATTATGGACATACACCTTAATCTGCACTCGGAAACTTATTTTTCAAGATAATTTAATTGATTTATATACATTAATAATATTTGTAAATTTGACATATGGCAAATTTTAATACTCAGTTAAAGTTAACAATGAGTTCAATTTAAAAAAATTGTCATGAAACCGGACATTAGTCTCGTATAATATCTCATGAATCTTTGCGTAGTGGGGAAAAAACATGTTTTTATCTAATTAAAAATATGTTGCTGATTTTTTAGAGCCCAAATATCTTTTCATATTGTTTTGGACATACTGCAGTTTTATGTTTATGTAAAAATTAACTTTATTTCGATATATTTTTGAAAGAACATAGAAAATTGCAAATAAAGTCGGTTCTCCATGCTTTTGGACAAAAATTATATAATTATCTTCTCATTTCTAGGTCTCTCATCTCAACATTATTTATGACACTGAACCGTTTTTGTTTTTCATAAGAGCAATAGTGAAGATTATGCCTAATTTAAGTAAGGCAATAGACCTGTATTTTCCACTCACTGTCACTGTTTAATTGTGACAATAGCAAGTGAATAATAATAAAAAAAGGCGGACGAGGGAGAGATGGGAAATTGAAAAACTATGTTCACTTGTCTCTTCTTTTTGCTTGTAATTGAGTTGAGACAATAGTGTAGCAACTTCTGCTAATTGCGCACTGTTTACAGTTTAAAACTCTAATGGACGGCCTTGTTACGAATCTTTTGCCACGTATCTTATTTCATATAATTATTCTCAAGTTTTATATTCTCCTTTTAAAGCAACTTCAAAGGAAAATGGATCAGTTTGTAATATAAAACAAGAAAAGATATTGTTACAAGATAAAATATTTATATTAAGAGTTTAACTTAATTTTAACGAGATTTTTAAATCATTAAAATGTAGAATGTACGAATATACCTCGTTAGTAATATAAATTATTAGTAATTATCGTCGAGTACTCTTTACTTAATTTTGTTTGTTTCATTTCAACATAAATATTATAGTTTCGTATTTCGCATTTATTTAATAATTAACATTAAGTTTGTTAATTGATATTTGATCCGTATTTGAGGAACCAAGAAAATAGAAATAAAAATAACTCGCTAGTAAGGTTTCGTCAATACCTCGTCTAGTGCGAAACCATGTTATCTTGTAACGGACTAATATTAATGCGGTATTTCACTAATTTTTGATATTTTTATTTGTTATTCGTAATAAAAATTATGAACACGCATATTTTGTTTGTTAATGCATGATCCAAACCGCCTAAATCGTTCTTACACTTAATTCGTACCATCACATTTTTTTCTGGTTTATAATACATAGTGGAACTAGTACACTCGTGTTAGTAGTAGTTCAACTGTTTTTTGATATTTCTAAGTATTTCTAACATTTTGTGTTTGGAGCGTTAATATATCATTATAAATATAAAGCTTTAAAATGAGTACCTATTAAGGTGGATTTATGCAGCCTATTTTTTATTTTACTTTTTCTTCTCTTTTTCGCTTTTACTTTTACTTTAAGTTTAATACTTTATGCAGCTACTTTAAAGCCTTCGGTGCACATGCGCAGATGTGATTTTTATGGCATATCAGTTGTCATAAATGTAAAGAGATAATTGTAACCTATAAAAATGGACACAAAAGTAATAATTTGTGCATCTGCTATATTACTTGTACCTTTACCCATTTTCTAATTTTTGCAATCTTACCTACAATAAAATAAATGAATACAGCACGCTTTAACGTTTATCACGTGAAGTGGTGCACATGCGCAGTTGTGAAATTCTTTTACTTTAACGGTCTTAAGTTGAAAGTTGGTCAACTTTAGTTCTTAAAGTAAAATTAAAAGTGTGCACATAAAGTAGTACATTTATTAACACTCCTTTAACTTTTGTAAAGGAAAAGAAAACGAAAAGGTAAAATAAAAAGTATACTGCATAAATCCACCTTTACTCGTACAAATATTGTTTTGTACCAAATCGAGTTCAAGTACTACTACTTTGCTATCTAGCCGCATCATCAGAGTAATGCCAATTTTTGATGTTTGATTACACAGACCGTTTCAAAACGGTGTGAACTTAATTTAAAATTTATTACAAACATAATTTCATTCAGTATGGGACATAGAAGACGACCACCATCTTCAACGATGTTTTCCACGTTTCCACCACCAGCGCTAATTCTAACTAGGAAATTATTTTGTTTTCATATAAGATTTTTCGTATTTTTTAATCTTATGTGACGTTGTATATAGCCATGCTCTAAACAAATGAATAAATATGTTTTAATACCGAAATATAAAAATTTGATTTTACTTTTGTGAAATATGTTAGGGTTACAATCGAAATTCTAGCAAAAATTTGATTGTGATAGACGTAGATTTGGTGCAAAATTATCTTAAATGATTGCAGATTACTAGCTTTGTCTTCATGTTGGTTGATAAAATATTACATAATCCATATTTACGCAGATGATACCAATTATTAAAAGAGAAAAATCCACCCACCCGGACCAAATGGAATACGGGTCGGAGTCGATTCTTTACCCATAAGAACCGTATTACCCGCAAGAATCGTATGACCCGTAAGACTTTAACACATTTAAATTATTCATAATAGTACGTTTCTCTTACAAATCGAGATTTTTTACTTCTATTTATTATACAAATTACTAACTTAATTTTTAAAACTAATTATGTATATTGTGCCAAATGTTTAATCAAATAAAACGGTATGTGAAGTTGAAACCGGTCAAATACGTTTTACGGGTAATATGGTTCTTACGGTTCTTATGGGTCTTACGGATTATGGGTAAAGAATCGACTCCGAAACATATTCGCTGAAATATGGGTGAGCAGGTGGTCTTTTGAATCCACCGGTATCCAAGCACTATACAGTGTCCCACACTCTATGTTCAGTATAGGATCTTATGGAGTACCATGTTGCCATATTAGCTCTTGTAAGATTACAAGATAGAAAGAGCAAAATAGATGCCCAAAAAGAGATGAAATATTCTGGGTACTTCATTGAATGTATTTAAGACTGGTGTACTTTCAGTGTATCTAAACAGGTGGGTGAAAAGAAAGAAAAATTAAATTAAATAATAAACCGGTCAGTTTAATAATTTGCAAAAAAATATAAAATAATACAAATACAAAATATAAGTAGGGTATAAAAACATAACAAGCGTAGGTAAATGAAAGTAATTAACACATAAACTATTTATTTTCTGTTTAATTTTGTTTATTTATTTGTTATTGAAATGGATTTTTAATTTCACAAAGAGTTAAAATTATTAAGCATTATTTTTTTATTTGATTTATATCTTCTTATTTGATAATTTACTAATATTTAGGCTTGATAGAAATATTGCGTATATTTTACATAGTTCATAAGTCTTTATTCTTTCTTTCTAATCTCCAATTTGAATTTATAATATTTTAATATTCTAATCTCTAATGCATTTGATCAAGATTAGTATGCCGGGCGGTTCAGCATATTTTTTACACCCTCATAAAACTTAAATTGTACAGTGTTAACTAATTTTGGTATAGCAATGAAAATGGTACAGAAAACGTCCATAAGAATAACATTGGCTATCTCCGCTACACTAAAGATAGAGTGTAAGAGTAGGACACTGTATAGTAAATAGTGAACTACAACTGCTATGTCGCGTTAGGTCCATCGGCAAAGAACAAAACTTTAGAGCCTGCACGATAGCGTGTTAGACAAATTGTGAGAAGTTTGGGTGAATGGGTGTCATTTTATTATCGTGTTAGATGGAAACCGTGTGGCAAAATTACTGTGTTATACGAGAAATAGCATTAAAAACTGAATTTATAAAAATATAAATAAACTCGCATATAATTCTGTTAGCTTAATTATTTGTAATTAGTTATTTAGTTATGCTAATTTTCAATTTATTCCACAATTTAATTAATACCTTTGATAAATTTAATTATTTTATATAACGCAGATATTCGATTGACATTTCAAAGATAAAATATGACATTTTTTAAAATTACTAATAGAGAAATAATTATATAATTTTGTGTATGGAAAAGTGACGTATGTATTTATTTATTTATTTATTTATTTATTTACAATCTGGGCTGCACAACAGGAAAAATCCCAATAACAGTACAGCACTAGGAGATTTGAACATAATAATTACAAAGTTATCAGACAAAAATAATACATATACTTAAAATGAAATAAAGTAGATAAGAATATTACGAGATTGTGGAAAAAAAAATTAAATACAAATATTATAAAGAAAAGATTTAAACGTTCTGAGAGAACAACTAAATATGTCAGGAAAATTTGGTACACTTGACAATTTATTATACGTAGATATCATTCTGAGAATTCGTTCTACAGCTCGCCAATGCGAACAACATTTGTGATCTAGTGCAATATGTTGGTATTCTGAGTGATATTTTGTTCAGCAGTATTGGACAATCAATTTTGTTATTTAAAAGTTTAAACAAAAAAGTTAAATCTAATATCACACGGCGAATTCGCAAAGCAACTAATGAAATAGAACGATTAGGGAATTTAATGTTCATGATGAAAATAAATTTACGTTGAATACCTTCGACTCGATTTATATAAATATAGTAAGCCGGAGACCAACATATAGCAGCAAATTCAAGTTGAGAACGAACTAGAGAACAATATAAAGAAATAAGAGTACGAACATTTCTAAATTTATTCCCAATTCTCAGAATGAATCCTAGCATTTTGTAGGCTTTCTTTACAACAAAATCAATATGCAAATCAAAGATCAGTTTACTATCTAAAATAATACCCAAATCTTTGACATGATTTACACGATTTACATTTTTACTATCAAAAGAATAATTATAATAATAAGTATTTCTGTTCCGAGTGAAAGTAATACAAGAACATTTATCAAAATTTAGTGTTGTCATTCAAAGATAAGTAGTCATTAAGTCTATTAAGGTCTTCTTGGAGTGCGTAGCAATCTGACAAAGATTCAATAGGCATATAAACTTTTAAGTCATCCGCGTACATACTAAATCTTGCATTATGAAAACATTTTCTAATATCATTAATAAAAATAATGAACAGAAGAGGACCGAGATGAGACCCCTGAGGTACCCCAGAGGTCACGGGAAAAAAATCTGAAGAAAAGCCATTAATTGAAATGCATTGCTGTCTATCAGTGAGGTATGATCTGAACCATTGGAGTAAATTGCCATGTATTTCAAGCATCTCAAGCTTACTTATTAAAAGCATGTGATTAATCTTATCAAATGCCTTGCTGAGGTCTGTGTAAACGGCATCTACTTGTACCCTGTCGTCCATAGAAGAAAGTATAAAGTCTATATACTCAATTATATTAGTTTCAATTGACCTGCCTGGGCAAAAACCATGTTGTTCATAATTTAAAATATTTTTTAATGCTGCATGTAATTGCTTATAAATGATCTTTTCAAGAACCTTTTCAAAAATACAGAGTTTTGAAATAGGGCGGTAGTTTTCAATTAGGTTTCTGTTGCCTTGTTTATGAATGGGTACAACTAAAGCTTTTTCCAGGCAGTCGGGCAACAACCTTCGGCAAGCGATTTTTCGTAAATTATTTTCAAAGGAAGACAAAGGGATTCAGAACATTTTTTAATAAATAAGTCAGGGATACCGTCAAGACCAGTAGCTTTAGTTACATCTAAATTTGACAATATATCACGAACATCATTTTCGGAGACATATATATTTTCCAGATTTAAAACTGAATCACAGTAACTGTTTGTGGCAAGTGTGTTACAATTATTACCTTTCAAGAAAGTAGATTGAAAATAATTAGCAAACATATTACAGATTTCACTGGCATCCGATGAACTAGTGTTATTATAAGTCATAAGTGAGGGAATATTCGACTTTTTTACGGAAGATACAAAGTTCCAGAACTTCTTCACGTTTTTAGGAATCTCTGCTTCAACATTGTTTATATAATTCGCATAACAAATTTGGGTCAGTGTTTTTACTTTTCTACGTAGAAAAGAAAATTCTAAATAATATTTGAAACGCTTAAATTTGTTATGCGCCTTATATTTGAGTTTAATAAGGTGAATAAGTTCAGAAGAATACCAACAGGGATAAGGCTTTTTGGGTATAGATTTTTTCGGAACAAATCTATCAATTGCATCGGATAAAATTACGTAAAATTTATTTAGTGCATCTTCAGTGTTTAATCCACTGAATTCCGAGATCCAGTTTAAATCTGAAAAATAATTATTGATAGAAATATAATCAGCTTTCTTAAATATCGGGACTTTTCTGTGATTAAGTATTAGAGACGAGTTAATCTTGAAATCACAATAAATAAGTAACGAGGGTGATTAAGTATTAGAGACGAGTTAATCTTGAAATCACAATAAATAAGTAACGAGGGATGATGTTGTACGTCCACTTTACTTATAGGGCTGTGGCATGGCATGACTTTAGTATTTATATTATTGGAGAAGATTAAGTCGAGAAAGTGATTATTTAGGTTTGGAGTTACATTGAACTGTTTAAGATTACAGTAGGAGATATTGTCAATAAATTCGGAGCAAACAGTATTATAAATATTGTTACAAATGTCCCGGGCCTCATCACATTTAGGGGGTATATATACACAATAAATGTGCAATTTTGTGTACCTATAATATCCAGGTTAAGGTTTGAGGTGTCCACGTTTTACAAAGATAATATTTCGAAGTATTTGTACTCTCTGATTTTAAGTATTTCAAAGTCGCTGGAATAACGTGTCCTATAGAAAAATTTAAAACGTACTATCTATAACTTAAACAAATTTCATATATTGTAAATTCAAAGTGGTGTAGTTATTTCGTTGACGGTGACATGTACCGGTATAAAATATTACAATGTGTTTGCTGATCTTTAAAACAATATCTTTCCACCCACTCAGCGTTGTGATCTAATCTCCACTATTGTAATAACCTTACACTGCATTACATTGACATGGTACCCATACTGCACACATGTACAAATATTGTAAAAGAGTATACATTGTATTCAATATTCAATCGTGCATGCAACATGCATGCACCTACACAGCTGTACAATACATATACAGCTATGGTAGCAAAAATAAAAGTGAGACTCACGTAGTGCATTCCTCCGCCAGTAGGGACCCGGCGAGGCTCAGCAGGAGCACGAATGAGGACAGGAGAACACGCGCCATGATGAATAGGATCACTGCATGCCGCGGAGTCGACCTGAAAGAGAAAAAGAAGATAAAAAATTAAGATTCAGATATCACTTTGAAATTAATTTTTGGTTATTTACGACTATAATAATAGACGTACAAAAGATTCGTACCCAACATTGCAATTATTATAGATATGATGAGCGAAGTTTTCATTTGGATCAATAAAACTAGATATAATTCATTATTGATTTGCGAGTATCTATTCTAAATGCTAATTTCCATGATTTTATCTCTATAAAAAAATATTAGATTCCTATTTATGATTTTCCAAACAAATTAATAATATATAAGAAAAAAAAAATACTTCTAATAATGCTTTTGAGACCAGAGATACACTTGTCCATTATGATAGAATTATATTATAACGACAAAAAAGTAGAATAAATAAATCGACGAAGTACTATTTTCATTAATTTAACTCTTTTTTACCTTCCGTCAAAAGGAAGGTATTGTTTTTGGTCAAAAAATTCGGTGGTGAGTTTTTAATGAATAAGCACTTTTTAAGATCCCTACAATACGATTTTACTAATTTTACATTGATGTCTGTATGTGTGTATGTGTATGTGTGTGTGTGTGTCCGTGTGTGTGTGTGTGTGTGTGTGTGTGTGTGTGTGTGTGACAAATTTTTCTCCGACGATAACTCCAAAACTACAATTCTAAAAATTATGATTCTTTCGTATTCCTCTTTTTTACAACCATATGAAGAGCTGATTAGATTTTGGTTATAATTGGTCAATCGGAAGTACCCTTATTTGAAGTTCTTAACAGTTTTTCTGGAAAAAACGCAGTTAAATATCATTTTTCTACATTTTATGATTATTAATATGAAAGAAAATCTTATTCTCTATACGATTTGATTATACGTTGTCCTTCATATTCAATAGATATAGAGTTATAGAGAGGTTAACTTTCAAAAATCAGTCAGCTTTGCAAAAATTATGGCAACAGCAGATATATTCAAAAAATCTAATTGACAGATGTCAGTGTCAAGTGCAAAATCAAAGTGGAAAGTATAGGATCAGAAAGTAACATAAGTGACAGAGTGTCCCTCGCAAGTGACTTGCAGTTTCAATGCCGGGAGTACGAGGAAGGCCAATGAGAAGATGGAAGGACTGTGTAGCAGAATATTTGAGAGAGGAAGAACTGTGTGAAGAAGATGCGTTGGATAGGAATGAGGAAGTGTGAAGTTCAATTTACAGAATGTACATTCGTGTTATAATTATATTGGATTTATAGAATCTTTTCAAAGGAACTTGCAATATGGAATTTGTAAAAAATAGTGTGTTCGTGTTACAATTTTACAGAATATATAAAATCTTTTCCAAGGAACTTTTGGTATCGGATTTGTACAAAATACATTGAATTGACGCAAGGTTTTGTGCTGGCCACAACAGATTTTTTACATGAAATATCGAATCAAAATGCCTCAGTATATAAATAACTAAATAAGAAATGCTGAAAAACTTACGAGAAAAACAAGTTATGTAAAACATTAAAAAATAAGGGCGTAATTTGCCAATAAAATATTTTGTGATACGTTAATGCAGTCAATACTAACATAAGTAAGCATTAATAATTATATCGTGAGGGTAAAGTTATAAAACTAGAAAAAATTGTTCGCAGGGAATCGCTCAAAACAACTGTAGACACGTGTTTCGCTCTTATTAGAGCTCATCAGTACAGCATAGTTAGTTAATAGGTGGACATTAACTAGAAGTAATAAAAACCCGACAACTTGTACCATGCTGGCCATAACATTTTGACTACTTACTAGTGCTGTTACAAGTTGTCGGTTTTTTATTACTTCTAGTTAATGTCCACCTATTAACTAACTATGCTGTACTGATGAGCTTTAATAAGAGCAAAACACGTGTCTACAGTTGTTTTGAGCGATTCCCTGCAAACATTTTTTTCTATTAATACTACTATTCAACACAATCAAACATTTATTCAAGTCAAAATAATCAGATCAAAAATGACACATTCAATTATTGTTAATTGTAAATAAATCAAGATTCATTAATTTATGATTAAATATACCTTTCGACACAATAAAATTGTTAAACAAACATATAGACATTCCAAAATTTTAACATCTAATTTCTGCATTTGCAAAACATACGAAACGGGAAACGAACATAAGAAAAACTGTTTTGTTATGTTACTTATATTATTATTTAAGCAATAATTTTATTATCTACAATTTCCGTACATAATCATAATTAAAAATATTAATTCTTATATCCTTTGTACCTAAGAGCACAAATCTTATAGTTTTGAAAACGAGTAAGAAGGGAAAAATGTTCTTACTCGATGATATTACGAAATTTGTTTATGACGTCATGTTAGATTACTTAATCAATTATGCAAAAGAGCAAAATTTGGAGTAATATTTCAGGAGTAAAAACTTTGACATACGAACAGCAGGCGTACGTTGAAACTCATATTAGTAAATTAATATATTTTCACTTGTAATGTACATTGGATATTTAGGTAACAGTACGGTAACACGATTAAAAACTGCTGTATTATTTTACGAATAGGACATTTTAGTAGGACCTATACACCGCAGGCGAGAGCGTCAATTTCTATGAGTGAAACAATATACTGTTTACTCGAGTTGCATTTGTATACAATATTTTTCGTCCGATATTATACTAATTTGAATGAAATTACTTGACATTTGTATGGACATAACTTCAAAACCACTCCATCAATTAGAATTCTAATATTAAACATTAATGTTCTGTTAAGTAGAAGCCCTAAGGTTATTGGTAAAGACAGACTCGTAAAAAAAAGAAATTACTCATCATGATTTTTTGTCACTCTTTTTACCTTCCTTCAAAGAACGTACAAATAATAGTATCAATTGTTCTACACTATGCGCATTTGACAAAAAACTACTACTGCGCATAGTGCAAGAACAATTGAACGTCCAGTCATTAGAATACGGGCCATTGTCTCTAGTTATAAAATTGGCACATTTCTAATAAATACTATTCTAAAATAAGAAAATATTTAAGATGTTCATATATGACTAATTGACAGATGTCAGGATAAGTGTAATTTACATAATATGGTCGTAAAATAATGTTACTAGAAATAGTGTTCTGTAAACCAAAAAAACGAACAGATAAAATAATTAAACTAAAATCTATAGCAGATCCAAGAAAACTACTGTGGATATTTCAAAAGAAATTCGAATAGAAAACCTTGCCAATGTCGGACGAAGTACTGTGTCTCGGTGTCCTTAAGATGAAGAACGTATGGGACGTAATTTAAAAAAAAATCTTTTAGTTAGCAGAAGAAATAAAAATGCGAGACTAACTGTTGCAAAACATATCAACATGTCGACTAGTGAAAAGTGGTATTTTCGAATGAATCAAAATGGGATTTTTTTGGAAATGATGGTACGAAGCATTTTCGTTGACCAATTCTAGATACCACAACCCTACAGATAGGAAATGTGATTTTATGTTGTGCATATTCTCATGACGGTGTAGTTCCATTAGTCCATGAATGCTCTAATGTACAGAGATATTTTAACAAAGCATATTCTACATTATACAAGAAAAAATATGCCACGGAGATGAGTTTTTCAACAGGACAACGATCCTAAATATAATTCAAAACAAATAAAGAAGTTTTTAAGTCGAAAAGAGTTTGAATTCTTGACTGGCCATGCCAATCTCCGGATTTAAATCTAATAGAGAATTTATAGCAAGACTTAAAAATACGTGTGGGTAATGAAATACTCCAACGAGGGTGAATTAAGAAACCATTAGGAAAATGAATAGGAAAATTTATAACAAGACAATGTGTAATGAATCAAACAGCCCATGCAAATCAGTCGACAAATTAATAAGTTTGTAATTGACATAAATGTCATAGTAACAATCGAAGCAAACTATTTTACGTATCATTATTAAAAGACAGACTATACCTATTGTGATCATATTTAAAACTTTTTCTGTGATAAATTCCAACGACTAGTTTTTAACGAATCATAATGCAAAACACTTAAAAATTCAACCAATGGGAACAGTATTATACTGATAATAGTTAAAACAGTGACGAAAAACTATATAATGTTCTTTTGATAAATGTCTCTTGTTCCGCATTATATTTCATAAGGTTACTGATTAAATGAATGAAATATACAGTAAATATTGTTTATAATAAACGTATGTATAATATAGAAAATATAAATTGTAAATTCCTATATTTGTCACTATTTCTAGGTTTATTTTAAACAATGTATAAAATAACGCTCCAATTTTTATTGTGTTGGCTCGTAGTTTATATTTATTCAAACATGTGAATATAGATCATATGATTTATATTAAATGCATATTAAAATGTAATAAGTCCCTGCAAAAACAAATAAAACATCAAATATTAATGTTGTAGACTGTATAAATGCATATTAAAACATATGAAATATTGCCCAACATAAACGAAAACATGTATATATTTGGTTTTCATAGCGGTTTTAATATGAAAGTTCCAAGCATCGAAAATATGTTGATGCAAATATTACATCCTAGAAAATTCTACAGCGAAAACATTTCTTTCTTTTTAAACCAGAAAGTAATGCTTGAGGAGCTTTGAAACATTGTAAAATAAAAGCTTCAAATTAAATAAAATTAAGATATTTTAAATAAAATTAAACAATATTTGGGTTTATTTATTTAAAAGAGATTATTACTTGAAAAAATATAGTATTTATTAATGGAAAATTGAATATCTATAATAGAGAAATATAAAAGTTTGCCAAGAAATATAAAATAATCGTAAACTGGTATTTTATGATTATATGCGTTCCGATATTAAATATACCTTATTCTGCATTTTTCAATGACATTTTTATTACTACAGAAAAACATACGTATTTTACGATCGAATAAAGATTAAATTTCTAATATGCTCTGCACATTCACAAATAATGTCATTAAGCTTTACATAGTATATTACACAAGAGAAAATTGATTGTGAATAAGACACTCATGGTTTCTATTAAAAACTGAAACTAAAGTTTTTTTTTGCATTCATAATTGCATAAATACTCTCTTGCAATCTTTTTTGTGTTTGAACCATTTAAATTCGAAAATATGTTAATTTTGTTTCCCATGGTCTTCCTGATTTTCTTATTCTCAATAACTGAAGACCTTAGGAGAAAAAGGTAATAAGCCACAATTTGTCAGAAATTGACAAGCATAATTATTTACAACAACGATATATGCCACCAAAATTTTTATTTCACAAATATCTTAATAGATATCAGAATTGTGTTGTGGTGACATTTTTATCCCAACGAAATTTACTCGTTATATAGAGCAATAAGGTTATAAGGCCCAACAAATTCAAAATGAAGACGAGACAGCTAAGAGATATCAAAATGACTGTGAGAGTGATATTTATGATTCAGATGATAGTATCAAGGATAAAGATTACAGGGTAACTAATAATTCGAACAATTCATCAAAATTATCAAATTTATCGGTGTAAGTTCAATTTTTGTGGCATAAATCGTTTTTGACTTAAAAATATGTTTTCAGCTACAACGGTAAATTTGTTTTATTTCAAAATAAAATTGTATAATGTAATATTAAAACTATTTATTTGTTTACAATAGTACTTTGCTACCTTTCGGAAAAGTTGATTGTTGTGATCTTTAATTTATGGCTTATATCACTATTCTTTCAAATGTTTTGTTGCAAAATTGTGAAGAAACTGTTTCAAACAAAAAGCCGTCTCTGAAAATGCCAATAAAGTAAAAGAAAATGTCGAGCAACTTGAGTAGGTATTATACTTATTAGTTTTATGTTATAACAATAACAATTTTATTGTTATTTTGTTTTAAATATATCTTAAGAATGACACTTATTTTGTAAAATAAATATAAGAATTTTTTCAACAAAAACAATATAAGCCACAAATTATGTATTACTTTTTTCATGATAAATGGTACAAGCCTCACTTCTTTAAAGAAAATGTTAAAAATATTATAATTAAAATGGTAATTAAAAGATTTATGCTCCAAATTTATTCAATTATACTTACTAGAGACTATTATAATTATTGGATTAAAGAAATAATGGTCACAGCTATTTATGGAAGTTTTTGAAATTTTTAAACAGCAATAACTCGAAAGTAATAATTTGTGGCATATGACCATTTTCTCCCAAGGTCTTCAATTCTAGTATGACCTATCGCGTGAAACGTCATCTTAAGTACATTAAAATTGTTACAAAAGTGCATCACAGTTGTTGAACGTGATAAATAATTTCCAACAATTGGTCTCAATTGGAAACGTTCTCGAATTCTCGGAATCCATAATAGGTTACTTACTAATTAAAATTAATTAAACATATGCAGTAAGGCAATACATGTTCGTATTGTGTGAAACTTGAATGAACATCAATATCGTGTATACTGATAGAACATTGTGGGTTATGCAGCAATAACCATTTGATTAGAACGTTATTAGTAGCTCCTGAAACAAGATATGTAACTTTGTGGTACAGAGAAAGCTATTCGATCAAGCATCTCAAGTGTCCTATGCTGTAGATTATACCCGCCTGCACAAATTAATACCTACATACATTATATAACATACCAGTATCATTACTTCAGGGAAATGTACCAAATAAATAAATATATAAATAAATAAAGAATTATATCATCAGGGCACATACTATCCATTGCTGGGTGTGCCAATCTGCTTTGTACACGGATTTCGGTAATGATGACGATTTCGTACCGTGTGAGCATGTACCTGGCATCACCTCCTTGGCACTCATAGCTGGCGTGGAGAGTGCACCACAGGGGCCATTTAAAATTCGAAAAAATCCCATTTACGTCTCTTATAGGTACCCATTCTATATCTTTTTTAACCTACATCTTCTGTAGTTGAACTTCATGTTGATTTATTGGTATTACTCGTACTCGTATATTGTTAATATACAAATATACATGTATCCATTTTATCTGTTCACGCCTGAAATTTTAAGAATAGGCAACACAGACATTTCACAAGCCACTTAGTAAATATATGTACTCGTACTTTAAAAGCCCTATGCTTCGCTTATGGTTAATCTTAACTACAGGTTAACAAAAAAAGTGGGAATCAAAATTTTGACAGTAGTGTTTAACAACTCATTAGATATTTCTTTTCGATACTATATTGTCGAGGATATTGTCAATTTAACCAATAATTAAAATTTAGCTATAATGGCCAGTTGTATCACGTATGGCCAGTTGCACCGCTAATAGTTAAAGCCTTAACTGCAGATTAACAGAAAAAGTGCATATCGAAATTTTGATAGTAACATTAGCAACTCATTTCACATGTCATTTCAATAAGATATTGTCAATTTAACCAAAAGTTCAAATTTAATAATAAGCGGTACAACTGGCTATTATAGTTAAATTTTAATCTTTGATTAAATTGACAATATCGTATCAAAAAGAAATGTCAAATGAGTTGCTAAATTAAATATTACTGTCACTATTTCGATATTTATTTATTTATTTATTTATTACGGGAAGCCAACAGAGTACCCAATAACAGGCTTCCACTTAGATATGTACAAGAAATATTTACAAAACTGTTCAAAAAAAGTATAGAAATATATTGTGATATTTACCAAAGACATATACCAGAAGTGTAAAAAACAAAAACAATGTTAAGATGTATTACAAATATATAGTGCGTTTTTAAATTGGTTTATGGATAAATTGAAAATATGTAAATGTTGATATGTTCTATTATAGCATGCCATAATTCTGTTGATAGGTGAGTTTTTATGATTATTAGTTTGGTATTTAGAAATATAGAAAATATATTTATTCCGTGTGTTCGAGACGGAACATAAAAGTTTATGTTGGTGATAGTAGAAAAATTATTAATATAATTATTTACAATTTTGTACAATAAGAGCATATCATTTATAGTTCTACGATGTTCCAATGATTTATGATTTAATTGATTTAGAATATCAAATATCATGGTAACTTTCATTAGGTAATGAGAATTTAAATTTCAAAATATATTTTTTTTTTCTGTACAGACTCTAAGTTATTTATATTTATACTATAAACAGGGTTCCATATTTGCGATGCATATTCAATAATAGGAAGTACTAGTGACTGGTATAATAATAAGATTGAATTTATTGTATTAAAATGTTTACAAAATCTGTATTATTTTATAAGCTCTGCGAACAATGGAATAAATTTGTTCAATAATTAATAACCAAGAGTTCAACAGGACACCAAGATCTCTAATGATTGTTTTTCGCCAGAGTCCAAATCATGTAACTTTTAATTAAGAGAAATAGTATTCCTCTTTCTAGTAAAACTTATGACAGAACACTTTGAAATATTGAAGATTAAATCGTTCTCAGTGCAGTATTTGTCGAGGTTTAACAATTCGTTCTGCAGTAAGTGACAATCTGCTAAAGAGGTAATACTTTTAAATATTTTTAAATCATCTGAGTACAAGAAAAAATCACAATGATGAAAACAGTCAGCTATTGAATTAATATACAGATTGCGAAGTAACGGCCTTAAATGTGATCCTTGTGGTACACCAGAAGGAACATTTGTTGTATAGTCCGTACAAGCTAACTTCAAGCCGGCTCCCTCATGACTGAGCTCTGCAGACCACGCCTCCAACAAATTGTCCATTGGCGTGCGGAATATTAGTCCGAACGCCAAGCGCTTGCCACGCGTCTCAAGCGCATCGTTTTTCTTATATAAATATTTATTTTTTATTAAAATATGAATTTTTAATTGAATCACCATTAAATAAATTCCTATAATAATATTCTTCAATATACGACCAAAAATAAAAGCTTTATTACGGAACGTAATTAGCCCTCAGTTTTATACAAATCTGACGAGTCTATGGAATCGACTGCAGCCAACGATGAACGTCTACGTCACACTCTCTCCCCTTGCCGCGCACCGGACGATTGATGACGTAGGTGGCTTGAAGTTAGCTTGTACGGACTCTACGTGACTTGAAACCATTGACAAAGATCAACTGAGAACGGTTTTTTATATACGACTCAATCCATCGTAGAAGAGTACCGTGAATACCGTAAGATATGCACCTTTTTTGTTAATATGTAGTTGAGGCTTTAACTATAAGCAGTGCAACTGGCCATAAAAGGTGCACCTAGCCATAAATATAATAATCACAGTAGGTACGCTGTTCGCCAACAGCTTTATATGATTTTCAAACTGTCATAACTGAATGAGTATTTCTTTAAAAAGAAAGTAATACACCAAAATATGTAGTAGGATATGCAGGTTGTAATGCTCTAGTGTTTTACGGTTTAAAAATAATATTCAAAAGATGGCGGCTATTTCCAACGATGCAGGTAGCTAGACGCTCTCTGAATTTATGCGCTACAATGACCAAAATCCTTTGAGAAATTTTGGAAATCACTCGGCGAAACTAGTTCTGGAGCTCTTGGACTATCCAAGGCTTGTTGCCGTTTACGGCGCACACTGCTCGTCAGTCATTGGACACAGTTCGCAGAAATTTCCAGGCCGTGTAATTTTGCGTTTCAGTAACGTCCTTTGCCTACCTCACTCTTCCGACCTAACGAAGTGCGATTTTTTTTTTTTTCTGGGGCTACTTCAAATCTGATGTGTATGACAACAATCTCGAACCATCTGAGAGTTCCAGAATGAGATTCCCCGAGTGATAACCGAAATTCCTCAAAGGATGTTGGTGGATGTAGCGCATAACCTCAGGGAGCGCCTAGCTGCCTGCATTGGTGAAAATGGCTGCCATCTTTTGGATATTATTTTTAAAACATAAAACGGTGTTACTGTTTTTTTTTTTTTTTTAATAAATACACATTAAGTTATGACAGTTTGAAATTCATATAAAGCTGTTGGCGGACCCTCTATAAAAGCAAAAATTAAATTAAAAACAAAGGCACTGAAAAATAACATGATTTGCCTAGTCATGAATTTTGAGGCGGGAACAGATAAAATGCAATATTCTGAATCACAATTTTTTACTGGCCTAAAATTAAATTTATTTTAATTAATTTTATAAAATCGATTTATAAATCAGTCTTCTGTGACATCCGATGTAAATTGTAAAAGAGTGAACAGTTAATGTCAGTCACCGGGATTTGAACCTGGTACCAATACTTTGCCGGAGTTCCGCTCCAAGCAACTGAGCTATGGCCGATCTATCACGATGGCTCAAATTATCTTTCACTTTAACTGATAATGTATCTCTCAGTGGAGACATCTGACATCATTTATTAAAAGTTGTATCTTATCCAAGATGATAACGCCGATAGATAAAGTTTAGATCAGCCTATTGTGAAGTAAAAATAGATGAAGACGAGACGAGAAAGGTACCCGTATTGTATGCAGGTCTACAAGGCAAAGAATCTGAGAATTCTTCGGTAGTGGAATCGTCTCGTTGTCCTATACAAGTTTTAAAGTGCTGTTTAGAATGAATGGAATGAATACTGAAGGGAATATGCGCCATGAGATTCCAAAGTATTCAGAAGACAAGGCGCTCGACAGCGTGTCAACAAGAAGCCGTTGTTTGTGCAAACTTTTCTTTTAATCCAAAACATTTTTGAAGTTCATGTTTCACAAGACATTACACTTTTAACTACCTCCTGACCTCATAACACATTCCATCCACAACATTGGGAAGACACTCTATCTATAGACTAGTGTTTCTCAAACTTTTTCTCATGACGAACTGGAAAAATCATGGATAATTTTACGTGGAGCAATAATTATATGTGATTTAAATGTCACCCACAATTAACTGAGCTAAAGTCATATATGTCACGTCAGATATTTTTCTGCGGACCGGTAATTTTTTTTAAGGACTAGGAGTTGCTGCAAGACCAAGATGAACCAACAATGCTAGTGCAAACGCGATTAAAAAAAATGTAATAAACGAAATATTAATTTTTAAAGTTCAGAATTTACGAAAGAATTAATATTTAGGTAAACAAATCCTTTTCAACAATACTCATTAATTTCCATATACGAGTACTTTCAATTTTTAATCTAAGATAGTATAATTTTGACTAACTATGAGTCTAATACCTCATGCAAAGTAGAATATAAAATAGCAATGGGGTCTGTAACCTAGATCGTATTTAGAGAGAAAATATTAATTTATTATAATAGAAAGAGACAGATTATTACGTTATTTCTTTCGCTTGTATAGCTAGTGTTATATTACAATGTAGTTTAATTTTATTAATAATTTACAAATTTAAAAAAATACGGGTATTTTATCTTTAACTCTATAATAAAACTGGGCTCATCTCAGGCTGTCCTACCGAAAACAAAAAATACTTGATGAAAATTGACATGTAATACTAACGATTCAAACTAAAATGTTTGTGATTAAAAAATAACAAATTGGTTTTTACTTATTATTAGTCAGATTAAAAAAAATCTTTACAAGAATATTTTGGATGCTTCTAATCAAGTTTAAATATTAATTGTATTTTAATTTTTACCTTCCGCTACCCTTGGTAAGGGAAGTACAGGGATCGTGCTAAAAATCGAATACCGATTAGATTTTAGTAAATGACTACGTTTTAAGGTCCCTAAAATCCAATTTTAACATTTTCACGATGATGTCTGTGTGTATGTGTGTGAGTGTGGATCCTCTTAGCACTAATTCCAATAATATCAATCGAAAAAATTTGAAACCTTGTATTTCGGCCCTATTCTAATCAGATAACCGGAAATGACACTTTGCTTGAAGTTCAAAATAGTTTTTCAGCGAAAAATACATTTAAATATCATTTTTTCGCAATTTAAGTTATTATTAAATTTTCTACATATATATTCATACATAAATAAATATAAATATATATATATAAATACATATTTATATATGTACCTACATTAAATTGAATCGAACTTGTAACGTTCGGAAAATTCGTGCAACGCGAAATGCGATGACGCAATTGTTACATAATGCACCCTAGATGTTAGGTGTGCAGCCGTTAACTTTTAGACAGTGGAGACGGGCAGGGTTAAAATTAAAGGAGGCGCCACATAATTTTTAACCTCAAAATTACGAAAAGGACAAGGTACAAACGAGATATAAAATTACAGTACCTACCGTTAACTGTGTTGCCTGAAAACGACGGGTTCGATAAATAAAAAGAAAGGAATTTGGTAAAACAGAATTTAATGATATTGAATTTTAAATAATGCAGAAGGCATGAACCGTATGAAATGTAAAGAGATGAAATAATTAGTGCAAAAACAAATAATGTGATCAAATAGTAAATACAAAATAGTGTTGTACTCTGAATTCTATAATCCAGTTTCGAGAGCAAGCTAGTACATCCACGCGTTCGTCGCCGAACTATAAGTCTGAACAGCGGGCAACAATGCAAAACGATAAAATATCGAAGTAACTATTTATACAAGAAGTACTAATACTAAAAATGAGCTGAAGGCTCCAATGTACCACGATAATTCCAATACGGTACTATAATAAACGCTAGAATAAACTTCTTATAAAACCAAAATTACGTAACACAATAATCTTCAAAATCCAAAATTATCTAACATATTAATCTTCAAAATCCAAAATTACGTAACATATAGTTCAACTCTATGTTCTTCCTCGTAACAATAAATCCAACAAAATGGAAGAACGATCTTTAAAAAAAAATGTACTTATCTGCAGTGGTTCCAAAACAACAACAACAACAGGTTCTCTACTAATGTGTCGATAATTAGATCAATGTCGACACTAGCCACGTGCCAAGTGGTGGTGAAAAATTAGATCCGTCCCGACACAATGTGTACTTGAATCCACGAGGCTTGCAACCGGAAACAGAGGGTGCTTATTTCACAGCAGAAAAATAACGAAAAGAAGATATACATTTTAAAACAATCCAGGCTGCTGGTGACCTCTTCCACTACAAGCCTATCAGCAGACAAGAACGGTCAAAATAAATGGCTAAATAACAGAAATAGGCCTGAAATAAGACTATAGTAGCCGAAATAAGTATGAAGGTAAGTTACAAAATATTATTGAGACATACAAATACATTATAGAAAATATAACTTACAGAAACGTTGAATACGAATATAACTGAAGAGTAGCTAAGTTTAACGACAAACGCAATTTATAAGCCAAAACACAAACAAAAGGGGACATACAATTGAAAAATACAATACACGAAGTAAAGACAGTATAGAAAGTAATAAGATGAAGGAAACAAAGCCAGATTTAGAATAGAGAAGGTAAGTAACATAGAACAGTAAGATATCTAGATGAGAATATAATTCGTTAGTCACGTGGCATGTATTCCGCCAATCAACATTCAGAATTTCCCTAGTTACATGTCTATCACAGCGATGATAAAAAACAAAGAAATTATCACCTTATTTACATTCGTTACTAAGGAATTTTTACAACATTGACAGTTAATTTTAACAAAAAATCATTATATTCTCTCATTAAATATAAGCTCGTGATATGATTAATAATCGAAGATATTGCTCGTGAAACCGAAGTGGCACATTTCACTCGTCCTTCGTACTCGTAAAATCTGCAACTCGGTTTCACTCGAAAATATCATCGATGATAATCATATCACTTGTTATATTACGTATGAAAATATCACAGTGGGATTTTAGACCGTAACAAACTATGTGATACTATTGTATTGTTATAAAGTGTTCTGGTACAAAGCAAAAGATGTCATTAGTACGCCGTTCGGAGTTTTGTTTGTGTAATGTAGATCTATATCCTTAACCTACAAGGCATAAGGTTATGTATTGGCTACATCAGATTTTGTTATTTCAGAGATGACTAGAAATCATAGAAATTTAAAATTTGTTCAAGACAAAGTACCTTTCTTTTGCATTATACAAAAGAACAACATAGTTGTTAGCTACGAAATATTAAGATCATCGGATTTTTTTAAATTTTGCCATAAAGACTTAATCCAAAAATGTTTATTTACACAGTATTAAATATAAATACATATCATTATAAGGGATGGGAGAACGCTACTTGAACTTTTAAGGGGTGTCAGAAAATTAAAAGACTGAGAACCACTGCTCAAGATAAGACTCTTCTCGAAGCACAAGCAAGAAAGGAAAGGTGGAAACATCAGCGAAGGTATGATGAATACCCGAAGCTGTAGTGTCGGAGGCCGTAATAAATATATGACTCTCCCGGGCAAATATAAACAGTCAAAGGTTGCCATAACTCAAACGCCTCGGCCCGAACTTTGCTGTGTAAATTGATAAATTCTATAAATTGCCCCGACTGTTCTCATAACGGTCAGAATTTAAACTTCCTGCGCTTTATATGGAAAACAGCTGCCCTGTTTTGACGTTGTTGTTTGTAAAACGAATGGAAAATCGTTCGTTATGCGTTTTACGATCCACACATGAAACTGCTGTTGCGTTGAAATGTTCTTTACGTTTCAAATGCGAAAGATAAAAGCATAATAGTGATGAAAACTCTAAATACAGCTATTTTTACGAGTACGTCATGAAGGCTCATATCAAGCACTACGGCATATAAACGTGAAAACGTGTAATAAAAATTACAAAAAATGGTTCATTTACTCGTATAATACCATTCTGTTCTAATAATTCAAAATACTCACTAAAAGTATAACTACTTATTCGTTGTTGAGAGTAGAAACCCTAGCATATACAAAATATCTCACAAAAACATCGTACTCACTATTGCTTTTTTATTTAAAGAGATATGAGTTTGATTAGTTAGAGAAAAATTGCCATATTATACTGGAATTAATAATGTTTAAAAAATAGCAGCGGTTTTCAAAATATAGGACTTTATTTAAGAGTAGAACAATATATTTTGATTTTTATATTGGATAAATTATTAAAATTATTTCTCTCCCCTATGTTATTTGACAGTTGTGGTTAAACAGTATTATTGTTTAACCACAACTGTCAAATAACATACCTATAATTCAACCAATTTTAATCAATTAATGACATTCGTTACTGTAGCTAATTGAATAATATTGACAGTTTGGTGGAATAATATTATTCAATCGTTATGCCAAATTTAAATCTTACCTTCCGAAAAGCACAAAGAAAATCATTATTAATAACTCATAAGCCAAAGTTATACTAGTTTTGCATTTTTCATACTTTTATTTTCATCTTAAGCCTAAACTGTAGCTAAATAGGGTTTTAAGAGTTTCTGCTAAACTTTGTTATAATAACGATAACTAGATTTGTCTATGTTTGTAAACAATTTTTTTAGTTGCATTTGTCAGTGAAAAAATTCTACTTATTTTTCAATACAAATATGTTATTATTTGACAATTGTGGATAAAGTATTCTATTCGCTTATAATGGCTAATACTCATTCGAATGATGGGTAAGGGTATATTTTACACACAAGCAAAAAGAATAACAAAGGTTTTAAGCAATAATAAATAAGCTAGTGTTTAAAATCCTTCAAAATATTTTTTGAATAATGTCAATACGAAAAAAAAGCAGATTGGTATGTCACTTTTTTTCAAAGCGAAAAATTGGGTTTTAACTCAATTACGTTCTTTCAAAAAAATAAAATAAAATTTGAGTACGTAAAGCTATTTAGGTTTAAAAAATTTAGTAACGTATTTTTATTAGCAAAAAATCTGATGTGGCCAGCCCATAACCATCCGCTGGGTATTTAACAGTGATCTCTATCAGAGCTGG